>CM057349.1:70180763-70780763 GCA_030015575.1 Agapanthus africanus
GATTCTCACTAGTTGTAGTGAGATGGTATCAACCGATCCTGGGGAGAATCACTGGAAGGGTTCCAGGGTGATAAGGATGACTGAAAGTCAGTCACAGGCATTGTCTTTACCCTCCGTAAAGGGACGGTATGTTCGAAGGGTTCCAAGCTAGATACCGTGGCATACTAGACGATAAAGGCTCGATACATCGCTACTTAAGATGCTACCAAAGAGGCAGTCTGGATGTATATTTGTTCATGAGATGAACTTAGTTCTGCCCATTGTGTGACAATGGAGTTGTGGCTTATGCCTAGGAACGTCCGTCCCATCAGTGATCCAGACATATTCTAAGGCAGTATCACCTGATCATGGAGATAGTTGATCTCCAGAGTGATCGAGGTTAGGAGAGTAGACTCAAAGGACAACACGGCGGATCCACTCACAAAGGCCTTTTCCCAGAGAGAGACTTTTATGGGATGGTTGAGTATGAGATACTACAACCACTGCTGTCAGATGGCCCTAGTGCAAGTGGGAGATTGTTAGTTATATGTATGCCCTAGAGGCCATTACTATACATAGGATGTATATTGTAGTGGATGCTTGGACATATATAGGGAGGACTTTCTTGCTCGACATGATAGTATGCTATCTGGTTGATCTTTACCTTAACGTGTACACTGATTGTCTCTCTGTTACATGTTGGAAAAGCCCTTAGGATGTGTACTTGACTACCTGGACTATGATGCGGATCATACTAGTAGGGACATGGGTAGTCCATAAGTACATCCTTCAATGTCCCTAGTCGTGGGTATATCAAGACGGGGCATCGATATACCAGAGTAGACTAGCGTATACCTTCTCGACCCATACAGACGGGCGATGGATGATCCCATATCCATTGGTGTTTGACATCAGAGATGATATACGGGTGCTCAGTGGAGACTGGGTACACTAGACGGACTCGCCGAGAACTCCCAGATGGTATTATACCATACGTCAGATGGCAGTTCTCTGGTGACATTGGTACAGAGTAGTCTGTTGACCCGAGATCGTCATAGAGTCTTGTGTGGTTCCCACTGTGCTTTGATTTCCACCTTACCACGTCCAAGAGGGCGTGCAAAACGGTGGTTTTTGGGTACAGTCCCGAATTACATGGAGGCAATGAGCGATAGGAGGGGATTCGTCTCTCCCGGTATAGGGGGTTGATGTTGCGCTGTGTTCGATTGGCTATAACCGGAAATCCCTGGCCAGGGTTGCTGAGATTTACTGGTAAGTGTTACCTGTAGTGTCTCGAAATGTTATAGACCTCATATCGACACGACTTATCGAGCTGTTGGGGTCTGACGTTTACCACCCTTAGGCGAGATATGCGACATATCAGACGACGAGACCGGACTGTACGGTAAGTGTTACTGGTTGGATTCACAGGAGTATGAGCGGGCTTGCTCATCGATCTTCTGATCGCTCAATACCTGGGTGGCCGTTACGTTTAGCTGACCGCTTGCGGCTTGTGGGTGTTTGATATGATCATCACCTGCTGCCGGCGTATTGACGAGACTTTAGAGTCCTACACAGAGGTTTCCTGGCTCAAGCGAAACGAAATAGGAGCGCATATGAGATATGTGCGGGACCGAGAATAATGCGTGTATGTGATACCGTATTATATTCTCGCGATGAATGTATCGATTGGTTGTATGCGATATAACCTAGTTATCGAATCGAGGATTGATTCGATAAGCCGATACATTGGATATTAGTCGTTCATATGCGATATGTTCGGATCGTTAAATCAAGCATTGATTAATGATTTAATGCATAATTATATATTTGATATATTACTTTGCATTAACTAGTATTGGTTCACTTTAAAGGATTTTCTCACTTGAAGTGCACATTGTATATGTGATATATTTTTGTGTGCACTTGATTGTATCATGTTTGATGATACATGCTAACTTGAGTTTGTGTAAAGATTAAACCATGGTTATATGAATGGTTAGGGTTTTGTTTACTTATCCATTTATTTATATTGATTATTTATTTTGGAAAAGAAAAGGGAAATGGTGGCTTTCCTTGGTTCTTTCATGAAGCTTCATGAAGAGTTGAAAAGGTTGACCATTTTGTTTTCTTCTCTTAATCTAACCATTCACCTAACCCTAGTTTGCTCTCTACACTTGACCATAGTTAGGATATGATAAGTATTCATATTATTTTCATTTTAAAACTAATACATATCATATTCCATCTTCTTCTTCTTCTTCAAGAAGAAAAAGCTTGCAACCATCAATGGTGATTTGATGAAAGAGTGAGAAATCCAATTCTAAAGTGAACCCACTTCCTATTTCTTCATCCTCTACCTCTTGCCAAGTAGTATAGGGTGTTTTCTTCACAAGTTTCATGACTTGGTGAAGTGGAGCTTGATCTTGTGATGCCTCGACGTAGATCATCTTCGGCATTGAAGTCGACGACCTAGCCCGCCCATTTCTCCGATGAAGCCGACGCTAGAGCCCGGGATTCGATTTGGACAGCAAGGAGACTTCATTATGGAGCTATAGAGGTGGAGGACCGGATCTACAAAGGTTGTATTTCCGTTCACTTAGTTAAGTTGTTAACTAGTTGCATGTTTCGCCTAAAATTCTAGTTAACAATCCGTATTAGGGTTTCTCGGCACTTGTAAAATTTGAAATTAGCATGGTTGATGCCTTGTGAGACCTCATTAGTGTGCCTAGGAACCCTACATAAACCACTCCATTTCAAAGCCACTCGAGTTCCTTCAATGATAACAAGTTCATTACTTTAAAGGTTTTTCGCCAAAAACTAATCGTATCCCTCCATCATTTCAGATAGGTAGAGTTTAGTATTTATGCTATATTTGTTGGCAAGCATCAAAGTATAGTGTACGGTAGCTAAGTGATACTTATCTGTTGCATGGAGATACGACTGATCAGAACAGTCGCACTTCTTTGTTGGCAAGCGTCCAGGGCTAGTGCGGGTGGATTCGATGCAATCAAGATAATGACGGGTTGAAATTGACTAGGACCCTTGATTTGTTAGCAAGCGTCAAGGTCCTTGGGTTCTACGGGAAAAATCCATATCAGGAGTTTCAAATATAAAGGAAACTTTTCAGGCATGCGCATACCTTCTGGAGTGTGGTAACTTGAGTGGCTTCCATCAAGTTATCATGCGATGATAGTTAGGTCATGATTTCCACTGATGAGTAGGTGTTACTTCTCAGGTGATTTTCAGATTATCCTGACTAATTCTCCTTTTAGGGTTTGAAGGAGCATTTAAGAAAACATTGAGAGCCATCCTGATTAGTTAAAGTGACTGACCAATCTAATTTAGATTAGAGTGCACGCTGAGTGTTTCTTTTCTCTCTCTAGTTTGCGGCCATGACCTACCTTAAACTATAACTCATGAACCAAGTTAACCGAACCTTCTTACACACTTTAGCCTTTGGATTGTCATGATTCACAACAAAGTCGCATATATTCCTGCCACTCCTACTTTCCCTTTCCATTTCTCCAGAATACTCCATATCACTACGGAGATCCATATTGGTTGGAGAGGCCATCTCGTATAGTTACATACGAACTCAAAGAAACTTGTTTCAGTTCGAGAATAGCTATGAGTTCTGTAGAAATTGAATAGGATTATTCGTTTGTCTTTTCCCTTTACCTTCTCTCAGATTGGGAAGGATCCTAGTGTTAGGAGAGTATACCTATTACGCTTATTTGATAGTCTTCTTCCAAACTTTAAGCTGGTGCTGAATGGTAAGGAAAGAAGAAAACCAACCAGCCTAAGTGTAGTGTACAGAAGGTGAGAAGTAAAGACATATAAATGGATTTCAGTGAGGGCAACGAAATTTGCGACTACTGTCATGAATCTGGATAGTGGAAGAGGCATTATTAGGAATACCTGGACACCTCCTCGAAACATTTTCATGGTTCAGTTTTCCTGTGCAGTGTTAATTGAAAACTGCTTTCCCAATTTGATTCTGACTCCAGGGTATGTATTTACCAGACTTGATTCTCACATCTGTATAACGTTACAGATACTGAGTGGGAGTAGAATATTGGGAATTGGGTGATTGGATCATCAATATTAGAATTCTTTGTAATTGGTGATATTTGAGGAAATCACCTGGGCTTTGCCTTACGGCAAATATTTGGTTTTGAATAACCGTTGTTATGCACCAATTTTTAAAATTGAATATCTGTATCTTTATTTTATAAAGTGAGATATAAATTTTAAGAATTGTGTTTTAAACATTTACCTTTATCAGTTAAAGATAAGGTAAGGTGCATTGAATAACTATATAGACATTCTTACCCAAAATACAATTTTCAACTTACAACATACGGAATTTGAGGTAGTATACTCTAGGGACTTATACATGGAAATGTATGTTGTCCAGTGTCCTTCAGGACAAGGGGATGGTAATTTTACTTCATTCAGTTTACATATGGGTTCTCTGATTTTAGACACGCATTCGTTGTAATGCAAGGTCCAAAGATTTTGAGAATTTTATAGGTATAAGAATAAAGTAGAGAACCATGCGTTGGAAGTATCAGGGTCTTTGAGGTGATCGAAGATGTAGGTACTTATGTTAGGAATTCCATCATAGTAATATTGAGAATATGATTCTCTCACAGATTACTCATCCGTAGGTGCGCTCCTTGATAAATAATGATGTAGGGCATTTTTCCATATGGGAAATGCACTAAACACAGTTGCATAATAATTGAATATGGTTCCATCTAAGTTAGTGTCTTTGTTTCTATGTGGACATAGAATGGTTGCATATCTTGATAATGTTAAGATATACAATTATCCGATTTCTGTTTAAAAGCTGAATCCGAACAAACTCAAGGCACGTTTCTGTAACAGCAGTTTGTAGGTTATTCCAGGATTTTAGTAAGGGTTTAACTTCTACCATTTCAAGATCAAAAGTTGATTTATTCTTGACTTGCCGCCTTTTTATAAAAGGAATATTTTTGCAAAAGAAACAAATGGCAGTATGGTAGAACTGGAAGTGATTCCAGAACCACAAACGGTTACTAAAAATTTAGTAGAATCTGAAGATTCAATTGGATTTGACAATCCATTAGCCTTCCGCAGTTTTAGTGGGTAACCTCAGCAACCCGAGAGATACTTCGGTTTCCTCAAAGACGGTGATAGGAAAGTTTTGATGACCCAAGCTTGCCACTACTGCTGTCCTAAACTATGAGATCTGGCAGGTGGATAACTATGACGTCGTTCCTAATTAGTTTTAGAAGTACATATGTATATGACTCTGCCATAGGGTAGTTGTAGTCAGTGGAAGCAGCAAAAGTTTGGTGGGCAAGTTGCTTATGTCTATTTATAGATTAAAGCAAAAAGAGTGGAATTGGTCATCTAGTTTGATGTAAAAGTCAAAGATTTTGACTTCATCAGAACAAAAGATGGACTTGGTAAGAAGGTAGTAGGGAGTGATGTTCTGGTATTTGGATGACATTCTCCTGATAGGAAGTGATGTTCCTATACTACGATCGATCAAATTTTGGTTGTCACAAGGTATTTCTCCACATAGAATATGGACAATATATCAAAAATTCTGGTAACTAGATCTATGGTTTTAGATCTAGATTTGGAAAGTGTGCCAATCGGGGTACTTGGACACCATTCTAAAGTAGTTTAGAATGGACGACTCCTGACATAGTAGTCTACTCGCAGGTGATGGAGTCTCCCTCTCCAAAAGTGATGTCTTCCAGACTGATGAGGAGAGAGACTTGCATGAATGACATATCACTTGCTTAGGCAATTGGGTCAATCATGAGATGTTAAGTATCACACTGGATATTATTTTTGCACTAGCTGCAATAAACATATATTAATCCAATTCTGGAGAAACATTAGGAAGCAGTTATGAACATAATAGGATGTTCTTGGTATATGGTAATGGCTGCCTTCTTAAAGACGCAGTTATCATTTCAGGCTTCCAAGATGACCTGGATGACAGAGTGGCTGTCAAAATTAATAATTTTCTCTCTTTTGAGGTGCAGTATGTTGGATGGATTTCCAAGCAAGATACTGAGGTGATCATGGAGCTGGGTGCTGATTACATCAACAATGGATACAGTCTAAGAAGCTTATTGGATTTGTGTTCATATTATGAGAAAGATCCCATCAGATATCCAGACAAGTTCTAAGACATGTATCGCTCATTTCGGGAGATAGCCGTTCTCCACGAAGTTAAGATATAGAGGGTTAAAGATAGAAATATTAGAGCGGATCCACTCACTGAGTATATTTCTCGAACACGTAGGTTTCTCAAAACGGTTTTTGAGAAACCGACTAACAAAGAAGTTGGGTATTCGGTAGCACACGAGTTGTGAGTATGCGATACCGCAATAATTAGACTTAAGTGCAAGTGGGAGATTGTTGGATAAAGCGCCCTCAAGGAAATTATTGTAATTGTAAGTAGGCGATTATGATTATTGAGCGAGGACCTATTGTAACACTTTGAATTTCCGTTAGAATGTTTTTCGTGATAATTAGTAATTTTACGTGTTATTATATATGTGTCCATACGATTATTAGTTATTTTAGTCGGGTTACTAATTATATTTAGTCGTGTTAGCAAATTGGAAAATTTTCCTTTGTAATGTACACTTGCACACTTAGCCATTTTTGGGACTTAGGGTTTTGGTAACATGTTAACCATTCTTTTGAGCATGGTTGTTATTTTCCCCACCCTTTTATAAAACAAAACCCCTTTTTTATAATTCAATTAGCAATAGAAAAATAGAAGTATAGTGGTTAGGTGAACACTTGACTTTTGACCCCCATTTTCTTCTCTTTTCTCTCTCTTTCCCCATCTCAGAATTTTCTGCAGAAATTCCTGCAGCAAACCCCTATTTTTCTTCATATTCTCTTCTCTTTTCACTTCTCTTTAGTTCCTCATTCAAACCCTATACAAAACAACACATTTCCTTCACAAAAACTTGGGAAAGTGAGCTTTTTGAGGTGTTTAGAGGCAAATCTGCCCACTTGAGGTTAAAGCTGGAACTTTTGGTTTTTCTAACGTCATTTGAAGGTATAAATCTCACTCCTAGCACCCTATCTCCATAACTTGCATGTTTAGTTTCAAAATATCACCTTTTTGTGCAATTTTAGTGCTATTGAAGGGATTTAGTGTTAATATGTTAAAATTTATGTTGTTGTGGCTTGATTAGCTTGTTAATGAGTTATTAGTGTGGGTTTAGACTTAGGTTTGTTTCAGATTTCAGAAAAATACCCTAAAGTTTGATTTTAGTGCAAAAGTGTGGATTTTTAACTAGAAATAAGGCTCTGTAGGATCTGCAGCTACCCGAGATATTTCAGAGTGAAACTAGAGGTTACTGTAGCACGTGTGGGGGGTATAGAGTGCACACACCAAACCTGGGAGCCCAATTCCCTACCCAGGCCGCCGAAATAAGCATTCTGGCCGCAATTTGCGGCCAGATGGGGGTGTTTTGGGTTAGGGTTTGGGGTGATGGTGTCTGCTGCTATGTGAGTTATTTTGGTATATATAGTTTTACATTATCATTTCTGTATCAAAATCTGGAGGTGATTACCTTTTTTCCCGTATTTTAGTCTTCGCGACACGCATGATACGTGTTTGTGGGCTTTGGGTTTCTACGTATCGCGGCGTGTCGGAGTGGCTTCAGGCGCGTAATCACACGTTTTAGCGTATCGCGCACACGCGCGCTTGGTTCACGACCCGAGTTACTAGTTCGGCTTTAATGTCGCGTTTGTGTGACTTCAAGCTTATGTGTGTTGTATTGTGTAATTCTAGGTTCGCAGGCGAGTACGGCAGACGCCGCGCAGAAGGGAAAACAAGTTGTTGGCTATACCTAGCGAGGGACTACTGTGAGTAGATTTAACATCTACGGGGATATCGCCCGCATAGCGTTCTACGTCAGGGCTGATAGGACCTTATAGCTACATTTATATACATTGACTGTGCATGGTTACTATTTAGTGCATACTGCATTCCCTGCTATATGGATATAAACTAGAATTGATAGAACACCGCACCATTACTAACGGTCCATGTTGCACAAGCACCATCCTGCATGTTACACACACACCGTTAGTAATTGCCATGACACTCACACTGTAGAAATTCCATCGGATCATTATATTGTAGCTCATCTATATGTGACTTGACATGATATTCATACTTGATGCATATATTACATCGGATCATTATATTGTAGCTCATCTTTATGTGACTTGACATGATATTCATATTTGATGCACATATCATATCGGATCATTGACTTGCATATTGGTTTGGATTACATGTGATTTCTGGATTTGGGAACCGTGGCTATTTCAAATATGTAATCATTTAAAAACCCGGTTCCCTTGATATGATATTTCGGTGCGTCCACCATGTGTTTCCTCGGTGCTAGAGTGATATATGTGAACCCGAATCGAGGAGCTGGTTGAGGCCGATTACGGGTACATGGTAAACCCGGTATGGTACCCCGGGGCGAGAACGGTTTCGCTGTGTAGTAGACGGTGAGCCTGGCAGAGAGACTACTACCTACCGGTGATTGGTTGGACCTGACAGTTATCCGGAGGATACTGACCAGAGTCGATAGATGGATGCGGGGTGATCCGTACTGCCGGGGCCGAGGGCCGATACCGCAGACGGAGCCCGTGGGCTGACCCGGACTGACGGGGCCTGATGGATGAGGATTTGCGTGTCGATGCTGGACACGAGTATTTATGATATTTGGGTGCCGATGTTGGGCACTCGCGATTCTCAGAGATTTACAGGATTTGAGGGCCGATGAGAGTGCCTGCGCCTGAGCTATTTTGGGGATCTGGGTGCATTGATGGACACCGATTATATATTCCACGTTGACATTCCGTGTAGATGTTATTTTGCCCATGCTCAGCATTTATTATTGTACCTCATCCTGTAGTTACATTATCTGATAGTGCACTTGCATGATTATTGCACATACTGCTTATCACATATTGATATCATCTGTTGGCATATGATAGAGTAGCGCAGGACGTGCATGCTCGCGATTACCTTTATATGTTATTTCTATTCACGAGTTGGCAACTCACCCCCGTTGTGCCACAGTGTTTGCAGGTTGCCCTTCGGAGTAGTTACGGCAGGCTGCGCTTGCATCTTTTGACACAGATACCCCCATAGTTGGTGTACTAGCTCTTTTGCTGATAGGTGGGTTTTGTGCGGTATCTGTTTATCTTTCAGTTATGTACATTGTTGTATCTAGTATTCTCCATCTACCATGTATGTATTTGACTTAGAGACAGTGTGAGGACGATGATGTATATTATTGGTTTTCTGGTGTCGAGCTCGTTGTGAGCCGACTGTACTTGCAGTTTATTCTATCTGTGATGTTCCCTCTTGTGGATCTTGATCTTCGCTACGGCGTCGTATATTGCTATCTTGGTGATTGTTTACTTAGAATCCTTAACATGTAATAAATGTGTTCATTTAAAACTTAAAACACTCTATACTTTACTGGTTTGATTTTTGGGTTTTCGGTTCACTTAGCCGCGTTACGCCTGTAGACGTTACGTGGTTAAGTGCCGGTCACGGGCCACACTTTGGGTCGTGACAAAGTTGGTATCAGAGCGTAGGTTTTACATTTCGGAGTGTAGGATGACCCTGGTATAATGGAGTAGGTAGCTGCAGCAGGGTAGCGTAGCGTGTGTATGTTCCGCGGCATACTCACGACACGGTACTCAGCCTGGGCGACCTTAGGACTTATTGATTTAAATTCCTTCTTGAGTCTATGCATTCTTGCGATTCGATTTCCGTATCCTTATCGAATCCTATTGTTCCTTTCAGCCATTATGCCGCCAAAGACTACGAGGGCGCAGAGAGCGGCCGCGAGGGCCGAGATTTGAGTTGACTCGTCTGAGACGAGGACTGATCCGGGTAGTACACCGGTTGTGCCCGAGCAGGCTGTTCCTGTCGTGACAGATCAGATTGCTATGTTAGGGGCTAGTGTGCAGGAGATACGCCAGACGATGGGATCCAGTATGCAGGAGATGCGCCAGATGATGGGATCTCTAGTTGAGACACTTCGAGCGCAGCGACCAGAGGTAGTTCCACCCATTACAGAGACCGTGGTGGTACCCACAGTTCAGGCAGTTGCACCTGCGACTATAGAGGTTATTACGGTATCGCTGTCAGAGTTTATGAGGCTGAAGCCTCCGGTCTTCACAGGCACCGATGTGGCCGAGGACCCACAGTCTTTCATTGATAGGATGGCGCGGATATGTCATTCACTTAGATGCGCAGATGCGAGATGGGTTGAGTTCGCGAGCTTTCGCCTGGAAGGTCTTGCGCAGAAATGGTGCGAATCAGTCGAGAAGGGTAAAGCAGCAGGTCTTCCTCCTATGACCTGGACAGAGTTCGTGGCGCTATTCCTTGCCCGCTTTCTTCCCCTGAGTGTCAGAGATGCCAGAGCACGCAGGTTCGAGTCCTTACGCCAGACGCCAGAGATGTCAGTGGCAGAGTACGACGTGCTGTTCACCGAGCTATCAGTTTATGCTCCGTACTTAGTAGCTACCGAGGAGTTGCGAGTTAAGAGATTTATCCAAGGCTTGATTACACCACTATTCCTTGCTATCAGCACGCAGCATTACGAGACATACGCAGCAGCAGTAGATGCAGCATTATTAGTTGAGGAGCGCCTTGCTGAGACTTCGGCAGTCCCAGAGCCGAAGAGAGTTCGTGCAGATACGTCAGTGCAGAGACGGCCTTTTCGGCGTCGTGACAGGCACCTTGCAGGTGGCAGAGATCCGAGGCGAGGCCGGTTATTTAGCTCCTATCCCCAGGAGGGTCAGCGACCATCATCGGGATGTTACCATTGCGGGAGTTCTTATCATCGTGTGCGAGATTGTCCTGAGGTACCCCGGAGTGAGGTGGCAGCACCGCATGTTACATTACCACCTTCACCACCCCAGACGGCATTGCCGATAGTACCTACTATTACTCCGCGTCAGACGCATCCACAGAGAGGTCGTGGTCGCGGAGGATTTGTTCATAGAGGACGAGGTGACCGAGGCAGAGGGTAGCCAGCGGCCGGCAGGGGACAGTCAGTCGCAGGTGGAGGACAGGCGTGAGTTTTTGCTTTGACGCATCAGGACGCGCAGGCGTCCAATGCGGAGGTCTCAGGTATCCTTCCAGTATGTTTGGTTGATGCACACGTGTTATTCGATCCCGGATCCACGCACTCGTACATATCCACACACTTTGTGCCGAGTTTGGGTAGAGAGTCCGATTTGCTTGACCAGCCGCTTGTTGTGACTACTCCTGTGGGAGAGTCGTTTGTTGCTAGGCACGTGTTCCGATCCTGTACCGTCCTTATTGGCGAGAGGGAGTTGCCGGTCGATTTGATCCTTCTTGAGATGTTGGACTTCGACGTTCTTTTGGGCATGGATTGGTTAGCCACGTGCTATGCTTCTGTTGACTGCCGCGAGAAGACAGTTCGATTTTGTTTTCCCGGTGAGTCGGTTGTTGTTGTGTTGGGGGACCGTGGTGCCACCCCTCACAGTGTGATTTCTTCTTTTCGCGCTGGACAGCTTTTGCGGAAGGGATGTCAGGGATTTCTCGCCTATGTTTGCGATACTAGAGCTACAGAGGTTCCGATGGATCAGGTTCCGGTTGTTAGCAAGTTCCCTTATGTGTTCCCTGACGAGCTTCCTGGGCTACCGCCCGAGCGTGATATTTCTTTCTGTATTGATTTGGTTCCTGGCGCGGGGCCTATTTCTGTACCGCCTTATCGGATGGCCCCGGCGGAACTTAGAGAATTGAAGGGTCAGTTGCAAGATTTGCTGGATAAGGGACTTATTCAACCCAGTGTTTCTCCTTAGGGGTGCTCCAGTCCTGTTTGTCAAGAAGAAGGACGGCAGTATGCGTTTGTGTATTGACTACCGCCAGTTGAACAGGGTGACAGTGCGGAACAGGTATCCTTTGCCACACATCGACGATTTGTTCGACCAGCTTCAGGGGGCAGGATACTTTTCGAGGATCGATTTGCGATCAGGCTACCATCAGCTGCGGGTTCGACAGGAGGACATTTCTAGGACAGCTTTCCATACGCGCTACGGCCATTATGAGTTTTTGGTGATGTCGTTCGGACTCACCAACGCGCCAGCAGCATTTATGGATTTGATGAACCGCATTTTCCGGCCATATCTTGATCTGTTCATCATAGTGTTCATTGACGATATCTTGGTGTATTCTCGGAGTAGAGAGGAGCACGAGCAGCACCTGCGGATTACACTACAGACCTTGAGGGAGCATCAGCTTTTTGCCAAATTTTCAAAGTATGCTTTCTGGCTAGACAGCGTAGACTTCTTGGGGCACATGATTACACGAGAGGGTATATGTGTAGATCCGAGGAAGATCGAGGCAGTTCGGAGTTGGCCTAGACCCACGTCAGTGACGGAGGTTCGCAGCTTTCTAGGGCTGGCAGGCTATTACAGGCGATTTGTGCAAGACTTCTCTCGCATTGCTACACCTTTGACCGGGTTGACCCAGAAGGGAGTTCGCTTCGATTGGACGGAGGAGTGTGAGCAGAGTTTCCAGCGACTACGGGCTCTACTGACTACGACACCAGTGCTATCGTTGCCTTCAGGATCAGGTGGATTTGTGGTCTACTGTGATGCTTCACGAGTGGGGCTAGGGTGCGTTTTGATGCAGCATGACAGGGTGATCGCGTATGCTTCGTGGCAATTAAAGAAACATGAACAGAATTACCCCACTCATGATCTGGAGATGGCTGCAGTGGTCTTTGCACTTAAGATCTGGCGACATTATTTGTATGGAGAGTCGTGCCAGATATTCACTGACCACAAGAGGTTAAAGTATATATTTCAGCAGCGAGACCTGAACCTTAGACAGCGCCGATGGATGGAGTTAGTGAAGGACTACGATTGTGAGATCTTGTATCACCCGGGCAGGGCGAATGTAGTGGCAGATGCTTTGAACAGGAGGCACGGGGGTAGTCTATCTTGTTTGGGTGCAGTACAGAGGCAGTCGTCGGCAGATTGGAAGATCTTATGCGACAGCCGGGTACAGTTCGAGTTTACGCCGATCGGAGGACAGATTGCGCATGTTCGTGCACGCCCACAGTTGCTTGATCGTATACATGAGGCACAGCACAGTGATGACCGCTGTTCAGAGATCAGAACACAGATGGGACAGGGCAGATTTTCCGAGTTCGTGATCGATGATCAGGGGATACTACGATTTGGAGCTAGACTGTGCGTACCAGATGCTGAGGGATTGCGGCGCGAGATTCTTGAGGAGGCACATCGATCGGTATATAGTGTTCATCCCGGTTCCACCAAGATGTACCATGACTTGAGAGATGTTTACTGGTGGGACGGAATGAAGAGAGACATCGCAGATTTTGTGTCGAGATGCCTGACTTGTCAGCAAGTCAAGGCTGAGCACCAGAGGCCCGCGGGAGAGCTACAGCCGTTACCCATTCCGGAGTGGAAATGGGAACAGATATCTATGGACTTCATTGTGGGTCTACCCAGGACTAGTCGAGGGTATGACTCCATCTGGGTGATCGTGGATCGTTTGACGAAAGCGGCTCACTTTCTGCTGGTGAAGACGACTTTCGGATTTGCTCAGTATGCCCAGATTTACATTGACGAGATTGTACGACTGCACGGAGTTCCGACATGTATCGTGTCCGATAGAGGCACCCAGTTTACCAGCCGGCTATGGCAGAGGCTTCAGGAGGCTTTGGGCACTCGCTTGAGTTTTAGCACAGCATTTCATCCGCAGACCGACGGACAGTCAGAGCGGACTATTCAGACTCTCGAGGACATGCTCAGAGCATGCGTATTAGACTTCGGAGGTAGCTGGGATCATCATTTGCCCTTAGTAGAGTTCTCCTACAACAACAGCTACCAGGAGACCATTCAGATGGCACCGTTTGAGGCTCTTTATGGGAGGAGATGTAGATCGCCCACCTGTTGGACGGAGCTCAGTGAGAGCAGTATCCTAAGGCCGCAGATTGTGGAGGAGACGACCGTGAAGATCCAGTTGATTCGCGATAGGATGAGAGCAGCCCAGAGTAGGCAGAGGTCTTATGCGGACCGTCGTCGGCGCAGACTTGAGTTTTCTGTTGGTGATCATGTTTTCTTGAGGGTCTCCCCAATGAAAGGCGTGATGAGATTTGGGAAGAAGGGGAAGCTTAGTCCTAGATATGTGGGCCCCTTCGAGATCCTCGAGCGTGTTGGTGCGGTTGCGTATCGATTAGCCCTTCCGTCCAGTTTTCCAGACGTGCACCCCGTATTTCACGTTTCGATGCTCCGTAGATATCTTCATGATCCTTCGCATGCGATTCAGCACCCGACGATCCAGCTTGAGCGCGACCTTTCCTATGCAGAGCAGCCGGTGATGATCTTGGATCGACAAGTGAAGAAATTGAGGTCGAAGGAGATACCGTCCGTCAAGGTACTTTGGCGTGGCCAGAGCGGCGAGGAGGTCACTTGGGAGACCGAGAGCGAGATGAGGAAGAGGTATCCCCATCTTTTTGAAGGTGCGTATAGTTAGATTTTTTTAAATTTGGGGACCGAATTTCTTTAAGGGGGTAGATTGTAACACTTTGAATTTCCGTTAGAATGTTTTTCGTGATAATTAGTAATTTTACGTGTTATTATATATGTGTGCATAGGATTATTAGTTATTTTAGTCGGGTTACTAATTATATTTAGTCGTGTTAGCAAATTGGAAAATTTTCCTTTGTAGTGTACACTTGCACACTTAGCCATTTCTAGGACTTAGGGTTTTGGTAACATGTTAACCATTCTTTTGTGCATTGTTGTTATTTTCCCCACCCTTTTATAAAACAAAACCCCTTTTTTATAATTCAATTAGCAATAGAAAAATAGAAGCATGGTGGTTAGGTGAACACTTGACTTTTGACCCCCATTTTCTTCTCTTTTCTCTCTCTTTCCCCATCTCAGAATTTCCTGCAGAATTCCAGCAGCAAACCCCCATTTTTCTTCATATTCTCTTCTCTTTTCACTTCTCTTTAGTTCCTCATTCAAACCCTATACAAAACAACACATTTCCTTCACAAAAACTTGGGAAAGTGAGCTTTTTGAGGTGTTTAGAGGCAAATCTTCCCACTTGAGGTTAAAGATGGAACTTTTGGTTTTTCTAAGGTCATTTGAAGGTATAAATCTCACTCCTAGCACCCTATCTCCATAACTTGCATGTTTAGTTTCAAAATATCACCTTTTTGTGCAATTTTAGTGCTATTGAAGGGATTTAGTGTTAATATGTTAAAATTTAGGTTGTTGTGGCTTGATTAGCTTGTTAATGAGTTATTAGTGTGGGTTTAGACTTAGGTTTGTTTCAGATTTCAGAAAAATACCCTAAAGTTTGATTTTAGTGCAAAAGTGTGGATTTTTAACTAGAAATAAGGCTCTGTAGGATCTGCTGCTACCCGAGATATTTCAGAGTGAAACTAGAGGTTACAGTAGCATGTATGGGGGGTATAGAGTGCACACACCAAACCTGGGAGCCCAATTCCCGACCCAGGCCACCGAAATAAGCATTCTGGCCGCAATTTGCGGCCAGATGGGGGTGTTTTGGGTTGGGGTTTGGGGTGATGGTGTCTGCTGCTATGTGAGTTATTTTGGTATATATAGTTTTACATTATCATTTCTGTATCAAAATCTGGAGGTGATTACCTTTTTTCCCATATTTTAGTCTTCGCGACACGCGTGATACGTGTTTGTGGGTTTTGGGTTTCTGCGTATCGCGGCGCGTCGGAGTGGCTTCAGGCGCGTAATCACACGTTTTAGCGTATCGCGCACACGCGCGCTTGGTTCACGACCCGAGTTACTAGTTCGGCTTTAATGTCGCGTTTGTGTGACTTCAAGCTTATGTGTGTTGCATTGTGTAATTCTAGGTTCGCAGGCGAGTACGGCAGACGCCGCGCAGAAAGGGAAACAAGTTGTTGGCTATACCTAGCGAGGGACTACTGTGAGTAGATTTAACATCTACGGGGATATCGCCCGCATGGCGTTCTACGTCAGGGCTGATAGGACCTTATAGCTACATTTATATACATTGACTGTGCATGGTTACTATTTAGTGCATACTGCATTCCCTGCTATATGGATATAAACTAGAATTGATAGAACACCGCACCATTACTAACGGTCCATGTTGCACGAGCACCATCCTGCATGTTACACACACACCGTTAGTAATTGCCATGACACTCACACTGTAGAAATTCCATCGGATCATTATATTGTAGCTCATCTATATGTGACTTGACATGATATTCATACTTGATGCATATATTGCATCGGATCATTATATTGTAGCTCATCTTTATGTGACTTGACATGATATTCATATTTGATGCACATATCATATCGGATCATTGACTTGCATATTGGTTTGGATTACATGTGATTTCTGGATTTGGGAACCGTGGCTATTTCAAATATGTAATCATTTAAAAATCCGGTTCCCTTGATATGATATTTCGGTGCGTCCACCATGTGTTTCCTCGGTGCTCGAGTGATATATGTGAACCAGAATCGAGGAGCTGGTTGAGGCCGATTACGGGTATATGGTGGACCCGGTATGGTATCCCGGGGCGAGAATGGTTTCGCTGTGTAGTAGACAGTGAGCCTGGCAGAGGGACTACTACCTACCAGTGATTGGTTGGACCTGACAGTTATCCGGAGGATACTGTCCAGAGTCGATAGATGGATGCGGGGTGATCCGTACTGCCGGGGCCGAGGGCCGATACCGCAGACGGAGCCCGTGGCTGACCCGGACTGACGGGGCCCGATGGATGAGGATTTGCGTGTCGATACTGGACACGAGTATTTATGATATTTGGGTGCCGATGTTGGGCACTCGGGATTCTCAGAGATTTACAGGATTTGAGGGCCGATGAAAGTGCCGGCGCCTGAGCTTATTGGGGGATCTAGGTGCATTGATGGACACCGATTATATATTCCACGTTGACATTCCGTGTAGATGTTATTTTGCTCATGCTCAGCATTTATTATTGTACCTCATCCTGTAGTTACATTATCTGATAGAGCACTTGTATGATTATTGCACATACTGCTTATCACATATTGATATCATCTGTTGGCATATGATAGAGTAGCGCAGTACGTGCATGCTCGCGATTACCTTTACATGTTATTTCTATTCATGAGTTGGCAACTCATCCCCGTTGTGCCACAGTGTTTGCAGGTTGCCCTTCGGAGTAGTTGCGGCAGGCTGCGCTTGCATCTTTTGACACAGATACCCCCATAGTTGGTGTACTAGCTCTTTTGCTGATAGGTGGGTTTTGTGCGGTATCTGTTTATCTTTCAGTTATGTACATTGTTGTATCTAGTATTCTCCATCTACCATGTATGTATTTGACTTAGAGACAGTGTGAGGACGATGATGTATATTATTGGTTTTCTGGTGTCGAGCTCGTTGTGAGCCGACTGTACTTGCAGTTTATTCTATCTGTATGTTCCCGCTTATGGATCTTGATCTTCGCTACGGCGTCGTATATTGCTATCTTCGTGATTGTTTACTTAGAATCCTTAACATGTAATAAATGTGTTCATTTAAAACTTAAAACACTCTATACTTCTACTGGTTTGATTTCTGGGTTTTCGGTTCACTTAGCCGCGTTACGCCTGTAGACGTTACGTGGTTAAGTGCCGGTCACGGGCCACACTTTGGGTCGTGACACCTATACAAGTAGAACAGTCTTACTTGAGATGATAGTATGCTATCTGGTTTGTCTTTATCATTATGTGTATACGTTTTGATAAAACCCATAGGTTTATTGTTTTGATTACAAGCATTATCTATAAGAATCAAAATTAGTTTGCATCATATTAGCTAATCTATGTCCCTCTTGTGAATCCATATCAATTTGAAAAGAATGTCTCCGTGAAGATGAAGCGCCCGTGTTACCTTGTGAAGATGAACCCGACATTCTTAATTAAAAATATTAGTAAGTGAATGAGAGATGATAAAAAATATACGAGAAAAACATATAATCAATACAAAAAACCCTGATTTCAAATAGTAGAATCAAATTAGTGGAACTGAAGTAAAAATTGAGACTGCAGAAATGAAAATTGTGTGATTCCAAATTTAACAGTAAACTTTTCGGAAATTAAAGAGAAAGATTGGGAGATTGAAAATTTTGTTGTTATGAATTGTGAGAAGACTGAGAAGTATTTATGGAGTTTGGATTAGGGGTATAGGAATGTATAATTTTAAGTGAGAGAGTTTTAGATAATTTTTACGAACCCCACATTAAATCAAATTTTATTATAAAAAAAACCCTTCATTAAAAAAACCCACCCCCATTCAAACCCCTCAATGCATTGACCGGCCCCCATCCCCAACCCCCTAAACGGCCCTAACGGCCAATTCAAATTTGAATTTGGCCGGGCTGGGCCGCCAATTACTGGCCCAGCCCGGCCCGAGGACGGGCCAGTGCAATGGTCGGGCCAGCCTGGGCTTGCCAAGTGGCACTCGGGCCGGGTCGGGCCGCGAGCATCCCGGCCCGTTAGACACCTTGAACTATGAAGTTACCTGGCCTTAGGGTGGCAAGGCCTTCTTCTAGGGGGGCAAATGGTGCAAGCGGCCACAGCTAATTCAAAGGCGGGGCCCAACACAATCAACGGAACTAGCTAAGGTATGGAGTACTCAAGCTCCAGCAAAATAGTGCATGCCTTGACAGCTCATTCGATGGCGACATCAATGGAGGCAGCCTGTTTGCACACCTTTAAAGTTGCTGGGCCATGACATGGGGTTAAGCATGTTGGAATCAAATGAACATGGCTATAATTTAAATGAGTTGGGCTTGGTTGAAAATTTGGGTGAAGCTGGGAAGAACCATGCTTTAATTGGTGTGAGCTTAATTAATGGTTTGGATATTGTTGCTGTTGGTGAGGAGCAACCGGGTTTGACTGGTGAAGGTGAACCCAGGTCTATTAATTCAGACTTGTCAGAAGATCGAGCGAGGAATTATATTAGTCAGTATTTGTTTGATGGTCCATTTGGATGACTTGGGGAATTTCAAGAGGAAAACTAGAATAAGATAGACCCAATTGTGATAGAAATTTTGGCTCAAGAGCCTTACGACTCCTTTCTATATAGGAGTGAGTTTCACGAATCGGATCTAAACTCATATGAAAGAGTACCTCTGATAAATGATATAGGCCGTGTTGAGGTGAATCGAGAAGACTATATAGCTATACAATCATCAAAGGAAGGAAAAGCGAGGAGCATAGAGAATAATAGAGGAACTGGTTTCAACTTCGAAGAAAAGATAGGGGATTTTTTTCTCTAAAAAGATAGAAGACTTCACAAAAAACCCTCAAAGCGTTTTTCAGAAAAGGATCCATGATGTAATGTAGACGATGCTCCCTTCCAATACCGACGAACAAGATACGAATTTTCATATCGAGGGTGAGGGGAATAAGTCTAATCTAGGTAATATGACTAATAAACTCTCGGGTTTGTTGCTAGGTGTGGGGGCCCTAGAGTTCAAAAGGAAGAGGAAAGTCGGTCCACCATCAGGGAAGAAAAACGTGAAGTGTAAGGTGGACAAGAGCAAGAAAGGAGTTGATTCGGTGACTGTAAATGGAGCCCCACCAGAATGACCTTCAGGTATTGATGCATGCTTCGGTTTTATTCCTGATGACTCTCTGCTACATTTAGTTAAGGACACTGGAATAACACTAGGAGAAACATCGGAACATATACATAATAACCTTAATATCGTTAGAAACTTGTAAATCACGAGATGTAAAGGGAGTCTTTTCCTACCACTATGAGGGGGCAGAGGAACACCCGTAAGAAGGTTAGAGTGGGTCTCTTACATGCCTATGTGGCATTTTGGTTTATTTTATTTTTATTATGAATTACCTATTCTTGAATGTGAAAGGGATATGAGGTGTAGGTAAGAGGAAGATGGTTCAAGAGGTGGTGGTGAAAAGTAAAGCGGAGATAATTTGTTTGGAAGAAACAAAGATAGCAGATCCGAAGAGAGAAATCCTATACAAACTGAGCAACGGTGACCCATTTGAATGGAAAATTCTCGGGGCTAATAGGGGCATTATCGTAAAGGTAAGATCCGGAAACCTAAAGATCGTTGATGAGTACATTGGCCAGATCTCCGTTTCGGTGGTCATCAAAGACACATCAGATGGATGGGTAGAAATAGTGACGGCTGTTTATGGATCATACCATACTCAGGGACGAGATCTTTTTTGGTCCGAGATAATCAACATAAGAAATAAGTGGAACTTTTCTTGCATTATAGGCGACGACTTCAATGTCATCAGATTTCCTAGTGAAAGACAGGGGAAATTCGACGATAGGATGGATAGTCACAGATTTAATAGTCGTATCGCCCAGCTGAATTTACTGGAAATCCCGGTTAAGGATAGAAAATTCACTTGGTCCAACCACGCGTTTCAGGCTAAACTTGCCAAGTTGGATTTTATCCTTGTTTCGCTTGATTGGAAACAAAGGTTCCCTTTGGCTTTTGCTTCCTCTGAAGCTACGCTCACTTCTGACCATATCCTAATCAAACACTCAACCAATCAGGTGAAGAAGGAGTTTACCAATCGCATTTTTCGATAGGAAAAATTCTTGTTCCACGAGAAGGAAGTAATAAGTATGGTTAAGGAAAGTTGGCACCTACTGACTAATAAGACAGATGCGGCAAGCAACCTTGTTACCAAGTTAAGCCGATTAAGGAAAATCCTAAGGAAATGAGATAGAATACGATGGATTCAAGAGGTACCCCGGAAAAAAGGAGCTAGTTGAATACACACGCCACCTTGAGATGGAAGAGGAAGATAGAGAACTGAATGCACGAGAAGTGGAAAACCTCAAAAACCAGCGACTAGAACTGCACCAAATCTACGACAAGGAGGAAATGGCATGGGCCCAAAGAGTGAAGTGGTTGAAGGAAGGGGATGAAAATACTGCTTACTTCCATCAAATAACAAATGGTAAAAGAAGAATGAACTATATTCACGGTATTTCAAATGAGGGGAACACTGCCATTGATTTAAAGCAAATAGAAGCAATTACGGTGCGTCATTTTCAAGAACTATTCGGGGTGGCAATAATGCATAGGTGGAAAGCAACGGACAGGTTTTGGGAAGCAGTGGAGAAACTGTCTGAGGATGAAAGCAGGGGATTAGAGGCAGAATTCTTGGAAGAAGAAATCAAAAAAAGCGGTCTTCGAGTTTGAAACAGATAAGGTACTGGGCCCAGATGGTTTCTCAATAATGTTCTATCAATTCTTCTAGGAGATGGTCAAAGAGGATGTTTTACGCGTCTTCAATGCTCTTCATAAAGGGGAGCTGAGTTGGGAACGGTTCAACTTTGTGACAATTGTACTAATACCAAAGAAGGAAGGAGCCAAATCTCTGAAAGATTATAAACCTATTAGCCTACTAAATTGCTCTTGCAAAATTGTAACAAAAGTCCTCACAAATCGATTGAAAGCAGTAGTGGACAAGGTGATTGGTCAATCCTAAACAGGGTTCATTTCTGGCAGAAGCATCATGGATGGGATAACAACTGCGCAGGAGGTCCTTCAGGATATTAAAAGACGACGTAAGGATGGGTACCTTCTTAAGTTAGATTTTGTGAAAGCCTATGATACGGTAGATTGGAGCTGTGTTACTGAAACCTTGATACTCAAAGGTTTTGGTCAAAAGTGGGTTGCATGGATTAATACATGGTTGTCGTCTGCTTCATCCTCGGTCTCAGTTAATGGTAAGATATCTAAGGAGTTTAGATGTAAAAAGGGCTTGAGACAAAGAGATCTTCTATCACCTCTTATTTTTAATTTGGTGGCTGACGGCCTTTCCAATATGATATGTAGATGCAAATCAAGCGAACGATTACAAGGACTAGGGCCTAGAGAAGATAAGATATCAATCATAAATCTCCAATATGCGGATAACACGATTATCTTCAAACGGAGTAATATACGGAAGGTTGTTACAATTAAGTGGATCCTATACACATATAAGATGTGGACAGGGCTACGAATCAATTTTGATAAAAGTGCGCTGACTTTCTGAGATGGACAAGACGACACAAATCGGGTGATCGCTAGGATTCTGTACTACAAGACCCAAGATTTCCCTATCAAATATCTTGGGCTGCCAATTCGACCAGGGACATTTAAAATGACAGTCTGGATGCCCTTAGTAGAATGTTTTCAGAAAAGGATGGAAGGGTGGAAGGCTATATGTCTTTCCCTAGGAGGATGGCTAACTTTACTAAACTGAGAGCCCAATCGGTCAACTACATGTCCTTCTATCAGCTACCAGGTTGGGTCGTGCATAGAATTGACAAGATTAGAAAATCCTTCCTTTGGAAAGGAAATAATGCACAAAGGAAAGAGTATAATTTTGGTGACTTGGAAGACTGTGTGCTGCCCGAAACAGGAAGGGGGACTTGGAGTAAAAGACATTAACTCTATGAATAAGGCTTTGCTGGCTAGATAATGATGACGGTTGTCGGAAGGAAGAAAACATGGTAGGTAAGCATTATAAATGCGGCCTCCAGAAATCGCTAGGGGCTTTTAACCTCAACCGACAAGAATTTGAACACGACCTCCGGTTTTTGGAAGAGGATTACGGTGGTCAAAGAGACGTTCTTCAAAGGGATATCCTTTACGCTGGGAAACGGGCACTCCGTTAATTTTTGGAATGATTATTAGTGTGGGAATACCTCTCTTCAAGAAAATTTTCCCTCGCTGTTCCTTCTGGCAAAAAATAGTGATGCATCGATGGAAAGTCAATGGAAAAGAGGGAAATGGTGGCCGTATTTTAACAGAAGACTATCGCGACAAGAGCTCCATGAGAGACATAGGTTGATCGGCCATCTGGAGAACTGGAAGCCATTTGCGGAAACCAAGGATGTCCTGGTATGACGATGGTCCTCAACTCATAAATTCACGGTTCGCTCTATATATAGGATCTTACATTTCAGATGAGTGGAAAATACCTACCAAAGCCCGGTTTGGGAGGTCCAAGTTCCACCTAGAATTAAGATTTTTAACTGGTTAGTTCTTAGGAACTCGATCCTCACAAAAGATAACTTACTAAGACAGAAGTGGATTGGCCCAACGAAGTGTGGGCTTTATGGAAAACACGTCGAAACAGGTCAATCATTTGCTTCTTAGATGTGAGGTGACCTCACAGAAATGGGGGAAATTTATAACACGGTTAAGGAAAGGTGTGATACTTTCATCTATTCAGAATTTATGGGGGGCTTGGAGACTCAGAAATTTCAGGTGTAATGACCTTCTGGAATAGGATATCATAGTTAGCGCCATAAGCTGGATAGTTTGGACAGAACGCAACAATAGGATTTTCAATGCAAAAAACAAATTAATCACTAGCATGATATATAGTGTTGATCTTCTCATAACACTATGGACAGAGGCTACAGCAGATAAAAGTTGCAAAAGGCCTAGACTGAATATAGGAGGGGAAGGAGACCAACAAGGATTTATGAGCCGAGGAACTAGCAGAACACAGACGGGATGCTACTCTTCCTGGGCACATGAGGAGTGGAGCAGCGGATCACGCGGAGGGGGGACATTTCCAGGGTGTAGAGACGTAAACGAGATTGCCGGATTGAGACATAAGTTTGGATGTACCACTCGTCTCTTTTTAGCTTACATGTCCTGGTCCTAGTATCCTGTTGTTTGTGCTTTTGCTTTCTTGTATGGGATTTTGTCTTCTAATCTTGGATTTGGCTTGTACGGGGATTGTTCCCTTTTTTAGTATTTTGGCCGGTCGGTGTACCTCTATGGCTTTGCTGTAGATTCGTTGAAATATCTTTAACGAAACGTGGGGGACTTTGAGCTTTAGTCTTACTCAAAAAATTTGTTGAAGTTTATTATATGAATAGAAATTCTATACGTGCCTCGACAGAAAGCTATAAAAAAGAATAAACATCACGGAACAAAACATAGTGCAATTAACTCCAAATCTATGCTGTTTTTCTTTTAAAGAATTTTCTAACTACAAAATTAACTCCATTTCACTTCTGTATATAATTTTATTGAATTCTGTGTAATATTTTTTTTTATGTTATAATATAGGTGAAAATGGAAAATAATTTTCTAAAAATGATTCAATGTACAAATAAAAATTCAAATTCAAAGCTCAATTCAATTTGAACGGTTCTATATCGTTCCCCTTTTCCAATAATTCTTGGCTCGACCATACCAAGAAAATACCATGTTAGAATTTTATCCGTATCAATAAAATAATAGGTTTTCTTAAATAGTACTCACATCATTCCTTAAGAAAGAGAATAGTGGGTGTCATGACCCACCCCCAACACAGAAAGTATTGTCCGCTCTGATTGAAACCGCACGGTTTTATCCTTCGGAGCAAACCGAACCCGACCAGGGACCACTTCCTAGGAGGTCACCCATCCCAGAATTTCCCTAGATCAAGCATGCTTAACTATGGAGCTCTCAAGCTCTTATAGTGCCGGTTCACGTAAAATGTGCCTCTGTATTATAAGAGTGGTATCATTCCATTTATAATACAAGTCCGCTCTCTTTCAGAATGTATTCCGAAGATTTCCAATTGTTCTACAGTGGGTTCTACGAATTCAAGATGTGGCCCCCACGGATTCAAGAGGTGGCCCCCGTCCTTTGGCGAGACACTTTGTTCCATGTGGCATTTTATTTTATGAGCAAGGACCGGGGCCCGACATCCTCCCCACCTTAAAACAATGGTCCGTCCTCGAAGCACAGACCTACTACTAAGGGACTGGCTCTGATACTATTATGTCACGTCCCACCCCCAACACAAACGATATTGTCTGCTCTGACCGAAACCGCATGGTTTTGTCCTTCGGAACGAACTGGGTCTAACCATGGACCACTTCCTAGGAGATCACCCATACCGGAATTTCCCTAGCTCGAGCATGCTTAACTACGGAATTCTCAAGCTCCTGTAGTGCCGGTTAACTTAAAAGGCGCATCTGCATTCAAGAGTGGTATTATTCCATTGATAGTACAGATCCGCCCCCTTTTGGAATATTTTCCGAAAATTCCCCATTGTTCTACAGTGGGTCCACGGACTTAAGAGGTGGCCCCTACGGATTCAAGAGGTGGCCCCCGCCTTTCGGCATGGCACATTGTTCCGTGTGGCACTTTATTCCATGAACAAAGCCCGACACCTGCTTCCGAATATACGCAAATACGGGAACATAACAAAACCAGCCATGCTACCTACGATAAGGAATCATCCTTTCATAGTCACATTACGGCTGTTTATCAGTCATCAAGGACAATAAAAATATATAACTAACTATCGCATGTCTAATATACCACAAATAATCAATAATAATAATAATGAGTCGATAGCGGAAGTAATGAATAATGGTCAAGTCTCACGATCTAAGGAAATAAGAATAGCGATATCCCAAACCTGTCCCTTATGGGATCACAATAAAATCCAATAAGAGTGCAATACTAGAAAAAAAAAGTAAATCATAACTAATAAACTATATTAATGGAATGCTCCTCATTGGTCAGCAACCTTCTCGAAGTACTCACAATTCTCCTGTGCTAAAGTCAAGCTATCTGGGTCATGCAAGACCCAGACGTCAGTGCATCGTAGATAACATAATAATAATAATAATAATAATAATAATAATAATAATAATAATAATAAAACAATAGGTGATATAGTATGCCATGTGCAAGAACAAGATATCATGAGTATAAACAATAAGCAATAACAATGACATATAATGTCGCAAACAAGATATAATGGATCAACCAATCCTGTGTATCCTATGGGTCCACATTGCTAAGTTATCTATTCTACAGGTATTTGAAAACAATTAATGCAATCCTCACTGTAACTCAATAGTATACCATGAGTGTCCGGTACCACGGTCTTCTGACTCTCGGGGCTAAATCCGAGACGTGCCATTAGGAAGTAAAACAATATCAATATCTGGATGAATGATATCAGCATCATCCTTCCAGAGCCCGTAGCTCATATCGACTAACCAATCTATAGCAATCAATCCCACTGAGTTATAATTCGATTTACATTATTGATTTCCCCTTTTCCCCAGGTTTCATTTCATATCAAGTATCACTGGTATGTTACCTAATGCCTACATAATAACAATCAATAATTGCACAGGTCGTGCCAATGGATACAATTAGGTCAATCAATCAATAACAATGAATTTTAGCATTATGGTAAATATAACAATTTAAGTATAATATCACGGTAGTAACAATCAATAGTCCATCAATCATGGTTTCATATAAACAATCAATGGCATGTGTATGAATACCGTGATTTAGCAATTAACGAACATATAGACAATCAATTCATGTATACAATCAAGATTAGGTCAAGTAGCATATCAAGTCGATGTTAATCGTTACTCGTGAAACAATTTAACATGTCGGTTCTATATCAGTTTTAAATATCGGTTTTAGCAATTTGTTCACAAGACGTCAGTAGTAGATATCTGGTCAATGTAGACTAACGTCTGGGGAGACGTCTGGTCCACCCCAAGCTCTATTCCAAACGTCTGTAGGAGACATTTGGTCCTTACCAGACGTCTGTAGGAGATGTCTGGTCCCTGTAGAAGACGCTGGGGTGACGCCAGTAGTGCAATTCACGTTCTGGAAACAATTACAGAGACGCCTTGTTACCGTAGACAAACGCCAGTAGTTCAATTTAAGTTTCTATAAAGTTCTCATACAGACGTCCGGAGACTATGGGTAGACGTCAGTACGGGATTTTCATGAACTATCAGATTCTGTAAATTAGGGTTTCTATCTAATTGTTTAATATACTAATTTTAACAAGTATTAAACACGTAAATTTCTCGATTGCAATACAGTAAATTAGTTAATAAACAAGGTAGTAAATTCTAGTGTTAAACACGCATATAAAACCCAGATTATGTTTAATACCCCATCACGATTCTGATCGTGACGTATATTCGATTTCGATTAAACCAACCGATATTAATTACTATTATAATTATACAGCAATTTGCCATACTAGCATGTTAAAACAAGTATTGGATACTTGCCTCCAAACCACGATCTCAAGATGCGCCGATGTACATGTTGGCTATAATGCCCTCAAGGCAATTATTGTAATCGCGTGCAAATGATTATGATGATTAAGGGAGGACCTACACGAGTAGAACAGTTTTACTCAAGCTGATAGTATGCTATCTGGTTTGCTTTTATCATCATGTACATGTATTATGTTGTTGCGCCACGGCAGCGCCCCGGCCTCGTACTCGAGGCCAAAATGCGGAATCAAAATTTTTTCCTTGCTCGGAAACCGGCGCTACCGCGGACAATAACCCGGATCGTTTACCATTAACCTATACTAGCTAACTAGAGATGGAGTGAGAAGTATACCGAGTGATCCGAGTCCTCCGGTCTTCTCTTCATCATCCCGATCTCCCGCGGAAAGTCTTTGCTCTACATCGTCGCCTCCTCGCCGGAAAGGGCACCACATCGCCTTCTTCTTTTACGGGCTCCCGCCTCAATACCGAGGCAACTCGAGCATGAAGCCGGCAACTCGACATGCCCAAGAAGTGCTGTAGAATGTAGTGTAGATGATGCTAGTCTCATTTGGGGTTTGTAGTTGCCATGATGGAGGAATCAATAAGAAATGAACTTGGGTTTTTGTAGCAATGGAAAAAATGAGATGAAACAATAATTTTTTCCACACCCTCATCAAAATGAAAATGAACCATCATCCATCATCAAATGTGGCCGGCCAAGTATCAAATGGAATGGTGGAGGGAGAAAACAATAAGAAGCTAGAAGGGAGGTGAGAGTAGGAGAAGAGAGGAGGTGACCACATCCAAGGTCAACAAAACATCAACCATACTCACATCAAATCAAACCCATACCCTTTCAATCACACAAAGCAAGCATGGTTGAAAGATATCATAATAAACACTTTTGCAAGAAACCCCCCCACAAAGTGTTATTTGCAAAACTGCAAATAACCCCCTCCATCGGAAAAGTCCGGCCGGAAAAGAACAAAGGAAAACCGGCCGGAACGGAATGCAAACTGGCAACTCCAGAAAACTGGTCCCGTAATAAATTACAGGAAAACCCCGACACTGTGCATACACACCCGCATCTGTATTCCGACCGGATACAGATGCAATGAGACAAAATCTACACTGTACTAAACTAGTACCGGCTTAAACCAAAGCCGGCTAGTAAAATCCGTTCGATCCTGATCCGTGCAATACCGCACGTATCTGATCGAACCCTGCCATATAACTATACGGCCACTAGTACAAAACTGTCCGATCCTGATCCGTGCAATACCGCACGTATCTGATCGGACCCTGCCATATCTCCATACGGCCTCTACAGCGTTTCGCCCAAAAGCTGAGTAACTGAAAGTGTGGTGGACTCTAAAGACTCGTCAATACTATGGTTGTGGATTTAACCACTAGCACGTCAGAGGTATAAGCCAATACGTGACGGGCCACCAGCTATTGACCAAAATGGACGTCGATGAGGAAGCTCACCCCGACACCCAACTGAGCCTATCAGTGACAATATCCGTACAGTCCGGTCCGTTCGTCTATGAGTATCGCATGGCGGGCCTAGGGGGTTGGTGAAAGTCAGACCCCCAAAAGCGGTACAAGTCGTGTCGGAGCGTAGCCCAGAACGCCCTGAGATACTACTGGAATACCTACCAGTAAATCTCCTGCCTCGGCCGAGGGCTTTGCGTAATGGCTCTCCTAGACACAGCGCGACCTCACCCCCAATACCGGGAGAGACGAACCCCTGCAGATCCGCTCACTGCCTCCATGTGGCTCGGGACTGTACCCAACTAAAACCTGTTTGCACGACTCCTTTGAGCCGTGGTAGGGTAGTAATCAAAACACAGTGGGAACTCACACGAGACAAATGACGATCTCAGGTCGATGAACTAACCTGTACACATGTCACCAGGGAACTACTATCTGACATCTGGTACAAGACCAACTAGCAGGTTCCCGGCGAGTCCTGTCCGGTGTACTCATAACCCAATGAGCACCTGTATACATCTTAGGTGAACCAACTGACACCAGTGGCTTGTGAGACCGGCCACCGCCCCTCGTCGGGGTCTCGACTGTATACACTAGTCTACTAATGGAGTATCGATGCCCAGTCTCGAAACTCCCACGACTAGGGACCATTTAAGGATGTGCTTGTAGACTACCAGCTCCCACGTATATGATCGCCATCATACTGCTGGCAGTGAAGCAAGAATCCTAGGGGCCCTATCAACGTGTAATAGCGACATGTCAGGTCACCTAAAGCAGTACACGATGATAAAGATAAACCAGATAGCATACTATCATCTCGAGTAAGACTGTCCTACCGGGATAGGTCCTCCCTCAATCATTGCAATCACGTGCCTGTGATCCAATAATTGACTCTGAGGGCACTATCTCCAACAATCTCCCACTTGCACTCAAGGCTAATTATTGCGATGTCGCATACTCACAGCCCGTGTGATACCGAACACCCAACTCCTCTACTAGTCAGTCTCACAAAACTCGTTTGTGAAACTATTGCGTTCGAGGAATAGCCTCAGTGAGTGGATCCGCTGTGATGTTTCTTTCTATGTCTCTCTATATCTCAAGTTCGCGGAGAAAGCCATCTCCCGAAATGAGCAATACCTGTCTTGGAATGTCTGGATGTCTGATGGGACCTAGTTCATAAATGAACTCCAAATCCAAACTTCTTAGACTGTATCGTCAACTGAACTTAATCAGTATCCTGCGCCATGCCTCCCTCAGTATTGCCCTGGACCACCTGTCCAAAATACTGCCCCTTGTCAGAGGGAGAACTATAACTCTGACAACCTCCTTGTCATCCATGTCACCTTGGAAGCCTGGAGTGATAACCGTCTCCTAAAGGAGACAGCCGTTATCATATCTCTAGAACATTCACTTATGTTCTAAAAACTGCTTCCGACTGTTTTTCCAGGATTGGATTAATATCAACTTATTGCACTTACTGCAAGAACAACATCTGGTGTGGTACTTGACATCTCATGATTGACTCAATTGCCTAAGCAAGTGATCTGTCAATCATGCGTATCCCTCTCCCCTTTAGTCTATAAGACACCTTTAGAGAGGGTGACTCCATTACCTGCAGGTACACTACCATGCCAGGAGTCGTCCATTCTAAATACTCTTAGAATGCTGTCAAAGTACCCTGATTGGGAAACCACCCAAATCTAGATCTAAAACCATAGATCTAGTAACCAATATGTCTGATATAATGTCCAAGTCCCATGTGGAGAAAACACTGTGTGACGACCAAAGTATAACCGATCATAGTATAGGAATATCACTTCCTACTACCTTCTCAACAGATCCATCCCCTATTCTGATGACGTCAAACCCATGACTGTCACATCAGAAACAGATGATCTAACTCCGCTATATCTGCTCTAGTCTATAAATAGACATAAGCCTGATGTCCACCAATGCTTCCGCTGCTCCCACTGACTACGACAACCCTCTGCCAGAGTCATATAGACGTGCACTTCTAAAGCTAATTTAGAACGACGCTATACTCATCCTCCTGCCGGGTCTCGCAGCCTGGAACAACAACAATGGCAAGTGTGGGTAAACAAGAACTTCCCTGTCACCGTCCTTGAGGCTACCGGAGTACCTCTCGGGTGCCTGAAGTTACCCACCTTATCTGCGGAGTGGCCAATGGAATGTCAAATCAGATTGAATCTTTAGGTTCCTTATCAAATCTTCAGTAATCGTTTGCGGTTCTGGAATCACTTCCAGTTCTACCATACTCCCACTTCTGTTTTTGAAAAAATCCATTTTTAATAAAACTGTGGCGAGTCTAGAACAATATTTCTATTGATCTGCCAGATGGTAGAAAGTCAACCCTCGTCATAGCCTGGGTCAACCCACAAACAGCCATTACAGAAACGTGCCTTGAGTTATCCGGAGTCTGGTTTTAAGCATAAGCCGGACAACTCCCCGTACCTTAAGAATGTTAAGATATGAACTGTTCTATATCCAATATAGAACCAGAGGCACTGATTTAATTGAACCAGATTCAAATCATGCAGCTGTCTCCAGTGCATGTCAACTAAATGGAAGGAGGCCGATCAGCGTTACTCAACTTAGGAATGCTTCCAATTATGAGTAACCTGAAAGAGAAGCAATTTCTCTTTATCATTACTATCAACTGAATACCATACACAAGTATCTACATCTTCGATCACTTTGAAGAATCCCGATACTTGCTACACCTGGTTCTCTACTCTATTCAAATACCTATAACTCCTCAAAACTTAGACCCTGTGTTTCCACGAAGCACATGTCTAAGAACTAGAGAAGTTAAAAGTAAACAGAATATAGTATGAGGACCAACCCCTCTGTCCTAATGGACACTGGACAACATACAATACTCTGTATAAGTCCGCTGAGTCTAACAACTCTTTCACTGTGTGTCGTAGGTTGAAAACTGTACTTATGGTTAAGAAGAATTACACCGCTGTTTAATGCTCCTTACCTAACCATCCACTGATATAGGTAAATGTCATCGACATAATATCAAAAGGTACATCTCACTCTATGAAAATAGACGTACAGATATATCGATTTGAAATTGGTGCACAACAGCGGATATTCAAAACCAAATATTTGCCGACCGGCAAACAACCCAGGTGACTTCCTCAAATATCACCGATTACAACGAATCCCGATATAATGAGGATGATCACCCAATTCCCAATAACTTACTCCCACTCATCATCTGTAAAACCATACAGGTGTGAGAATCATACCTGGTAAATACATACCCTGGAGTAAATGTCTAATCGGGAAATCAGTTTTCTTTTAACATTACACAGTAAAACTGAAACATTGAAATGTTTCTGTGGGGTATTCTGGTATTCCTAGTAATGCCTCTACCATTATCCAGATTCACAACTATAACCGTATAATTCTTTGCCAGCTGTCCAAATCCCTTTATATGTCTTTAGTCATTACCGTCTGCACACCCCTTTAGGCCAATTGGTTTTCTTCCTTCCCTACCGTTCGGCACCAGCCTATGGTTTGGAAGAAGACTATCCAAAAGGCATAAAGGGTGTACTGTCCCAATCCTAGGAACACTCGCAATGCGAGAGAAGGTGAAGATGAAAGACACCTGAATGTACTTAATTCCTATTTCTCCTGAACCAGAATCCATCCCCGAACTGGAACAAGTTCCTTTCGAGTTCGTATATAACCATACGATGGATTATCCAATAAAATGGGATCTTCGTAGTGATACGGAGTGTTCTGGAGAAATACAAAGGTGATTTAGGATTGGCGAAGAAATACTTGGTTTGGTCGTGAATATCAGTCGCAATTTACTTTGCCCTCCTACTAATCCCTTGCTTTGTCTTAACTTAATACCTTCTGCACACCATCGTTATGCTAATTGGTTTTCTTCATTCCCTACCGGTCGGCACCAGCCTAAGGTTTGGAAGAAGACTATCCAATTTGCGTAATAGGTGTACTATCTCCTAAACCAAGGAGTACTCGCAACCTGAGAGAAGGTGAAAAGAAAAGACAACTGAATAGTCCTATCCGTTTTCTCCAGAACCAGAAACCATCCTCGAAATCCTTCGAGTTCGTATATAACCATACGATGGTTTTGTCCAATGGAAGTGGACGTTCGTAGTAAAACGGGGTGTCCTGGAGAAAAGGGTAAAAGTAGGAGTGGCAATGAGGTCTGCAACTCTGACAATCCAAAAAGCCAGTGTTAAGAAGGTTCGGTCAACTTGGTCACTGAGTCATAGTCCAGGGTCGGGTCAATGGTCGCTGCCAAAGAGAGAGAGAAAAGAAACACTCAGCGTGCACTCTATCCTAGATCAGAATGGTTATCACTTTGTCTAATCTGGAAACCTCCCACTGTACCTCAAATTCTCCTCCAAACCTGAAAGAAGAATTAGTCGGGATCACCCGAGGAGTAAACCAACTCATCAGTGGGAATCGGGATCCAACTATCATCGCATGATAACGTGACGGAATCCACTCACGTCACCACACTCCAGAAGGTATGCGCATGCCTGGCAAGTTTCAGTTCTTTTGAAACTCCCGATGTGATTTTACCCCTAGGACCCAAGTGACCTTGACACAGTCAACAAATCAAAGAGTCCTAGTCAAGTTCAACCCGTCATTATCCTGGATTGCATTAAACCCACCCGTACGAGCCCTTGACACAGTCAACAAGGCCGCACGACTGTCCTAACCAATCCCATTAATATGCTGCAAACAAACACTACTTAGCTACCGCACACTACGCCTTGACACAGTCAACAAACGCAGCACGAATACTAAGTAATACTTGTAAGAAATGACGGAGGGCTACGGCTGGTTTTTGGCGAAAAACCTTTAGCGTAATGAACTTGATATCGTTGAAGGAACTGCATAGCCTTTTATAAAATATAGTGACGAAAACCTTTACTAAAGAGGTCACTCCCGGTGAAGGGATCTCGGCTCTTTCCCCGTAGAATGAGGTGCAGGATATTCCAACTGAATACCACGATGCAAAGCAAAAGTAATCGGCTATAGTGAAGTTATTGCCCTGACGCAAACTTCTGTCCAAGGGGTCACTCCCGGTGAAGGGATCTCGGCCCTTGCCTCGTCAACTGAGGAGCAGGATATCCCAAATGAATACCACAATGCAAAACAAAAGCGAACGTCCTTGCAATAACAGCTTTTTGAAAAATGTTCCAACAACATCAGATTAGGTTTGTTTAAACTTGCATTGATCTGAATCAATGCAGTCCCATCAATTGATCACACCACAAAGAACGAAAATATACTGACGTACGTATATGCCATCCGCATTCGCCACTGGGTCCCGTCATCACCCGTTAGGTTAGCTTACTAACGGCAGAGCGGGGACTGGACTAGCGCGGATGAAAAACATATACAACATCTACTAATATATATACCAATATATAGTATTTCGCTCAAGGCGTGAATAAAATGCAACATCACAGAAATGTACAGCATCACAGAACAATACAGATATCTGGAAGCCCCGGGTTTCACAGAGCCGCTGCTGAAACCCGACGTTCCCCTGGTCGTGTGGATAGCCTGTGCAATGAAATCCTAGACCCCTACGGGCGCGGCAAGTCACCCGCCAAAACCTGAAGCGAGGCAGCCCCCTCCAGCACCGTGAATGGACCACCCAGCACTTCACGGAATCCGGTAACTTGGGCACCCCTCCTGGGTCAACCTGTACCCCCTACGAGTGCGGCGAATAGCCCGCCAATCCTGGACTGAAGCCCCCTCCGTCTCAATGCCATGAGATGCGGGCCCGTTGCCCTCCAGAACCCGGCTATCCGTGCACCCCTCCGCAGGGTAACCCTAGTACAGAAAGTAAAATATACATATACCGGGTACATCGACCGCAACCAGGTCGTGCCCCAAAAGAATAATACAAACAGGCAGTGACGGCAGTCCACATGTCGGACGCTCGCCCCGCAATATCAAATGTACATAAAACAACAAAACTGTACTAGCATTGCATCCAGGCTATCCCCCACGACCGATCCGCAACAACACAGCATAAACATAGAACATCAACGTGAAAATCACGTTCGCAAATCCGTCTAACCGGGCTATAGCAGTTAGACCGGATTTACCGATCGAGTGACATTCACGGTCGCAGATATAATGTAAATACTGTGAAATAATGTGTTTCAAATATCCGATCGATCAAACAATTAACAAGCGGGCCCCAAACCAATACTGTAGCAGTCACAGAAAACCTGGGCCCGAAATTAATATTCCAAAACCCACAAAATTAGCCCAAAAGCCCACTGTAAAATTTTCACAGTGTAAGCACAGTAGACTGCGGCGGAAGCGCGGCCCAAAGTGGGGTTTGGCCGCGCTTCCGCGCTCCACTGTACGAATGACACTGTCGAATTTTTACAGTGGTCTTAGAATTTCGTACACATTATTTTTCTGTAACCTGAAAAATTTTTAGACACCAAAAAAATCCAACAGAAAACTGATGTGAACAAAATACGGTTTTTTGAGATTTTGGTCGATCGGATAAGTAAAACGCATTAGAACAAGCTAGGTAAGGTTAATGGCGTGCCTCTGATACCATGTTGCGCCACGGCAGCGCCACGGCCTCGTACTCGAGGCCAAAATGCGGAATCAAAATTTTTTCCTTGCTCGGAAACCGGCGCTACCGCGGACAATAACCCGGATCGTTTACCATTAACCTATACTAGCTAACTAGAGATGGAGTGAGAAGTATACCGAGTGATCCGAGTCCTCCGGTCTTCTCTTCATCATCCCGATCTCCCGCGGAAAGTCTTTGCTCCACATCGTCGCCTCCTCGCCGGAAAGGGCACCACATCGCCTTCTTCTTTTACGGGCTCCCGCCTCAATACCGAGGCAACTCGAGCATGAAGCCGGCAACTCGACATGCCCAAGAAGTGCTGTAGAATGTAGTGTAGATGATGCTAGTCTCATTTGGGGTTTGTAGTTGCCATGATGGAGGAATCAATAAGAAATGAACTTGGGTTTTTGTAGCAATGGAAAAAATGAGATGAAACAATAATTTTTTCCACACCCTCATCAAAATGAAAATGAACCATCATCCATCATCAAATGTGGCCGGCCAAGTATCAAATGGAATGGTGGAGGGAGAAAACAATAAGAAGCAAGAAGGGGGGTGAGAGTAGGAGAAGAGAGGAGGTGACCACATCCAAGGTCAACAAAACATCAACCATACTCACATCAAATCAAACCCATACCCTTTCAATCACACAAAGCAAGCATGGTTGAAAGATATCATAATAAACACTTTTGCAAGAAACCCCCCCACAAAGTGTTATTTGCAAAACTGCAAATAACCCCCTCCATCGGAAAAGTCCGGCCGGAAAAGAACAAAGGAAAACCGGCCGGAACGGAATGCAAACTGGCAACTCCAGAAAACTGGTCCCGTAATAAATTACAGGAAAACCCCGACACTGTGCATACACACCCGCATCTGTATTCCGACCGGATACAGATGCAATGAGACAAAATCTACACTGTACTAAACTAGTACCGGCTTAAACCAAAGCCGGCTAGTAAAATCCGTTCGATCCTGATCCGTGCAATACCGCACGTATCTGATCGAACCCTGCCATATAACTATACGGCCACTAGTACAAAACTGTTCGATCCTGATCCGTGCAATACCGCACGTATCTGATCGGACCCTGCCATATCTCCATACGGCCTCTACAGCGTTTCGCCCGAAAGCTGAGTAACTGAAAGTGTGGTGGACTCTAAAGACTCGTCAATACTATGGTTGTGGATTTAACCACTAGCACGTCAGAGGTATAAGCCAATACGTGACGGGCCACCAGCTATTGACCAAAATGGACGTCGATGAGGAAGCTCACCCCGACACCCAACTGAGCCTGTCAGTGACAATATCCGTACAGTCCGGTCCGTTCGTCTATGAGTATCGCATGGCGGGCCTAGGGGGTTGGTGAAAGTCAGACCCCCAAAAGCGGTACAAGTCGTGTCGGAGCGTAGCCCAGAACGCCCTGAGATACTACTGGAATACCTACCAGTAAATCTCCTGCCTCGGCCGAGGGCTTTGCGTAATGGCTCTCCTAGACACAGCGCGACCTCACCCCCAATACCGGGAGAGACGAACCCCTGCAGATCCGCTCACTGCCTCCATGTGGCTCGGGACTGTACCCAACTAAAACCTGTTTGCACGACTCCTTTGAGCCGTGGTAGGGTAGTAATCAAAACACAGTGGGAACTCACACGAGACAAATGACGATCTCAGGTCGATGAACTAACCTGTACACATGTCACCAGAGAACTGCTATCTGACATCTGGTACAAGACCAACTAGCAGGTTCCCGGCGAGTCCTGTCCGGTGTACTCATAACCCAATGAGCACCTGTATACATCTTAGGTGAACCAACTGACACCAGTGGCTTGTGAGACCGGCCACCGCCCCTCGTCGGGGTCTCGACTGTATACACTAGTCTACTGATGGAGTATCGATGCCCAGTCTCGAAACTCCCACGACTAGGGACCATTTAAGGATGTGCTTGTAGACTACCAGCTCCCACGTATATGATCGCCATCATACTGCTGGCAGTGAAGCAAGAATCCTAGGGGCCCTATCAACGTGTAATAGCGACATGTCAGGTCACCTAAAGCAGTACACGATGATAAAGATAAACCAGATAGCATACTATCATCTCGAGTAAGACTGTCCTACCGGGATAGGTCCTCCCTCAATCATTGCAATCACGTGCCTGTGATCCAATAATTGACTCTGAGGGCACTATCTCCAACATATGTGATATTACAGATTACTATTACATGTTGATAGAGCCCATAAGATTCATGCTTGACTACCAGGGTTATTATGTGATCACATTAGTGAGAACTAGGTAGTCTATAACCAAATCCTTAAATATCCCTAGTCGTGGGAATATCGAGACTGGGCTTCGATATTCTAGAGTAGACTAGTGTATACGTTTCTTGACCCCGATGAGTGGCGATGGTCGGTCTCACAGCCATTGGTGTTAGTTAGTCACCAAAGATGGTATACAGGTGCTCATTAGGTTATGAATTATATTGGACGGACTCGCCGGGAACATGCTTGTAACAACTCTAAAATCTTATACGGAAATTTTTCTGTTAATATACAAGAAATGAGTTTTACAGCCCGAGTTTGAATTATAAGTCAATCTTGTTAAATAACAGCAAGAAACCACTTATAGATCATTGATAAAGCCCTTGCACTGCTATGACGTAGCCCCTATGTTCGATTCCCATCAGACACAATTATTTTTTCTGATTTTTTTTAACTTTTTGGAAGCCCAAAAGATTTCACGCGCAATACACGGGAGATGAAAAGTTCAAAAAAATCAAACATTTGGAAAATGGAGTAAACTCTGAATAATCCACGTGGCACGAATCTCGAGGCCAGAAGCTCTAGATCGCCCGGCGGAAAGCGCAATTAGACCATGGGGTAATGGCCTAGCCCACATGCACACTTGGTTTCATAGCACGATACTCATTATATTTATTTTCATTTCGAAGAATAATATTACAATAAAATACTACATAATTTTAAAAACCGGATTTCTTTTAAAACGGTATTTCATATCTTTTGCGATTACGCATCTATAACCCTCTTTAGGGGACCCGTTAATAGATGGTGCAGATTATCGCACATCCTTAGACTAGTAGAGCGAGATGCAGACCTCCTCACGGAGCATTCGATCTCGAAAAGATTTAAATACGATTTTTAAGAAATACGAATTTTCTAAATAAAATAAAATTATTTTTTTAAAATTAAAATTATATAAAATTATAAATCCATAGTTTCAAAATATAATAAACCTATGTTTTTCAAACATGAAAAGATTAACAAATGTCAATAAAATACTATCAAAATACCAAAAGGCAAGTTTTACAGTAAAATACCATGAACTTTCCAAGCTAAGTAATTATCACTAAAATTACCCCAAATACTTAAAATTCATGCTCATGAAAATCTCAAGTAACACTAATCACCCTCGAGGTTTACTTTTAAACTATAATAAAATATTTTTCATAAAACCCCTCGAGATATATAAAATAATATTTAAGGACTTTAGTAAATATAGGTTTAAGCGGGATTAATTCTCTTGAGCCCTAGGGAGCCGAAGAAAGTGAGTGCTTGCCTATTTAAGGTAAACAACTTAATGGAGTTATCAATGGTAATTGTCTTAGAAAAAGACACAAATCCTGTCGTCCATGTGCCGCAGTTACCAATGACTCCCGAACTTAATTTAAGAGCTAAATCTGTTTACAAGTGTCTGACTCAGTTTGAGTCCAATTCAGATCTGAATCAAATATTAAACATGAATATTTGATCAAGAACATGAAAACTCGAATCCAAACATCAATATCATACATGTGTACTTGACTTGACTTGACCGAACCATGGTTATAACTTAACATGACTACTTGAATACTTGATTTACAACCTGAACATGAATACTTTAACATTTTGTATCCATGGTTTCGGCAAGACTTGTAATTATAATCTATACAATACATTATACGGGGATAAAGGGGTAGATTGATATGGAACGTATATAATGGCACAAGAGGTCACTTAAAAGAAACCTACATGAATTCTTGTGCCGTTGTCCCATGGGTTATGACGGGGCCTTGTATTACATGTTACCTAGTCCACGGGGTAAGATGGGCTCCTCTCGTATACATGAATATCTTCTGTATCAAGCTACAAACAACCACGTTATAATAACCATCATATACCTGTACAACTTACCTGTCCATTCACATTACATGTTATATTCTCTTTCTTCTTTTGGAACTTACCGAGCGCTGGTTCGCTGACGACATTCATTTCTATTTCCTTCTTTGGAATGTTCGTCAGGAGGACAGGTCTTTCAGGAGATCGAGCCTAGCCAGGAGGACTTGGACCAGCTTGCTATACAGCCTGATTTCTAGTTCCTTGTACTTACTTCCTGTATGCCACTGTTTAGGCACTGCTTATTATCATTGTATCTTTTCATTTTCAAACAGTTGTATGTAAAGATGAATGTAAATAAAGTTGTTGTTTATTTTAATACTCTTGTCATTCTTGTTCATTTTATAAATTTCTTAATTACGCTCAACTTATTTATTTCTTAGTAAATACGTTGCGGCCTGCCACGTTACTGTTTCCGTTTACTGGGAAGTGGGGCATGACAATGCTAGATGGTATTATACATATTGTCAGATAGCAGTTCTCTAGTAACATGGGTACAACTTATTCTGTAGACCTAAGATTGCCATTTATCTCATGTGAATTCCCACTGTGCTTTGATTACTACCCTACCAAGGCTCTACTGAATCGTGCAAACAGGTTTTAGTTGGGTACAGTCCCAAACCAAATGGAGGCAGTGAGCTGATCGTCAGGGATTCATCTCCCGCGGTATTGAGGGTAGATGTCACGCAGTGCACTGGTGGCCATCACCAGAAATCCTTGGCCAAGGTGGACGAGTTTTACTGATTTGGATCAGTAGTTTCTCTGTAGGCGATGGGTTTCACACTGACACGACTTATCGCGTTATTAGGGGTCTGACTTTATCCACCCCCTAAACCCGATATGCGATACTCTTAGATGAACAGACCGGTCTATACGGAGACTGCCGCTTGCAGGCTCAGTAGGGATACAGACGAGTTTTCTTGTCGACTTTCTTTTCGTTCAATACCTAGGTAACCATTATATACAGCTAGTGCCACTGACGTGCTTATGGTTAAACTCACTGCCAGTATATTATTGAGTCTTTAGAGTCCCGCACAGAGGGTTTCCCATCTTAGGCGAAATAATGTAGCGTATGTATTTTGATACGTACTTAGATTCGATTAAATACGTGTTTTTATGCACATACTTTTAATCGGACATTTTGTTAATACTAACCGGTTTGAAAGATCGCCAGATTATCACATTTGGATAAAATGTGAACTAGTATTATATATCTCTTATAGTATCTCTCTTTGTGGTATTTGTATTTTGACAGAATACGGTATTTATACGAATACGGGCATTCGTATAAATACGTGTATTTGTGTCTTAATATAAATACGGGTATTTGTATCTTAATATAAATACGGATATTTGTATCTTAATACGAATACGGGTGTATGTATTTGAAGCATATACTTGTATTAGTATGTGTGTGTATACATACATATGTATATGTGTACACTATGAGGTGGCATTCTCCACTACTCTCTTTTCTTCAAGTTCCTTTTAGAATATGGTGGACTTGTGACTCGCCATTGTGATTCACAATTCCATTCATATTCAAAAGAGAAATGAAAAGAAAAGGAGAGAGTGAGAATTCTAGTAGCCGTTTTGGATCACCATCACCCTTTGCTTCTTCTTCCTCCTCTCTTGATATTTTAAAAGTAAGGAAAAGAAAAAGAAAATGAGAGAACACTTAAAGATTAGCCACTACTATATCCTAGTAATCAATTCTTAGCAGGTCGTGTTCACTAGTTGCTTCACTTTGTTATTTTTGTGTGAAGCTAGAGTCTAGATTTTGGTTCCTTCGGGTGGATCATCTTCGACGAGGAAGACCGACTCTCAAGCTCGTTTCCGACGACCTAGGAGCTAATGAAGTGGCATAGAAGAAGAAAAACACGACTACAAATGTTGTAATTACTAACCGAGTAGCTAAACTCCTTCTAGCGTTCCTAGTTTAGTGTTTGAATTCGATTCTAGGTCCTAGAGTTCGTACTCTTATCTTTGAAAATTTTGTTTTGCATTCCGCGTTGGCCACAAGTTAGCGGCACGAGCACAAGCATCTAGTACCATGGTATCAGAGCTACTAGGTATTGTGTCAACCCATAGGGGGTTCTTACTGTAGTGACAGTAGTGGCGAAGTACAGGCTCTTACCTCCAGGGTGTCCCATGCGGTTATATGGTCCAGCGGATTGTAGGCCATCGCGAGGGGACAACGTAAAAATTGGCTGCTGAGGTACCTTTGAGCGCCATGATGAGCTTTCGCTGCACAGGGTGTACTAACATGGTATCAAAGACACCCAAACATTTAAACTAGTAATAGACGATGTTTACGTTTCGAAACTCAAAATTTCCGTTTTTTCAAAACTGAAAACTCAAGTTTCTGTCGAATTTTTTATGATCTCTAATTTTTTTAAAACAAGTGCAGAGGTCTTATCATAAGATATAAAAACTTGGGAAGAAAAATGGGGACCTAACTCCAAGGTAAAACTGCCCAAATCATGGATTTTCCCGACCTGGTCGGTTTAGGTTTGTAGCCTGGTCTCTGGTTCTTTACAGGGCCTTATTCTCATGAACACTTGGTTTTTGGTTATGTTTTTTTGGCCCAGATTTCATTTAATGTTATCTTTGCATTCGGTAACACGGAAAGTTTTAAAATCAAAATTTTTGCATCGTTTATATCTTTTTGTTTGCATATGTATTTGTATACGTTGTCTAATTGCTTTAGGTCGATTAGACGGGGTTGCAAATACTTGCTTGTGCTGTGATAATGTATATCCTGTGATGGTTTAGTCGGATAGTCGTTGTGGATAGCCCCTTAGAATATTTGTATATTCGATTATTCGAGATGAGCGGTCGGATTGTGGCCGTCGTTACCGCTTGATGTATATTGTTTTATTGGAACACAACCGGGATGAGGTCGATATTACCATTGTATATTCATTCATTCTTGTATTAGGATAACCCATGGAGAAGTGCTCGAGTAGCCGGGTTCTATAATGTGTTAGATGGATGTCTCATGGTGATGAGTTCGAGCCACCTCGCTCTAGAATTAGCGGGCTATTCGCCGCAATTATAGGGGTTTAGGATAGACCCACGGTGGAGTGCTCAAGTTACCGGATTCCATGAAGTGACGGGTGGTCCACTCATGTCATTGAGTGATGGTTTCCTTACTTCTAGAATTGAAGGGTAGCTTTCCGCGCTCGTAGGGGTATTTGTTTTAGGTGATATTCAATCTATCCACACAACCGGGGAACGTTGGTTTTCGTTTGCGGCTCAAACGAAACACGGGGCTCCTAGTTTATCTGCTATTCCATTTTGATTATCTCATGCCTGAGGTGTTTATTATCTGCCTGTAATGATATATATAAATGTTGTATATGTTTTGCACCCCTGCTAGCCCTGCTCATGCACTGTCGTAAGTTAAATAACCTTACACTAAAGTCCCTGGACCCCGTGGCGAATGCGGGTGGAGTATACGTACATTTTATTTTTGTTGTATCTATGATATATAGGAACTTAATTGATGGCATCGCATTATAGGTTTAATGTAAGGAAAACAAACCTAATTGATGTTGTCGGAACAATTTTAAAAACTACTCGGTTTTCTTCAAAACCACTCGTTTTAAAAGCGGGGCCTATACTACTCCTTTTCAATACCATTCGAGTTCTTTCAACAATATCAAGTTCATTATGTTAAAGGTTTTTTCACCAAAAACCAGCCGTAATCCTCCGTAATTTCAGATAAGTAGCTCATTTTATTTGTGCTATGTATGTTGTACTCTATCAATGCATAGTGTACGGTAGCTAGGTGATACTTGTATATAGCATGGATATGAGATTATCTAGGACACCGCATAGTCACATTGGTCTCTATCAAGGGCTTGTAAGGGTGGGTCTAAATCAATCATGAATAATGACGGGTTGAACTTGACTTGCGACTTATGGCACGTTGGTCTCTATCAAGGTCATGAAGTCGTTAAGGGTAAAAACTATATCAAGGGGTTTCAAACATATAAAAAACTTGCCAAGTATGCACATACCTTCTGAAGTGTGGTGATTTGAGTGGCTTCCATCAAGTTATCACATGATGATAGTTGGGTACCGATTCCCACTGATGAGTAGGTATTACTTTTCGGGTGATTTTCACTTCACAACTAGCTAACTGTTCAGTCGAAAATATTGCACTTTTGATATAATATTTTCCTTACTTTTCTTAAATACTTAAAGGTGTTTATTATAAATATAGAACATATGTGGGTTTATCTGCAAAGTTACTCTTTATCATATGTTTATATATTATAATTAATATTATGAAGGAAAATATATGCATATAATATTTATGTAATATTTTTATTATGCATATCATATCAAATAATCTTAATCAAATTTCTTAAAGATTTATTACCATATAAAAAGATTAAGATAATATCTCTAATTTAACAAATATTACTAATATTATTCATGGAGGTATTGTGCAGATTTAGCTCAGGTCGAGAGATCGAGATATTCGAGATGTCAGGATCAAAATCTGCCAATAAAATCGTAGAATCAATACTGGCATAGACTCAGGAAATATTTGAAGAATTCAGGCATTGAAATAATCTGCTCGTGTCAACATGAGAAGGCATCTGAATTTTGGAACCCTAACTCTCCCAAACAGCCGCCCTTCCGCGGCCAAATAGGCATCTTAGCGGCGGATCCACGGCCATTTAATGGCCGTAGGATCTGTGATTCTGTGATCAGGATCGCAACAATAAATCCTAATACATAGGATCTAGGGTTTCTGATTTAGGGGCTATATAAAAGACCGAGGGCTAAACTTAAAAGGCTTTACCTTTAACACGAAGCAAATCACTGTTAAGAATAAGAGATTCACAACAGGTCTGCGATTCGACGTGATAGAGCGACGTGAATATCGACAGAGCATCTACTTCCTACGAGGTAGAGATCGAGAGTACCTTCTTCTTGTAATCTAAATTCGAAGGATTTGTACTTGTAACGTTGATTAATAAAGGTAGATCATTTGCTTAATTATTTCGTATTTACTTTCTGCATTTAAATTCTGTATTATGATTTCCTTCTCTATCCTTTCTTCTTCTTCTCAAAACATACGCGAGTAATTCTGTGCTTGCTAGGGTTCGTAGAATTAGGGTAGATTAATGGATGATAAAATATTATAACTCTTTTTACATCTTATAAAGTTTATAAACTTTAGCAAAAGAATTGTTAACATCCTAATCGGGCGTGCTATCAATTCATTGATAGTCTCGACCGTGATTTGATATTAGATTAACAATTGTTTTGGTATAGGCTAGACATGAATGGAGATCCATGTAAAGATAAGGGTTAAGAGTGGGAACCCCATTCCCTCTAAAACCCCTAATCTATATGCATCACTATCGATCTAGTTTTAAATCTATTAGAAGATAAAAGGAGTAATCTTTAGTTAATCATCCATGACTACCAAATTCTATGAACCCTACAAGTCTCTTCTATATATAAATTATATCCGTAGTATATCCGTAACTATAATCAATCTTACCTATTTCTAATCAACTCATCTAAAGCAAGATTAAAAGTTACACGCATCCCTGCGGACGACCCGTTCTCACCACAGCTAGCTACACGCGACGCCGTGTTGATTGCGGTAACTACAAACACTTTTTCACATCAATCAAATGGCGCCGTTACCGGAGATACATGCGTAATTTTTTTCTTGCTATTCGGGTTGAATTCTTATCCGATCCATATCATAAAAATAAAACAAAACCACATATTGTGTATTTAACGATTATTGTGCGAATTTTGCAGGGGGTCTGGAGTCACTGGATTGAGAAAACAGAGATTCCGAGACATCAAGAAAATCCCAGTGGAGTTTAGGAGGCAACTGAAGAAAAATAAGCAACAAATCTCTCCCTTTTGCGCCGGAACCGCGGCCTAAGCTTAGCTTTGGTGGTGGAAGGGCAGCGAAGTAGAGGAATTGGAGCGCCAAACTCATCTGGTATATTTTCCTGATTTTTCTCTCTCCTCTAGAAATTCAATAATTTGATTTTCTGCAGGATTCTTTGCAAAATATCGCCGTTCAAAAATCTTTTGCGTGTTTTGTTATTGGTTTGGTTTTTCATACTTTTAACCGGACTTTAAAGGGCAAGACCAAAATTCAGATTAGGTGGGGATTTCATCATCCTTCCTAGACCCCATAAATCACAAAATGAGCATCTGCATAACCCTACATTAATTAAAAAATATCTTGACCAGGACTTTAAGGACCGTCACGCTCAATTAAGACAGAGGAGGGTCATGGGTAATATATCGCTTATCTGCATTTCTCTTATGGTGTCTAGGCAAGTGTGACTAAGAAAAATGGTTACTTAATTAGGCCCGCTATTTTCGGTGATTCGTATAGCGGATACCTCCCACTTACCTGGCACTTACCTGGCCACAAGAGTGATAAAGAGGTGATAGAGGATTGATCATGTGGCTTGTCCTTTGGAAGTCTAGGAGCGGTCTAGTGCTTGACCTAGGTGATCTTAGTTTTAGGGTTGATTGTGCATTCTGTGATTTGTCGAGTCAAGCCTCACGTCCAACACTTTTTTTAAAACAAACCATTTAAATCGGTCTCACTCACGCTTCTATGTGCGCTAAACCCGCTTAGTGCATGGTCGGCTGAACACGGGATTCTAGTACCCGTCTTGTCCGCGTTTCTGCTATCGACTCTGACGTCAGTACTTCTTCATCTTCTTTTTCCCCTCTACCCACAACATCGACTGAGATGGACGATTCTCCATCAGATTTTACCAACACACCCCTGCCACCATCCATAGGTGCGCAGAATCCTCCGCGCATCTCTCTTCAAGAAAGATGCTACCAGATATGCGGTCCCCTTCCTCCCTGTCTATCTATTCCACCAGCCAATGGGGATAATTTTGAAATTAAACCCCACTTCATCAACCTGTTGCCCAAATTTCACGGGCTTTAGTCTGAAGACGCATATGTTTACCATATTCGAAAACGTATGCACAATTATGGGCACTATACAACTTTCTTTGGATGCTATGCGATTACGTCTTCTCCCTTTTACCTTATGCAATCTAGCAGAAAAATGGCTTTATAGCACTGCCGCACATTCTATCGCCAAATGGGACGAATTCGTTATAGCATTGCTTAAGAAATTTTATCCCAATCATAAAACCGCCGGCGTTCGAAGCGAGATTAACCAGTTTACGCAACTTCCCAACGAACCATTCTGGAAATGCTTTGAACGGTTCAAGGATCTTCTTTTACAATGCCCCCATCACTGAATTGATAAATGGCAACTTTGTCGAATTATATATGAACGTGTTAATCCTGCTACAAAATAGATGCTTGAAACCATTTGTCAATGCCATTTCATGTCTAAAGACGATGATGAAGCTTGGAAATTTCTGGAAGATCTCGCCGAACAAACCTTACAGTGGGAAAGCGTTAGACCAACATCGTCTAAGGGAGGTATCCATCGGCTCGACGTTTCCATCGCAGTGAAAGCTGAAATGGTCGCGATACAAAAGAAACTCAATACTATCAAAAACAAATTCTCATCTGCCTCCCTAAACCAAGTTACGCTTCCTAAAACCGTGTGTGCTTGCTGTTCCGACCCATCACATTTGACGGAAGAATGTCCTTTGAGTCCACCATTTCAAGATCTATAACAAATTAATGCTACTTTTCAGTAATGACCTAGAAACGATCCTTATTCTTCCACATATAATCAGGGATGGAGGAATCATCCTAATTTTGCTTGGAACCAAAACCAAACTCAAAACCAGTTCCCAAGCAACTATCAAAGGCCTCCCCCAGAGCAACAGCAACCACCACAACCGAGTCAGTACCCTTTTCAACCGCAAACTTTTCAAAATCCAGCCAACAATTTTGCACCTTATAATAATTCTTTCCAAACGGTCGGTACCGATAAAACCTCTGCACTCGAACGTAACTTAGAAATGTTCATTAACCAATCTACACAAACAACGGCTAATTTAACATCTTCTATCCAAATGTTATTGCAGAAAACCGCTTCCCATGGTGAAAGCATAAAATCGATAGAAGCACAACTTGCACAGTTAAATGCCGCGATGAGTGAGAGAGAGAAAGGGAAACTTCCATCTCAATCTCTACCGAATCATGGCCACTCACAAAGTCATAATGTGTATGCCGTAACCACGTTGAGATCGGGAGGAGTGCTGAATAACCAAGTGGGTGAACATGTTGATGTTGATGATATTCATGATACCCCGGCTTCTACTTCTAATCCTAATTCGTCTAGTCCACCCCCTTCTTCTGAGCCTATTCTCCGTTTTCCACTAGGCTCGAATCCGCAGCCCACTTCCTCAAGTCAACCTCAAACGATCCCAACTCCAATTTTGGGACCTATTCCATCTCTACAAACTTCTCCACAAATGTTGGACCAAACCCTTATTGATAAAGCTCGTTATCCACATAAGTTAAGGGGCAACAGACCAAATCCACAAATGGAGAAGATTGTGGAAATTTTTAAGCAAGTTAACATAAACATTCCTCTTCTAGATACTATCCAACAAGTTCGGTCCTATGCGAAAATTCTAAAGGACTTGTACACTAGGAAAAAGAAAATTCAAGTGCCTAAAAAAGTTTTCCTAGCGAGTAATGTGAGAACTGCTTTTACCAAACAAATATCCAAGAAACAAAAGGACCCTGGGAGTCCTACAATATGTATTGCTATTGGGGGTACAAATATCAATCGTTCTCTACTCGATTTAGGTGCTAGTGTTAACTTGCTTCCGTATTCTGTCTATGAGCAATTAGGCATCGGAGAGTTAAAACCGATGCACTGCACTCTTCAGATGGCCGATCGATCTATCACCGAAACTAGGGGTGAGCTAGAGGACGTATTAATCAAAGTCAGGGAATTTATATTTCTTGTGCACTTCATATTTATTGATATACAGACTGTAGCAAACCCCCGAAACCAAATCCCGGTGATTCTACGTTGGCCTTTCCTAGCGACTTCCAACACAATAATCAATTGTCGAATTGGTTTTATGACCCTATCTTTTGGGAAGATGTCAATTGAGCTTAACATTTACAAGTTGGGAAGTGAACCCTCCGAACCCTATGTTCAAGTTTATTATATCGAAACAATAGATTCCGACAGCAGTGAACTTGAAAAGCTTCACGATACTTATCTCAACTCCACTAGTGCGTTGTTGTTTGATCCTGCTATTTATTATACACATGAGGACCCTTTTATCGACAAGTCCACACCCAAGTCTGAATTCTTTGACTTGTCGAATAAGTTAGTCGAGCTTTCCGGGTCAACATCTAACGCTAAATATGAACCTTTTATGGAGACCGAGGATCATACCTTTCTTTCCGATGAGATTATCATTCGGAATATCGATGAATGTTTTGGAGACATTTTCGCCGAAGAAATCGCAATTTTAGAAGACGTGGGAGTTGTGATGAATCAACCCCAACCCAAAGAAGTTGAACCGCCATCACTTCTTCTTATCAAGAACGAGAATGCGAGTAATCCATCATTATTGTTTCGTCTCTACAAACCGAGATGTAAACACGTTCTATTACACTTCTTATCTCCTCCCCACTTCTACACGTCTATAGGTGACATAGTCTTCCACCAACCAGTACGTTACATCGATAAAATATTTGAATGGTTGGTGTTGACTTTTGTTCTTTGTAAAGTTTTATATTGACCAATAACTTTATCCCCCCTCTTTATAATTTTAAAATGCTTAATACTGTTTACTCAAGTTTAGGTTGTAGAAAAATATTTTTGGCTCTTTAAAATAAATTTTTACAAAATTGTGAGCCAAAAATAAGTTTGGGGGAGAATTTCACTGTCATTATTTCTAATCCCCTTTAATAACTTTTCCTCCTAAGTCTACAGGTTTTTTTAGCTTAACAGATGATATCAGTGAGGACACTGCAGCAAACAGATTTGGGAGAGATTTGTGCTTATTCACACATTATTTTGTATTATCATAAATATAAGCACAATTTTATTTTTTTTGATAATGAAAGTTTGAAAGTGAAAAATTACATATGAAAGATAGGAATAGTTTGAAAAAAGCAAGAAAGTTAGATGTTTTCTTAAACAAAGCTAGTAATAAGTAGTTATGAGCTGTTGTCCCAAGAGTTAGTAAGATGAAGGAAATTACTAATCTGAGAATAAAAATAAGTCTGAAAAATTGTCCCTATTCTTGAGGCCAAACATTTGAACGTTGATACCCTACTATACCCACTTGCACACATCTTGAAACTTGGGAAGTAGAGGATACCTTGAAATGCTCTTGTCTAAAAGCCTTGGTATGAAGAAAAATAAAAATATATAAATAAATATAAATAAAAAAAATGGTGAAGAAAAATGAACACTGGTTTTGTAATTGCTTAAGGAATCATAAAAAATTTAGCGAGGGTGTTTTATCGTCTAGTGCCTTAGACCAACTGGTTTGGGAGCCACTGCCAAGTCTTAGGTGTTGCAAGAAGAGGAAATTGATGATTACACCTAAAAGAGTGAGCACATTTAGTAATCGGTCGGTTAGTATCTCAAGAAGTATTAACGGTCGCATGAAGCATGTGTGAGCAATTCCATCTGAAATAATCACCGACTAAAAAATACAAAGGAAGATAGATAAGAATATGATAGCTTGAATTGAATTCTCTAAGTGTAGGGATGTCTTTTACACACACATAGGGGTATATGATCGATATTTGGAAGAAAGGTAGGGAGGAAGTCTAAAGGCGATATTTCATTGAGCGATGATATGATCTCCGACATCTTCATGACCATTAAGATAGGGCTCATGGCAACCGAAAAACTAGTGTAGTTGGAAACTCTTATTTTCAACTTCTTTCTTTTATAGTTCTAATATTTGTACGTAACTTTCATCTTCTTTCTTTTATTATGGGATTTTGTTGGTGTAATCCGCTGAAAACCCTCAGGAGACAATACTCCTCCTACTAGGGACACGTAGAGGTTTAACGGCTTGTTGCATGTGCTAAGTACAATCGTGTTGCCGATGAAAGTGTGCTAGATTTTTCTTTTCTTTTTTTTCTCCCTCTCTTAAATAGCTAGTTTGCTCGGGACGATCAAAGTTAAGTTTGGGGGTATTTGTTCAGTCGAAAATATTGCACTTTTGATATAACATTTTCCTTACTTTTCTTAAATATTTAAAGGTGTTTATTATAAATATAGAACATATGTGGGTTTATATGCAATATCACTCTTTATCATATGTTTATATATTATAATTAACATTATGAAGGAAAATATATGCATATAATATTTATATAATATTTTTATTATGCATATCATATCAAATAATCTTAATCGAAATTCTTAAAGATTTATTACCATATAAAAAGATTAAGATACTATCTCTAATTTAACAAATATTACTAAAATTATTCATAGAGATATTATGCAGATTTAGCTCAGGTCGGGAGATCGAGATATTTGAGATGTCAGGATCAAAATCTGCCAATAAAATCGTAGAATCAATACTGGCAGAGACTCAGGAAATATTTGAAATATTCAGGCATTAAAAAAATCTCCACGTGTCAACATGAGAAGGTACCTGAATTTTGGAACCCTAACTCTCCCAAACAGGCGCCCTTCCGCGGCCAAATAGGCATCTTAGCGGCGGATCCACGGCCATTTAATGGTCATAGGATCTGTGATTTTGTGATCAGGATCGCAACAATAAATCCTTATACATGTGATATAGGGTTTCTGATTTAGGGGCTATATAAAGGACCAAGGGCTAAAGTTAAAAGGCATCACCTTTAACACGAAGCAAATCACCGTCATGAACAAGAGATCCAAGACAAGTCCGTGATTCGACGTGATAGAGCGACATGAATATCGACGAAGCATCTACTTCCTACGAGGCAGAGATCGAGAGCAACTTCTTCTTGTAATCTAAATTTGAAGGATTTGTACTTGTAACGTTAATTAATAAAGGTAGATCATTTCTGCCTTCTCTATCATTTTTTCTTCTTCTCAAAACATGCGTGAGTAATTCTGCGCTTGCTAGAGTTCGTAGAATTAAGGTAGATCAATGGATGATAAAATATTATAACTCCTTTTACACCTTATAAAGTTTATAAATTTTAGTAAAAGAATTGTTATCATCCTAATTGGGTGCGCTATCAATTCATTGATAGTCTCGACCGCGATTTGAGATTAGATTAACAATTATTTTGGTAAAGGCTAGACATGAATGTGGATCTATGTAAATATAAGGGTTAAGAGTGGGAACCCTATTCCCTCCAAAAACCCTAATCTATATGCATCACTATCGATTTAATTTTAAATATATTAAAAGATAAAAGGAGTAATGTTTAGTTAATCATCCATTACTACCAAATTCTATGAACCCTACAAGCCTCTTCTTTATATAACTTACATCCGTAATATATCCGTAATTACAACCAATCTCACCTATTTCTAATCAACTCGTCTAAAGAAAGATTAAAAGTTCCATGCATCCGTGCGGATGACCCGTTCTCGCCACAGCTTGCTACACGCGACGTCGTGTTGATTGCGGTAACTACAAACACTTTTTCACATCAATCACTAACCCATCAGGTGTCTAGAAAGTGTTAACGAGATTGCACCTCTACGGAAATGAGCTTATTTAATTAGGTCCGTGCAAAAGCACGTGAAGCCTCTCTCGGAGTACCAACACTAGCCTGGCTGAACGGTTACCGAACTTGTAAGGTGTTAATAATCCCGACTAGTTCTCCTTTTAGGTTTTGAAAGAGAATTCGAGATAACGGTGGGCCCCGTCCTGATTAGACAAAGTGATTAACCAATCTAATCTTGATAGAGTGCATGCTGAGTGTTTCTTTTCTATCTCTTTGACAGCGACCATGACCTGACCTTAAACTAAAACTCATAAACCAAGTTGACCGAACGTTTTTATAAGCCTAGGTTTGTTTTGTCACGATTCATGACAAAATCTCATATATCCATGCTACTCATGTTTTACCCTTTGCTTTCTGGAGAACATTCCGTATCAATATGAAGATCCACATATAATGGATATAACCATCTCATACAGTTACATACGAACTCGTAGAAATTTATTTCAGTTCGAGGATGGATTCTAGTTCTTGGAAAATTGAATAGGATTATTCGGTTGTCTTTTTTATTTATCTTCTCTCAGATTCCGAGTGCTCTTAATATTAGGAGAGTACACCTATTACGTTTATTGGATAGTTTTCTTCCAAATCTTAGGCAGGTGTCGAAAAGTAGGGAAAGAAGAAAATCAATTAGCCTAAGTATGGTGTACAGAAGGTACGAAGTAAAGAAATATAAAGGGATTGGAGTAAGGGCAATGGAAATTGTAACTAATGTCATGAGTCTGGTATTGGAAGAGGCATTACCAGGAATACCCTGTCATTGCCTCAAAACATTTTCATATTTCAGTTTTACTGCGTGGTGCTAATTGAAAACTGCTTTTCCAATTAGATTATGACTCTAGAGTATGTATTTGCCGGACTTGATTCTCACATCTGTATGGTGTTGAAGATGCTAAGTGGGAGTAGAATATTGGGAATTGGGTGATTAGATCCTCAATATTAGAATTCATTGTAATTGGTAAATTTTGAAGAAATCACCCGGGTTTTGCCTAACGGCAAATATTTGGTTTTGAATATCCATAGTTATGCACCAATTTCAAACGGATATATCTGTACGTTTATTATATAAAGTGGGATATAACTTTTTGAAATTATATTTATAACATTTACCTTTATCAGTTGATGATCAGGTAAGGTGCATTCAATAACGGTATAATTCTTCTTAACCATGATACAGTTTTCAACCTACGACACACAGGGTTTGAGTTATTAAACTCAGATGACTTATATAAAGTATTGTATGTTGTCCGATGTCCATTAGGACAAGGGGTTTGTACTCATACTATATTCTGTTTACTTATGACTTCTCTGGTTTTTAAACACGCATTTCGTTGAAATACAAGGTCAAAATTTAGAAAAGTTATAGGTTTAAGAATAAAGTAGAGAACCATACGTTGAAAGTATCAGGATTTTTCGAGGTGATCGATGATATAGATACTTATGCTAGGTATTCCGTCATAGTAATTTTGAGAATTGTATTCTCTCTTAGATTACTCATCCGTGGGTGCTCTCCTTGATAAGTAATATTGTATGGCATTTTTCTCTTTGGTAGTGCACTGGAAACAGCTGCATACTTTTTAAATTTGGTTCCAATTAAATTAGTGAATTTGTTTCTATATTGGATATAGAATGGATTCATATCTTAACGATGTTAAGGTATATAGAGTTGTCCGGTTTATGTTAAAACCAGAATCTGGATAAACTCAAGGCACGTTTCAGTAATGGCAGTTTGTGAGTTATCCCGGGCTATGAAGAGGGTTAACATCTACCATTTGCAGGATCAATAGTTATATTGTCCTTGACTCACCACCCTTTTAGTAAAATGAATTCTTTTTAGAAAACTTTAGTAGGAGTATGGTAGAACTGGAAGTGTTTCCAGAATCACAAACGGTTACTGAATATTTAGTAGTATCTAAGGATTCAATTGAACTCGAAAATCCATTTAGCCACTCTGCAAATTAAATGGGTATCCTCAGTTACCCGAGAGATACTTCAGTTACCTCAAAGACGGTGACAAGGAGGTTTTGATGACCCAAGCTTATCACTACCGCTGTCTTTGACTATGAAACATGGCAGGTGGATGACTATAACGTCATTCTAAATTGAATTTAGAAGTGCATGTATATATGACTCTGCCAGAGGGTTGTTGTAGTAGTGGGAACAGCGGAAGCTAGGTGGGCAGGATGTTTATGTCTATTAATTGACTAAAGGAAGGAGAGCGGAGATGGGTCATCTATTCTTGATGTGACGGTTATAATGTTTGACTTCATCAAGAATGACAGATAGACCTGGTAATAAGGTTAAGTAAGGAGTAATGTCTTAGTTTTTGGATGACATACTCCTGATAGGAAGTGTTATTCTTATATTATGATCAGTTAAATTGTGGTTGTCACATATATTTCTTCACAAAGAATTTGGATAAAATATCAGATATTCTGATGACTAGATCTATGGTTTTAGATCTAGATTTGGGAAGTGTCCCAATTCGGGTACTTTAACACTATTCTAAAGTGTTTTGGAATGGATGATTTCTAGCATGGTGGTATACCCGCAGGTAATGGAGTCACCCTCTCTAAAGAGAAGTCTTCTGGACTGATAAGGAGAGGGATTTGCAAGATTGGCATATCACTTGCTTAGGCAATTAAGTCAATCATGAGATATCAAGTACCACACCAGATTTTGCTTTTGCACCAGCTGCAATAAGTAGATATTAATCCAATCCTAAAGAAACATTGGGAAACAGTTATGAACATGAGAGAATGTTGTTGGTATATGGTAACGACAGCCTCCTTCAGGTGGCGGTTATCATTTCAGGCTTCCAAGGTGACATGGATGACAGAGTGGCCGTCAGAGTTAAAGTTTACCCTCTTCCGAGGGAAAGTATGTTGGACAGGGGTCCATGCGAATACTGAGGAAGGCATGGCGCAGGATACTAATTAAATTCAGTGGAAAATATAATCTAAGAAATTTGTTGAATTTAGTGTTCATGTTATGAACTTGGTCCCATTAGATATCTAGACAAGTTCTAAGACATGTATCGCTTATTTTGGGAGATAGTCGTTCTCCACGAAGTTGAGATATAAAGAGATAAAGATAAAAACATTAGAGCGGATCCACTCACTAAGACTGTTTCTTGAACACGAATGTTTTGCAAACATGATTTGCGAAATTGATTAGTAGAGAAGTTGGGTGTTCGGCATCACACGGTCTGTGAGTATGCGACACCGCAATAATTAGCCTTAAGTGCTAGTGGGAGATTGTTGGCTATAGTGCCCTTAAGGTAATTATTGTAATCGCAGGCAGGCGATTATGATGATTGAGGGAGGACCTATACGGATAGAACAGTCTTACTCGAGATGATAGTATGCTATCTGATTTGTCTTTATCATTATGTATATATATTATATGGTATTACAGATCACTATTACATGTTGATAGAGCCCATAAGATCCATACTTGACTACCACGGTTATTATGGCGATCACACTTGTGAGAACTGGATAATCTATAAGCAAATCCTTAAATGTCCCTAATCGTGGGAATATCGAGACTGGGCATCGATATTCTAGAATAGACTAGTGTATACGTTTCTTAACCCCGACGAGGGGCGATGGTCGGTCTTATAGCCATTGGTGTTATTTAATGACCAAGATTGTATAAAGGTGCTCATTGGGTTATGAGTTACACTGGACGTACTTGCCGGGAACATGTTAGATGGTATTAAATGTATAATCAGATAGCAGTTCTCTGGTGACATGAGTACAACTTATTCTGTCGACCTGAGATCATTATTTATCTCATGTGAGTTCCCACTGTGCTTTGATTACTACCCTACCATAGCTCTATTGAGTCATGAAAATAGGTTTTAGTTGGGTATAGTCACGAGCTATATGGAGGCAGTGAGCTGATCATCAGGGATTCGTCTCTCCCGGTATTGGGGGCAGATTCGCACATTGCACGGGTGACCATCACCAGAAATCCTTAACCAAGGTGGACGAGATTTACTGATTTGGATCAGTGGTTTCTCAGTGGGTGATGTGCTTCACACCGACATAACTTATCGCGCTATTAGGGGTTTGACTTTATCCACCCCCTAGACCCGATATGCAATACTTTTAGACGAATGGACCAGACTGTATGGAAATTGTCACAAACCGGCTTAGTAGGGGTATGGATGAGTTTGCTCATCGGCCTTTCTTTCGTTCAATACCTGGGCAGCCATTACGTACAGCTAGTGCCGCTAACGTGCTTGTAGTTAAAACCACTGCGAGTATATTGTCGAGTTTTTAGAGTCCCACATAGAGGGTTTTCCAACTCAGGATAAATGATGTAGTGCACGTATTTTGATACATACTTAGCTTCGATTAAATATGTGTTTTTGTACACGTACTTTTAATCGGACATTTTGTTAATACTAGCCAGTTTGAAAGATAGCCAGATTATCATATTTGGATGAAATGTGAGCTATTAGTACATATCTTTTATAGTATCTCTCTTTTTTGTATTTGTATTTTGACAGAGTACTGTATTTATACTAATACGAGTATTTGTATAAATACATGTATTTGTGTTTTAGTATAAATACGGGTATTTATATCTTAATACGAATACGGGTATTCATATTTTGTACGAATATGGGTGTATGTATTTTTTAGCATATATTTGCATTAGTGTATTTATATGTGTGTGTACACACTATGAGGTGGAATTCTCTACTCTTCTCTTTTCTTCAAGTTCCTTTTAGAATATAGTGGACTTGTGACTCACCATTGTGAGTCACAATGCCACTCATATTCAAAAGAGAAATGAAAAGAAAAAGAGAGTGAGAATTCTAGTAGCCATGCTAGTTTTGGATCAGTAAGTCGATGTACAACACCCCACGACTTGCGGGGAGGCGGAAATTTAAAAAACGATCTTGTTCTATGCAATAACATCGACTAACTGCAAGAATCGGTGCTAAACGATAACTAACAATAAACATAGGAGTTCTATTCTACTATGTGAAGTGATTATACCTAATGAACCGTGTCCTTCGTCTTTTCATTCTCCACCTCTCGGCCTTCTCCAAGTAGTAGACGATCCACCCGAGAGCTTTACTTCAAGCTTCACCTCAAACTAGAGATAACTAGGTTTCTTAAAGTGCTAATCTAAGTAACCTAGGTGATATATAGTTGGATTATGGAGTGATTAGTCTATTCTAATTCTTGATCTCAACACATGAGAGGGGAGGATTAGGGTTTGAAGAGAGAGAGCTTGAGGAGAGAGAAGGTGAGCAGGAGAATGAGAATGAGATTGTGATCTATCATGATATATATGAAGCATTAATCTTTTTCAAATAAATAGAAAATAGGATTTAACAACCATGCTTCATAAATACAAATGGGTGATTCATCTCCATGAGTCATTAAGCATTTATGATGCATTAATGACATGGATGAATCACACAAATGAGTCGCTAATCTCATTAAATGCATATGCCACCTAAACCCCCAAGTCACCATCTTCTAGAAGCTTCTCGTGAAATTACGAGAACTCCCCTCCTATCCGTGAAAACACGGAAAAACTTTAGACTGTATAAATCCAATATCCCGATACTAGAATCTGGCTTAAACCAAAGCCGACTAGTAAAAACAGTCCGAAAGTCGTACGTGCGTAAACACACGTATGCATCCGAACCCTTGTCGTAATACCATACGACCTCTATATCGTTTCTCCTGGAGCAGGGAAACTCTCTGTGTGGGACTCTAATGACTCGACTACTACGCTGGCAGTGGGTTTAACCACAGACCGCAAGCGGCACTAGCTGTACGTAACGGTCCCCAGGTAGATGTCGAAAAGAAGGCCGATGAGGAAACCCATCCGAACTCCTACTGATCTTGATGTGACAATCTCCATACAGTCCGGTCTGTTCGTCTAAGACTATCGCATATTGGGCCTAGGGGGCGGCAAGCGTCAGTACCCTAATAGCGGTATAAGTCGTGTCGGAGCGTAGCCCATTACACTCTGAGAAACTACTGGAATCTACCAGTAAATCTCGCTTACCCTGGCCAGGGACTTTGCGTAATGGCTTTCTGACACAGCGCAATATCAACTCCTAATACTGGGAGAGACGAATCCTGTCTAACCGCCACTGCCTCCAAGTGCTCGGGACTGTACCCAACTGCTACCTGTTTGCACGACTCCTTTGAGCCGTGGTAGGGTAGCACTCTAAGAATAGTGGGACACACTCGAGGCGAAGTAGCAGTGTCAAGTCTGCGGACTATGCTGTACTCATGTCACCTGAGAACTGTTAACCGACGAATGGTATAAAAACCCAACCAACAGTTCCCTGCGAGTCCTGTCCGGTGTACCCATAACCCAACGAGCACCTGTATACTATCTCCAGTACGACGTACTGACGGCTGTGGGACAGACCATCTCCCCAACTGGGATGAGAAGCGTACACACTAGTCTACTCCGGAGTATCGATGCCCTGTCTCGATAATCCTACGACTAGGGACCTGAAAAAGGATGTGCTTGTAGACTACCCAGCCCCCACTAGTGTGACTGCCATCACAACGCTGGTAGTCAAGCAAGATCCTAAGAGCTCTATCAATACGTATACTCACATATTAAGATAGAAAAACCAAGTAGCATACTACCATATTTAGCAAGACTGTTATATACATGTGAATATCCCAAGCTTCCATTAAGTAATACACAAACTAGTATGATACAAAAATGGCCCCTAGGGCATATACACTAACAATCTCCCACTTGCACTAAGGCCATGTACTGGCGTATCGAAGACCGATGATCTCGAGTAGTCTCTCGAACCGAATCTGAGGTAGGGCCTTCGTGAATGGATCAACAATGTTCTCTTCAGTAGCAACTCTCCGAACCTCGATCTCCCGACGATCAATGATCTCCCTGATTAGGTGATACCGCCTTAAGATGTGTCTGGACTTCTGATGGGACCTTGGTTCCTTCGCTAAAGCTATAGCTCCGTTGTTGTCACAATACAGAGGTATTGGATCAACTATGGTAGGACCCACCTGAAGTTCTGTTAGGAACTTCTTCATCCAGACCGCTTCTTTTGCGGCATCGCAAGCAGCAATATACTCTGCTTCCATCGTCGAGTCAGCAACGGTGTCCTGCTTGGAACTCTTGCAGCACACCGCCCCTCCATTGAGGGTAAAGACATAACCCGACATGGACATGGAATCGTCCTTATCACTCTGGAAGCCTGAATCAGCAAAGGCCTCTAACTTGAGGTCTTTTCCGCCGTAAACCAAGAACATCTCCTTAGTCCTTCTCAGGTACTTGAGAATGTTCTTTACTGCTATCCAGTGATTCTCCCTTGGATCTGACTGATACCGGCTTACCACGCTCAGTGCGTAAGCCACATCTGGGCTGATGCACAACATCGCATACATTATAGAGCCTACCGCAGAAGCGTAGGGTATAATAGACATATGTTCCCTTTCCAAATCAGTCTTGAGAGACATCTTTTTGGAGAAGGTGATTCCGTGACAAGCCGGTAGATTACCGTGCTTAGAATCTTCCATACTGAATCTTTTCAGTATAGTGTTGATATACCTGGACTGCGAAAGTCCCAACATCCTCTTGGATCTATCACGATAGATCCAGATCCCTAGAATGTAAGAGGCATCACCCAGGTCTTTCATGGAGAACCTGTGTGACAATAATCCTTTGACAGATTGTAGCATAGGAATGTCATTTCCTATCAATAGAATCTCATCCACATACAAAACGAGGAATACGACACTTCTGGCTACAACTTTACTATATATACATGGTTCATCTGGATTTTTGATAAAGTCATATTCTTTGACTGTTTCATCAAAACAGATGTTCCAACTCCGCGATGCTTGCTTTAGTCCATAAATGGACTTAAGCAACTTGCATACTCTACCGCTGCTCCCACTCTGATTGAAACCTTCTGGCTGATCCATATAGACGCACTCTTCTAAATTACCATTCAGAAAAGCCGTCTTTACGTCCATCTGCCAGATTTCATAATCATGGAAGGCAGCAATATCAAGAAGGACCCGAATGGATTTGAGCATAGCCACTGGAGAAAAAGTTTCGTCATAGTCCAAACCAGGTCTTTGACGAAAACCCTTTGCAACAAGTCTAGCCTTATAGGTTTCCACCTGTCCATCTACACCAATCTTTTTCTTGAAGATCCATTTGCATCCTATAGGTTTTACCCCATTGGAGCAAAGTCCAAAGTCCACACTTTGTTGGTGTATATGGACTCCATTTCGGTCCGCATTGCATCTAGTCATCGTACCGAGTCGCCGCTCTGGATGGCCTGCTGGAAGCTAGTAGGTTCATCATCATCAATGATGCAATCCTCTCTATCCCCATCTATGAGAAAACCGTAGTATCTCTCAGGCGGATGAGACGGCCTACTACTCCTGCGGAGGGGTGCGGGAATGTCCTGTTCTTCTTGAACAACCGGTTCTACCAAACTTTCAGTAGTAGTTTTTGGTTCTGGATTTCATCCAGTTCTATTTCGCTCCCACTTGTTTCCTTTTCTAAAAACTGATATTCTAGAAAATGGGCATTACGAGAAAAAAAAACCTTTTGTTCTTCTGCGTAATAGAATAGATACCCCTTGGAGTTCTTTGGATATCCCACAAACTGACATTTCACTGATCGTGCATCGAGCTTGTCCACATGCTGCTTTTTAACAAAAGCTGGACATCCCCATATCTTTACATACTGAAGATAGGGTTTCTTCCCACTCTACATCTGATATGGGGTGGTAGGCACAGTCTTGGTAGGAACCATGTTCAAAAGATATGCCGCTGATTCTATCGCATAACCCCAGAAAGATCGCGGTAACTCAGCATTACTCACCATGGAACGTACCATATCCAATAGGGTTCGATTCCGTCTCTCCGATACACCATTATGCTATGGAGTGTATGGAGGAGTAAGCTGAGAGAGAATTCCTTTCTCTTTTACATAACCTAGGAACTCGGCACTTAAGTATTCACCACCTCGATCAGATCTTAGTGACTTGATACTTTTGCCGGTTTGGTTTTCTACTTCATTCTTATACTCCTGGAATTTTTCAAAAGCCTCGGATTTATGTTTCATCAGATAAATGAATCCGTACCTTGAATAATCATCCGTAAAAGTAATGAAATAGGAAAAACCACCTCTAGTATGTGTAGACATTAGACCGCATACATCGCTATGTACGAGTCCTAAGAGCTCGCTCGCTCTTACTCCATGTCCAGTGAATGGAGTCTTTGTCATCTTTCCTTTGAGACATGATTCACAAGTGGCATAAGTTTGATATTCGAACGAGTCCAAATATCCTTCTCTATGTGTCACGACCCGAAAGAGCACGTGACTGGCCCTTGAACCATATGAAGTCTATAGGACCCCATCTGATCCAAATAAGCCAAAAGCCCAGCAATCTAAAACCATTTTAAGAGTAAATAAGGAAAACTGTTTTTGAAAAGTAAGGAAATCATGTTTGGAAATCAAAGTTTTTAAATAACTAAGCCGAATATGCATTTTTTTAAAATGTGTAACCGTTCCTGAAAATTTCGGCAGAGTTTCCTTTGTAAAAACTGGCCCCGAACGGGGTACAACAAGAATAATATATATGAAATGATAAAAGGCATCCCCAAGCGGGAGCTAGCTCTTCGTCCATCGACGGTCACAACCACGCAAGCAATAATAATATACAACGCCAAAGGGCGAGGATCAAAACCCAAAAAAAAAAGAAACTCAAACAGCCAGAAAACCGTAATACTACTAGCGCGACTCTAAGGTCGAAATAAAACAACACTGTTTTCTAAGTCTGAAACAATATACAAGTTTTGGTTGATGGACAATTCTAGATACAATAAATAATACATGAACAAGGACGGTTCTGATACAAAAGAACCCACCTATCCAAGCAAGTCACCCATAAGGAAGCAGTGTGCCAGAAATGCCGCTATGGAATCTGTACGGCAAACCTGCAAGAACTGGGGCACAACGGGGGTGAGTTGCCAACTCGTGAATAGAAAATATCTACAAGCAGAAATCAAATGCATGACCCATCCTAGGTCAAAACGATCAGATATACATAAACCTCAATATGAATAAAGCTGAAGCATGCTAAACTGGCAATGTAATCTCTATACATGAGTGTAGAGCCAAGTGCTCGTGCTAGTTCCTCAGGTAATAGCATGTCATGAATATGAGGTATAACCAATGTAATCAAATCTGCACACTCGTGGATCCCGTCCACTCGTCACCCACTGACAATAACCACCATGCATGTAAATATCATGAATCATGTGCATGGGAAATAATATGAGGATATAACCACCCGTGTCCCTCGCGACACATCAAAATCATGGAACCAGGGTGCCCAGCATCGACACCCGAAAACATCATGAAAACGGTGCCCAGCATCGGCACGTAAATCCTCATATATCGGGCTCCGTCAGTCCGGATCGGCCCGCGGGCTCTGCTGCGGTATCGGCCCTCGGCCCCGGCAGGACGCCCAAATCTATCCATCGACTCTGGTCAGTATCCTCCGGATAACCGCCAGGTCCAACCAATCACCGGTAGGTACTCGCCCGCCTCCAGGCTCAATCGGCAAAGCTCATCGATCATCTTGCCGAGGGGAACCATACCGGGTCCACCATGTACCCGCAATCGGCTCATCCACTCCTCGATTCGGGTTTCACATGTCGCTCTCAGCACCGAGAAAACACATGGTGGACGCACTGAAATATCATATCAAGGGTAACCGGGTTTTTAAAGCAATGACATATTCTCTTTTGAAACACTCTCGGTTCCCAAATCCAGAAATATCATAGAAACAACATATCTCAATGCGTATAATCAAAAGCATGAAGTATGCGACATGTAAAGGAAGGTATGCATATCATCATGTCATGCAAGGATCATATACTGAATGCAATAGTACTACAGTGTAGTGACATGGCAATTATCGATGATGAGTGTGTGAGCCGGCAACAAGTGTACGTGGAACATATACATCATCGATAATGGTGCTGGTGTCCTAGCAGCATGACTGAATGTCACAACAATACAAGCGATGCAATGCAAATAGCAGGAATATGCGGAAACGAATGATCAACGCAAAAGTACAGAACCTGCCCCAATAGATATGTCATGCAACCTTGCCTTTTGAAATAAGACGAATCAGGGCTTTTGGTAAAGTAAGGGCTACGGTGTTTTAAGAAAAGATGCATCATTTGAAAATATCCGTATAACCCTTCTGCTTATCTTTAAAATATCCCCGATTCGTTAGTTTTGAAATAGGTATGACTCGGTCCAGTCTAATGTCTACTAAGTAATCTAGACAGGAGGGGTAAGAAACCACATAATCTGAGTCAATATATATAGATATGATAGTCGGTGATCCCGCCTCAATAACATATCGTAAGATATCCTCGAGTCATGAGTGCGGATCTATCATCAATATCGGCTCGTACGGTAGATCGTCGTACGGCATCCCAATAGCTGGGTAGGGGTCAATATCACAGTACCTCATCACATATCAGGTATCACTATCATCAGATCGCATAATCTGGGGTACTACTCTAAGTCTAGTACAAATCGACACCATCTATAAAATATGAATGCGGGTAAAGCACATGTCCAAAGGCCCGCTAAAACTATCATATCGCACCTCAAAGGCAAACTATGTCACATCGCCGATCTCACGGCCTCACATCAAGTATCATCTCAAACCACGTATCATCCTCCAATCCCGTATATAAACACATAGTCCCATACCCATGTGTAGATATACGCACCATCATATGCACTCTAATAAATGAAAGAATGAATGCAAGTATGTGTGTAAATGTATGTGTGAGTGCAACCACTACTCTAGGGTTCGCACTATACTAAACCAATAATTCTTATCATCAAAATATCATTATTACCATCAATAACCCTAAACAACACATAATAAATATTCGTGTGTATACGTATTCGTATACATCACCACGGACTGCGGGGGTGCTATACGCCATCCACCCGACTTCTCCCCGTAGATATAAATCTACTCACCTTGCTTCTCGTGTGCCAAAGCCGATGTCGCTATCTTCACCTCCTTTGCCTCAACATCACGCGGGGTACCTACAAGTATATCACAATGCTAAAGCACATGAAAATCACATTGGAAACCAAAATGGCACACGCTACCCGCATAGGTAAAAACCCATCGACTCGCATGTAAACACAATCAAAATCCACTTGTCGTTGACGTCCAAACGCCACCCGACAGGAATGAATCACCAATTACCAAAATCCATGCTAAAACAAGTCCCAAATTATACACCAACATAGGAAAATCAACCCAGATTTCACCCTAGATGGAATCAGTCAAAACTAGACATACTCAGGGTCAAAACTAGAGGAAATGGGGGCATGCACAGAAAACGAGGCAATTCCTTAAAATACCTTATTTTAGAATTTTCCATAATTTTTCCCCATTTATCTGTATTTAATTATACCAGAATATTAAAATATTCATTAAAATAATATTAAATTATAAAATTTCCCAAAAATCATATTTTATTATTTTGAAGACGTTACAATCTACCCCCCTTAAAGAAATTCGGTCCCCGAATTTAAATTTAAACCCCCAAAAACTAAAATATTTCAATACAAATTCCAAGTCATCGGGGCTCCGAAATCATCTATACATAAAACATCATAGCGCAATGCATGCGCATGAGTACTGAGCAGATAACTCAAAAGCAACACTCCATCAAGCATCCGCAATCATCGGAGTCATGGTAACGACACAATGTCAAATCCAATACAAAATCAATATGATATGGACCAAGACTATACATGTAGACACCCAACCTATACATGTAATTAGCTGATGCAACTGTATGCCAAATCTTTTTAAGTCGCTGTGCGATGCGCGTAACATTGCACAGTGGCGGACGTTTCTCATAAGAAAATAACTATATATGTGTATATATATCCTTTGTTTAATAAGCACGTTCCACCATTTTGAAAATAATCAGAAGGATTTCCTTGTTTTTAAAACGTTTTGTGTCATATCGGACACGTAGGTATATACTGAGACTATAGCTCGCTTTTCGGAAATCCCTTCGATAACTATCGATGCATGCAAAATATATCCAGGCACTGTCCACTGACTAGTCCTGCTCAGTATGAAAGCAAATATCCCACATCATAAAAATGTACTGCTCCAAAAGGAATAAATTCCAAAAATGCACATAACACCACCCTGTGCGTCTGACGCGCACGGAAATCAAAATCCATATATGCGCTAAACATGTGCACAAAACAACATCTAGGTGCAACGGGTGTGCACGAAGCATCTGTCATAGGCAACATGTGTGCCTGACAGCCAAAACAGGTGCATCTGACATGCACGAAGAATCTCGATTTAGTGCATCTGGTGTGCCCCAAAATCGTATCTCAAAACATGCGCCCAACATGCGCGAAAATCCAAATCGGTGCATCCATCATGCACGAATGAAAATCTAGACCCTGCGCACTCAATATGCACGGAATCACAAAATCCAATAGCAATGTCGAATATGCGTAAGTCCAGTCAAAAGCACGGAGTGCAAGAATCCACATCAATATCACAATCAAAATCGACATACCGAAAGGCATCAAATCGAAGTCAGGTGCAATCGTAATGCACAAAATATAAATCCGGTGCAACAAAGGCACGAAATATAAATCTGATGCGATAAACGCAAGAAACATAAAACTGGTGCGACAAATGCACGAAGTATAGAACTGGTGCATCCCATGCACAAATACCAAGCAATAACTCAAATACGTAAGCAGCAACACCAAGTGTATCCAGATATGAAGAAAATCATAAACGTGTGCAGCTGCGGGCACAAAACATATATCGATGCACTACAAGCACATATAAGCTATACCGAGTGCAAAATCAAAACACTAAAATTACATGAAACTCTGCTGGAAGCGTAAATCAAATCACCAGCATAAAATAGGCATGAAATCGCAATCAACAGCTCAAGAGTAATAACTATGTACAAGGTATAAATACCCAGTAGGTGCAACCATGGTGCACAAAATCAAATATCATGAAACTCAGTCATCAAGACTAAATCATGCGAATAGATCGCCCAAAATACCGAAATCCAAAGCAACGGATACGTGATAATCAAATCACAAAATCACAAATCATAATTACCGTCGTCGGTATACCCTCCTTCAGGGTCGAGAAGGTACCGGTACATCCGATGCTAGCGGCGCAAGATATCTACTTGCCTCTTGCTCGCGACTGGCGTCCTCTGCCTCTGGTTCCTGATCTTTCCTGTAGATTACCAATCTCGCAATCCATCGGCTCACCGGCCCGGTCAGGAGTGCTGACAGGAACGATTCCGTGCTGGCACTTCTTGGTCACCTCTCGGTCAATCCTCACGACCGCTCGTAAAGCAGCACATCTCTGGCGCCGACCTCTGGTCCTCTGAATGCACATCACACGCCTGATCCTGGGTGCAAACACCATTGCAGCGGTGTCCTGGAAGGAATCCTGCTTAAGGTCTCTGCTGATCTTGCCTATGCCGATCTGTACGGAGGCTGGTACTCTTGCATAGTCTTTTCTCGTTCAATGGACATCTGTGTCCTCAGCACAGCATTTCCTCGGGAATTGGTCACATCCCAACGCTTCTGTAAGCATATCAGGCCTCTGGTCTCGACGGGAAGTAATGACAGCTCATCAGCGTCTCGCATGAACCCCTTGTCCCGCTTGTCTGTATCATCGACCATTCGACGTCGCGTCTTTATCTGCACACTGCAATGTCCTCTGCTACGGTCCACCCGAAGTCTCTAACACGGACTCGAAATCACGAACTCAGTATCTTCATCACTCAGTAGAAGATATCTAGCCGAACACATCCTCAGTGTGCATATCGCATCTCTGATGTCAGCGGAGTGGAACGTCATCTCGTCGAAATCTCGTGCAAACTCTTTACTCCACCTTGCTCCACTATCGACTGGTTCGGACTCATCTCATCATGGCTACACAGACTGCGCTCCGACGGCTATGCTCGTATCTGGAGTCTCCCAAGCAGTGTCCCATCACATGATATCCGAATGATGTCGAATCATCCGATCGACTCGTCAGAACCTCACAATCCCCCAAGAGCTCAACATCTCGGGTACAGTTTAATAGTATCGAGTACATGCCACAGCGTCGGTGGTCCAGCCGTAGAAGGGCAAACCCAAGCCTCACTAATGGTGCCGAGGAACTGCCGCAAACCCTAAGGTTCAAAGGCTTTCACACGGTCATTAAGTCGAGTTAGGGTTTCATTCTTCTAGAGGGTCCATAGAATCACCTGCATGTCTTTCTGTATACTTTAAACTTGGAAAATGGGTTCCTGACATTCGATCGTCTCAATCGACTCTCAACGAATCTGCGTGAAGTCGCCTCAGCTGGAATCAATCTATCTGATGACCTCGCATCGGGGTAAGCGAACGAACCACATGTCCTAGTCATTCATCCTCGGTGACTAGCGACTCACTATCATGTCTCCAAGAACATGCCATGCTGCAGTAGCTCCAATCATCTGGGCGGTATCTCATCATTAGCAGCAACAACTGGCTCCTTCGTCTATACGCTAAATAGCGCCTCAACCACCCTGGATAAGCGATAATATCAACGGTCATCACAACCTGGCTGGCCTCTATCAGTGGCTCAATCCTCTGGTACCGACCGGTATGTCCTAGAAATCTCGCAACAGCGATCTGTCAAACGCCCATAGTGCGGAAACACAAAATACGAAGCCTCAATGCAACCGTATGTCTCTGGAATCACGCCCCGGTCAGCCCTCGTCCCCGACGAGCTCATGCTGACAACTCGAGCCGTAGCTCACTCTGCCCGTGCAATCGCGGCAGCAAAACCATAACCAGTATCGATGAAGATAGATCATAGGAAGGAATATGACACAATGCAAGGAAATGTACAACCTAAGGTTTCTTAAGCGGAGTGGCGTGTCGTAAGTATGCCGCGGAACATACCCACGGTACGTCACTCTACTTTAGTCACCTATTCCATCAACCAAGGGTCATCCTACACGACGAAAGTTCGGGTCTAATACCCCCTCGACCAAGTCTAAGTTCCGTAAGGTCAAGCCTAAGTTCCTTATATAGATAACGCCCTAGGCTCCACATAGTCAAACTTAGACTCGAACCAAGGTCAACCTAGCGCTCTGATACCAACTTTGTCACGACCCGAAAGAGCACGTGACTGGCCCTTGAACCATATGAAGTCTATAGGACCCCATCTGATCCAAGTAAGCCAAAAGCCCAGCAATCTAAAACCATTTTAAGAGTAAATAAGGAAAACTGTTTTTGAAAAGTAAGGAAATCATGTTTGGAAATCAAAGTTTTTAAATAACTAATCCGAATATGCATTTTTTTAAAATGTGTAACCTTTCCTGAAAATTTCGGCAGAGTTTCCTTTGTAAAAACTGGCCCCGAACTGGGTACAACAAGAATAATATATATGAAATGATAAAAGGCATCCCCAAGCGGGAGCTAGCTCTTCGTCCATCGACGGTCACAACCACGCAAGCAATAATAATATACAACGCCAAAGGGCGAGGATCAAAACCCAAAAAAAAAGAAACTCAAACAGCCAGAAAACCGTAAAACTACTAGCGCGACTCTAAGGTCGAAATAAAACAATACTGTTTTCTAAGTCTGAAACAATATACAAGTTTTGGTTGATGGACAATTCTAGATACAATAAATAATACATGAACAAGGACGGTTCTGATACAAAAGAACCCACCTATCCAAGCAAGTCGCCCATAAGGAAGCAGTGTGCCAGAAATGCCGCTATGGAATCTGTACGGCAAACCTGCAAGAACTGGGGCACAACGGGGTGAGTTGCCAACTCGTGAATAGAAAATATCTACAAGCAGAAATCAAATGCATGACCCATCCTAGGTCAAAACGATCAGATATACATAAACCTCAATATGAATAAAGCTGAAGCATGCTAAACTGGCAATGTAATCTCTATACATGAGTGTAGAGCCAAGTGCTCGTGCTAGTGCCTCAGGTAATAGCATGTCATGAATATGAGGTATAACCAATGTAATCAAATCTGCACACTCGTGGATCCCGTCCACTCGTCACCCACTGACAATAACCACCATGCATGTAAATATCATGAATCATGTGCATGGGAAATAATATGAGGATATAACCACCCGTGTCCCTCACGACATATCAAAATCATGGAACCAGGGTGCCCAGCATCGACACCCGAAAACATCATGAAAACTGTGCCCAGCATCGGCACGTAAATCCTCATATATCAGGCTCCGTCAGTCCGGATCGGCCCGCGGGCTCTGTCTGCGGTATCGGCCCTCGGCCCCGGCAGGACGCCTAAATCTATCCATCGACTCTGGTCAGTATCCTCCGGATAACCGCCAGGTCCAACCAATCACCGGTAGGTACTCTCCCGCCTCCAGGCTCAATCGGCAAAGCTCATCGATCATCTTGCCGAGGGGAACCATACCGGGTCCACCATGTACCCGCAATCGGCTCATCCACTCCTCGATTCGGGTTTCACATGTCGCTCTCAGCACCGAGAAAACACATGGTGGACGCACTGAAATATCATATCAAGGGTAACCGGGTTTTTAAAGCAATGACATATTCTCTTTTGAAACACTCTCGGTTCCCAAATCCAGAAATATCATAGAAACAACATATCTCAATGCGTATAATCAAAAGCATGAAGTATGCGACATGTAAAGGAAGGTATGCATATCATCATGTCATGCAAGGATCATATACTGAATGCAATAGTACTACAGTGTAGTGACATGGCAATTATCGATGATGAGTGTGTGAGCCGGCAACAAGTGTACGTGGAACATATACATCATCGATAATGGTGCTGGTGTCCTAGCAGCATGAATGAATGTCACAACAATACAAGCGATGCAATGCAAATAGCAGGAATATGCGGAAACGAATGATCAACGCAAAAGTACAGAACCTGCCCCAATAGATATGTCATGCAACCTTGCCTTTTGAAATAAGACGAATCAGGGCTTTTGGTAAAGTAAGGGCTACGGTGTTTTAAGAAAAGATGCATCATTTGAAAATATCCGTATAACCCTTCTGCTTATCTTTAAAATATCCCCGATTCGTTAGTTTTGAAATAGGTATGACTCGGTCCAGTCTAATGTCTACTAAGTAATCTAGACAGGAGGGGTTAGAAACCACATAATCTGAGTCAATATATATAGATATGATAGTCGGTGATCCCGCCTCAATAACATATCGTAAGATATCCTCGAGTCATGAGTGCGGATCTATCATCAATATCGGCTCGTACGGTAGATCGTCGTACGGCATCCCAATAGCTGGGTAGGGGTCAATATCACAGTACCTCATCACATATCAGGTATCACTATCATCAGATCGCATAATCTGGGGTACTACTCTAAGTCTAGTACAAATCGACACCATCTATAAAATATGAATGCGGGTAAAGCACATGTCCAAAGGCCCGCTAAAACTATCATATCGCACCTCAAAGGCAAACTATGTCACATCGCCGATCTCACGGCCTCACATCAAGTATCATCTCAAACCACGTATCATCCTCCAATCCCGTATATAAACACATAGTCCCATACCCATGTGTAGATATACGCACCATCATATGCACTCTAATAAATGAAAGAATGAATGCAAGTATGTGTGTAAATGTATGTGTGAGTGCAACCACTACTCTAGGGTTCGCACTATACTAAACCAATATATTCTTATCATCAAAATATCATTATTACCATCAATAACCCTAAACAACACATAATAAATATTCGTGTGTATACGTATTCGTATACATCACCACGGACTGCGGGGGTGCTATACGCCATCCACCCGACTTCTCCCCGTAGATATAAATCTACTCACCTTGCTTCTCGTATGCCAAAGCCGATGTCGCTATCTTCACCTCCTTTTCCTCAACATCACGCGGGGTACCTACAAGTATATCACAATGCTAAAGCACATGAAAATCACATTGGAAACCAAAATGGCATATGCTACCCGCATAGGTAAAAACCCATCGACTCGCATGTAAACACAATCAAAATCCACTTGTCGTTGACGTCCAAACGCCACCCGACTGGAATGAATCACCAATTACCAAAATCCATGCTAAAACAAGTCCCAAATTATACACCAACATAGGAAAATTAACCCAGATTTCACCCTAGATGGAATCAGTCAAAACTAGACATACTCAGGGTCAAAACTAGAGGAAATGGGGGCATGCACAGAAAACGAGGCAATTCCTTAAAATACCTTATTTTAGAATTTTCCATAATTTTTCCCCATTTATCTGTATTTAATTATACCAGAATATTAAAATATTCATTAAAATAATATTAAATTATAAAATTTCCCAAAAATCATATTTTATTATTTTGAAGACGTTACACTATGTAACTTAGTTAATCTTGTCTCATTGATGTGACCTAGTCTACAATGCCATAAGAAAGCCTTATTTAAATCTGGAGACTTTCATTTTAGTGTGTTCTGGACATTGAAAATCTGGAGTTGGTTTAAGACATATATACCGTTATTCAGTGTACTGGACCCAATCAAACTATGATTAAGGTGGATGTTAACAACATCGCTTACAAATGTGAAATCATAACCTTTATTTGATAACAAGGAAACTGATATGATATTACACGTTAAACTAGGTACACAAAAACAGTTATGTAAAACCAAAATATGTCCACTCGTCAATCCCAGGCGATAATCCCCGACGGACACAGCTCCCACGCTAGCTCCGTTAGCAACCTTTAGGGTCATATCACCTTCCTTCAGCACTCTACGGTTTCTCAGTGCCTGCAATGAATTGCATATATGAGATCTTGATCCGGTATCCAATACCCAGGAAGTAGAGTTGATTGACAAACAATTCTCAATTATAAACACACCTGAAGTCGAAGCCACAGCTTGCTTCGGTCCCTGGTTCTTGGCGTTCCACGCCTTGCAATCCTTCTTCCAGTGCCCTTTCCTGTGACAATGGAAGCACTCATCCTGGGCCACTACCGGCACCGCAATCTTTTTCTTTCCCTTCCCTCCCACCTTACTAACACCTCCTCTAGGTTTGGTGGCGGCCTTCTTCTTCCTTCCTTTGGCCCTAGCCTTGGACCCGGAAGAAGAACCACCGCTAACAAACATAGCGGGTGTTTCCCTTGCCTTCTGCAAGGTGCCCTCTGCACTCCTCAACATGTTAAGGAGTTCTGGAAGTTCAACTTCTTTTCTTTGAATGTTGAAATTCAGAATAAACTGGACGTAGGTGGAAGGAAGGGACTGGAGAATAAGGTCTGTATAGAGCTCATTATCCAAAGTCGTCCCAAGGTCTGCGAGCTCTTCTATATAGCCTATCATCTTTGGGACATGTTCTCCTACCGATGATCCGACGGCCAACCTCGCTCGAAACAAGTTCTTTGAGGTCTCGTATCTTGCTATACGAGATTGCTCTCCATAAAGTTCCTTTGTATGGAGAAATATGGCATCTAGTTCCATATCCCCGTGCCTCCTCTGATGTTCATTATTCATCGAGGCAAGCACGATGCAGTTGGCCTTCGCGCAATCATACTCCCAGGTTTTGTGGATTTCCTTATCCGCATTACTGGATTTGGGACCTGGGACTGTAGGTGCCTTAGCGGTGAGGACATACCCCAATTTGTCATAGGTCAAAGCCATTTTGACATTCCGCAGCCAATCTTTATAGTTTGGCCCTGTCAGTATATTTTTCTCTAAAAGTAACTTAAGTCCAGTCATTTTCAGGGTCGCTGCAATTAGGAGAGAGAGAAGAAAACACTTTAGTATGATGCTCTTGCAAGTTTAGAGTGGTTTTTAGTTTATCTAAACTGGATGGCTCCTACTGTTTCTCGAATCCTCCCCCAAACCATAAAAGAAGAATTAGCCAGGACTATTCTCACCGTACAATACATGCTTAACCGTTCAACCAGGCCAGTGTCGATACTTCGAGGGAGGTTTTCCAATGCTTTCGCGAAGTTCCTTAATTAAATAACCTCTTTTCTCTGGGGGCGTAGCCCCGCTGACACCTTTCTAGACACCTACTTGGTTTATAGCATTGATCGTTAAGTGACGAATATCCTGATAAGTAGCATATACTCACAGTAGGATCGGGACCCAAATATCATCGTCTGATAATGCTGAAGGAGTCCTACCAACATTCATCAAACTCCAAATGGTATGCATCTCTTTGCAAATTTCAGTTTCTTTAGAAATTCCCGATATAAATTTTTTGCCCCATGCTCTTATGACCTTGGCGTTGGTCAAAATATCATAAGTCACATGTCAAGTTCTACCCATCATTATCTTGTTAATTTGAACCCATCCGTACATATCCTTGACGTTGGCCAAAATGATAATACGACTGTCCCAAACTAACTCATCTATCTATGCAACAAATGAATACCCAGCAGCTACCAAACACTATGCCTTGGCGTTGGTCAAAATACATAGCTTGAATACTACTGAATACCCAAATGAAATGATGGAGGGCTACGAATGGTTTTGGCGAAACCGTGAACGTAGTGAACTTGATATAACCGAAGGAACCTGATAGCTTTTAAAAGGAGTGGTTAAAGCTCCGCAATTAAAAAATATCTCCTGTTTTAAAAATAACGGAGTGGTTTCTTTTAAATTGTTCCAACGATTAAACTTTGGTTTATTTTCTTTGCATTAATAATAATGCATCCCATCATTAACCTATCATTGCAGTAAACAACGAAAATACAACGTCCTCTTATGCCATCCGCATTCGCCTCTGGGTCCCGTCATCACCCGTTAGGTTACTTAACTAACGACAGAGCGGGGGCTGGGCTAGCGCGGGTGTACAACATAAGTGACGTCTAAATAGCTATCATATATAAATATTGTACATTCGTCAGACACAATAATAGACATTCCAGATTTCAGATGAACATTATTGGATATGCAAGCAATCCGTGTTTGCTTTGAGCCTACAACAAAAGACGGATTACACAGTTGTGATGAATAGCTATTACCCCACCCTAGACCCCTACGGGTACGGCAAACTACACGCCAAGTACCCAAAGTGAAGAGGTCTCCCTCAACAAAGTGAGTAGGCCACTAAACACTTCAAAGTACCCGGTAGCTTGTGCACCCCACCTTGGGTCTGTCCTAGGAGAAAAATAGTAAAATGAAATAATACAACGGTGGCTACAACCGCAACCTGGATGTGCCCCGCAAAATAATATTACAACATATTACAATTACATTGAATGAATTAAAATAATAACCCATTACAAAACCCCGGCTAATCATCACAACAGTCCAATACAGTTCATAATCACAAACAGTTAAATCCATTACAGAAATGTGCAACCCCCTGTCAACCGACATACTAGCAGTTAGGGGAGGTTTACGAACACATTATACAATCATAGATATAATCAAATTAGAAAACATCGTATAATTTCGATCGAGCAAACATATCAGATTCTACTTCCAAAACTTCTCTGTGCACCTGAGACTTTGAGCAGAAAATAAACATTCCAGAAAATACAAAAATATCATAAAAGAATAACTGGAGCAAACTGGGTCGAATCGGCCACAACTCGGCCACGGATCCGCGGCGGATCGGTGGGATCGGCCCCGGTTCCGCGGCTTTATGGCCGATTCACTAACCCATTTTTCTCCAGTGTTCTTATCTTTCTATGTTTGTTATTCTGCAGCAACCTGAAAAATTTTTAGAGCCTGTTTTAAAATCGACAGAAACATGGTGATATCGATGTGTTTTCCAGTTCGTTTTGCGTTCGAAATTCATATGACTTTGCTAATAAGTTAATTATTGTTTAGCGAGGCTCTGATACCACTGTAAGTCGATATACAACACCCCACGACTTGCGGGGAGGCGAAAATTTAAAAAACGATCTTGTTCTATGCAATAACATCGACTAACCGCAAGAATCGGTGCTAAACGATAACTAACAATAAACATAGGAGTTCTAAACTACTATGTGAAGTGATTATACCTAATGAACCGTGTCCTTCGTCTTTTCATTCTCCACCTCCTCCTCGGCCTTCTCCAAGTAGTAGACGATCCACCCGAGAGCTTCAATTCAAGCTTCACCTCAAACTAGAGGTAACTAGGTTTCTTAAAGTGCTAATCTAAGTAACCTAGGTGATATAGAGTTGGATTATGGAGTGATTAGTCGATTCTAATCCTTGATCTCAATACATGAGAGGGAAGGATTAGGGTTTGAAGAGAGAGAGCTTGAGGAGGGAGAAGGTGAGCATGAGAATGAGAATGAGATTGTGATCTATCATGATATATATGAAGCATTAATCTTTTTCAAATAAATAGAAAATAGGATTTAACAACCATGCTTCATAAATACAAATGGGTGATTCATCTCCATGAATCATTAAGCATTTATGATGCATTAATGACATGGATGAATCACACAAATGAGTCACTAATCTCATTAAATGCATATGCCACCTAACCCCCCAAGTCACCATCTTCTAGAAGCTTCTCGTGAAATTACGAAAACGCCCCTCCTATCCGTGAAAATACGGAAAAACTTTAGACTGTATAAATCCAATATCCCGATACTAGAATCTGGTTTAAACCAAAGCCGACTAGTAAAAACTGTCCGAAAGTCGTACGTGCGTAAACACACGTATGCGTCCGAACCCTTGTCGTAAAACCATACGACCTCTATATCGTTTTGCCTGGAGCAGGGAAACTCTCTGTGTGGGACTCTAATGACTCGACTACTATACTGGCAGTGGGTTTAACCACAGACCGCAAGCGGCACTAGCTGTACGTAACGGTCCCCAGGTAGATGTCGAAAAGAAGGCCGATGAGGAAACCCATCCGAACTCCTACTGAGCCTGATGTGACAATCTCCATACAGTCCGGTCTGTTCGTCTAAGACCATCGCATATCGGGCCTAGGGGGAGGCAAGCGTCAGTCCCCTAATAGCGGTATAAGTCGTGTCGGAGCGTAGCCCATTACACCCTGAGAAACTACTGGAATCTACCAGTAAATCTCGCTTGCCCTGGCCAGGGACTTTGCGTAATGGCTCTCTGACACAGCGCGATATCAACTCCCAATACTGGGAGAGACGAATCCTGTCTAACTGCCACTGCCTCCAAGTGCTCGGGACCATACCCAACTGCTACCTGTTTGCACGACTCCTTTGAGCCGTGGTAGGGTAGCAATCTAAGAACAGTGGGACACACTCGAGACGAAGTAGCAGTATCAAGTCTATGGACTATGCTGTACTATGTCACCTGGGAACTGTTAACTGATGACTAGTATAAAAACCCAACCAACAGTTCCCTGCGAGTCCTGTCCGGTGTACCCGTAACCCAACGAGCACATGTATACTATCTACAGTACGACGTACTGACGGCTGTGGGACAGACCATCTCCCCAACTGGGATGAGAAGCGTACACACTAGTCTACTCCGGAGTATCGATGCCCTGTCTCGATAATCCCACGACTAGGGACCTGAAAAAGGATGTGCTTGTAGACTACGCAGCCCCCACTAGTGTGACTGCCATCACAACGCTGGTAGTCTAGCAAGATCCTAAGAGCTCTATCAATACGTATACTCACATATTAAGATAGAAAAACCAAGTAGCATACTACCATGTTTAGCATGACTGTTATATACATGTGAATATCCCAAGCTTCCATTTGTAGGGTTCCTAGGCACTCTCAAGAGGGCTCACAAGGCATCAACGATGCCAATTTTTGATTTTACGGGTGCCGAGAAACCCTAATACGGATCGTTAACTAGAATTCTAGGCGAATAAGCAACTAGTAAACTACTTTACTAAGAGAATACGGAAATACAACCTTTGTAGATCCGGTCCTCCACCTCCACGGCTCCGTGATGAAGTCCTCTCCGCTGTCCAAATCAAATCCCGGGCTCTAGCGTCGGCTTCATCGGAGAAAGAGCGGGCTAGGTCATCGACGACGTGCTGAAGATGATCTACGTCGAGGCATCGCTAGATCAAGCTCCAACTTCACCAAGTCTAGAAAACTTGTGAAGGAAACACACTCTACTACTTGGCAAGAGGTAGATGATGAAGAAATAGGAAGTGGGTTCACTTTAGAATTGGATTTCTCACTCTTTTTCATCAATCACCATTGATGAAGAAAGGTTTTCTTCAACTTGAAGAAGAAGAAGAAGAAGATGATAATTATTATGATAGAATAAAAAGATTAACTTGAAAAGATAATCCCATTCATTCTTATCATAATAGTTACCATGGTTATGTGTAGAGAGTGAACCAAGGTTAAGTGAAGTGGTTAGGGTTAAGCATGAGACAAAATGGTCACAAAGTCAAAGCTTCATGAAACTTCAACTAGCATCCAAAGAAAACCACCATTCATTTATTTTGCAAAATAAATAAACAAAATAAATAAATGATTAAGCAAATTAAAACCCTAACCATTATACAATCATGGTTTAATCTTTACACAAACCCTAGTTAGCATGCATCATCAAACATGATACAAACTTGTGTACAAAAGTATATCACATATACAATGTGCACAAACCAAGTGAGAAAATCCATTTAAAGTGAACCAATACTAGTTAATGCAAAGTAATATATCAAATATATAATTATACATTAAAGCATTAATCAACACTTGATTTAACGACCCGGTCATATCGCATATAACCGACTAATATTCAATGTATCGGCTTATCGAATCAATACTTGATTCGATAACTAGGTTATATCGTATACAACCAATCGATACATTCATCGCGAGAATAGAATACGGTATCATATACACGCATTATTCTCGGTCCCGCACATATCTCATATGCGCTCCTATTTCGTTTCTCTTGAGCCAGGAAACCTCTGTGTAGGACTCTAAAGACTCGTCAATACGCCGGCAGCAGGTGATGATCATATCAAGCACCCAAAAGCCGCAAGCGGTCTGCTAAACGTAACGGCCACCCGGGTATTGAGCGATCTGAAGATCGACGAGCAAGCCCGCTCACACTCCAGTGAATCCAACCAGTAACACTACCGTACAGTCCGGTCTGATCGTCTGATATGTCGCATATCTCGCCTAGGGGTGGTAAACGTCAGACCCCAATAGCTCGATAAGTCGTGTCGATATGAGGTCTATAACTATTCGAGAAACTACTGGTAACACTTACCAGTAAATCTCAGCAACCCTGGCCAGGGATTTCCGGTTATAGCCAATCGAACACAGCGCAACATCAACTCCCTATACCGGGAGAGACGAATCCCCTCCTATCGCTCATTGCCTCCATGTGACTCGCGACTGTACCCAAAACCACCGTTTTTCACGCCCTCTTGGACGTGGTAAGATGGAAATCAAAGCACAGTGGGAACCACACAAGACTCCATGACGATCTCGGGTCAACAGACTACTCTGTACCAGTGTCACCAGAGAACTGCCATCTGACGTAAGGTGTAATACCATCTGGGAGTTCTCGGCGAGTCCGTCCAGTGTACCCAGTCTCTACTGAGCACCCGTATATCATCTCTGATGTCAAACACCAATGGATATGGGATCATCCATCGCCCATCTGTATGGGTCGAGAAGGTATACGCTAGTCTACTCTGGTATATCGATGCCCCGTCTCAATACACCCACGACTAGGGACTTTGAAGGATGTACTTATGGACTACCATGTCCCCACTAGTATGATCCGCATCATAGTCCAGGTAGTCAAGTACACATCCTAAGGGCTTTACCAACATGTAACAGAAAGACAAACAGTATACACGTTAAGGTAAAGAGTAACCAGATAGCGTACTATCATGTCGAGCAAGAAAGTCCTCCTTATATATGTCCCAGCATCCACTACAATATACATCCTATGTATAGTAATGGCCTCTAGGGCATACATATAACTAACAATCTCCCACTTGCACTAGGGCCATCTGTACCAGTGGTTGTAGTATCTCATACTCAACCATCCCATAAAAGTCTCTCTCTGGGAATAGGCCTTCGTGAGTGGATCCGCCGTGTTGTCCTCTGAACCTACTCTCCTAACCTCGATCACCTTGGAGATCAACTATCTCCATGATCAGGTGATGCTGCCTCAGAATATGCCTGGGTCACTGATGGGACGGGCGTTCCTTGGCATAAGCCACAACTCCATCGTCTCACAATGGTAGGAACGAAGTTCATCTCATGAACTAATATACACCCAAACAGCCTCTTTGGTAGCATCTGAAGTAGCGATGTATCCAGCCTTTATCGTCTAGTATACCACGGTATCTAGCTTGGAACTCTTCCAACATACCGCCCCTTTACTGAGGGTAAAGACAATGCCTGTAACTGACACTTAGTCGTCATTATCACCCTGGAACCATTCCAGTGATTCTCCCCAGGGTTGATTGATACCTTCTCACTACAACTAGTGAGAATCCTAACATCCATTTAGATCTATCTCATAGATCCAAAACTTAGGATTTAGTAGGTATCACTTTGATCCTATATGGAGAATCATTGTGATAAGCGGAGATTGATCGAGCGTAGCATAGGAAACTCCTTCCCTATCAAGAGTATGTCATCCACGTACTCTATGAGGATCGTCACCATACTCCCTACTACCTTTTTGTTTATACAAGGTTCATCTACCATTTTGATGATGTCAACTTCTTTGACTAATTCATCAAAACAGACGTTCCAACTCCGCGATGCCTGCTTTATCCTATAAAACATCTTGGACACGTTTCCGCTGCTCCCACTGTCTACGAGGCCCTCTGGCTGTGTACTTATAGACTCCCTCTTCTAAAACATCATTTAGAAAAGCTGTCATGACACCCAACCACCAGATATCGTAGTCATGGTATGTAGCCATGGCAAGTAGAATCTGGATGGACTTAAGCATAGATACTGGAAAAAGGTTTCATCATTATCCACGCCTGGTCAATGACGAAAACCTTTAACAAGTCTAGCTTTGAAAGTCTCAACTTTTCCATCTACACCAAGTAATCTTCTCGAGATATACTTGCTCCTGATGGGGATTTAACCCTTCAGATATAGCAACCAAAGTCTATACTTTGTTGGTGTATAAGGATTCCATCTCAGATCGATAAACATCCAGCCATTCTTACAGAGTCGTCACTCTCGATGGCCTGCTCCAAACTAGTTGGGTCATCATCTCATGATGCAATCCTCGCTCCCACTGTCATAGAGAAACCGAAATATCTCTCAGGTGGGTGAGGAACCCTACTAGATCGGCAGAGAGGCCGAGGTTCGTTGGTAACTATTGAATCCTTTGGTTCTATCAAATCATCTTCTGTAGTTTGCATAGCTGGAACCTTTCCAGTTCTACATAACTAACCTTGCCTCGAGTTTGTCCGGATTTTGCTTTTAGACATAGGCCGGACAACCCCAAATCTTAACTAACTTAAGATATGGGCTCTTCCCTTTCCATATCACATATGAAGTGGTAGGCATTGATTTGATTCGAACCTAATTCAATAGGTATGCATCTTCTCAAGTGCATAACTCCCAAAAGGAAAATAGGAAACTCAGTAGTACTCATCATAGAGCACACCTTATCATATAGGGTGTGATTGCTCCACCCCGATATACCATCGTGCTATGGTGTATACGGAGTAGTAATGCTGAGAGAGAATCTTATTCTCATTTAGAATAGTCCAGGATTTCCATGCTCAAGTATTCTCCTCCTTGATCTCATCATAGGACATAATACTTATACCCTTATCGGTTCTCTACTTCTAACTTATATTCTGTGAATATCTCAAAAGGTTCGGACTTGTGTTTCAACAGGAACATATGTCTGAATCTTGAGAGATTATCAGAGAATGTAACGAAGTACAAAGAACCAGTCCTGGCATATGTAGACAGGGGACCTACATACATCAACATGTATCATCCCAAGAGTTCATTAACTCTTTCTCTTTTTCCAGTAAACGGAGCTATGGTCATCTTATCTTTGTGACATGACTGGCAAGTTTCACAAGATGTAAATTCAAACTCATTTAAATATGCATCTTTATGTAACTTCAGCTAGTCGGGTCACATTGATATGACCTAGTCTACAATGCCTCAAGAAGGATTCGTTCATTTCTGAACTCTTCCTCTTGTGTATGTTCCGTATACTAAAGAACTATAGTTTGATTTAGAACATCAACGCTTTTAGATAACGTGCCTGAACCGATCAACTTTTGATATAGGAAATGTTCAAAACATTATCCAACAATACAGAATTATATCCTTTCTTTACTAATAAAGAGACTGATATGATTTTTTATATCAGGTTCGGTATCTAATAACATTCGTTCAGAATCAATGTATTGGTAATACAGGGTGACAGTGACCAACAGACTTGGCTGCAACTCTTGCCCCGTTTTCTGCCTCATGAAACTTATCACCCGTTCTCAGTCCTCTACCTTTCTGTAGCCCTATGTAACAGATTACATATCTGGGATCCTGATCTGGTATCACATACCCAGGACATAAAGGATACTGAGAAATAGTTCTCTGTAATGAACACACCCGAAGATGATGCATCATCATGCACTCTCCTCGTTTGGGCGGCACGGGAATTCTGGTAATCCCCAATTTCCTGCTCTGTCTTATAACAATTATAAGTTGGAGCGGGACCAACGTTCCCCAGCTCAGTATAATAAGCGGGTTCGGTCAATAATCCGTATTATTATCTTGATTAAGGCGTGATATGGTCGCTACCAGGAGAGAGAGAGAAGAAAACACTCAGCGTGCGCTTTTGCAAGAATAGATTGGTTATTATTTTATCTAATCAGGATGGCTCCCACTGCTTTTTATCAAATCTTCCTTCAAACCCTAAAAGGAAAGACTAGCCGGGATTAATTACACACTACAAGTTCGCCAATCTTTCAGCCAGGCCAGTGTCGGTACTTTGAGGGAGGTCCCCCGTGCTTTCGCACGAACCTAATTAATGTAAACCTCGTTTTCCCAGAGGCGTAACTCCGTTGACACCTTTCTAGTCACCTACTTGATCAGCTAATTGTAATGTATAAAACTCTCCCAGGAGTAACAATTACTCGCAGCGGGTATCGGGATCCAACTATCTCATAGAAGGTATGCAATCTCATTGCAAATTTCAACACTTGAAATTCCCGATAATATTTTGCCCCTAGCGTCCTATGACCTTGACAGAGGTCAACAAACCATAGGCTGCTAGTCAAGTTCAACCCGTCATTTCCTGATTGAAGTAAACCCACCCGCACGACCCTTGACAGAGGTCAACAAGGTCGCACGACTACCCTAAATCAATCACATCATATGCATATGCAGATAAGCACTAATCAGCTACCGCACACTACGCCTTGACAGAGGTCAACAACGCAGCACGAATACTAACCAGTACATATCTGAAATGACGGAGGGCTACGACAGGTTTTTCTGAAAACCTATTGCGTAATGAACTTGATATCGTTGTAGAATCAAATGATTTTAAAATGGAGTTTTTTTTAGGCTTTTCTAGTTTTGCTAAAGGAGTCACTCCCTGTGAAGGGATCGTCGGTCCTTTCCTCATCGAATGAGGTGCAGGATATATCATATATACCGCTGTGCAAAGCAGAACTCTTAAAAGCAATCAAAAGACAAACCGAGTGTGTAGCATCTGCCAGTTATTGCTAAAGGAGTCACTCCCGGTGAAGGGATCTCGGTCCTTTCCTCATCGAATAAGGTGCAGGATATATCATATATATACCGCTGTGCAAAGTAAGAACTGTAGCTACCTGTTTTATTTTTGAAATTCGATTCTACAACATCTTAGGTTTCTTTTATTTCATTAATCTCATTAATGAAGTCCCATCATTTATATACCTAAACATCACAGATAAATACGACGTACACTTATGCCATCCGCATTCGCCTCGATGTCCCCTCGTGCACCGTTAGGTTAGGTAACTAACGGCAGAGCGGGGCAGGGCTAGCACGGGTGTAAAACATAAGTAATGTCTATATAATATATCATATATACTATATACAGTATCCATCACAGAACATATCACATGATCACATCACAGATATCGCAGCAGAAGAATCATATGAAATATTGGATATACTAGGACGTCCGTGTTTTCAATACGAGCCAGTATAAAACACGGATTCCACGGTCGTGATGAATAGCCAAACCCACACCCCTAGACCCCTACGAGAGCGGCAAGCAACCCTACCAATTCTATAGTTAGGAAACCCGGACTCGACTCCTCGAGTTGGTCTCCCACTGGACCCTAGAACCCGGTTACTTGTGCCCTCCTCCTTAGGTCTATCCTAGTGCGGAAAAGTAAATAATATACAAAAGGTGACATCTTCCGCAACCTGGAAGTGTCCCAATAAAAGAATATTACATACAAGTTTTTACATGAATGAAAATGAAAAACACTCATCTCACATAAAAACCCCCGGCTATTCAAACACGACAATCCAATATAACATATCTAGCAACACATAACATCACATGTCATCAACGTAAGTAAATATGCGCATCCCAATTGTCGTTGACATATAGCAACGAAACCGGCGATATCACATATTACACTTACGGTCACAGAAAAGAAAGTGTAAAACTACAACAGTTGGAATCCGCAACCTCTTTAGACATCGCATGCCTAATCAAATGAATTACTTAGACATCGCATGCCTAACAATTATAAACCCCGCATTTTAGTCCCATCATCGAAAACACTTTTCAATATCAAGTCGGGCAATTCAACAAGATTCCCGACATCCTGATCGAATGCTCGTCGCAAACTTCAGTAGACGGCCGCACCCCCGATACCGTCGACGAAGTGCACCAAGGCGGAACACCGCTACCGCGAGCACCCGAACGGATGCTTTCGGCGACGGGGTTCTCCTACAGTCACTTGGTCGGGGCTATGGAGTGAGGCTGTCTATTAAGTTTACCTGGCGAGTATCCGCGTACGCTACGTGATTGCGACGGACTTTTGATCACATCAAAATTCCGTGGCAACCGATCAAGTGAGACTAAATTGCTAGATTTACAACATTCATTCAGTTATCTCATAACTTTTGTGAATTCCAATTATTGTATCCCATTCCAGATAAATAGAAAATGTTGAACTTTTCGATCGAACAGTCAAACACCCAAGTTTTCCCAAAACAGATCAACACATGAAACAAGTCTAAAAACATTCAGTTCGTGCCTCAGTACCAACGGTCCAGCCGTAGAAGGGTCAAGCCAACGCCTCACATGTGGCACGCCGTACTGTCCCAAACCCGAAGGTTCAAAGGGCAGTTCAAGACGGTCACATAATCGAGTTAAGGTTTGTTGTCTTCTAGAGGGACCATCGCGTTACTTGCACTACTTAGAACGTCTTTAAACCACGGAAAAATCCAACATTTGGAAATTTCCCGACAGGGGAAAAGTTGGGTATTTATATCCGGTCGAACTTTTTAACATATTCTAAAATTATCCGGAAAGCCACATAGACAAAATCTGATAATCCGATTGAATCTTTGATTCCCAAAACAACCCATAATATTCAACTCTTGCATAAATATTAAAAATTCCCAGAAAATCCAGCACATACAGAAACTAATTACTGTGCAAACCACGTGCATTGATTCAGTATTATGGCCGCGGAACCGCCGTGCAAGCCAGGGTGCGGCCGCGGTTCCGCGGCTCTTCTGTCGAATCAATTGCACGTGCTTCACAGTAATTCATCATATTCCCTGCTGAATTTTTTATCAATTTTTAATTCACAAAAATCCAAAAATTCAGAAAATTTCCAGAGAGCAATTTTTGGGTTAGGGTTTCGGTTCGTTCAGATTTCAAACTCCGTCTAGAGTTCACCTAAGGCTCTAGCTAGGCTCTGATACCACTGTAGGGTTCCTAGGCACTCTCAAGAGGTCTCACAAGGCATCAACCATGCCAATTTTTGATTTTACGGGTGCCGAGAAACCCTAATACGGATCATTAACTAGAATTCTAGGCGAATAAGCAACTAGTAAACTACTTTACTAAGAGAATACAGAAATACAACCTTTGTAGATCCGGTCCTCCACCTCCACGGCTCCATGATGAAGTCTTCTCCGCTGTCCAAATCAAATCCTGGGCTCTAGCGTCGGCTTCATCGGAGAAAGAGCGGGCTAGGTCATCGACGACGTGCTGAAGATGATCTACGTTGAGGCATCGCTAGATCAAGCTCCAACTTCACCAAGTCTAGAAAACTTGTGAAGGAAACACACTCTACTACTTGGCAAGAGGTAGAGGATGAAGAAATAGGAAGTGGGTTCACTTTAGAATTGGATTTCTCACTCTTTTTCATCAATCACCATTGATGAAGAAAGGTTTTCTTCAACTTGAAGAAGAAGAAGAAGATGATAATTATTATGATAGAATAAAAAGATTAACTTGAAAAGATAATCCCATTCATTCTTATCATAATAGTTACCATGGTTAAGTGTAGAGAGTGAACCAAGGTTAAGTGAAGTGGTTAGGGTTAAGCATGAGACAAAATGGTCACAAAGTCAAAGCTTCATGAAACTTCAACTAGCATCCAAAGAAAGCCACCATTCATTTATTTTGCAAAATAAATAAACAAAATAAATAAATGATTAAGCAAATAAAAACCCTAACCATTATACAACCATGGTTTAATCTTTACACAAACCCTAGTTAGCATGCATCATCAAACATGATACAAACTTGTGTACAAAAGTATATCACATATACAATATGCACAAACCAAATGAGAAAATCCATTTAAAGTGAACCAATACTAGTTAATGCAAAGTAATATATCAAATATATAATTATACATTAAATCATTAAATCAACACTTGATTTAACGACCCAGTCATATCGCATATAACCGACTAATATTCAATGTATCGGCTTATCGAATCAAAACTTGATTCGATAACTAGGTTATATCGTATACAACCAATCGATACATTCATCGCGAGAATAGAATACGGTATCACATACACGCATTATTCTCGGTCCCGCACATATCTCATATGCGCTTCTATTTCGTTTCGCTTGAGCCAGGAAACCTCTGTGTAGGACTCTAAAGACTCGTCAATACGCCGGCAGCAGGTGATGATCATATCAAGCACCCACAAGCCGCAAGCGGTCTGCTAAACGTAACGGCCACCCGGGTATTGAGCGATCTGAAGATCGACGAGCAAGCCCGCTCACACTCCAGTGAATCCAACCAGTAACACTACCGTACAGTCCGGTCTGATCGTCTGATATGTCGCATATCTCGCCTAGGGGTGGTAAACGTCAGACCCCAATAGCTCGATAAGTCGTGTCGATATGAGGTCTATAACTATTCGAGAAACTACTGGTAACACTTACCAGTAAATCTCAGCAACCCTGGCCAGGGATTTCCGGTTATAGCCAATCGAACACAGCGCAACATCAACTCCCTATACCGGGAGAGACGAATCCCCTCCTATCGCTCATTGCCTCCATGTGACTCGGGACTGTACCCAAAAATCACCGTTTTGCACGCCCTCTTGGACGTGGTAAGATGGAAATCAAAGCACAGTGGGAACCACACAAGACTCTATGACGATCTCGGGTCAACAGATTACTCTGTACCAGTGTCACCAGAGAACTGCCATCTGACGTAAGGTATAATACCATCTGGGAGTTCTCGGCGAGTCCGTCCAGTGTACCCAGTCTCTACTGAGCACCCTTATATCATCTCTGATGTCAAACACCAATGGATATAGGATCATCCATCGCCCATCTGTATGGGTCGAGAAGGTATACGCTAGTCTACTCTGGTATATCGATGCCCCGTCTCGATACACCCACGACTAGGGACTTTGAAGGATTTACTTATGGACTACCATGTCCCCACTAGTATGATCCGCATCATAGTCCAGGTAGTCAAGTACACATCCTAAGGGCTTTACCAACATGTAACAGAGAGACAAACAGTATACACGTTAAGGTAAAGAGTAACCAGATAGCGTACTATCATGTCGAGCAAGAAAGTCCTCCCTATATATGTCCCAGCATCCACTACAATATACATCCTATGTATAGTAATGGCCTCTAGGGCATACATATAACTAACACCATTAAGTAATATACAAACTAGTATGATACAATAATGGCCCCTAGGGCATATACACTAACAGAATCACCATCACTCTTTGCTTCTTCTTCCTCCTTTCTTGATATTTTAGAAGTAAAGAAAGGAAAAAGAAAATGAGAGAACACTTAGAGATTAGCCACTGCTACACCCTAGCGATCAATTCTTAGAAAGTCTTCTTGACTAGTTTCTTCACTTTGTTATTTTTGTATTAAGCTAGAGCCTAGATTTCGGTTCCTTCAGGTGGATCATCTTTGACGAGGAAGAGAGACTCCCAAGCTCATTCCCAATGACCTAGGAGCTAAAGAAGTGACATAGAAGACGAAGGACATGACTACGAAGGTTATAATTACTAACCGAGTACCTAAACTTCTTCTAGTGTTACTAGTTTAGTGTTTGGATTCGATTCTAGGTCGTAGAGTTCGTGCTCTTGTCTTTAAAAATTTTGTTTTATATTCCACCTTGGCCGCAAGTTAGCGGTATGAGCACAAACGTTTACTAATAGTACACGATCTTTCGAATTGATGTGTTCTTTGTCGATAGCCCAAATGTGAAGAAGAAGACAACGATGGTGACAAGGCGATTACGACGACGACAATGTTGATGGAGATGGCCGGTCATTACTAGGGTTAGGGTTTAGGTTTAAAGAAAATATGGAGGCTAGGGTTTTATTTTGTGAATTGTGTGAAATATGAAAGTTGTGAATACTTATATAGAGTAAGTATTGTTGAATATAGTGCCCTCAAGGCAATTATTGTGATTGCAAGTAGGCAATTATCGTAATTGAACGAGGACCTATACATGTATAACACTTTTACTTGAGATGATAGTATGATATCAGGTTTGTCTTCATCATTGATGAAGCCCGGAGGATTGTTACTCGACAACCAGTATTATGATGGCGATCATATATGTGGGAGCTGGGTTTTCCATAAGCACATCCTTAAATTTCCCTAGTCGCAGGAGTTTCAAAACTGGGCATCGATATTTCAGAGTAGACTAGTGTATACGTTTCTAAACCTCGACGAAGGGCGGTGGCCGGTCTCACAATCTATTGGTGTTGTGTCACCTATGATAATATACAGGTGCTCACTAGCGGTGAGTACACTGGATGGACTCACCAAGAACTTTTAGATGGTATTATATCTATCGTCGGATGGAAGTTCTCAGGTGGCATGAGTACAGGTTGTCCTTTGACCTGAAATCGTCATTTGTCTCATGTGAGTTTCCACTGTACTTTGATTACTACCCTACCATGGCTCAAAAGAGTCGTGCAAACAGGTTTTAGTTGGGTACAGTCCCAAGCCACATGGAGGCAGTGGTCGATTGTCAGGGATTCGTCTCTCCTGATATTAGGAGTTGATATCGTGCTGTGTTCAGTTGGTTATCACTAAAAATCTGTGGCCATGGTGGATGAGATTTACTGATAGTTGATCAGTAGTATCTATGTTGGTGATAAGCTTGACTCAGACACAACTTATCGGATTAGTAGGGGTCTGACGTTATCCACCCCCTAGACCCGATATTCACCGTCGAAAATAGAGACGAACTGGGATGGATCGTTCTGCCTGAATTTGGGGGCAGATGCTATTTGGATTTATCTGTCCACCTCTCTGAAGATACCAAGTTGATTTATGGCACCGTATATCGGAGGTTTGGACGGATGCGGCTGTTGTAGCGTGACTTCGTCAGATTCCCCCTCGTTTTGCAAGGGGTTTTTGATTGTGGGGATGCTCTTCCCTGCAGGTGCAAGCCCCTGCAGTTAATTACGTTACTGCATCGCGATAACCACTTTCTTTTGCTCTGGAAGTTCACTTCGTGTCGTGTGTGTTTTTGTTTGTTTTGGTTGCTCGTGGATTGTATACGGAGACTAATTTATGTTGTCGCCCGTAGGGCGTGGATTAGTCCAAATCCGTATATCTTAGATTTAGGGATTTTATTTAAGGACCGTTAATCTATTTTGAGATTAAGATCGACTTAAATGTATGTGAGCATTTGGGGCTTGATTTGTTTTTGTTAAGGATAGATTAGTCCAATTTGATACTAAGATCCACTTAATAATTTTTAGGTTCATTCTTATTTCAGATCCAACAAAAGATCATTTGGGCTCTATTGTTTTAGTTTAAGTACGCTTCGGTTCATTATTGCCATTTTGGAGGCGAATATTAGTTTAAGGACGTTTCGGTCCGCTATCGCCATTTTGGAGGCGAATATTAGTTTAGGGACTTCTCGGTCCTTTGTTCATCTTGCGCGCGTGTGTATTTGTTACGCGACGGAGTGAACAATGGTGATATGAAATGCACCCAATTTGGGGTGCGGTCTGATTTGAGGTGTGCACGTCAATTTAGAAGTGCACCAAAGAGTTGTTGGTTGTCGGGACCCGCCACCTCTCTGAAGACGTTGAAGAATTACAACGACATATATCAGAGGTGTAGAGAGATATACCCTTAAACCAAATCCCGTATTTGAGGGGAAAATGGGCTATTGTATACTTAAGAAATGTTAGTTATGTTTGAGACTAAAATTATCATAGAAGATATAAGATGAAGATCATTTGGGATATCATCAATGGGAGACCACTAGTCATTTTTGAGACTGAGGTCAGCTTGGGAAAACATGAGCAATATGGGCTCAGTTGTTTCAGTATCAAAAAGGTCTAATCTTAGGAAACTTAGCCAATTTGGGCTAAGATTGAGTCTCCAACAGTGCTAAGCACTGAGGAATACAGTGCTCACGTGCGTTTCACGTGGGCACTGGATTAGTGTTAAACACTAGAGTTTTATGGGGCTCACATGACACACATGAGACACCCCAAATTTGGGCACTGGACTAGTGTTAAACACTAGAGTTTTATGGCGCTCACGTGACACACGTGAGGCACCCTAAATATGGGTACTGGATTAGTGTTAAACACTAGAGTTTTATGGCGCTCACGTGACACACATGAGGCATCCCAAATATGGGCGCTACTCTTTGGGTTTTATCTCCCCCTTTTTTATATAAGTGCTAAGCACTTGGTTCTTGTTGCGCCCGCGTGTGAAACACGTGAGGCACCAAAATTATGGGCGCCGCCCTTTGGGTTTTATTCCCCCCTTTTTATATAAGTGCTAAGCACTTGGTTGGAGTTCTCATGCAAAGCACATGGCTGTCTCTTTTTTTTATACTGGAGTGCTTTAACACTCACGTGGAAAACACGTGAGGCGGTTTTAATTATTCTCTTTGTTCGTTTGAAGCACTCATGTAGGAAACACGTGAGGCTTCGAAATAGTGCTAAGCACCAACGATTTGGCCTTGGAGATCTTGGATCACTATTTTTTTATTGAAGAACTAAGTTCTTAATATATAGTTAAACCCTAATCTTTAGAAGAATTAAATTCCTATGTATTCCCGTTCTTCTTCTCCCCCTTTTTTATGTAACTTAGTTCTTTTCCCTTAGGTTTTGAATCTTGCAGAGAAAAATCTCCCCAATGAGAATTAAATTATCAACTTGTGGGGAAATTTTCCTCCGCAAATCTCAACCAGAGGAAAGAACCGAGTTCTTATATGAAGGGTTAAACCCTTAGAGAGGCAAAGGAGAGGTGTTTTCTTTTTACCTAGTGTTTCAAGGAAGCAAGTATTTTCTTTGAAAATTAAATTCTCCTGCTCCTCAAAAGCTCACTGTATATTTTTTTTTAAGCCTATAAGGAGTTCTCTCTCTCTCTCTCTGCGTCTGTGTGAGACTTGAAGTCTCGGGTCCTTGATATAGTGGAGAGAAGTTTGTTTAGTTCAAAGAAAATCTCTCATTGAAAGATCTTAATTGATTTAATTGGTCTCAGAATTGATTTGGGAAATTTTACCCACCACTGGATCTTTGATCCAAGAATTTCTGTTTTTTTCTAGGAGATATTGTTCTTGTTTTAAACAAGATTGGGGATATTCTCCTATATATAGAATAAAATTCTATCGAGCGGTGACATTTTAATCACCATTGGATTTTTAATCCAAGAATGCTCAGTTTAATAGAGTATAATCTTTCTCTGTTTAGAAAGATATAGAAAATATTTTGGATCTTTGATCAACTAACTCTCTGTTTAACAGAAATTATTCTTCCCAATAGAATTTAATTCTATGTTTAATCACCATTGGATCCTTGATCCAACGGTTCATTAAGTAGAATTTAATTTTTCGCACGGAGGTGTCCTCACGTGTTTAGCATGTGGGACTTAATTTGGCCCTCTTAGCTGTTTGATTGTAAGGCCTATATGCTTTGCATATAGACGCTCACATGTTTACCACGTGAGGCTATTTTAGCCTATCAGTAGTTTAATTGCAGCGCCCATATGCTTTGCATATAAGCGCTCACGTGTATAACACGTGAGGCTTGTTTAGCTTATCGGTTGCTTAAATGCAGCGCCTATATGCTTTGCATATAGGCACTCACGTGTTTAACACGTGACGCTTGTTCAGCCTATCAGTAGTTTAATTACAGCACCTATATCCCTTGCATATAGGCGCTCACGTGTTTAATACGTGAGACTCAAATAGTGGGGAGTTCCCCCTTTCTTACTCTCCTCTTTTTTTATGAGGGAACAAATGCCCCCCAACATTGCTGTCATGTGGCTTGCACGTGAGTGCAATGCTGTCCACTCTTACAGCCGTTGGATTTGCCTAGGGGAACGGAAAGATGAACCGCTCCCCATCATGTCTTATAAATGCAGGGGCTTAGCCCTTGAGATGACCACTGTTCTTTCATCTCCTTCCTTGCTTGTTTTCTTTGAGAATTTAATTCTCTTTTTCAGAGCTTAGTTCTCTGTCCGCAGAACTCCAGAGTTAAACTCTGTAAAAACTCTTTTTCTGGTAAGGATTATGAACGGAACCCTTTTTGCTCTTGTCTTGGAATTTAAATCCATCAACACAGCTTTGCCCTTTTTCTTGGAACGATTTATCGGAGATCCAAAAGGACAGTTTCTTTTCTGTAGTAAACCCTGAGGTCTTGAGGATCGTGAGTTCTCCTCTGATCTTTGAGGGTCTTTGGAATTCAATTCTATTTCCTTCATTTCCCCATCGTGAGAGTTTCTGGGATTTAATCCCATTATTAAAGGAATTTAATTCCATATTACAGAGATTAGCTCTGAAAGACTCGGGGGCTTTTGGGAAATTTATTCCCTGGCGTTCTTGAGCATATATATTTTTATTATTATATTTTTCTTTTTAGGGTTTTAATATCCTTTTCACATATTTTGAATCTGATGGGTATTTTAATATAACTTTTTTCGAGAATATTAGGAGTTGTTTAAACTCCATTGTTTATTTAACGAGAATCCTTTTAGATTCTCACAATGTTATCTTGCCTCATCATTGGTGAGTTGCCATATTGATTTCATGGAGTCCATTGGCTTTATAGCCAGTGGTCCTATGAAACAAACATCATGTTGTTTTTTTTATTAATGGGTTTTTATCTCCCCTCTTATTTTCAGGAACAGTGGCCTCACTTCCTTACTTCCCTTACACTCGCTCGGAAGTCGCTTTTCCACAGTCGCCATCAGAGGAGGAAGTTATGGCGATGATTAAGGCACATGACAATGACAATACGAGTCTTCTCTTATAGGGGGTTTAGTACGATCACATCATTAGGGGCCGCCATAGTTTTACCTGTGAAGTACCAACAGAAGCCATCCGCTCAATATCATTGATGGAGCGCCCGCGGACTACTTATGCGGTGGAGGCGGCTAATTGGACCCCCCAGGGCCGTCTTGAGCCATCAACGACAGGGATACCCAATCAACTCTTGATGTCTATCGATATTTTGGGACACCAAATATGTCAGGGTGAAGCTCAACCCTGGGGACAAGTATATAAGGTAGGTGTTACCCTGCGCCATCCAGTAGGCTATCTTCCTTGGGCCCGATACATTCTCTCTTCCCAACGCGCACAGCTGCAGAAGGTTTGGTTATACCAAGCAGTATATGCGTCACTATTCTACTATCATGCTCCCCACGTCTGGTGGGCCAAGGCCTTCTTGAATCAATGGAATCTTCCCACGAACACGTTCTAGCTAGGGGATCATGAAGTCTCGATCTCGCTGGAGGAGTTTCGTGAAATTTCAGGGTTGCCGATCAGGGGAGAGCATTAAGAAGAATTACTGCCTCCTGATGAGTATATATTCGCCACAGTGCCAGCTATGCTTGAAGGCTTGACGACCGAGAATACTGTTCGGCACAAGCATCTAATTCTGATCAAAGCCTTGGGTATCCTTGAGAAACTATTCGTTGCATCAGAAGGGCAAGGTGTCACTTTTGACGCTTACATTGCTTGCTTTCTTCGTGAAGATGTCTTATCCAAGAAAGCTCAGAAATTCGCGAAGTTCAAAGATCCTTTCAGATTTGGCTTGAAGAAATTGCCGGCCAAAGAAGAGGACCTGCCACAGTTTTATATTCCGAACTCGTCAGCCGTGGCTTTTGACGCGATCGCTGCTCCTGGGATGGATGAAGAAACATTCTTTGTCGGTTTTATCAGTCTTTGGCTTAGCTGGTTTTTCATGTCGTTGCATCGCCACTTCGTGAGAGCCTCCGCCTTCTACCCCGCTCATCGCATAGCTGAAGGACCGCGATTGGCTGCTGGTGTTGCGGGATTGTCACACCTATACCACGGGTTAAGCACTACCGCCAACACTTCGAACCCAGGTACGGATACCATGAATTTCTCCCTCCACTACTTCATGTCGTGGATCGAGATGCACGTGTTAGGGGCGTTTGCCGCCACCGGAGGCCTGCTTTCTATGAGTTGTATACATTCCTACGGATTATGAGACTGGTTGATGCTTCCGCTCCTGACCCGACCCAGCTAGGGGGTTTGCGAATATTACTTAATCCGTATTCAAACGAAGGCGGGATGGTTTTTAGCGATCGAGTCCTTTCTGCTCCTGTGGGACCAGTTCAACAATTATTTGATTTATCAAAGAATGGGGATCCAGCTTTAAAGCTAAAAGAGATCATGCACTTATACTCAATCAGGCCAGGGTATTTGGTGTTCCGTCTTAACGACGCTACCCTCTTCATGCGGTATAATCCTCATCGCTTTACCCAGCAGTTAGGCTACAACCAGGGCATCCCCATCAAAGCCTTTTTAGTTGAGTCTATTCCTACTCTGGAGGTAGCTCGCAATGTTATCCATCATTTCATGAGGTTGAACACGGGTTCTCTTTTTATGATCCAGGAGCCTGATTATCTTCCAAGGCCTGTGGGGCCCTTCAAAGGATGGTATCGCCACCGAGTCGGTCCCATCATCGCAGAGGAAAGACGGGTGCTCTTTGAGTGTAGAGCTCATGTTCCAGCTCAAGCTGTCAACGCCCCATTGCGGCCACGGTCTGTTGTTTGCCCTCCTCTAAGGGACAGCGGCTCAGTGCTCATTCCCAAAGCCGCCCAAGCTGAATCAACCCCCCGTATTGTTAGTATGCCGGTGTGTACGAGAACCGAGACAGTGACTCCTAATAAAGCACCAGCCGTGGTGTCCACAAAGGCAGATATCGAAGGCATTGTCGGGCAGTGCCGTGCAAAAGTGCAAAAGGGGAGGAAGCACCCCTCTTCCGGTGTTAGCTCAGGCTCCAAAAGGAGAAAGAAATCAGTCACCGGCCTACTTGACGCTTTGCTTGAATCCGAGCCCCTTATCTAGGATAAGCCGATATCTATGCAGGAGCCAGAAGACGGTCTTCTCTTTCCCGGTTCCTCTGCCAAGGAGGCTGCTTAGTTGGCCGATGCTTTAAAGCGCTCACAAGATGAGGCTGAAAACGTCCCCTCTAGGAAAGGAAAACTTCCTGCTGTTGTATTTCATGATGTCAATCCGGCTCCAGCCATGTTACCGATGACACTTTTGACGCTGGAGGAGGAATGTGCTTTGAAACAGCTTGTGTCGGACGTCTCCGAAGATGAAGCTGCTTTGAAAGCGGGTAGAGATCTATTTTTGATTGAGGCCTGACGAGCGCATCTAAACAGAAAAGCGCAGCAACTCGAACAAACCATCCTTCAGGCTCCTTGGGTTATTGGTACGTATATTTCTTGTCCTTTTCAGCAAATAATTGTATTACTTTCACATCGCATTATCTTTTAAAAAAAATTTAGGGCCTTCTGCAGCGGGCATAATTTCGAGTCCAGATCGCGCCATGGACGTAGGTTCTACGACTATCTCATGTGACACACCAGAGGGTGTAAAGAAGATTACTGAAGCTGCTATCCCCGCTGTGGAGCTCCCGGTGATGGCTTTTATCCCTCCAGCAAAGATTGCCACACCGGCAATAGATTCCATGGATATTTCCGATGACGCATCTGAGGGGGTAGAAGAGATTACCGAAGCTGCCATCCCTGCTTTGGAGCCCCAGAGGCGGCTTTTGTCCCTCTATTGGAGACTTCCACTTCGGCCATAAATTTCATGAATATTTCCAGTGACGCGTCTGAGGTTGTAGAGGAGGTTGCCGAAGCTGTCATCCCTCCGGTTCAGAGTAGGCGAAGTATCGAAGGTAATCTTATATACATATACATTTTGTTTAACGACTCCTCCATATATCTGAACCTTTCTCTCTTTCAGAATTGCGGGAGTTGGTGTCTTCTATTGTGGATCTTTCTCTGAGGAAAACCTTCCAGCGTTTACTCAATATGGCGGCCCCGCAAGTGATACCTCCATAAAGCATAGTCCTTTCTTCTGGCCAAAGTTGGTATTCTTTTGCCTTTTTTGCTTTATATTTTCATAATGATGCTGATATGCCCTTTTATTTAAACTACAGTACTAGAAGCCGACGACGAAGTCGAAATTCTTGACAGACCTGGGGAGCTCTCAAACCCGCCTTGCATGGCCATGGGTAAGTGACGCTTTATCCTTGGCATCCTTTTACTTGTTCTATATTTAAGAAGGCAACTAACCGCACATGTATCTTCACAGCTTTGCCATTTCTGACCCCATTAGAGTCTCGGATTTCCATGCCGCCAGGCCCTTACGTCCAGCGTGTGTCTGAGAGGATGGCAAAACAGAGCATTCATTCATTGGCGACTCTCATTGAAGATCTTCGCGCTGGTAATTCTATCACGGCCGAAGAATTCGCAGTTGAAGCCAATGCTTCCTTATCTGTTCTTGCCACTTATCATTACAAGGCACTAGTGCGTATTTGGGTCGAGTATTGCCGTTGAGTGGAGTCCTTCTTATATGGGATTGAATCCATACGCCTTCTTTCTGACATCTTGTCTCTAAAGGCGAGCATGCGTGGATGAATCGACCGATTTGCAGCCAATCTCCAGTCATGCGAGAAAAGGCTCAACCGGAAGTTTTCGGCAAGGAAGTTGGCTTCAAAGGCTTTAGGGGAACTTCAAGCCCAGCTCACTGCCAAAACTACTCGTGCTTATGAAATTTAGCGTTCTTCAAGAGGCCATTACAGAGGTGGCGACCCTTGATAAAGCAGTTATTTTTACACGTGAGATGGTCGAGGCCCACAAGGCTACCGAGAAAGAGCTTGAGATTCGATTTTCTTCATACCAGAACCAACAGACACAGGCAGGGACTCGGCTCGCAGCGTTGACAGAGCTCGAAGCAGAAGTCCAACGGAAAAATGACGAACTTGTTGGCTTATTGAATCGCCCACCAGCTTAGAAAACTTTTATACACCTTGTATTCATTTTGATTCATGAATAAAAGTATCTTGTACTCATTTTGATATATGAATAAAAGATATATTTCATTTCATACTTGTGTCTCTCTATCTTTCGATGTCTTGACTTGACGTAATGTAGTTTATGTACTCATTTTAGAGCTTGTAGTTTATTTACTCATTTCGGAGTCTCTAGTGTATGAACTCATTTCGGAGCTTGTAGTTTATTCACTCATTTCGGAGTCTCTAGTTGATGGACTCATTTCGGAGTTTGTTTAGTTTATGGACTCATTTCGGAGTTTGTTTAGTTTACCTCCCTTGGGTTTACAGGAAAACTTATCATAACGTTATATATAGATAACCCCTGCTCTTTACGATAGAGGTCCGTTAGGTTTTGTAGTACTAGGGCTTTGGACCGTGTACCATCGCGTTGGCTGATGTATTCCTCGATATGCAGTCTTTAAGCTGTTATTCGAGTAGTCCCGCTGTTTACCGCCGAATACAGAGACGAAATTGGGATGGATCTTCTTGCCTGAATTTAGGGGCAGATGCTATTTAGGTTTATCCGTCCACCTCTCTGAAGATGCCAAGTTGATTTATGGCACCATGTATCGGAGGTTTGGGCAGATGCGGCCGTTGTAGAAGACTTCGTCAGATTCCCCCTCGTTTGCGAGGGTTTTTTTTATTATGGGGACGCTCTTCCTTGCAGGCACAAGACCCTGCAGTTAATTACGTTACCGCATCACAATAACCACTTTCTCCTGCTCCAGAAGTTCATTTCGTGTCGTGTATGTTTGTTTTATTTTTGGTTGCCCGTGGATTGTATACAGAGACTAATTTATGTTGTCGCCCGTAAGGCATGGATTAGTCCAAATCCGTATATCTTAGATTTGGGTTTAGGTTGATTTAAGGATCATTAATCTCGTTTGAGATGAAGATCAACTTAAATTTTTTTTGTTAAGGATACGTTAGTCCAATTTGAGACTAAGATCTACTTAATAAGGTGTTAGGATTATTTTTGTTTCAGATCCAACAAGAGAGCATTTGGGCTCTGTTGTTTTAGTTTAAGGACATTACGGTCCGTTGGTAGTTTAAGGACGTTTCGGTCCGTAGATCACCATTTTGAGGTGAGGGTTGTATTTTGAGGACGTTACGGTCCGTAGTAGTTTGAGGACGTTACGGTCCGTAGATCACCATTTTTTTGAGGTGAGATTTTAGTTTAAGGACGTTACAGTCCATAGTAGTTTGAGGACGTTACGGTCAGTAGATCACTATTTTATGCCTGTGTATTTTTTACATGACGGGATGTACGGCAATGATATGGGATACACCCAATTGGGGTGTGATTTGGTTTAAGGTGTGCACGTCAGGTTGGGAAGTGTACCCAAAAGCAGTTGGTTGTCGGGAACCGCCACCTCTCTGAAGACGTTGAGAAATTACAACGATATGTATCAGAGGTATGGAGGGATGTACCCTTGAACCAATTCCCATATCCGAGGGAAGAGATCATGGTGGACCATCTAAGAATCATTAGCCATTTTTGGGGGACTAAGTTAACTTAGAAAATATGGGATGAACATCATTTTGGATATTATGAGTCATGTTTGGGAAACAATGAACCCATGGGCTCAGTTAATCTGAATTAGGGACCTAGCTAACTTGGGCTTGACCTACTCAATTTTCTTTTATTTGAAAGAAGTGCTAAGCACTGGTTTGGGCTCAGTCCCCTTTTCTTGCAAAAAGTGCTGAGCACTTATGTGAGTTCTGACGCTCACACTTTACTCTCTCTTTTCTTTTGTCTCTATATGGAGTGCTGAGCACTCTTTATGGCGCCCACGTATGAAGCACGTGAGGCGCTAGGCGCTGAATGATGATTGTCAAGCACATTTATGTTCTGTGGTGCCCACGTGAGGGACGCTGGGCATTGGGCACCGCACCACTGAGTGCTAAGCACTCCTTATTTTGCAGCGCCCACGTAAGGGGCATATGAGGCGTTGGGCGCTAAGCGCCAGCCACTGAGTGCTAAGCACTCCTTATTTAATGGCACCCACGTGAGGGTTATGTGAGGCGCTGGGCGCTGAGCGTCAGCCACTGAGTGCTAAGCGCTCCTTATTTATAGCATCCACGTGAGGGGCACGTAAGGCGCTGGGCGCTAAACGCCAGCCACTGAGTGCAAAGAACTCTTTATTTCTCTCTCTCTCTGTCTCTTTTTGAATGATCTACAGGATCTTTATCTACTTTTGTTTACCTAAAATTTCCAAGAAGAGAGTTCTTCTTCCTGGAGAATTTAATTCTCTGTTCTTTCAAAGCTTTCTCTTTTTTTTTCTCAAAGCTTATAAGGGGTTCTTCTATATTAGACTTGAAGTCTTGGGTCTTTTATATAGTAGAGGTAAGTCTGTTGATTAGTTGAAGAAATCTCTCATTGAGAGATTTTAATTGATTTGGGGATTTTACCCACTATTGGATCTTTGATCCAAGGGCTTCTGTTTTACAGAAGGTATTTTTCTTTTTTTTAACAAGATTAGGGAAATATTTTCCCACACAGAATTTATTCTATAGATCGATAATTCTTTAATCACCATTGGATTTTTAATCCAAAAGTACTCTGTTTTATAGAGGGCAATCTTTCTTATTTAGAAAGATTTGAGGAATATTTCCTCAACAGAATTTAATTCTGCATTCTGATGATTTATCATCTCCGTTAGATCTTTGATCCAACGGCTCTGTTTAACAGAGAATAGAATTTAATATTACTAGGCGCCGACGCTCACGTACGGCGCTAATAAGAGTTTTTAACTCTGGCGCTGGCGCCCTCATGGCAAGCACGTGAGGCGCTGCCTCTTGAGTTTTTTAACAGAGCTTTGCTCTTTTATTGGGGAAACAAATGCCCCCACCGCCGCGCTCACGTGGCTCACACGTGAGTGCAGCGGTAGCATCTTTTCCACCGTTAGATCTTCTTGGAAGTGGAATCGTCTCCTTGTGCCTATAAGTAGGGCCTTTGACCCTTGAGATGACTGTTGTTCATCTTTCCTAGATTTCTTCTTTCTGAGAATATAATTCTCTTTCCAGAGCTTAGATCTCTGCCCAAGGAAACTCTTTTAGAGTTAGAACTTTGCCAAAAAACTTGGTAAAGATTACAATTGAACCCATTAACAGAGCTTTGCTCTTCTTAGATCGTAGATCTTAAAAAATGTATTTTAGGGTTTCTTAACTCGTTAATCAGAGTTTTGCTCATCTTTCATGAAGAACTCTTAGAGTTTTTAGGATTTTTCTTGCAGATCTTAAAGATCTTGGGGTTTTACCCTGTTAAAAAGCTTTGCTTTTGAGGGTTCTTGTAGATTACTCCATTGTTTTACAGAGCATGACTCTAAGAAATTTTGGGGAATTTTATCCCCTCCTTAATTTTCTGACAGATGTGAAATCTGTTTGCAAAGCACGGCTCTCGAGAGAGTTTAACTCCTTAGTCCAATGATATTTCTCATTAAATGAGAATCCTTTTAGGATTCTATTCTTAATGATTGACTGCCCCATCAATAATGGGGCGTCACCTTAATTTTATGGGGCCCTCTTTGTCCCACTGCCATGCAGTACAATTTTTTTAAGTATCAAAGAACGTTAAAGTTCTGAACATAACTTGAATAGCTGAACCTTCCCTTTTTGTATAGGTGCGATGGCCTTCGGCTCTTCCTTCCCTTTCGTATGTTCAGAGAGCGCCTTTGCCGATGCGCCCATGGATCGAGAAGTCTTCGCGCTTATTAAATATCATGACCCGGAGCAAAAATATCTTCACCCGTAGGGGTCGTGGTATAATCAGATCATTCGGGGTCGGTGCAGTTTTTCTTGTGCAGCGCCCTCATAGCCAATTTCAGCGATTCATTACGCTGATTCACCTCAAGTGACTTATGTCGTAGAAGAGATCAACTGGACCTCGGAAGGTCGTCTTTATCCCTCCATGGCATCAATACCCCTACAACCACCGATGGGTTTGGTCATTTTAGGGCGGCGCATATGCCAAGGAGAGTCACGCCCTTGGGAGCAAGTCTATATGATAGGGTCGACTCCTCGCCATTCAGTCGGCTACCTGCAGTGGGCTCGGTATATCCTGTCGGCTAAGAAGTCACTACTGCTGAAGCTCGGGCTGTATCCTGCAATCTATGCGTCCCCTTTTCAATATCCCGCTCCTCATGTGTGGTGGGTCAAGGCTTTTCTAGAACAGTGGAACATCCCAACCCACACATTTCTTCTATCGGACCGGGAGGTCTCAATTTCTATGAAGGAGTTTGCGAAAATTTTCGGCTTACCCGTCAGAGGGGAACATTACGAGGAGATACTTCCCCCCGATGAGTATATTTTTGCCACCAAATCAGTAGTGATGGGCCTTAATCCAGAGAAGGCCGTTCAACACCGATTCCCGAGCTTCATCAAGGTGTTGAACATTTATAAGAGTTTGTTCTTAGAGTCTGGAGGGCACGGGGTCGGCTTTGCAGATTTCGTTGCCCGCTTTCTTCGCCCAGAAGTCTTATCAAAACAAGCTACGAAATTCACTAAGCTTGATGACCTGTTCGGTTTTTGGTTTGGATAACTTGCCGACGGCAGAGGCGGATTGGACAAATTTCTTCATTCCAGAAATTCCGGTCATCCCTTTCGCAGATGTCGCTGCTCTAGATGTCGATGAAGAAACGTTCTTTCTGGGGTTCATCGGCCTTTGGTTGAATTGGTTTGTGCTTCTGACGCATCCTCGCTATATGATGCCGTCCGTCTTTTATCTGGCCCACCGCATGATTGCAGGGACGCGTGTGGCCATCGGGATCGCAGGGCTTGCTCATCTATATCATGGCCTGAGCTTAGCGACAGACACTACTCAGCCAGGGGTAAATCCTGTACATCTTCCGTAGCATTACTTCACGTCATGGATCGAGATGCACGTGCTCGGTGCTTTCGGTTTTCACAAATGACCCCGCTTCTATGACAGCTACAATTTTCCTCGGGTTATGTATCTGGTTGACGCTTCTGCGTCAAACCCGTCGCAGCGAGAGGCTCGACGACTGGTCCTCCGCCCGCGCATGGTTGGGAACAACATGACCTTTGTCGATACAGTCTTGACTATCGGCAAGGAATCTACTAAGGTGGTGCAACCATTACGTGACACTTTCATAGACGGGGCTTCCACGTTGAGGGCTCGGGAAATCTTATTCTATCAGGCCGGGCTTCTTAGTATTCAGACAGAACGCCTTGATACTATTTATGAGGTACAACCCGCACCGCTTCGCTCAACAGTCAGGTTATAATCAGGGTGTTCCTCTCGAGGCATTCTTAGCCGAGCTGGCTGCTATGGAGGAGGGTATTCACAGCGCGCTACACCACTTTATGCGATTAAATACGGGGTCCAATTTTCTCATTAGCGAGCCGAGCTATGTGCTGAAAGCTTCGAACGCTTATGTGGTGTGGTACCAACATGCGACGGGTGCTGTTATCAGGGAAGAAAGATGGCTATTGCTCGATCACAAGGATGCAGTTCTCGCTGGTAATCCATCGGTCCGTTTAAAGCGATGGACTGTTCTTCATCCCTTCTTAATAGAAGATATTACGGCTGTGGTCCCACTAGCTTTCCCTAAGAAGCTTCAATCGGGTGTTCCCACAACTGCGGTAGCCGTGGCATCCCAGGAATCTGGCATTGGTTCGGAAATCGGGACCCGTCGCCCGAAGATGCCTGTCAAGCGCAAGCTCTTAACGTCGACCGCTGGTGTCCGTTCACAGAAAAAGAAGAAGTCTCTATTCTCTGCCGACGTTGTATTCGGCCAGGAGCCCCATTCTCTCTACAGTGAGGGCTTGTGCGAATACGGCACCAATGAAGGTTTGTTCGACACGCCTGCGACCGATACTGATCTACAGGCCGCCCTCGCAGCTTTCGAGGGACTGGCTCGCGAGGAAGCTACGTTTTTCTCTATTGCGAAGTCAGGTATACTTCAGTTATATTCTTCTGTGCTTATCCCATCTCTCTTTATTATGCTTCTATTAACGCTTTCTTCTTCAATAGGTATTTCTGCCGAAGAGGCTCTCGCGGCTTCCCTCAGGACGTTCGAGGAGGAAAAGAGGCTCCGCGCTTCTTTGGACCTTGGTATAATTCATTTTATTACACCTTTACTCTTTTTTATTCATGATCTGACCCTTATCTTTGCCCTATTGCAGGAACTACCGCAACTCGGGTCATTCCAAGTGCAGTGCCAATCCTAAGTGGCGATGCAGCAAAGGTTCTAGAGCCAGCGACCATGGTCACGGCCATCCCAAAGTCACCACAGGAGGCGTTGCTGAAGCAGCCGATGATGGACGCCGTAGCGGCTCCGGAGGCAGAGCTTGGTTTAGACGACTACGTCCCCCTGTCGGAAGTCTTAAGGAGGTCAGTTCTCACTGCTCAGACAGAGAGGAAGCACAGGAAGCACACAGCGAGGGAATACGATGCTGTTTTGGCCACAGGTGCAGGCTCAAGCAGTATTCCGCCTGCTGACATTCCTTCGGCGGATGTTCCTTCTGCCCTTTCTACTGCCTATAGACAGGTTGCACGTGCAGCTCGGGAAAAAACTGAAAAGCTACTTCAAGGTAATGTAACGTCCATTCTTTTATTAGAACTTGGTCCTCGAATTTTAACATACGTATTTTCTTTTAAGCAGGGCCAAGTCCTGACGATGGTATGGCAGGTGAAATGCCGATGATTACAGAGCCCGAAGTGGCCACTCTTTCTCGGGAATCTGGGACTGTCCAGATTGCTGCTCTTTCTCCTTGTGGCTCCTTGGTATCGAAGGGTGTCGTAAGAATTACGACGGCCCTCATCAAGTCAGGGGATGAAGCTATGGGTGCAAAATCTATTCCCCCGAGAAAGAGAGAGAGAGAGAGGAAGCCGTTATACTTGGTGACGCTTCTGGCGCCGTTTCGGTCTCTGATCTATCAAGTACTCCTTGGGTAGTTGTTTTTTAAAAAGTTTTTCAATCCTGTTAAGCCATTCTAATGATATTTCGTTTGTCTTGAGCATAGGCGCGATAAACCTTGAAGCTGAGCCGGCTGAAGAAGTACCACCGGCCGCCACCTTGACAGTCGCTGTCCCTTTGCTTTCTTCTGCACCTCCTCAAATCTTGGAAGGTATAGGTTTCTCACTTATTTGCTTCACTTTGGATACAATCCTACTTGTATTGACTGTATATTTTCGCGACTCTGCAGGAGTACTTTTTGACCATTTGTACCAGGTGTTAAACCCGCATTTTTCCTTTCAGTCAGAAATCGTTCCACCTTCGGGTATTGGTCAGTATATTCTTCACCTAATGTTTCTCCTTTTTTTAATAGACTTATTGTTGCTAAGCCTTCCTTATATTGACCACGGTATCACGGGTCGGGGGAAGCGAAAGAATATCCGCACCTCCAGTACTTCCTGTTCTACCGCCTGCAACAGCCGGTATGATAAATTCCATCCCTCAGGTGTTTTCTTTGTCTTCTGAGTTGAAATTTGACCGTAATTCATTTTGCAGCGATTACTTCGGCTCCAGCTCCTTTTGAATCTCGCATTCCTAAGCCCACGGGGCCCTTTGCTAAACGTACATCCTCCAGGGGCGCAGCGAATAGCCGGCAAATATTAAGCAAGTTTATTGAAGATCTCAATACCGAGGCCCTCACTTCTGTTGCGGATTTTGCCGACGAAGTCAATCCATTGCTGGCGACGCTCGTGAACTTCCATAACGAAGATCTCGTCGGTTCTTGGGTTGATTATTGCAGGAAGATCGAGGCTTGCCTGCACGAGATTGAGCTTAAGCGTCTCGCTCCTGAGGTTTTGGCCTCGAACTCTCAGTGGGCTGTGTGGGTCGAGCAGAGTGTTCCTTTCATTCGCTATTTTGAATAAGAGGCGGCCCTGAGGCGAAAGGAACATGAGGCGGATTCCAGCAAATCCGTCCAATTGCACGCTCAGGTTGAAGCGAATGCTGCGCAGCTAAAAGCTATTTTCGAAAACCTCCAGCGATGTATTTCGGATGGGTTGACGCTAAGGCGGAAGCTTGACTTCACCGAGCGGGCCACGCAGGACCGCGAAGCTGCCAAGCAAGAAATCAATGAAAAGCTTTCATCATGTTTGCAGCAACGGACTCAAATCGAAGCGGAGTTGGCCGCTGCAGCTGACCACGAGAAATAATTGAGTGGGGCGTGCGAGCGGCTTGTCAATTTGTTGAAGACGCCTCCTTCTTAATAACTGTCGTTATACCCCTTTTCTTTTTTTGGTTGTAAACTTGTGATTCATGAATGACATGTGTTCATTTTGATTCCTTTATGAAATGTATCTTGTATTCACTTGAATTCGTGAATAAAAAACATATTTTATTTCTTACTGGCATTTTTCTTTTCTTCGATGTCTTGATTTAGTGTGAAGTAGTTTATATACTCATTTCAGAGTTTGTAGTTTATTCACTCATCCTGAATTCTCTAGTTTATGAACTCATTTCGGAGTTTATAGTTTATTCACTCATCCCGGAGTCTCTAGTTTATGAACTCATTTCGGAGTTTGTAGTTTACCTTCCTTGGGCTTGTAGAAAAACCTGTCCTAACGTTACAGTTAACCCCTGCTCTTTACGACAGAGGTCCGTTAGGGTCTATGGTACTAGGGTTTTGTCCGTCGTACCGTCACGTTGGTTGATGCATTCCATGATATGCAGACTTTACGCTGCTGTTCGAGTAGCCTCGTGACTATCGTGTCTCTGATCCTTTCAAGGGCTGGACAAGATGTCTTCAGGTAATCTCCTTAGGTAATATTACCGTCGGACGAGCCAACGTTAGGAATTTTCCATAACGCTTTTTACTTGAGGTTAGGCTCAGTTTAGGAGCCCCGATGAGTTATAACCACTCCGCGCTGGTGTGGGATGATCTCCTATAGTCTTTCAGGTTTTATTTGAGTTGTCGTCAAGACCCTGAAGCTAGGAATTTGGCCTTCGCTTCCTTTGTTGACATCGCGTCTGCTGTAGTGAGATGAATGTCGAGGTGATCTATAGGTTGTTTGTGAACCGTCGAGATTTGGAACTAGGGACTTTGCCATGGCTCCGTTTTGTTGACGTCGCGTCTGCATCCTGCTGGAGTGAGAAGAAACGCCGTTGTTGATCTCTAGGCTGTCTGTGAGCCGTCGAGATTTGGAACTAGGGACTTTGCCATGGCTTCGTTCTGTTGACGTCATGTCTGCATCCTGTTGGAGTGAGAAGAAACGTCGTTTTTGATATCTAGGCTGTCTGTGAACCGTCGAGATTTGGAACTAGGGACTTCGCCATGGCTCCATTTTGTTGACGTCGCGTCTGCATCCTGCTGGAGTGAGAAAAAACGTCGTTGTTGATCTCTAGGCTGTCTGTGAGCCGTCGAGATTTCGCTCTCCCTTTGACGGAGCCTGGTGGGAAAATGTGGTTCTCTTTTCGTTTGTGCCCATGGATTGTATACAGGGGTTGATGTGCACTCACCTGTAGGGAAAAAGTTTTATTCATTTTTTTTAGTTCTTCCCGCGATGCTATATTATTTCAGCTTTCTATATCGTGAAAGTCACGATTGCCTAATCATTTCATCTTTTTTATCGCGATGCCTAATCATTTCGGCTATTCTTTTCTTTTTACTCACTGTTTTTCATTGTGAGTTGCCCAAACATTTCGGCTGTTTTTATATGCATATATTTTGCTTGCTGATTTTATTGCGAGTTGCCCCATCATTTCGAATATTTCATATACATTTTTTGCTCGCTGATTTTTGTTGCGAGTATGGAACTTTAGATCTGATACAAATCTTGGCATCAGCAACGCTGCGACTGGAATATTGCCAGGAGCGAATCATCATTTTCCGTGAAAGGACTTAAAAATTGACACCTGTTCAGGCATCAGCATCATTGCCACTAGAATATTGCCAGGAGCGAATCATCATTTTCCTTTACTGATTTGAACAAAGTTGGCTTAGTAGACAGGGTTAGGATCCTGTCGTCTAAGGCTTTTGACTTTATGAGCCGTAAGGGTCTCATAAAGGGTTTTCTCCCAACGAGTCGAGAGGATCCCGTAGGTGTAGGTTCTCCCTAGAAGTCATGAGGACTCCTAAGTGATATTTTCTCTTGTAAGTCGTAAGGATCTTACAAGAGCGTTTTCTCCTTATAAGTCGAGAGGACTTATAAGTGTCGTTCACCACATGACGACATTCCTCGTCATTGGTGGGACTTAGTGGGGGGGAACGTTTATTTATACCTGTGGATTATATACAAGGGCCAGCATTGTACCGCCTGTAGGGCAACTTGGGAAGTATGACGGCTTAATGTTCATTCGAAAATATCCCACTTTTGATATAATATTTTCCTTACTTTTCTTAAATATCTGAAGGTGTTTATTATAAATATGACACATATTTAGGTTTATCTATTAAAATACTATTTTCATATGTTTATATATTATAATTAATATTATGAAGGAAAATATATGCATATAATATTTATATAATATTTTGATAATTTAAATATGCATATCATATTAAACATCCTTAATCAATATTCTTAAAATAAAATATCATATCAAATTGGTTAGGATAATATCTCAAAAATACCAAATATTACTAACATTATTCTTTGAGATATGGTGTAAGTTTTGGCTCATGTCAAGAGATCGAGATGTTGAGATGTCGAAAATCAAAAATCTGTCGAAATATTAAAGAAAATCGAAGAATCAATACTGGCAGAGACTCAGGAAATATTTTCAAGTTCCAGACATCAACTAAATCTCCATGTGTCACAAGAATAAATCCCCAGAAATTTGCACCCAAGATCTCACCAACAAACCGCAGATCTGCGGCCAAACCATGCAATATGCGATGGATCCGCGGCCGAATCACCGAATTAGGAGTTAGGATTTTCAGGTTGGATTTGCTACAACTAACCCTAATTCTGGGGATCTTTGGTTTCTGGTTTTGGGGCTATATAAAGGACCGAGGGCTAAGCTTAGAATTCATCAATCTTTTACACAAGCTAATCACCGTCAAAGAATAAGTGATCCAAGACAGGTCCAAGATTCGACGTGATAAAACGACGTGAGATTCGACGAAACATCTACATCCGACAAGGCAGAGATCGAGAGCAACTTCTTCTTCCTCTTGTAATCTAAACTTGAAGTTTGTACTTGTGAAGTTGATTAATAAAGGCCGGTTTAACTATTTAGTTACATTATGAATTTCATCTCTATCCGTTCTTCTATCTCCATCATGCGCGAGTAATTCTCCACTTGATAGGGGTCGTAGGATTAGGATAGATCAATAGATGAGAAAATATTTTAACTTCTTTAACGTCTTATGAAACTTATAAACTTTAGCAAAAGAATCGATAACATCCTTATCGGGAGCGCTACCAATTTATTTCTAGTCTCGACTGCGATTTGAGATCAGATTAACAATTGTTTTGTTAAGGGCTAGACATGAATAGAGATCAATGAAAGGACAAGGGTCAATAGTGTGGAATCCCTAGTTTCTTCCAAGAACCCTAATCCTCATTCATCACTATCAATCTAATTTTAAATCTATCAAAAGATAAAAGGAGTCATCTTTATTAGTCATCCAGGATTACTAAATCCTAACGAACCCTATAAGCTATCTTCTGATATAAAATCTACATCCGTCTTTAAACTAGATCTATATTCTATATTCGTGTTTAACGTAGATCTAGATTCTATAACTATTCTTCACTATTATCTATTCTTCTTCCTCTTCCTAATCAACACGTCTAAGGAAAGATTAAAAGATTCCACATATCCCTGAGGACGACCCGTACTCATCTCGGTCTAGCTACTGTTAGTTATATGTATGCCCTAGAGGCCATTACTGTACATATGATGTATATTGTAATGGATGCTTGGACATATATAGGGAGGACTTTCTGGCTCGACATGATAGTCTGCTATCTGGTTGTACCTTATCTTAACATGTACTCTGATTGTCTCTATGTTACATGTTGATAAAGCCCTTAGGATATGTACTCGACTACTGGGACTATGATGAGATCATACAAGTGGGGCCACGTTAGTCGACGAGTACATCCTATAATTGTTCCTAGTCGAGGGTGTATCGAGACAGGGCATCGATACACCAGAGTAGACAAGTGTATACGCATCTTGACCCATATGATGGGCGATGGATGATCCCATATCCATCGGTGTTTGACATCAAGGATGGTGTACGGGTGCTCAGTAGAGACTGGGTACACCGGACGGGCTTGCCGAGAACTCCCAGATGGTATTATACCTCACGTCAGATGGCAGTTCTCCGGTGACACTGGTACAGAATAGTTTGTTGACCCGAGATCGTCATAGAGTCTTGTATGATTCCCACTGTGCTTTGATTTCCATCATACCATGTCCAAGAGGGCGTGCAAAAAGGTGGCTTTTGGGTATAGTCCCGAATCACATGGAGGCAATGAGCGATAGGAAGGGATTCGTCTCTCCCGGTATAGGGAGTTAATGTTGCGCTGTGTTCGATTGGCTATAACTGGAAATCCCGGGCCAGGGTTGCTGAGATTTACTGGTAAGTGTTATCAGTAGTTTCTCGAACTATTATAGACCTCATATCGACATGACTTATCAAGCTACTGGGGTCTGACGTTTACCACCCCTAGGCGAGATATGTGACGTATCAGACGAAGAGACCGGACTGTATGGGAGTGTTACTGATTGGATTCGCAGGAGAATGTACAGGCTTCCTTGTTGATCTTCTGATCGTTCAATACCTGGGTGGCTGTTACGTTTAGCTGACCGCTTGCAGCTTGTGGGTGTTTGATATGATCATCACCTACTGCCGGCGTATTGACGATTCTTTAGAGTCCTACACAGAAGTTTCTTGGCTCGGGAAAAACGGAGTAGGAGCACATATATGATATGTGCGGGACCGAGAACAATACGTGAATGTGATACCGTATTAGATTCTCGCGATATGAGATATCGGCCGGGTATATAAGATATAGCCGGGTCATCGGATCAAGTGTTGATTCGATGAACTGATACGGATTATATTAGTCGGTTATTTCTGAAATAGCCGGATTATCGGATCAAGTGTTGATTTGATAATTTAATATATAATAATATATATTTGATATATTAATTTACATTAACTAATATTAGCTCACTTATTGATTCATTTTCTCACTCGGGTAATACATTGATATATATGCGATATATGTTAATTGTATTATTTTCTTTTGTTACAAAATATATTATATATGTGATATATAATATTATAAAATGTTATAATTACTATTGCAACATTAATTACTATTTCAACATGATTAGTGGAGATTAATCAAGGTTAGGGTTTGATTTGGGTTAGCTCATTCTTGTAGCTTCTAGAAGCTTTTCTTTTTGTCATGAGCTAAGATATTTTGTATGATATTTTGTAACCCAAACCACACCCTTAACTCAAGTTAACTCTCTACAAAGGTTAGCTATTATTTTATTAGCAACCATGGTTGCATAAGGAATTATCACAACATTTCATTATTCATCACAAATAATTATTCATCTTCTTCTTCCTTCTTCTTTCATGAAAAGCTTTCTAACTTTTTATGAAGTGATGAAAATAAGTGAGAAAAAGAAAATAAAGGAGAGATAAAATCCTACTTCATCATCCTAATCTGTTCTAGCCATTTAGATTAGGGTGTTCACTTCATTTGAGAGTGAGAGCTTGTGTTTAAGAAACTTCAAGGTAGATCATCTTAGTTATCGAAGATTGGAAGCAAGTTTGCATCATTCTCTTCGTGGAGCCTCTCTAGAATCCGGGTACATGATGATCGCAGCGAAGGGACCTCAACACGGAGCTTATGAAGTGAAGGACCGGACTACAAAGGTTGTAATCCCAAACTCTTAGATGTTAAAGTGTTTAACATGCTTTGTTTCGCATAATCTTTAGTTTAAAGATCTTGGTTAGGGTTGTTCGACACGTCTAAATTTTAAATCGGGCATGGTTGATGCCTCATAGACCCTTGTGAGAGTGCCTAGTAACCCTGCAGTAGTATCAGAGCCTAGCTAGAGCATTAGGCGAAGTCTAGGCGAAGTTTAAAGTCCGATCGAACTCCGAATACTCGATAAAACCTAGTTTCTGGAAATTTTTCAAAAGTTGACATTTTTTCAGATTAAAAATGCTCAGAAAATTAAGCAGGGAAATCTAGGAATTACCTTGAAGTACGGACCATCAACTCACCATAAGGACCGCGGAACCGCGGCCAAACCACACTTGTGGCGGCGGTTCCGTGGCCAAACAGTAGAGATGGGGCTCGCTACTTCAGTGTATAATTCCTGGGTTCTTTTTCATTGTTCTGGGAATTTTTTTATTTTACTCAAGTGTTGAGTTTTCTGGGTTCTATTGGGAGCTCGTTGATTCGATCGGAAAGTATAACTTCGTTTAGTTTGTCCGGGTAATTTTTAGAACGTGTTAACAAGTTCGAACGAATATCAATAACTTACTTTTTCCCCTGCCGGAAAATTTCCAAGCGTTGGATTTTTCGTAGTTTAAGAACGTTCTAAGTCATGCAAGTAACGCGGTGGACTCTCTAGAAGACAACAAACCTTAACTCGATTATGTGACCATCTGAACCGCCTTTAAACCTTAGGGTTTAGGGCAGTACGGCGTGCCACATGTGAGGTGTTGGCTTGACCCTTCTACGGCTGGACCATTGGTACTGTGGCATGTGATGGATGTTTTTAAACTAATTTCAAGTGTTGAGAACTATTTGGGAAATCTTGGGTGTTTGATTATTCGATCGGAAAGTTTAACATTGTCTATTTATCTGGAATGTGATACAATATTTGAAATCCACAAGTAGTTATGAGATAATTAATTTGAATGTTATAAATCTAACAGTTCAGTCTCAGATGATCGGTTGCCACGGAATTTTGATGTGATCAAAATTTCGTCGCAATCACGTAGTGTACGCGGATACTCGCCGGGTAAACTTAATAGACAGACACGCCCCATAGCTCCGACCAAGTGACTGTAGGAGAACCCCGTCACCAAAAGCATCCGTTTGGGTGCTCACGGCAGCGGTGTTACGCCTTAGTGCACTTCGTCGACGGCATCTAGGGGTGCGGCCGTCTACTAAAGTTTGCGACGAGCATTCGATCAGGATGTCGGGAATCTTGTTGAATGCCCGACTTGATATTGAAAAGAGTTTTCGATAATGAGACTAAAATGCAGGGTTTATAATTGTTAGGCATGCGATATCTAAGGAATTCATTTGGTTAGGCATGCGATGTCTAAGGAGGTTGCAGATTCCAACTGTTGTAGTTTTACACTTTCTTTTCTGCGACCGTATGTGTAGTATGTAGTTGTATGGCCGGTTTTCGTTACTATACATCGACGAAAATCAGTGATGCATACTTACTTACATTGATGATATGAGATATTATGTGTTGCTGTGATATGTTATATTGGATCGTCGTGTTCTGAATAGCCGGGGGTTTTATGTGAGATGAGAGTTTTTCTTTTTCATTCATGTAAAATTCATTGTATGTAATATTCTTTTATTGGGGCACTTCCGGGCTAAGGACGATGTCACCATTGTATATTATTTACTTTTCCGCAATAGGTAGACCCAAGGCGGGGAGCACAAGTAACCGGGTTCTAGGGTCCAGTGGGAGACCATCTTGAGGAGTCGAGACCGGGTCTCCTAACCATAGAATTGGAAGTGTTGCTTGCCGCTCTCGTAAGGGTCTAGGGATGTGGGTTTGGCTATTCATCGCGACCGTGAAATCCTTGTTTTATACAGGCTTGTATTAAAAACACGGACGTCCTAGTATATCCAATATTTCATATATGTTCTTCTGCTGCAATGTTCTGTGATGAGATCATATTACTGCCTGAGACGAATGTTTATATTATATATATGAGATATATATTATATATTGTTGATTTCGTTTCATATCTGATGCTTGTGTAGCATAATTAAAATGGGACTTCATTAATGAGATTAATGAAATAAAAGAAACCTAAAGATGTTGTAGAAACTTGTTTAAAAACTGGTAGCTCTAGTTCTTGCTTTGCATAGCGGTGTTCCTTGTAGAACATCCAACACCTTATTCGATAAGGAAAGAGCCGAGATCCCTTCACCGGGAGTGACCTCTTTAGTGAAACTAGCAGATGCTGCATACTCGGTTTGTTTTTTGATTGCTTCTATAGTTTTTACTTTGCATAGTGGTATTTGCGAAATATCCTGCACCTTATTCGATGAGGAAAGAGCCGACGATCCCTTCACCAGGAGTGACCTCTTTAGCAAAACTAGAAAAGCCTCAAAAACACTCCATTTAAAATCACTCGATTCTACAATGATATCAAGTTCTTTACGCTCATGATTTTCTTTAAAACCAGCGTAGCCCTCCGTCATTTCAGATAATTACTATTTAGTATTCGTGTTGCGGTAGTTTGGCATGCATCAAGGTGTAGTGTACGGTAGCTAACTAGTGCTTATCTGCAAGCATATGATGCGATTGGATTAGGGTATTCGTACGGCGTTGTTTGGCATGCGTCAAGGGTCGTGCGGGTGGGTTTAATTCAATCAAGAAATGTACGGGTTGAACTTGACAAGCGGACTATGGGTTGTTTGGCATGTGTCAAGGTCATGGCATGCTAGGGGTAAAATATTATTGGGAATTTCAAGTGTTCAAATTTACAATGAGATTGCATACCTTCTATGAGATAGTTGGATCCCGATACCCGCTGCGGGTAAGAGTTACTCCTTGGAGAATTTTACACATTACAATTAGCCGATCAAGAAGGTGTCTAGAAAGATGTCAACGGGGTTACGCCCCTGGGAAAACGAGGTTTACTTTAATTAGGTTCGTGCGAAAGCACGGGGGACCTCCCACAAAGTACCGGCACTGGCCTGGCTGAAAGATTGACAAAATTGTAGGGTGTAATTAATTCCGGCTAGTCTTTCCTTTTAGGGCTTGAAGGAAAATTTGACTAAAACAGTGGGAGATATCCTGATTAGATATATTAGATAACCAATCTAATCTTGCAAGAGTATATGCTGAGTGTTTTCTTCTCTCTCTCTCCAGGTAGCAACCATATTACGCCTTAATCAAGATAATAATACGGATGTATTGACCGAACCCGCTTGTTATATTGAGCTAGGGAACGTTGGTCCCGCTGCAACTTATAAATGTTATAAGACAGAGCAGGAAATTGGGGACTACCAGAATTCCCGTGCCGCCCAAACGAAGAAAGTGCATGTTGATGCATCTTCTTCGGGTGTGTTCATTACTGAGAACTGTTTCTCAGTATCCTTTACGTCCTGGGTATGAGATACCGGATCAGGATCCCGCATATGTAATCTGTTACATAGGGCTACAGATAGGTAAAGAACTGAGAACGGGTGATAAATTTCATGAGATAGAAACGGTACAAGGGTTGCAGCCAAGTCTGTTGGTAGTTATCACCCTGTATTAACAAATACATTGATTTTGAACGAATATTATTAGATACCGAACCTGATATACAACATCATATCAGTCTCTTTATTAGTAAAGAAGGATATAATTTTGTATTGTTGGATAATGTTTTAAACATTTCCTATATCAAGAGTTGATCGGTTCAGGCATGTTATCTAAAAGTATTGACGTTCTAAATCAAACTACAGTTCTTAGTATACTGAACACACACAAGAGGAAGAGTTCAGAAATGAACGAATTCTTCTTGAGGCACTGTAGACTAGGTCATATCAATGCGACTCGACTAGCTGAAGTTATATAAAGATGAATATTTAAATTAGTTTGAATTTACATCTTGTGAAACTTGCCGGTCATGTCACATAGATAAGATGACCACAGCTCTGTTTATTGGAAACAGAGAAAGAGTTAGTGAACTCTTAGGATTGATACATGATGATGTATGTAGGTCCCCTGTCTACACATGCCAAGACCTGTTCTTTATACTTCATTACATTCACTGTTTATCTCTCAAGATTCGGACATATGTTCCTGTTGAAACACAAGTCCGAACCTTTTAAGAAATTCAATGAATATAAGTTAGAAGTAGAGAACCAAAAACGGGTATAAGTATTATGTCCCTTGATGAGATCAGGGAGGAGAATACTTGAGCACGGAATTCCTGGACTATTCTAAAGAAGAATGAGATTCTCTCTCAGCGTTACTCCTCCGTATACACCATAGCACGATGGTATATCGGGGCGGAGCAATAGCACCCTATATGATATGGTGTGCTCTATGATGAGTACTACTAAGTTTCCTATTTGCTTTTGGGAGTTATGCACTTGAGAAGCTGCATACCTATTGAATAGGGTTCAAATCAAATCAGTTGCCTACCACTTCATATGTGATATGGAAAGGGAAGAGCCCATATCTTAAGTTTGTTAAGATTTGGAGTTGTCCGGCCTTTGTCTAAAAACATAATCCGGACAAGCTCGTGGCAAAGTCAGATCTGTGGAAGTTTGTTGGATATCCCAAGCATATGCAAGGGAATATCTTCTACCTAACCGAGAAACAAAATATGTTTTGTTTCTCAACATGCCACCTTTGTGAAAGGGAATTTCTTATGAAGAAATTAGTGGTCATGAGGTAGAACTGGAAGGGTTCCAGCTATACAAACTGCAGCTGATGATTTGGTAGAACCAAAGGATTCAATAGTTTCCAACGAACCTCAGCCTCTCCGCCGATCTAGTAGGGCTTCTCACCCACCTGAAAGATACTTCGTTTTCTCTATGGTAGTGGGAGCGAGGATTGCATCATGAGATGATGACCTAACTAGTTTCAAGCAGTCCATCAAGAGTGGGACTCTGTAAGAATGGCTGGATTCTTAGCGATCTGAGATGGAATCCTTATACACCAACAATGTATGGACTTTGGTTGCTTTATCTGAAGGGTTAAATCCCCATCAGGAGCAAGTATATCTTGAGAAGATTACTTGGTGTACATGGAAAAGTTAAGACTTTCAAAGCTATGCTAAAGTCCATCCAGATCCTACTTGCCACTGCTACATACCATGACTACGATATCTGGTGGTTGGGTGTCATGACTGCTTTTCTAAATGATGATTTGGAAGAGAGCGTCTATAAGTACACAGCCAGAGGGCTTCGTAGACAGTGGGAGCAGCGGAAACGTGTGCAAGATGTTTTATGTGATAAAGCAGGCATCGCGGAGTTGGAACATCTGTTTTGATGTGGTAGTCAAAGAGTTTGACTTCATCAAAATGGTAGATGAGCCTTGTATAAACAAAAACGTAGTAGAGAGTATGAAGGTGATCCTCGTTGAGTACGTGGATGACATACTGTTGATAGGGAAGGAGTTTCCTATGCTACGATCGGTCAATCTCCGCTTATCACAAGGATTCTCCATATAGGATCAAAGTGATACCTCCTAAATCTTGGGTTTTGGATCTATGAGATAGATCTAATTGGATGTTAGGATACTCACTAGTTGTTGTGAGATGGTATCGATCGATCCTGGGGAGAATCACTGGAAAAGTTCCAGGGTGATAAGGATGACCGAATGTCAGACGCAGGCATTGTCTTTACCCTCAGTGGAGGGACGGTATGTTGGAAGAGTTCCAAGCTAGATACCGTGACATACTAGACGATTAAAGGCAAGATACATCGTTACCAAGGATGCTACCAAAGAGGCAGTCTGGATATATAAGTTCATGAGATGAACTTCGTTCCAACCATTGTGTGACAATGGAGTTATGGTTTTGGCCTAGGAACCCCCGTCCCATCAGAAATCCAGATATAATTCTTAGGCAGTATCACCTAATCATGGAGATGGTTGATCTCCAGGGAGATCGAGGTTAGGAGAGTAAACACAGAGGACAACAGTGCGGATCCACTCACAAAGGCCTTTTCCCAATAGAGACTTTTATGGGATGGTTGAGTATGAGATACTTCAACCACAGCTAATTGTTGGGTATGTGATACCACAATAGATGGCCCTAGTATAAGTGGGAGATTGTTAGTTATATGTATGGCCTAGAGGCCATTACTGTACATATGATGTTTATTGTAATGGATGCTTGGACATATATAGGGAGGACTTTCTTGCTCGACATGATAGTATGCTATATGGTTGTACTTTAACTTAACATGTACTCTGATTGTCTCTATGTTACATGTTGATAAAGCCCTTAGGATATGTACTCGACTACTGGGACTAAGATGAGATCATACTAGTGGGGCCACGGTAGTCGACGAGTACATCCTATAACTGTTCCTAGTCGAGGGTGTATCGAGACAGGGCTTCGATACACCAGAGTAGACTAGCGTATACGCATCGTGACCCATATGATGGGCGATGGATGATCCCATATTCATCGGTGTTTGACATCAAGGATGGTGTACGGGTGCTCAGTAGAGACTGGGTACACTGGACGGGCTCGCCGAGAACTCCCAGATGGTATTATACCTCACGTCAGATGGCAGTTCTCCGGTGACACTGGTACAGAGTTGTCTGTTGACCCGAGATCGTCATAGAGTCTTGTGTGATTCCCACTGTGCTTTGATTTCCATCATACCACGTCCAAGAGGGCGTTCAAAAAGGTGGCTTTTGGGTACAGTCCCGAATCACTTGGAGGCAATGAGCGATAGGAGGGGATTCATCTCTCCCGGTATAGGGAGTTGATGTTGCGCTGTGTTCGATTGGCTATAACTGGAAATCCCGGGCCAGGGTTGCTGAGATTTACTGGTAAGTGTTATCAGTAGTTTCTCGAACTGTTATAGACCTCATATCGATATGACTTATCAAGCTACTGGGGTCTGACGTTTACCATCCCTGGGCGAGATATGCGACATATCAGACGAAGAGACCGGACTGTACAGGAGTGTTACTGATTGAATTCGCAGGAGAATGTACAGGCTTGCTTGTTGATCTTCTGATCGCTCAATACCTGGGTGGCTGTTATATTTAGCTGACCGCTTGCAGCTTGTGGGTGTTTGATATGATTTTCACCTACTGCCGGCGTATTGACGATTCTTTAAAGTCCTACACAAAGGTTTCTTGGCTCAGGCAAAACGGAGTAGGAGCACATATATGATATGTGCGGGACCGAGAACAATACGTGTATGTGATACCGTATTAGATTCTCGTGATATGAGATATCGGCCGGGTATATGAGATATAGCCAAGTCATCGGATCAAGTGTTGATTCGATGAACTGATACAGATTATATTAGTCGATTATTTGTGAAATAGCCGGATTATCGGATCAAGTGTTGATTTGATAATTTAATATATAATAATATATATTTGATATATTAAATTACATTAACTAATATTAGCTCACTTATTGATTCATTTTCTCACTCGGGTAATACATTGATATATATGCGATATATATTAATTGTATTATTTTCTTTTGTTACCAAATATATTATATTTGTGATATATAATATTGTAACATGTTATAATTACTAATGCAACATGATTAGTGGAGATTAATCAAGGTTAGGGTTTGATTTGGGTTAGCTCATTCTTGTAGCTTCTAGAAGCTTTTCTTTTTGTCTTGAGCTAAGATATTTTGTAACCCAAACCACACCCTTAACTCAAGTTAACTCTCTACAAAAGTTAGCTATTATTTTATTAGCAACCATGGTTACATAAGGAATTATCACAACATTTCATTATTCATCACAAATGATTATTCATCTTCTTCTTCCTTCTTCTTTCATGAAAAGCTTTCTAGCTTTTTATGAAGTGATGAAAATAAGTGAGAAAAAGAAAATAAATGAGAGCTAAAATCCTACTTCATCATCCTAATCTATCCTTGCCATTTAGATTAGGGTGTTCACTTCATTTGAGAGTGAGAGCTTGTGTTTAAGAAACTTCAAGGTAGATCATCTTAGTTATCAAAGATCGGAAGCAAGTTTGCATCATTCTCTTCGTAGAGCCTCTCTAGAGTTCGGGTACATGATGATCGCAGCGAAGGGACCTTAACACGGAGCTTATGAAGTGAAGGACTGGACTACAAAGGTTGTAATCCCAAACTCTTAGATATTAAAGTGTTTAACATGCTTTGTTTCGCCTAATCTCTAGTTTAAAGATCTTGGTTAGGGTTGTTCGGCACGTCTAAATTTTAAATTGGGCATGGTTGATGCCACATAGACCCTTGTGAGAGTGCCTAGTAACCCTACAGCTACACGCGACACCGTTATTGATTGCGGTTACTACACATACTTCTTTAAATACAGATCAATCAAATGGCACCGTTGCCGGGGATACATGCATAATATTTTTTCTTACTATTCGTGTTGAATTCTTATTCGATCCATATCATAAAATAAAACAAAACCGTATCTTGCATATTTAACGATTAGTGTGCGATTTTTGCGAGGGAATCTGGAGACACTAAAGAAAGGAAATCAAGATTCAGAGACTTTTAGAAAGGTCCATAGGAGGTAGGAAGGTACTGTAAAATTTGTTTTACAAAGAACCCCCTAAATAGCGGCGGAACCGCGGCAAAAGGGTGCATTTTGCGACGGTTGGAAGGCGGAATTGGGGAATTCTGCATCCAAATTTCTCTGGTAACTTTCCTATCTCTTTCTCTCTCCTCTGAAAATCTTATGATATATTTTTCTGCAGGATTATTTGCAAAATATCGCCGCTCAAAAATCTTTTTGCGTGTTTTGTTTTGCAGTTTGTTTTTGCATATTCTTAATACGGACTTTAAGGGGCAAAGACCAAATTCAGATTAGGTAGGGATTTCATCACCCTTCCTAGACCCCACAAATCACAAAATGAGCATCCGCATCACCCTATATTAATTAAAAAATATCTAGATCAAGACTCTAAGGACCACTGCGTTCAATAATGACAGAGGAAGGTCGTAGGTAATCTATCGCTTATCCGCATTACTTGCGTGGTGTCTAAGGCAAGTGTGTATAAGGTAAGTGGTTACTTAATTAGGCTCGCTATTTTCGATGATTCGTATAGCGGATACCTCCTACTTACCTGGCACTTACCTGGCCAAAAGAGTAATAAAGAGGTGGTAGATGATTGATCCTGCGGCTTGTCCTTTGGAAGTCTAGGAGCGGTCTTGTGACTTGACCTAGAAGACCTTAGTTCTAGGATTGATTGTGCATTTTTGTGTGATTTATCTCACGTCCGACACTTTTTAAAAAAACAAACCATTTTTAAATCACATACACGCTGCCACTTGCACTAAACCCACTTAGTGCATGCTCGGCTGGACACGGCATTCTAGTGCCCGTCTTGTCCGCGTTTCGGCTATCGACTCCGAAGTCGGTGCTTCTTCATCTTCTTTTTCCCCTCCACCCACCACATCCGCGATAGACGGTTCTCCATCAGATTTTACCAACACACCTCTGCCACCACCCGTCGGTGCGCAGAATCCACCGTGCATCTCTCTCCAAGAAAGATGTTACCCCATGCGCGGTCCCCTTACTACCTCTCTATCTATTCCACCAGCCAATGGGGATAATTTTGAAATTAAACCCCATTTCATCAAACTATTGCCCAAATTTCACAGGCTTGAATCCGAAGTCGCATACATTTTTATAAACGAATTCGAAAATGTATGCGCAATGATGGGTACGTCACAACTGTCTATGGATGATATGCGCTTACGTATTCTCCCTTTTAGTTTGTGCGATCTAGCAGAAAAATGGCTTTATAACACCGCCTCACATTCTATTGCCAAATGGGATGAATTCGTTGTAGCATTCATTAAGAAATTTTATCCCAATCATAAGACCGCCAGCGTTCAAAGCGAGATTAACCAGTTTACCCAACTTCCCAATGAACCATTTTAGAAATGCTTTGAATGGTTTAAGGGTCTTCTTTTACAATGCCATTATCACGGAATTAATAGATGGGACCTTTGTCGCATTATATATGAGGGTGTTGATCTAACAACAAAACAGATGCTTGAAATCTTGTGTCGATGTCATTTCCTGTCTAAAGATGATGGTGAAGCTTGGCAATTTCTGGAAAATCTCGCTGAACAAACCTCTACAGTGGGAAAGCGTTAGACCTGCATCGTCTAGGTTGGTATCCATCAGCTCGATATTTGTAAGTCCGCGGCAGCGCCCCGGCCGTCTAACAGATGCTGATATGCGGAACATAACTTTTACGACTGGCGCTATCACGTACTTTATCCCGGATCATCCATTAAAGCTAAACTAACAAATTGTAAAGAGAGTAGAATTGTTATACCGAATGATCCGAGTCTTTCGGTCTTCAACCATCATCCCACGCTATGTTGCAACTGATCCGAACTTGCTCGATCTCCGGTCTCGTCGTCCAGGTGGCACCACGTCGACGGATCATTAAACGGGCTCCCGCCTCTGAACCGAGGCAACTCGATCGTCAAGTTTGCCAAAAGAGACGACTAAGATGAAATGGAGAATGAGTAGAATACTTTGTCTCGTTACGTCCAAGGCTATGGACGAACGGTTAAAAGAAGTTGCCAATTGGAATTGGGTAAATGGAAATTGAACTGTATGAGATTTCCATACCCTAAACTATCATAATCTTTTCTCACTCAAATGAAATGAATCAAAAATCTCACACACACACAATGAGTGGCCGGCCAAATATATGAGAGGAAGGAGGTGAGGGTAGGAGCATCAAGTGGTGACCATAAGCTTTCAACCTTATCAAGTCATTAAAAAAAGAATGAATCATCAACTAGCATTAAAAGCAAACCTATCACAATTAACCTAGTCATGCTTTATCATTAATGAACCATTAATGACAAAGCCACCTCACTATCCTAGTCACCATCCTAGTCACCTCTTCTAGAAGTTTCCACACAAATCCCAAGAAAAGATAAATCCGCATTTAACCGAATGTCAAAATACGGCTGATAGAAAACTGGAAACTGGCAACTTCCAAAAATCATCCCGAAACGAATTTCAGGATAACCCCGTATCTGTATAACCATACCCGCATTTGTATTACGACCGAATACAAATGCAACTGAGACAAAGATATTATATCTACACAGTATAATACTGGGTTCCGGCTTAAACCAAAGCCTACCAGTATTATCTGCCTGAAAACTGACACGTGCGAAAACGCACGTGCATTTTCCGAACCTTGCCATAAACCCATACGGCCTCTACAACGTTTCTCCTGAACTTGGGAAAGTGTCGGTGGGGGACTCTAATGACTCATCAGTATACTGGCACTGGGTATAACCCCTAGCACGTCAGAGGTACAAGCTGTACGTAACGTTTTGCCTATGTATTGATTGGAAGGGAAGCTGACGAGCGAACTCATCTATAAACCCTACTGAGCCTGACAGTGAAAATATCTGTACAGTCCGGAACATTCGTCTATGAGTATCGCATATACGGCCTAGGGAGCCGGTAAACGTCAGACCCCCAACAGCTGCATAAGTCGTGTCAGAGAGCAGCCCAGAACACCCTGAGATTCTACGGGTCTACCTACCAGTAAATCTCGATTACCCTGGCCAGGGATTTTGTGTAATGGCTCTCCTAAACACAGCGCGATCTCACCCCCAATACCGGGAGAGACGAATCCCCGAAGATCCGCTCACTTGCCTCCAATGTGGCTCGGGACTGTACCCAAAATATACCTGTCTGCACGACTCCTTTGACCCGTGGTAGGGTATAAATCAAAGCACAGTGGGAACTCACATGAGATAAATGACGACCTCAGGTCGATGAACTAACCTGTACACATGTCACCAGGGAACTGCTATCTGACGATATGTATAGTACCAACTAGCATGTTCCCGGCGAGTCCTGTCCGGTGTACTCATAACCCAATGAGCACCTGTATAAATCTTAGGTGATCCAACTGACACCAGTGGCTTGTGAGACCGGCCACCGCCCCTCGTCAGGGTCTCGACTGTATACACTAGTCTACTCTGGAGTATCGATGCCCTGTCTCGAAACTCCCACGACTAGGGACACTTTAAGGATGTGCTTATAGACCCCAGCTCCCATATATATGATCGCCATCACACTGCTGGTAGTTAAGCAAGATCCTAAGGGCTCTATCATAATGATAAAGACAAACCAGATAGCATATTATCATCTCGAGTAAGACTGTTTTATCGGTATAGGTCCTACCTCAATCATTGCAATCACGTACCTGCGATCCAATAATTGACTTAGAGGGCACTATATCCAACAATCTCCCACTTGCACTTAAGGCTAATTATTGCGATGTCATGTACTCACAGCTCGTGTGATACCGAGCATCCAACTCCTCTACTAATCAGTTTCACAAAGCTAGTTTGTAAAACTCTTGTGTTCGAGAAATAACCTCAGTGAGTGGATCCGCTTTGGTGTTTCTTTCTGTATCTCTCTATATCTCAACTTCGCGGAGAAAACCATCTCCCGAATTGAGTAATACCTGTCTTAGAATATGTCTGGATATCTTATGGGACCTAGTTCATAAATGAACTCCAAATCCAAACTTCTTAGACTGTATCGATCACTGAAACTAATCAGTGTTGCGCACTATGCCTCCCACAGTATCCTCTTGGACCACATGTCCATAATACTGTCTCTCGTCAGAGGGAAAACTATAACTCTGACAATCACTCTGTCATCCATGTCACCTTTGAAGCCTGGAATGATAGCCGTCTCCCGAAGGAGGCCGCCGTCATATAATCCGTAGAACATTCACTTATGTTCTAAAACTGCTTCCTAATATTTCTCCAGGATTGGATTAATATAAACTTATTGAATCTAGTGCAATAATAACATCTGGTGTGGTACTTGACATCTCACGATTGACTCAATTGCCTAAGCAAGTGATATGCCAATCATGCACATCCCTCTCCCCTTTAGTCTGTAAGACACCTTTAGAGAGGGTGACTCCATCACCTGCAGGTACATCACCATGCTTGGAGTCATCTATTCTAAAATACTATTAGAATATTGTCAAAGTACCCATATTGGGAAAATACCCAAATCTAGATCTAAAACCATAGATCTAGTTACCAGAATGTTAGATATTATATCCATATCCTTTGTGGAGAAACAACTGTGTGATGACCATAGTACATCCTGATCGTAGTATAGGAATTTTACTTCCTACTCTGTGTATGTCATCCAAATACCAGGACATCACACCCTACTGCTTTCTTAACAGATCCATCCCCTATTCTGATGAAGTCAAACCCATGACTGTCACATCAAAAATCAGATGATCTATTTCTGCTATATCTGCTCAAGTCTATAAATAGACACTAGCTTCTTACCCACTATGCTTCCGCTGCTCCTACTGACTACGATAACCTTCTGGCAGAATAATATATACGTACACTTCTAAAACTAGTTTAGAATGACGCTATACATTTTCTCCTGCCGGGTCTCATAGTTTGGAACAACAGCAATGTCAAATCTGGGTAAGCAAGAACCTCCCTGTCACCGTCCTTGAGGCTACCGGAGTACCTCTCGGGTGTCTGAGGTTACCCACCATATCTGCGGAGTGGCTATTGGAATGCCAAACCTGATTGAATATATAGGTCCTATTAAACTTTCCGTAATCGTTTGCGGTTCTGGAATCACTTCCAGTTCTGTCATATTCCCACTTGTGTTTTCTGAAAAATCCATTTTAATAAAACTGTGGCGAGTCAAGAACAATATCACTATTGATCTTCTAGATGGTAGAAAATCAGCCCTCGTCGAAGCTAGGGTCAACCCGCAAACTGCCATTACAGAAACGTGCCTTGAGTTATCCAGTGTCCGGTTTTAAGCATAAGCTGGACAACTCCCCTTACCTTAACATCGTTAAGATATGAATCGTTCTATATCCAATATAGAAACTTTGGCACTTATTTAATTGGAACCGGATTCAAATTATGCAGCTGTCTCCAGTGCATAATAACTTAATAGAGAGAGGTTGATCAGTATTACTCAACTTAGGAATTCATCCAATTATGAGTAACCTGAAAGAGAAACAAGTTTCTCAAAAACCATTACTATCAATTGAATACCAATCACAAGAATCTACATCTTCGATTTCTTTGAAGAATCCCGATACTTGTGACACTTGGTTCTCTACTTTATTCCTATACCCACAACTTCTCAAAACTTAGACATTGTATTTCTACGAAACACTTGTCTAAATACTAGAGAAGTTATAAGTAAACAGAATATAGTGCGAGGACCAACCCCTTTGTCCTGACGGACACTGGACAACATACACAACTCTGTATAAGTCCACTGAGTTGAATAACTCAAAACATGTGCATCGTAGGTTGAAAAATGTACCCAGGCGATTTCCTCAAATATCATCAATTACAACGAATTCCGATATAATGAGGATGATCACCTAATTCCTAATAACTTGCTCCCACTCAACATCTGTAAAACCATGCAGATGTGAGAATCGTTCCTGGTAAATACATACCCTGGAGTAAGTACCCAATCGGGAAATCGGTTTTCTATTAACAATGCACAGTGAATATGAAACATAAATATGTTTTGTAGGGGTTTCCTGGTATTCCTAGTAATGCCTCTTCCATAATCCAAATCATGACTTTAACCGTATATTTCCCTGCCATCTTTCCAATTCCCTTTAATTTGTCTTTAGTCGTTACCTTCTGTACACCAACATTAGGCTAAATGGTTTTCTTCCTTCCCTACCATTCGGCACCAGCCTATGGTTTGGAAGAAGACTATCCAGTAAGCATAATAGGTGTACTGTCCTAATCCTAGGAGTACTCGTAACTTGAGAGAAGGTGATGATAAAAGACAACTGAATAAACCTTAATCTTATTTCTCCTGAACCGGAATCCATCCTCGAAAAAAGATCCTTCGAGTTCGTATATAACCATACGATGGATTTATCCAATGGAATTGGATGTTCGTAGTGATACGGGTTGTTCTGGAGAAATTAAAGGTGATGTAGGAGTGGCGATGAAATACGTGGTTTGGTCGTGAATATAAATAGTCGCAATTTACTTTGCCCTCTTTCTAATTCCTTTATCTTGTCTTTACATATTACCTTTTGCACACCCCACTTAGGCTTAATTGGTTTTCTTCATTCCCTACCTTTCGGCACCAGCCTATGGTTTGGAAGAAGACTATCCAATAAGCGTAATAGGTGTACTCTCCTAAACCAAGGAGCCCTCGCAACCTGAGAGAATGAGATAATAAAAGTCAACTGAATAAACCAATTCTATTTCTTCTGAACCTGGATCCATCCTCGAAGAAGTCCCTTCGAGTTCGTATATAACCATACGATGGATCTATCCAATAGAAGTGGATGTCCGTAGTAATACGGGGTGTTCTGAGAAATACAAAAGGTAAAAGAAGGAGCGGTAATGACTTATGCAACTATAGACAATCCAAAAGCCAGTATTTTAAGAAGATTCGGTCAACTTTGGTCACTGAGTTATAGTCTAGGGTCGGTCAAAAGTCGCTGCCATAAGAGAGAGAGAAAAGAAACACTCTGCGTGCACTCTAGTCTAAATCAGAATGGTTATCACTTTATCTAATTAGGAAACCTCCCACCGTTTTCTCAAATTCTCCTCCAAACCTGAAAGAAGAATTAGTCGGGGTCACCCGAAGAGTAAACCAACTCATCAGTGAGAATCGAGATCCAACTATCATCGCATGATAACTTGATGGAAGCCACTCAAGTCATCACACTCCAGAAGGTATGCGCAAGTCTGGCAAGTTTCTTGTATGTTTGAAACTCCCGATGTAATTTTTATCCCATGCTCTTATGATCTTGACGTAGGCCAACAAATCATAAGCAACATGTCAAGTTCTACCCGTCGTTGTCCTGATCAACTTAAGTCATCGTACAAGCCCTTGACGTAGGCCAACAAGGTGTACGTCTGACTTAAACTAATGCATCTATCTATGCAACAAATGAATACTCAGCAGCTACCAAACACTATGTCTTGACGTAGGCCAACAAACATAGCTTGAATACTACTGACCATCCATAAGAAACGACGGAGGATTACGGCTGGTTTTTGGCGAAAAACCTTTAACGTAATGAACCTGATCTTGTTGAAGGAACCTGATAGCTTTATAAAAATATATAGTAGCGAAAACCTTTTGCTAAAGAAGTCACTCCCGGTGAAGGGATCTCGACTCTTTCCTCGTGGAATGAGGTGCAGGATATTCCAACTGAATACCGCTATGCAAAACAAAAGGAAACGTCTTTGTAATAATTTTAAAATTTGTTCCAACAACATCAAATATAGGTTTGTTTTATCTCGCATTGATAAGAATCAATGCAGTCCCATCAATCAATCACACCAGAAAAGAACGAAAATAAAATGTACGTATATGCCATCCGCATTCGTCACTGGGTCCCGTCATCACCCGTTAGGTTACTTAACTAACGACAGAGCGGGGACTGGACTAGCGCGGGTGTAAAACATATACAACATCTAATAGTATATATACTAATATACAATAATCGCTCCAGGCGTGATAAATGCAACATTACAGAAAAGTAATAAGTATCACAGAACAATACAGATAAACTGGGATCCTCGGGTTTCACAGAGCCGCTACTGAAACCCGACGTTCCCTTGGTCGTGTGGATAGCCTGTGCAATGAAACCTAGACCCCTACGGGTGCGGCAAGTTACCCGCCAAAACCTGAAGTGAGGTGGTCCCCATAACATAGTGAATGGAACACCCGGCACTTCACGTAATCCGGTAAATTGAGCACCCCACCTTGGGTCAACCTGTACCCTCTACGAGTGCGGCGAATAGTCTGCCAATTCTAGAGTGAGGTCCCTTTGCCTCTCAATGCCATGAGATACGAACCCGTTGCCCTCCAGAACCCGGCTATTCGTGCACCCCACCGCAGGGTAAACCTAGTACAGAAATAAAAATAATACAATAGGTACATCGACCGCAACCTGGTCGTGCCCCTAAAGAATATTATACAAACAGGCAGTGACGGCAGTCCACAAGTCGGACGCTCGTCCCGCAAAATCAAATGTACAAATAAATTTAAACATCACTATCATTGCACCCTGCTATCCACCACGACAAATCCGCAACATTACAGCACAACACAGAATATCAACACGAATGCCACGTTCGCAAACCCGTCTAAAAGAACTATAGCAATCAGACGCGGTTTACCGATCAAATGACATTCCCGGTCGGAGATATAATGAAAGTACTGAAAAACTAACAAGTTTAAAATTTCGATCGACTAAATTTCCCGAAGTGGGCCCCACATACATCTGGTGTACAGTAACAAAATTTTGGCCCAAAAGACATATACCAAAAACCACCATTTCCCATGAGAAACCCACTGAAAAAATTTGGTGCACTGTTCCCACAAAAGCGCGGCGGATCAGCGGCCAAACCATGGTTTGGGCCGCGGATCCGCGGTCGTTTTGTGGGATCACGTGCCCAAATTTCACCAGTATTCTTAAAAAACCCTGCATGATTTTCTGAAATGCTCAAAATGAATTTTAGAACATTTTAAAAATCGACAGAAACATCATGTACAGAAAATTATGATTTCGCGAAATCCGTTCGATCGATCTTTTAAACGTGTTAGCATAAGTTAGTATAGCTTAATGGTGAGGCTCTGATACCACTGTAAGTCCGCAGCAGCGCCCCGGCCGTCTAACAGACGCTGATATGCGGAACATAACTTTTACAACTGGCGCTATCGCGTACTTTATCCCGGATCATCCATTAAAGCTAAACTAACAAATTGTAAAGAGAGTAGAATTGTTATACCAAATGATCCGAGTCCTTCGGTCTTCAACCATCATCCCACGCTATGTTGCAACTGATCCGAACTTGCTCGATCTCTGGTCTCGTCGTCCAGGTGGCACCACGTCGACGGATCATTAAACGGGCTCCCGCCTCTGAACCGAGGCAACTCGATCGTCAAGTTTGCCAAAAGAGACGACTAAGATGAAATAGAGAATGAGTAGAATACTTTGTCTCGTTACGTCCAAGGCTATGGACGAACGGTTAAAAGAAGTTGCCAATTGGAATCGGGTAAATGGAAATTGAACTGTATGAGATTTCCATACCCTAAACTATCAAAATCTTTTCTCACTCAAATGAAATGAATCAAAAATCTAACACACACACAATGAGTGGCCGGCCAAATATATGAGAGGAGGGAGGTGAGGGAAGGAGCATCAAGTGGTGACCATAAGCTTTCAACCTTATCAAGTCATTAAAGAAAGAATGAATCATCAATTAGCATTAAAAGCAAACCTATCACAATTAACCTAGTCATGCTTTATCATTAATGAACCATTAATGACAAAGCCACCTCACTATCGTAGTCACCATCCTCGTCACCTCTTCTAGAAGTTTCCACACAAATCCCAAGAAAAGATAAATCCGCATTTAACCGAATGTCAAAATACGGCTGATAGAAAACTGGAAACTGGCAACTTCCAAAAATCATCCCGAAAAGAATTTTTGGATAACTCCGTATCTGTATAAACATACCCGCATTTGTATTACGACCGAATACAAATGCAAATGAGACAAAGATATTATATCTACACAGTATAATACTGGGTTCCGGCTTAAACCAAAGCCTACCAGTATTATCTGCCTGAAAACTGACACGTGCGAAAACGCACGTGCATTTTCCGAACCTTGCCATAAACCCATACGGCCTCTACAACGTTTCGCCCGAACTTGGGAAAGTGTCGGTGGGGGACTCTAATGACTCATCAGTACACTGGCACTGGGTATAACCCCTAGCACGTCAGAGGTACAAGCTGTACATCAGTACACTGGCACTGGGTATAACCCCTAGCACGTCAGAGGTACAAGCTGTACGTAACGTTTTGCCTATGTATTGATTGGAAGGGAAGCTGACGAGCGAACTCATCTATAAACCCTACTGAGCCTGACAGTGACAATATCTGTACAGTCCGGAACATTCGTCTATGAGTATCGCATATACGGCCTAGGGAGCCGGTAAACGTCAGACCCCCAACAGCTGCATAAGTCGTGTCAGAGAGCAGCCCAGAACACCCTGAGATTCTACGGGTCTACCTACCAGTAAATCTCGATTACCCTGGCCAGGGATTTTGTGTAATGGCTCTCCTAAACACAGCGCGATCTCACCCCCAATACCGGGAGAGACGAATCCCCGAAGATCCGCTCACTTGCCTCCAATGTGGCTCGGGACTGTACCCAAAATATACCTGTTTGCACGACTCCTTTGACCCGTGGTAGGGTATAAATCAAAGCACAGTGGGAACTCACACGAGATAAATGATGACCTCAGGTCGATGAACTAACTTGTACACATGTCACCAGGGAACTGCTATCTGACGATATGTATAGTACCAACTAGCATGTTCCCGGCGAGTCCTGTCCGGTGTACTCATAACCCAATGAGCACCTGTATACATCTTAGGTGATCCAACTGACACCAGTGGCTTGTGAGACCGGCCACCGCCCCTCGTCGGGGTCTCGACTGTATACACTAGTCTACTCTGGAGTATCGATGCCCTGTCTCGAAACTCCCACGACTACGGACACTTTAAGGATGTGCTTATAGACCCCAGCTCCCACATATATGATCGCCATCACACTGCTGGTAGTTAAGAAAGATCTTAAGGGCTCTATCATAATGATAAAGACAAACCAGATAGCATACTATCATCTCGAGTAAGACTGTTTTATCGGTATAGGTCCTACCTCAATCATTGCAATCACGTACCTGCGATCCAATAATTGACTTAGAGGGCACTATATCCAACAATATTTCCATCACAGTGAAAGCCGAAATGACCGCGATACAAAAGAAACTCGATGCTATAAAAAACAAAGTCTCTTCAGCCCCCCTAAACTAATTTACGCTCCCCAAAACTGTGTGTGGTTGCTGTTCCAACCCATCACATCTAACAGAAGAATGTCTTTTGAATCCACCGTTTCAAAGTCAAGAATAAATTAATTCTACTTTTCAGCAACGACCTCAAAACGATCCTTATTATTCCACATATAATCATGGATGGAGGAATCATCCTAATTTTATTTGGAACCAAAACCAAAACCAAAATCAAAACCAGTTCCAAAGCAATTATCAAAAACCTCCTCTACAGCAACATCAACCACACCCACAGAGTCAGCACCCCTTTCATTCGCAACCTTTTCAAAATCTGGCCAACAATTCTACACCTTATAATAATTCTTTCCAAACGGCCGGTAACGAAAACTCATCTGCACTCGAACGAAGCATGGATATGTTTATTAAACATTCCATGCAATCGACGGATGAAATAAATTCTTTTATCCAATCATGAACACAGACCACCACCTCCCATGATGAAAGTATAAAATCAATAGAGGCACAACTTGCACAAATAAATGCTGCGATGAGTGCGAAAGAAAAAGAGAAACTTCCATCTCAACCTATACCTAATCCTGGACACTCACAAAGTTATAATGTAAGTGTTGTTACCACGTTAAGATCGGGAAGAGTGCTGGATAACCAAGTGGGTGAACACGTTAATGGCATTGATGATACTAATGATACCCCGGCTTCTACTTCTTCCCATATTTCGTCTAGTACACCACCTTCTTTCGAGCCTATTCTCCGTTTTTCCCAAGGCTCGAACACTCAGCTCACTTCCTCGAGTCAACCTAAAACAATCCCAACTCCAATTCTGGGATCCATTCCATCCCCACAATCCTCTCCAATGTTGGACCCAACCCTTATTGATAAAGCACCTTGTCCAAACAGGTTAAAGGGCAACAGACCAAGTCCACAAATGGAGAAGATTGTGGACATTTTTAAGCAAGTTAATATAAACATTCCTCTCCTAGATGCTATTCAACAAGTTCCGTCTTATGCAAAAATTCTAAAGGACTTGTGCACTAGGAAGAGAAAAACTTAAGTTCCTAAAAAAGTTTTCTTAGCGAGTAATGTAAGCACCGCTTTTACCCAACAACTACCCAAGAAACGAAAGGACCCCGGAAGTTCTACCATATCTATTTCTATTGTGGGGTAAAGATATCAATCGTGCTCTATTCGATTTAGGCGCTAGTGTTAACTTGCTTCCGTATTCTGTGTATGAGCAATTAGAGATCGAAGAATTAAAACCGGCGCACTGCACTCTTCAGATGGTCGATCGATCTATCACCTAACTTAAGGCTGAGCTAGAGGATGTGTTAATCAAAGTCGGGGAATTTATATTCTCTGTGGACTTTATCGTTATAGATACACAGCCTGTAGCGAACCCACGAAACCAAATTCCGGTGAATTTAGGTGGACCTTTTCTTGCGACTTCCAACGCAATAATCAATTGTCGAAACAGCTCTATGACCCTATCCTTCAGGAAGATGTTAATTGAGCTTAACATTTACAAGTTGGGAAGTGAACCCTCTGAACCCTATGCTCAAGTATTATCTGTCAAAGCGATAAATTTCGATAGCAGCGAATTTGAACAGCTTCACGATTTTGATCTTGACTCCGCTAGTACATTGTTGTTTGACCCTGCTATTTGTTATACATATACGGACACTTCTATCGAGCTGTCCGGGTCAACATCTAACGCTGAATATGAACCTTTTATGGAGTCTGAGTATCATCTCGTTCTTTCCGATGAGATTATTATTCGGGATATCGATGAAAGCTTTGAAGAAATTTTCGCTGAAGAACTCGCATTCTTAGAAAACATGGGTGTTGTGATGAATCAACCTCAACACAAAGAAGTTGAACCACCACCTTTTCTTCTTATCAATAATAAGAATGCGAGTAATCCACCATCACTGTTTCGTCTCTACAAACCGAGACGTAAACACGTTCTATTCCACCCCTTATCCCCTTCCCATTTCTTCACGTCGATAGGTGACATGCTCTTCTACCAACCAGTACGTTATATCGATAAAATATTTGAATGGTTGGTATTGACTTTTGGTCTTTGTAAAGATTTGCATAGACCAATAACTTTAACCCCCGTCATAATTTTAAATGCTTAATATGATTTTACTCAAGTTTGGGGGGAGGGATATATTTTGGCTCTTGAAAGAAAAATTTTATAAAATTGTGAGCCAAAAAATAAGTTTGGGGGGGGGGGGATTTTACTTTCACTATTTCATGTCCCCGTTACTAACTTTTCTTTCAAAGTCTACAGTTTTTTTAAGCTTAACAGATGACATCAGTGAGGACACTGCTGTAAACAGGTTTGGAGGAGGTTTGTACTTATTCACGTATTACTTTGCATTATACTATATATAAGCACAAAATTTTTTTGATAATGAAAGTTTGAAAGTGAAAATTTACATATGAAAGATAGGAACAGTTTGAGAAAAGCAAGAAAGTTAGATGTTTTCTTAAATGAAATTAGTAATAAGTAGTTATGAGCCGTTGTCCCAAGGGTTAGTAAGATGAAGGAAATTGCTAATCTTAGGATAAAAATAAATCTGAAAAATAGTTCTTATTCTTGAATCCAGACATTTGAACGTTGATACCTTACTAAACGCACTGTCACACATCTTGAAACTTGAGATAGTAGAGGATACCTTGAAATGCTCTTGTCTAAAAGCCTTAGTATGAAATAAAAAATAAAAATATATAAGTGGTGAAGAAAAAAATAAACACTGGTTTTGTAATTGCTTAAGGCAACATAAAAAAATATAGCGATGGTGCTTTATCACCTAGTGCCTTAGACCAACTGGTTTGGGAGCCACTGCTAAACCTTAGGTGTTGCAAGATCAGGAATTACGCCTAAATGCGCAAGCACATTTTGTAATCGGTTGGTTGGTACCTCAAGAAGTATTAATGGTCGCATGAAGGATGTGTTACCAATTCCATCTGATAATATTCACTGACTATAAAGTACTTTGGAAGATAGACAAGAGCATGATAGCTTGAATTGAATTCTCTAAGTGTAGGGATGTCTTTTACACACACGTAGGGGTATATGATCGATGTTTGGAAGAAAGATAGAGATGAAGAATAAAGACAATGTTTTATTGAAGGATGATGTGATTTCTAACATCTTTTCACGACCATTAAGATAGGGCTCATGACACCCGAAAAACTGGTGTAGTTAGAAACTCTTATTTTCAAGTTCTTTCTTTTATAGTTCTTATCGTTGTACTTAACTTTCATCTTCTTGTTGTCATGAGCCCTATCTTAATAGTCGTGAAAAGATGTTTAACGGCTTGTTGCACGTAATCTACTCACCAACGTGTTGAGCTCGGTGAAATCCATACTGTTATGTCCACCAACTCCGTCTTAAAAACCTTCGCGATTGTACCTATAATCGTAGTTATGAAATATCGGCGTAAATATCATATCCAAATCAAAACAATGAGCTAAGCATCCATAGGTTAGAACCTACAGCTTACTTACTCCAGAAACGATCAATTGCCCCGGAATTTAACGTGCGAACGTCAACGTTTCAGTTGCAGTACAAAAATACGAAAACCCGTATCGGAATATCGGAAACTTGATAAAACCTTTATTAAAACATTCTCAGATTTCTCTGTAAGAATACTGGAATAAATTAAACAATACAGTAACTCATAAAATACCAAACTAAAACTACAGAAGAAAAACCAACACCAACCAGCCTAGGGGGGCCGGCGTTGCCGGAAAATTGGTGAATGCCGCTGGACTTGGTAGGGATTTTGGAGCTCGGGCTTTAAGTGTAGTCTCCTAGTGGTCTCATGATACTTATAGTATTGTTAGTTTTTCTATTGGTTTATCCTAATAGTTCCAGATTCAATATTTGTACCACAAATATCATAAATATCCTAGTTTATGATACTACACATAGTAAACAGATATTAAAACTGAATAAACTTTTACAATGAAAGTGAGATATACCTATGAAGAGGGTGCACAAAGAAATCCAGCTCAAGGATTGTATGATGGAGGCTCTTAGGGGTTTAGGTTGATGGTGTGAGCAAAATTAGTGAAGGAATTCATGGCTTCTCTCTTTGTGGTAGTGAACACTTAGAAATATTTAGTGTGGAAAGTATGAAGAACCTATGGTTTCAGTTTGAGATTAGTGTTAGAAGAAAAGAATAGGGTGAGGATGTGTGTAGAGAAAGGAGGAGGTGTCAACCATGAGGGGTGAGGTGTAGTGTTGTGAGGTGATGATGTAAAGTGTGAAGGAGGAGGTGGAGAGAGTTGAGCATGGGTGAGAGTGTGGTGTTGTGAGGGTTTAGCCTAGGTTATGATATGCTAACTGTTAGTTATATGTATGCCCTAGAGGCCATTACTGTACATTGGATGTATATTGTAGTGGATGCTAGGACATATATTGGGAGGGCTTTCTTACTCGACATGATAGTACGCTATCTGGTTATCCTTTATCTTAACATGTATACTTTCTGTCTCTCTATTACATATTGATAAAGCCCTTAGGGTGTGTACTCGACTTCCAGGACTATGATGTAGATCATACTAGTGGGGTCTGGGTAATCCATGAGTACATCCTTCAATGTTCCTAGTTGTGGGAATATCGAGACGGGGCATCGATATTCCAGAGTAGACTAGCATATATCTTCTCGACCCATGTGATGGGCGATGGATGATCCCATATCCATTGGTGTTTGACATCAGAGATGGTATGCGGGTGCTCAGTGGAGACTGGGTACACTGAACGGACTCGCCGAGAACTCCCAGATGGTATTATACCTCACGTCAGATGGCAGTTCTCTGGTGACACTGGTACAGCTTAGTCTGTTGACCCGAGATCGTCATAGAGTCTTGTGTGTCTCCCACTGTGCTTTGATTTCCACCCTACCATGGCTCTACTGAGTCGTGCAAACAGGTGGTTTTTGGGTACAGTCCCGATTCACATGGAGGCAATGAGCGATAGGAGGGGATTCGTCTCTCCCGGTATTGGGGGTTGATGTTGCGCTATGCTCGACTGGCCATAACAGGAAATCCCTGGCCAGGGTTGCAGTGATCTACTGGTAAGTGTTATCAGTAGTTTCACACATGTTATGGACCTCACGTCAGCATGACTTATCAAGCTATTGGGGTCTGACGTTTACCATCCCTAGGCGAGATATGCGACATATCAGACGAATAGACCGGACTGTACGGTAAGTGTTACTGGTTGGATTCACAGGAGTGTGAGCGGGCTTGCTCGTCGATCTTCTGATCGCTCAATACCTGGGTGGCCGTTACGTTTAGCAGACCGCTTGCGGCTTGTGGGTGTTTGATATGATCATCACTTGCTGCCGGCGTATTGACGAGTCTTTAGAGTCCTACACAGAGGTTTCCTGGCTCAAGCGAAATGAAATAGGAGCGCATATAAGATATGTGCGGGACCGAGAATAATACCAGTATATGATACTGTATTCGATTCTCGCAATTTGTGACATTAATCGGTTATATGCGTTATAGCCGGGTTATCGGATCAAGTGTTGATTCGATAAGTTGTTACTATTGATATTAGTCGGTTATATGCGATATGACCGGATCGTTAAATCAAGTATTGATTTAATGATTTAATGTATAATTATATATTAGATATATTACTTTACATTGACTAATATTGTTCACTTTAAATGGATTTTCTCACTTGAAGTGCACATTGTATATGTGATATATTTTTGTACACTTGTTTGTATCATGTTTGATGATACATGCAACCTTGGGTGTGTGTATGCTATACACTATGTTTAGTTAATGGTTAGGGTTTCCATTGCTTTATTTATTTATCTATTTATTTTAGTTAAAAGAAAAAGGAAAAACAAAATGGTTGCTTTTATACTAGAACTTTCTTGATGCTGCATGCATCTTTGACTAAGTGACCATTTTGTCTTCATCTCCTAAACCTAACCATTCAACTAACCCTAGTTCATTATCTACACTTAACCAAGGTTGCATTATGATAAGAATGAATGGGATTTTCATTTTAACTTAATCCTTTTTATTCTATCATCATCTTCATCTTCATCAAGCTTTATGAAAGCTTGCTAGCTTCAATGGCAACATGAGAAAAAGAGTGAGAAATCCAATTCTAAAGTGAACCCGCTTCCTATTTCTTCATCCTCTGCCACTTGCCAAGTAGTATGGGGTGTTTTCTTTACAAGTTTCATGACTTGGTGAAGTTGGAGCTTGATCTTGAGTTGTCTCGACGTAGATCATCTTCGGCATCGAAGTCGACGACCTAGCCCGATCTTTTCTCCGATGAAACCACCGCGAGAGCCTAGGATTCCGATGGGTGCAGCGGAGGGACGTCATCACGGAGCTAGAGAGGTGGAGGACCGGATCTACAAAGGTTGTAGTCACTTTCCTTTAGCAATAAAGTCGTTTACTTGCTTGCATCTCCTTATCATCTAGTTAACGATCCGTATTAGGGTTTGTAGCCACATGAAAAAATTTGAATTGGGCATGTTTGATCTGTTGTGAGACCTCATTAGTGTGCCAAGGAACCCTATAGTGGTATTAGAGCCTAGCTAGAGCCTTAGGCGATGCGTAGACGGAGTTAGAAACCCGATCGAACCCGAAACCCTAATCCATGACCCCTCTCTGTACATTTTTTCAAAACTGGGTTTTTTTCCATATTAAAAATTCTTAAAAAATTCAGCAGGAAGTTATAAGAATTATAGTGCAAAACGAGATCCTGAATCATCTAAACCGCCGCGGAACCGCGGCAGAAGCCTGGCTTCTACGGCGGTTCCGCGGCCGTACGGTAGCATCGTCCATTAATGTTTGCACAGTAATTCTTATATTTTGGTGCTGTATTTTCTGGGAATTTTTAAATATCACTCAAGAGTTGAGTTTTCTGGGTTGTATTGGGAGTTCGTAAATTCGATCGGATTATCAAATTTTGTCTATGTGTTTTTCCGGGTAATTTTAGAATATGTTAAAAAGTTCGACCGGATATAAATACCCACTTTTTCCCCTGCCGGGAAATTTCCAATTGTTGGATTTTTCCGTAGTTTAATGATGTTCCAAGTAGTGCAAGTAACGCGATGGTCCCTCTAGAAGACAACAAACCTTAACTCGATTATGTGACCGTCTTGAACTGCCCTTTGAACCTTAGGGTTTGGGGCAGTACGGCGTGCCACATGTGAGGCGTTGGCTTGACCCTTCTACGGCTGGACCGTTGGTACTGAGGCATGAAGTGAATGTCTTTGAACTTATTTCATGAGTTGAGCTGTTTCAGGAAAACTTGGGTGTTCGATTGTTCGATCGGAAAGTTTAACATTTTTTATCTTATCCGGAATGTGATACAATAATTGGAATTCATAAGTAGTTATGAGATAACTGAATGAATGTTATAAATCTAGCAGTTTAGTCTCACTTGATTGGTTGCCACGGAATTTTGATGCGATCAAAAGTCCGTCGCAATCACGTAGCGTACGCGGATACTCACCGGGTAAACTTAATAGACGGCTACACCCCATAGCCCCGACCAAGTGACTGTAGGAGAACTTCGTCGCCGAAAGCATCCGTTCGGGTGCTCGCGGCAGCGGTGTTCCGCCTTGGTGCACTTCGTCGACGGCATCGGGGGTGCGGCCGTCTACTAAAGTTTGCGACGAGCATTCGATCAGGATGTCGGGAATCTTGTTGAATTGCCTGACTTGATATTGAAAATAGTTTTCGATAATAAGACTAAAATGCGGGGTTTATAATTGTTAGGCATGCGATGTCTAAGTATTTCATTTGATTAGGCATGCGATGTCTAAAGAGTTTGCGGATTCCAACTGTTGTAGTTTTACACTTTCTTTTCTGTGACCGTAAGTGTAATATGTGATATCGCCGGTTTCGTTGCTATATATCAACGACAATTAGGATGCGCATATTTACTTACGTTGATGACATGTGATGTTATGTGTTGCTGGATATGTTATATTGGATCGTCGTGTTTGAATAGCCGGGGGTTTTTATGTGAGATGAGTGTTTTTCATTTTCATTCATGTAAAAACTTGTATGTTATATTCTTTCATTGGGGCACTTCTAGGTTGCGGATGATGTCACCATTTGTATATTATTTACTTTTCCGCATTAGGATAGACCCAAGGAGGGGAGCACAAGTAACCGGGTTCTAGGGTCCAATGGGAGACCATCTCGAGGAGTCGAGTCCGGGTCTCCTAACCCTAGAATTAGTAGGGTTGCTTACCGCTCTCGTAGGGGTCTAGGGGTGTGGGATTGGCTATTCATCAAGACCGTGGAATCCGTGTTTTATACTGGCTCGTATTGAAAACACGGACGTCCTAGTATATCCAATGTTTCATATGATTCTTCTGCTGCGATATCTTTGATGTGATCATGTGATGCTATGTGATAAATACTGTATATAGTATATATGATATATTATATAGACGTTACTTATGTTTTACACCCGCACTAGCCCTGCCCTGCTCTGTCGTTAGTTACCTAACCTAACGGTGCACGAGGGAACATCGAGGCGAATGCGGATGGCATAAGTGTACGTCGTATTTATCTGTGATGTTTAGGTAACTTAAATGATGGGACTTCATTAATGTGATTAATGAAAGAAAAGAAACATAAAGATGTTGTGGAATCGAATTTCAAAAATAAAACAGGTAGCTACAGTTCTTGCTTTGCACAGCGGTATATATGATATATCCTGCACCTTATTCGATGAGGAAAGGACCGAGATCCCTTCACCGGGAGCGACTCCTTTAGCAATAACTGGCAGATGCTACAACCCTCGGTTTGTTTTTTGATTGCTTCTATAGTTTCTATTTTGCACAGCGGTATATATGATATATCCTGCACCTTATTCGATGAGGAAAGGGCCGATGATCCCTTCACCGGGAGTGACCCCTTTAGCAAAACTAGAAAAGCCTCAAAAACATTCCATTTAAAAACCATTTGATTCCGCAACGAGATCAAGTTCAAAGCGTTAAGGGTGTTATTAAAAACTATCGGCAACCCTCCGTCATTTTAGAAAGTAGAGTACTTAGTATTCGTGCTGTGTTTGTTGACCTTAGTTAAGGCACAGTGTACGGTAGCTAAGTGATGTCTTCCTACACCGCATATGATGCGATTAGTTAGGACAGTCATGTGGCTTTGTTGACCTTAGTTAAGGGTCATGTGGGTGGGTCTAATTAATCAGGAAATGACGGGTAGAACTTGACTAGTGCTTATGATTTGTTGACCATAGTTAAGGTCATAAGTGCTAGGGGTAAAAACCTTTATCGGGAGTTTCAAGTGTTGAAATTTGCAATGAGATTGCATACCTTCTATATGATAGTTGGATCCCGATACCCACTGCGAGTAATTGTTACTCCTGGGAGAGTTTTGCACTTTACAATTAGCCGATCAAGTAGGTGTCTATAAAGGTGTTAACGGGGTTACGCCTCTGGGAAAACGAGGTTTACAGTAATTAGGTCCGTGCGAAAGCACGGGGAATCTCTCTCAAAGTACCGACACTGGCCTGGCTGAAAGATTGGCGAACTTGTAGAGTGTAATTAATCCCGGTTAGTCTTTCCTTTTAAGGTTTGAAGGAAGATTTGATAAAAACTGTGGGAGCCATCCTAATTAGATAAAATATATAACCAATCTAATCTTGCAAGAGCGCACGCAGAGTGTTTTCTTCTCTCTCTCTCCAGGTAGCGACCATATCACGCCTTAATCAAGATAATAATATTGATGTATTGACCGAACCCGCTTGTTATACTGAGCTGGGGAACGTTGGTCCCGCTCCAACTTATAATTGTTATAAGACAGAGCAGGAAATGGGGAATACCTGAATTCCTATGCCGCCCAAACGAAGAAAGTGCATATGATGCATCTCTTTCAGGTGTGTTCATTATACAGAACTGTTTCTCAGTATCCTCTGCATCCTGGGTATCTGATACCGGATCAGGATCCCAGATATGTAATCTGTTACATAGGGCTACAGAAAGGTAGAAAACTGAGAACGGGTGATAAGTTTCATGAGACAGAAAACGGGGCAAGTGTTGCAGCCAAGTCTGTTGGTTACTGTCACCCTGTATTACCAATACATTGATTCTGAACAAATGCTATTAGATACCGAACCTGATATACAAAATCATATCAGTCTCTTTATTAGTAAAGAAATGATAAAATTTTGTATTGTTGGATAATGTTTTGAACATTTCCTATATCAAAAGTTGATCGGTTCAGGCACGTTATCTAAAAGCATTGATGTTCTAAATCAAACTACAGTTCTTAGTATACGGAACACACACAAGAGGAAGAGTTCAGATATGAACGAATCCTTCTTGAGGTATCGTAGACTAGGTCATATCAATGCGACCCGACTGGCTGAAGTTACATTTAGATGCATATTTAAATAAGTTTGAATTTACATCTTGTGAAACTTACCAGTCATGTAACAGAGATAAGATGACCATAGCTCTGTTTATTGGAAACAGAGAAAGAGTTAGTAAACTCTTGGGATTGATACATGTTGATGTATGTAAGGTCCCCCGTCTACATATGCCAGGACCGGTTCTTTGTACTTCATTACATTCTCTGATGATCTCTTAAGATTCAGTCATGTGTTCCTGTTGAAACACAAGTCCGAACCTTTTGAGATATTCACAGAATATAAGTTAGAAGTAGAGAACCAAAACGGGTATAAGTATTATGTCCTATGATGAGATCAGAGAGGAGAATACTTGAGCAAGGAATTCCTGGACTATTCTGAAAGAGAATGAGATTCTCTCTCAGTGTTACTCCTCTGAATGCACCACAGCACATCGGTGTATCAGGGCGGAGCAATCGCACCATATTAGATATGGTGTGCTCTATGATAAGTACTACTTAGTTACCTATTTCCTTTTGGGGTTGTGCACTTGAGAAGCTGCATACCTATTGAATTAGGTTCGAATCAGATCACTGCCTACCACTCCATATAAGATATGGTATGGGAAGAGCCTATCTCTTAAGTAAGTTAAGATTTGGGATTGTCCGGCCTATGTCTAAAGCAAAATCCGGACAAGATCGAGGCAAGGTCAGTTCTGTAGAACTGGAAAGGTTCCAGCGATACAAAACTGCAGCTGATGATTTGACAGAACCAAAGGATTCAATAGTTCCCGACGAACCTCGGCCTCTCCGCCGATCTGGTAAGGTTTCTCATCCGCTTGAGAGATACTTCGGTTTCTCGATGACAGTGGGAGCGAGGAATGCATCATGAGATGATGACTCAACTAGTTTCGAGCAGGCCATCGAGAGTAGGGACTCTGTAAGAATGGCTGGATGCTTAGCGATATGAGATGGAATCCATGTACACCAGCAAAGTATGGACTTTAGCTGCTATATCTGAAGGGTTAAATCCCCATCAGGGGCAAGTATATCTTGAGATGATTACTTGGTGTAGATGGAAAGGTTGAGACTTTCAAACCTAGACTTGTTAAAGTTTATCGTCATCGACCAGGCGTGGATAATGATGAAACCTTTTTAGGGACTATGCTTAAGTCCATTCAGATCCTACTTGCCATTGCTGCATACCAGGATTACGATATCTGGTGGTTGGGTGCCATGACTGCTTTTCTAAAATGATTTAGAAGAGAACGTCTATAAGAACACAGCCAGAGGGCTTCGTAAACAGTGGGAGCAGCGGAAACGTGTGCAAGTTGCTTTACATAATAAAGCAGGCATCGCGGAGTTGGAACGTCTGTTTTGTTGTGATAGTCAAAGTGTTTGACTTCATCAAAATGGTAGATGAACCTTGTATATACAAAAAGGTAGTAGGGAGTATGGTGGTGATCCTCGTAAAGTACGTAGATGACATACTCTTGATAGGGAAGGAGTTTCCTATACTACACACGGCCAATCTCCTCTTATCACAAGGATTCTCCAAATAAGATAAAGGTGAATCACTGGAAAGGTTCCAGGGTGATAAGGACGACTGAATGTCAGTCGCAGGCATTGTCTTTACCCTTAGTCGAGGGACGGTATGTTGGAAGAGTTCCAAGCTAGATACCGTGGCAAACTAGACGATTAAGGCTGGATACATCGCTACTTAAGATACTACCAAAGAGGCTGTCTGGGTGTATATTAGTTCATGAGATGAACTCGGTTCCTACCATTGTATGACAATGGAAGTGTGGCTTCGGCCCAGGAACCCTGGTCCCATCAGTGACCCAGACATATTCTGAAGCAGCATCACCTGATCATGGAGATAGTTGATCTCCAGGGTGATCGAGGTTTGGGGAGTAGACTCAGAGGACAACACGGCGGATCCACTCATGAAAGCCTTTTCCCAAAGAGAAACTTTTATGGGATGGTTGAGTATTAAATACTGCAACCACTGCTAGAGATGACCCTAGTGAAAGTGGGAGATTGTTAGTTATATATATGCCCCAGTGGCCATTACTGTACATTGGATGTATATTGTAGTGGATACTAGGACATATATAGGTAGGACTTTCTTGCTCGACATGATAGTACGCTATCTGGTTACTCTTTATCTTAACATGTATACTTTCTGTCTCTCTATTACATGTTGATAAAGCCCTTAGGATGTGTACTCGACTTCCAGGACTATGATGTAGATCATACTAGTGGGGCCTGGGTAGTCCATGAGTACATCCTTCAATGTTCCTAGTCATGGGAATATCGAGACGGGGCATCGATATTCCAGAGTAGGCTAGCGTATATCTTCTCGACCCATGTGATGGGCGATGGATGATCCCATATCCATTGGTGTTTGACATCAGAGATGGTATGCGGGTGCTCAGTGGAGACTGGGTACACTGAACGGACTCGCCGAGAACTCCCAGATGATATTATACCTCACGTCAGATGGCAGTTCTCTGGTGACACTGGTATAGCTTAGTCTGTTGACCCGAGATCGTCATAGAGTCTTGTGTGTCTCCCACTGTGCTTTGATTTCCACCCTACCACGGCTCTACTGAGTCGTGCAAACAGGTGGTTTTTGGGTACAGTCCCAATTCACATGGAGGCAATGAGCGATAGGAGGGAATTCGTCTCTCCCGGTATTGGGAGTTGATGTTGCGCTATGCTCGACTGGCCATAATAGGAAATCCCTGACCATGGTTGCAGTGATCTACTGGTAAGTGTTATCAGTAGTTTCACACATGTTATGGACCTCACGTCAGCATGACTTATCAAGCTACTGGGGTCTGACGTTTACCACCCCTAGGCGAGATATGCGACATATCAGACAAACAGACCGGACTGTACGGTAAGTGTTACTGGTTGGATTCACAGGAGTGTGAGCGGGCTTGCTCGTCGATCTTCTGATCGCTCAATACCCGGGTGGCCATTACGTTTAGCAGACCGCTTGCGGCTTGTGGGTGTCTAATATGATCATCACCTGCTGCCGGCGTATTGAAGAGTCTTTAGAGTCCTACACAGAGGTTTCCTGGCTCAAGTGAAATGAAATAGGAGCGCATATGAGATATGTGCGGGACCGAGAATAATACCAGTATGTGATACTGTATTCGATTCTCGCGATTTGTGACATTGATCGGTTATATGCGTTATAGCCGGGTTATCGGATCAAGTGTTGATTCGATAAGTTGTTACTATTGATATTAGTCGGTTATATGCGATATGACCGGATCGTTAAATCAAGTATTGATTTAATGATTTAATGTATAATTATATATTAATATATTACTTTACATTGACTAATATTGTTCACTTTAAATGGATTTTCTCACTTGAAGTGCACATTGTATATGTGATATATTTTTGTACATTTGTTTGTATCATGTTTGATGATACATGCAACCTTGGGTGTGTGTATGCTATACACTATGTTTAGTTAATGGTTAGGGTTTCCATTGCTTTATTTATTTATCTATTTATTTTAGTTAAAAGAAAAAGGAAAAACAAAATGGTTGCTTTTATACTAGAACTTTCTTGATGCTTCATGCATCTTTGACTAAGTGACCATTTTGTCTTCATCTCCTAAACCTAACCATTCAACTAACCCTAGTTCATTCTCTACACTTAACCAAGGTTGCATTATGATAAGAATGAATGGGATTTTCTTTTTAACTTAATCCTTTTTATTCTATCATCATCTTCATCTTCATCAAGCTTTATGAAAGCTTGCTAGCTTCAATGGCAACATGAGAAAAAGAGTGAGAAATCCAATTCTAAAGTGAACCCGCTTCCTATTTCTTCATCCTCTACCACTTGCCAAGTAGTATGGGGTGTTTTCTTTACAATTTTCATGACTTGGTGAAGTTGGAGCTTAATCTTGAGTTGCCTCGACGTAGATCATCTTCGGCATCGAAGTCGACGATCTAGCCCGATCTTTTCTCCGATGAAACCACCGTGAGAGTCTAGGATTCCGATGGGTGCAGCGGAGGGACGTCATCACGGAGCTAGAGAGGTGGAGGACCGGATCTACAAAGGTTGTAGTCACTTTCCTTTAGCAATAAAGTCGTTTACTTGCTTGCATCGCCTTATCATCTAGTTAACGATCCGTATTAGGGTTTGTAGGCACATGAAAAAATTTGAATTGGGCATGTTTGATCTGTTGTGAGACCTCATTAGTGTGCCAAGGAACCCTACACTAACCATTAACAAAAGAATTAAAACAAAAGAAACCCTTTTTATGTAAAACTCTACATCCATGTTTAAAATGAAATACTTATCATAACACTTAATTTTTTTATTAGCTTAAAGTAGAATAAAATGTCATGTTAAAATATCATTTTTATGTTATCACACACTTTTATTCATTTTTATCGAAATAACTATATTTTTCGGATATAATTCCGATTCTCAATTTCATAGGCGATATCATTTTTATAAACTTATTAAATTCATATTTAAAATTATAAATTAATATTTATAATTTTCCAAAATGTTACAATATCACCCCCTTAAAAAAATTCGGTCCCCAAATTTAAATAAAAACCCCCATCTTAAAACATTTTTCTAAATCCAATCAACTCGATTTTTAAACAATTTGTCGGGGTCCAAAATTTTAAGATACATAGTCCGCTCAATTTCATGGAACTCCAAAGTCCCATATGAGCTAAAACGCATCATAACGCAACAATGTGCGTGAAAACTCAAAGGATATAAATTCGTATAACTATAACTCTAGCGGTTGTTATGAGAATTACATCAGTTATGATACAGAATATCAAATACGAAAACCGTGTTGTAAATCAAGTACACAATCAATGTCATAGTCGTAGTGCAGTATCGGAAGCACGTGACCAAGCGAAAAATATATAAATCAAATCTATAAGATATTCTCTCAAGTGCAAATCATGAAAACAAAATCAATCCTAACGGGTTTGCATGAAATCTCAAACCACACGTCACGGTGTGCATGAAACCAAAACAGCGCCAAGTACAACAGACGTGCACGAAACGATATCCACTGCATCAACTGTGCATGGAACAAAAGTGTACAAATAGTATCAAGTGCATCGGGGTGCACAAAATCAAATTCAAGTGCATCAGGGTGCACAAAATATCAAAACGTGTAACTTGTGTGCATGAAACCTTACCGAGTACCTAGAGTGTATATATATAAAATCTCTTAATCATGTGCAACTGATATGCACGAAAAATATTAGTCTAGTGCATCTGGAGTACATGACATTCCAATCAAGTGAAGTCACCTCGCATTAAAATCTCAACAAGTGCACCTGGCATGCACAAAACATTAATCAAAGTGCAATCATCATGCACAAAAATCTCGACGAATGCACTTGGTGTGCACAAAAAAATTGTGTGACCCTCATGTCCTCAAAATACATAAATCAAAATAACGGACGCTGAGTTGTCCTCTTTTCAATGTTTGAAAACGAAATATTTGGATCAAAAACCCAAATAATAAAGCAACGGACATCGAAGTATATCTTCCTCAATGTCGTAAGGTGTTTATACGTCCGGAACTGGCATAGCAAGAATTTCTACTTGCCTTCTGCCATGATCTAGCGTTCTCTGTCTCTGAATTATGGTTCTTCTTGCGGATCTCTAACGCCAGGGCCTCTTTATACAATCGTCCGGTGAGGAACAACGACGCAATCAGTCCTACTGCTGCTACCTCCCACAACATCTTCTTGACAATTAGTCCAGTCTTTCTCAACGTAACATGTTGACGACGGAAATCTCTAATCTCTACGTGTGCGCCAAACAATTAATCCTGGGTCCAATCTTACTTATTATAAACTCCTGGAAAGAATCCATCAAGTCTCATGCTGATATCATTTATCCAGCCTGCCCGGAACTAGCACTCATTACTGAATCCACTTTCTCTTCATAACAACCACCATCTCTTTAAGATTTTCCTCTGAAAGTGTAGTCGTACGCGCCTCTGCATTCGCATCGAATCTTCAATATCGACGGTGAAGAACAACTGCCCACTGAGACTTCACACCAATCGCCTGTTCCATTACTCTCCCATATCAATAAATTAAGGAGCGTATCACGATAGTCACGCAAATTGCAAGTCATACTCGGTTATGACCAAGCTCGGAGTCTAATACGACAACTCGAAAATACGAATCCGGCATCTCTGACACTTTGTGGAAAAATCTAGCTAAGCTCAACTACACGAACTCGTCCCAATTCGTCGGACAATACGATTTCTCTCGAACGACTTACATCAGGTCTGAGTAGAACCCACCAAGGAAACTAATTAACTTCACCAAACTTTGCATCGGAGTGCCACAATGAATTAAAATATCCTAGCCATCTCCTATCTGAACGACTATGAACCTTCTAGTCCATCTATACTCGTAATTATCGGCGACTTTTAACTTCGTGAACTCTGAAAGAAACACCTCGATAACCTCAGCAATGATTGGTACGACTTGTCTGAACAGTAGGCAACACCAGTATCTTCGGAGAGGGAAAACATCACGCCTCAAGTCCGGCTGATCTCTAACAATGACTCGACCCTCTGGTGCGGATCCCGAAGAAACTCGCTTCAACATTAGAACCCGATCGAATATGAATAAACGACGTGTCTCTATATCACCGGAATGCCACCCTTGTCAGTCCTTGTCCCAGACAAGTCTGCCCTGACCATATCTCTAACCGCGGCCTTCTCGGCTCATGTAAACATGGCAACCGAAACAATCAACAAGCATTGACAAGGATAGATCAATGGAACGAATAGAAGAAAGATCTCAAGATATAAATCATAAGGTAACTTAGGCAGAGTATCATATCGTAAATATGCCGCGGAATATATGTACGGTACGTCATTCTACTTAGTACATACTCCATCAACCAAGGTCATCCTATATAACGAAAGTTCGGGTATAAGACCCCCAAAGTCAAGTCTAAGTCCTATAAAGTAAAATCAAGGTAACAAAAGTGCATGCCTAGACCCCATATAGCCAAATCTAGACTCGAACAAAGGTTAAACCAAACGCTCTGATACCAACTTTGTCATGACCCAAATATGGCACGTGACCGGCACTTAAATCACATGACATCTAAATACGTCGACACGGTCCAAGTAAGCCGAAACTCGGAATCTAAACCCTTTTTGAAAATATTGGAGGTGAGGTTTAAAATAGTCATCAGATGGGATCAGTTTAGAATAAACATTTAAGTTTAATTAAGTATGTTTGAAAAGCATCTGTGACATTTTGAAATTCGACAGCACCTCCTTCGTAATTTTGTATAAAACCCGATACAATATAATAATATAAATAGCATCCCAACGGGAGCCAACTTCCATGCCCAAACGGCGGAGCAACCAAGCAAACAATATACGACGCACAATGGCGATGAGAAGAAAAGCGAAACAAAATCAACAATATAAAATGGTCGACTCCAATAAGTGCGACGTCACAACACAAAAACTCTAAGTCTCGCTTCTAAGTTCACAATATACCCTTTCTAAGTTGATGGAGTTTTACTAGATACAAAAAGATAAGAATATACGAATGTGAGTACAATACAATAGTAACCCACCTGCCAAAGCAATCACCGAAAAGAATGTGTGCCCCGAGCCGCTGATAATCCAAGCGGTAACACCTGTAAGAAACTGTGGCACAACAGAAGTGAGTTGCCAACTCAGTGAATAAAAGTACATCACAAGGTAGAAATCGAATGCACAACGATACTTAGGTTATAAGTATAGTACTATCATATCCTGTACTAATATAATATATGATATGCATATATATCATAAATGTAATTATATCCATCACATGAACCCAAAATAGAATATATCAATGCAAATGACCTGTATCTAGGTATAAGCCCAAAAGTAGCTGAAAATATATATGTAAAACCTCTTCTTTAAAATAGCCACGGAATACATATGTCACGGCATAAAAGCAGACGTGATAGTATGAAATATAATATGTATCTTATTTAAGATATACGTCCTGCTGTTTTAATGAATAGTATTAAGAGGTTTACAATTTAAAAGATCTCAATGTCATACCAGACATGTCAAAATAATGAGACCATAGCTCGATTTAAATTCCTTTTTAATGTATGCAATTACCAATAAAGAGATATGCAGGTACTGTCCCCCGGACCAGTCTTGGTCGGCTACAATAACTATAATATAACTGGGTACCTCATGATAGCAACATATCAATATATATGGATGTCTACTAGCGACACCCGAAATCAGAAATCTCTCATGTCCATCACCGACACGCAAATCCTTAAATCTCCCGTGTCCATCACCGACACGCAAATGCAGATACCGTCGACACCAACTCAACAGATGATCGTCACCGATATCTCTGGCCCTGGTCGGTATCACCTGGATATCCACCGTGCCTAAATCGAACCTCGGTCAGTATCCCCTGGATATCTGCCGTGCTCATCTCTATCTCCGGTATCGAGTATCCTCGCTAGGCTCCCCGCCTTACATGCGGCTATCATGCCCCTCGGTCTCGACCGGGTCCACCATGTATCCGACTGTATATCCCCCCTCCCCACTCAGTCTGGATAACGTAGTAATCCGTAACCATATAGCCCCCCCACTCGGTTCGGAGTAAAACAAAACATAAAAACAACTCATGGTGGACATCAACTCATCGTATCCAAAGATAACAAGTAAAGAAGAAGAATCCTTGCATTAATCATTCTGATAATATATTATATATACATATATAACAGCGTCCCATATCACTGATATATATTATCAAAATTAAAACATCCAGAAACTCATAAGAATCCAATATGAATACCCATAGTACTGGTATTCGCAATAATTAACATGTAAAACGGGTAAAGCATGTAAATAACATCATACAAGTAATAAACGTAACCATCCTACTGTGTCATGACATTACTAATGATGTGTAGTGTGGCATATGAGTCTGTGCTCGTGCAGCATGGCAATCATTAGTATTTGTGCTAGTGTTCTATAAGTTTAATAGCATACTCATATCAATATCCACATACGCATTACATAGTATAACGGTCTTTTAGTGACATGGCAGTACCATTGAGGTGTAGTGTAACCTGTGCTTACGTGCTCGTGCAACATAATACTCATTGGTGGTTGTGCGGTGTTCTATCAGAGTGTTCGTATGACGGAAATGATAACATCAATAATTATAACGCGAACATGTAAAGTAAATCTAAGTGTAACTAATAAATGTAACTACTTGCTATGAGCTATACCATTATCTTTGAAAAGGAAACGAAACATTGGTTTTGAAATTAGGAAGCTGCCTTGGGTTGAAAATGGATATTTGTCTTGGAAATTGGTATCGCATCCTTGTCTTTTATCATCAAAAAGGGAAACGAATCATTAATTTTTAAAAGAGTATAGCTCACTCAAGTATTACGTTCTAAAACGGAATAAAATATAACGCTACGAGTCTAAAAGAAACTTGGCCGTTATTCGGCATGCTAATCTCGTATCACAAGTACAGTATGGTTCCTCGTACCGTATCCACATCATCACAATACTCCAAATCCTCTCAAGTACGGCATAATCCTTCATACCAATCCACCAAATCATGAATAAACTATATGCACATGAATATACACTAAATGCAGCATGATTTCAATATCATTAACTTAAATAAACACAAAAGAACTAACTATATATCCTAGTATCTGTCACGCCCTGCTTCCCAATATACGGGCAGAGGACGCGACGAGGCCGCTACGTATTTACTCTGAAGTAAACACGCTGAGCGTATCTAAGTAATATAAATAAAATACACAAGAGATAAAGACAATAGATATAATTGAACAACAACTTTATTTATTCACATTCTTTTTACAATACATCTGAAAAGTAAATACATGGAATAAAAAAAATTCCTAAACAATGGCATAACAGAAATGGAAAGTACTGAAATGAAATGTACAAGTATCTAGAGCTCAGGGTCGAAGGCTAGTTGATCCAAGTCCTCGCTGGTGGGCTCGATCTCCTGAAGGTCCAAATCACCTGACAACATTCCAAAGAAGAAAGAGAAGGAATGTCGTCAGTGAACAATCGCTCGGTAAGTCCCAAAGATAAAGAGAAGTAGAATAGACAGAGAGAGAGTGTGTGTGTAACTTTTAAAGTGGTATTATATTGTTATAATGTTTTATTTAGTGTTCACGCTATTGTTTGTAGCTTGGTACAGAAGAGGCCAGTGTATACGAGAGGAGTCTCAGTAGACCAGAGACTAAGGTGAACGGAATACAAGGAACCGTTAAGTGATGGTACAACGGCAATTGAATTCAGATTTGGTGTCTTAATGGTTGCAGTCTCATGCCACTTCTAACACCTTCCGTACCAATCTAACCCTTAAACCCCGTGATGTCTTGATCGTATTGTTTGTATTGTATTGTAAATTGTATTATCTTGTATTATAGATTATATAGATGGATGACTTGCCGAAACCATGATATCAGTAAATGGATATAACTGGAGAATCATGTAGATGGATGTATATCCATGGTTCAGTTCAGTCAAGTTGTATAGATTGATTGATTGAACAGATTGAATATATGGATTCATATTGAATTGTTATGTATATACTTGAATCTCATTCAAGTCAGATTTATTATATTGAGACTCAGTCTGAGTCAGACAATTAGAAAAGAAATTGAATTCTGAATTAGATTTTGGTGTTATCGGTAACCGCTGCATATGGACGGCAGGATTTGTGTCTTTTTCAAAGACGATTACCGTGTTGATAACACTGTTTGTTAAGTTATCTACCTTAAATAGGCAAGCACCCATATCTCCGGCTTTTTGAGGCTCAAGAGACTGGTCCCGCTTAAACCTATGTTTACTAGGGTCCTTATTGTAATTTAGTATAACTTGATGGGGTTTTATGTAAAAGTAATTTTGTATAATTTTCAAAATACACCTCAAGTATGTTATTATCGTCTTTAAAGTTTTCATTGATGTATATTTTATCATTGTGACATTTCTAGTGAATAGAACCTATTTTCATAATATATGGTATTTATTTGTAATATTGGAATTGTATGGTATTTTCTTGTAAATGAGATGTTTTTTTTGAATTTTGGAAATGTGGAATATTATAAATACTAAAAATAGATATTTTGATATTAATTACATATATATTTATTTATTAAAAACATAAGTTTTATTTATAATAGAAATCATATTTTCTAAAGAAAATTGTATTTTAAATCTTTCGAGACCGAATGCTCCTTGCGGAGGTCTGCATCTCGCACTACTAAGTCCGAGGATATGTGATAATCCGCACCATCCCGAACGGGTTCCCCGAAATGGGTTGTAGCGGTACATTGCAAAGATTTGTTAAAAATACATATCTTGTAGAAAAGGTTTTTATAAGTTAAAGGTATTTAATTGTAAATTCGTATTCCCATATTCTAAATTCCAAAAAGATATCGTGTTATGATAGAGATGTGTGTTGTGAGGAGGTAGGTCATTAGCTCATGAATTATCTAAAGGTATAGCAAGGAATTATAATGATTTATGTCAAAACTAAACTATATGGTATTTTTCTAAAAAAGTGCGATAAAAATTACAATATGAATTCTTTTGCTACGAAACTTGTTCAATATGTTTTTTTAATGTTTAATGGTCTTGATGTGCAAGTTTGGTATTGTTGTATTTAAGAAAATTGGAACTTTTTATAAAAAAAACAAATCGGAAGTCGGATTAACTCCGCTTCAGTCGGGTTTTAGAATAACAAGTTTTTAGATTAGAAAAGAGAAATGGGAAGAGGGACTTACTGGATTTTAGATTAGAGAAAAGGATGAGGGAGAGGCAGGAGGTGCCGATGCATCGTTTTGTCGCCGGGAGCTCCTAGGGTCGTCGTCGAAAGTTCGTCGGAGCTTCGCGCTTCGCTAACTCCACTTGTACATAAAAGTTCTAGGGAATTTTCTTGAGAGTTTGGACAGAGATTTGGAAGTGAGGAGGGTGTGGAATAGAGTGGTATTTATAGGAAAATCTAGGGTTTAGGATAGATGAAAGGGTGTGATAAAATTGTATTAAAATTTGTATTAAAAAAATGGATTAATGGGGGTTTTGATGGTTCTGTTACTGTGCAGGGTTTTTAAACTATACAGGGGTTATAAGGAGACCAAAAGTCACAGAAGTCAAGAAGGCAAAATCGGATTTTAGGCTGACTCGGCCGGTGGCGGCGGCCGATTCGACCGAGTCGCTGACCGAGTTAGGCCAAGTTCAGCCTCCACGTGTCCCCCATCGCTTGGTTACTACAGTTGATTCATTTGTTTTTAGTGTGACCGTTGGGTTTGCGGGTTATGCACGTGTAGACTCTTGGGCTTCTAAAAAGATTAAAAGAAATCAATATAAAAAATAATGTGGCTGATGAGATTTGAACTCTGGTGTTTTGGTTTAGCAGTGCAAGGTCTTACCAATAACCTACAAGCTCCTTCTTGCTATTAAAAAGCAAAACAAATACTTATAGTACTCACAGGAAATATAAATACTCCAAGTATACATTAATTTTAAATGAATTTTATGTACACTAAAATTGGAGTAGTTACAGTATCATATGTATAAGGTTGCGGGGGTGCTATACGTCATCCACCCGACTTCCCCCGTAGATGTAAATCTACTCACCAACGTGTTGAGCTCGCTGAAATCCATGCTGCTATGTTCGCCAACTCCGTCTCGAAAACCTTCGCGATCATACCTATAATCGTAGTTATGAAATATCGGCGTAAATATCATATCCAAATAAAAATAACGAGCTAAGAATCCATAGGTTAGAACCTACAGCTTACTTACTTAAGAAATTATCAATTGCCTTTGAATTTAACGTACGAACGTCAACGTTTTAGTTGCAGTATAAAAATACGAAAACCCGTATCGGAATATCAGAAACTTGATAAAACCTTTACAAAAGCATTCTCAAATTTCTCTATAAGAATACTGGAACAAATCAAACAATACAGTAACTCATAAAATACCAAACTAAAGCTACAGAAAAAAAACCAACACCAACCAGCCTAGGAGGGCCGGCGTCGCCGGAAAATTGGTGAATGTCGCCGGACTTGGTAGGGAGTTTGGAGTCAGGCTTTAAGTGTAGTCTCCAAGTGGTCTCATGATACTTATAGTATTGTTAGTTTTTCTATTGGTGTTTCCAAATAGTTCCAGATTTAATATTTGTACCACAAATATTACAAATATCCTAGTTTATGATACTGCACATAGTAAAAAGATATTAAAACTGAATAAACTTTTACAAAGAAAGTGATATATACCTATGAAGAGGGTTCATAAAGAAATCCAGCTCAAGGTTTGTATGATGGAAGCTCTTAGGGGTTGTAGTGGCTTCTAGGTTGATGGTGTGAGCAAAATTAGTGAAGGAATTCATGGCTTCTCTCTTTGTGGAAGTGAACACTTAGAAATATTTAGTGTGGAAAGCATGAAGAACCTATGGTTTCGGTTTGAGATTTTGCATAAAGTGTTAGAAGAAAAGAATAGGGTGAGGATGTGCGTATTGAAAGGAGGAGGTGTCAACCATGAGAGGTGAGGTGTAGTGTTGTGAGGTGATGATATAAAGTGTGAAGGATGAGGTGGAGAGAGTTGAGCATGGGTGAGAGTGTGGTGTTGTGAGGGTTTAGCCTAGGTTATGATATGCCAACAATTAACAAAAGAATTAAAACAAAAGAAACCCTTTTTATGTAAAACTCTACATCCATGTTTAAAATGAAATACTTATCATAACACTTAATTTTTTTATTAGCTTAATATAGAATACAATGTCATGTTAAAATAATTAAAATATCATCTTATGATATCACACACTTTTATTCATTTTTATCGAAATAACTGCATTTTTTGGATATTATTCTGATTCCCAATTTCATAGGCGATATCATTTTTGTAAACATATTAAATTCATATTTAAAATTATAAATAATATTTATAATTTTCCAAAATGTTACATGTTTGAGACTAAAATTATCTTAGGAGATATAAGATGAATATCATTTGGGATATCATTAATGGGAGACCACTAGTCATTTTTGAGACTGAGGTCGGCTTGGAAAAACATGAGCAATATGGGCTCGGTTGTTTCAGTATCAAAGAGGTCTAACCTTAGGAAACTTAGCCAATTTGGGCTAAGATTGAATCTCCAACGGTGCTAAGCACAGAGGAATACAGTGCTCACGTGCGTTTCACGTGGGCACTGGATTAGTGTTAAACACTAGAGTTTTATGGCGCTCACATGTCACACGTGGGGCACCACAAATATGGGCACTGGACTAGTGTTAAACACTAGAGTTTTATGGTGATCAGGTGACACACGTGAGGCACCCCAAATATGGGCATTGGACTAGTGTTAAACACTAGAATTTTATGGCGCTCATGTGACACACGTGAGGCACCCCAAATATAGTCACTGCGCTTTGGGTTTTATCTCCCCCCTTTTTATATAATTGCTAAGCACTTGGTTCTTGTTGCGCCCGTGTGTGAAACACGTGAGTGTTCTCCGCCGAAAGACGCGACCGGGACGTTAGGACGTCCGGCCTGAATTTTGAGGGCAGATGCTATTTGGATTTATCCGTCTACCTCTCCGAATATGCCAAGTTGATTTATGGCACAATGTATCGGAGGTTTAGATGGACGCGGCCGTTGTAGCAGACTTCGTCATATTCCCCCTTATTGTGAGGGGTTTTTGATTGTGGGGACACTCTTCCCTGCAGGCGCAAGCCCCTGCAGTTAATTACGCTACCGCATCGCGGTAACCACTTTCTCCTTCTCCAGATGGTCACTTCGTGTCGTGTATGTTTGTTTTATTTTTGGTTGTCCGTGGATTGTATACGGAGACTAATTTATGTTGTTGCCCGTAGGGCGGGGATTAGTCCAAATCCGTATTTTCTTAGATTTGGGTTTGGATTGGTTTAAGGATCGTTAATCTCATTTGAGATTAAGATCAACTTAAATGTTTGTTAAGGATACGTTAGTCTAATTTTAGATTAAGATCTACTTAACAGGGTTTTGGGATCTTTTAGATCCAACAAAAAAGCATTTGGACTCTATTGTTTTAGTTTAGGGACATCACGGTCCATTGGGTTTAAGGATATCATAGTCCGTAGGGTTTAAAGACATCATAGTCTATGAGTTTAAGGATCTCATAGTCCATAAAGTTTAAGGACATCATAGTCTATGAGTTTAAGGACCTCATAGTCCGTAGGGTTTAAAGACATCGAAGTCTGGGTTTAAAGACATCGTAGTCTGGTTTAAAGACATCGTAGTCTGTGTTATTTTGGTTTCAAAGTTTGGGGATGCACCAAAAGTTATTGGCTAATGGGACCCTCCATCTCTCTGAAGACGTTGAAGAATTACAATGACATGTATCAGAGGTATGAAGAGATGTACCCTTGAACCAATATTGGTTCGGAGATCCATAGTCAAGTTTGGGACTAATACCAATTAAAAATATTGTGAGCACATCGGCTCAGTTGATCTGAATTAGGGATTTGTGGCCAACTTGGGCTCAGCCCACTCAGTTTTGAATAAAATGTTGAACATTTGTTTAGGCTCGGTCCCTTTTTATCCAAACAATGTTGAGCATTGATTTGGGTTCTGACACCCCTTTTTCTTTTTTTCTTTTACTGAGTGTTGAACACTCTTTATGGTGCTGGGATTTATTTAAAGAACACTTTGTGTTCCCTCAGCGCCCACGTGAGGAGCACGTGGAGCGCTTGGCGCTTGGCGCAAGACTTGGAGCGCTAAGGTGCTTCTTATGCAATAGCGCACACGTGAGGAGCACGTGGCGCGCTTAGGCGCCAACCAATGAGTGCAGAGTGCTCTTTATAAAAACAGCGCCCGCGTGAGGAGCACGTGGCGCGCTTGGCACATGGCGCCAACCAATGAGTGCACAGCTCTCTTTATAAAAACAGCGCCCTCGTAAGGAGAATGTGGCGCGCTTGGCGCTTGGTGCCAACCAACGAGTGCAGAGCGCTCTTTATTTAGTAGCGCTTGGAGCGGGGTTTCCTTTTATGTATTATATTCTGCAAAGTTCAATTCTTTGTTCTTCCCCAGATCTTTGATCCCTAAAACAAATTCATCCCCGTAAGAATTAAATTCTTATTTGTGAGAAACTTGTCTCATGGATCTCAGATCCGAGGAAAGAACTAAGTTCTTTTTATGAGGATTAAACCCTTGAGATACTCTGATCTCTTCTGTTTTTGTGAAAGACTTTGTTTTAGAGATGAATGATCTAGAAAAAGAACTAAGTTCTTCTAAAGTGAGAGTTAAACTCTCAAAATATGGAGGGGGTGTTATGATCCCTCTTCTTCTTATTTACCTTGAAGAAGGTTCATCGTCTTAGAGTTTGCTCTTCTCTTTTTCTTTTCCGTGAACTTGAAACTTATAGGGAGGTTTCTCTTTCTTTTAAGACTTGAAGTCTTGGGTCCTTTATATAGTGAAGGTTGTTCTGTTGAATCAGTTAAGGAATTCTCTCATTGAGAGATCTCTGATTGATTTGTGGATTTTATCCACCGTTGGATCTTTGATCCAAGGACTTCTGTTTTACAGAAGAGATCCTTCTTGTTTTTAACAAGATTGGGAAAATATTTTCCCATACAGAACTTATTCTATATCTTGGTGATATTTAATCACCATTGGATCTTTGATCCAACGGTGCTCTGATTTACAGAGCACAATCTTTCTTTTTTGGAAAGATTTGAGGAGTATTTCCTCAACAGAATTTTAATTCTGTAATTTGATGATTTATTCATCTTCGTTGGATCTTTGATCTAAAGGTGGAGAACATTTAGTTCTAGTGCGGGCGCTCCCGTGCTTTGCACGTGAGGCGCTGCCTCAGAGTCTTTGACTCTTGACGCTGGCGCTCTTAGCGCTAGTGCTCTCATGCTTTGCACGTGAGGCGTTGCCTCAGAATCTTAGACTCTTGGCGCTAGCGCTCTCGTGCTTTGCACGTGAGGCGCTGCCTCAGTTCAAATTTCAAATTTTGAACAGAGCTTTGCTCTAATTGGGGGAAATAAATGCCCCCACCGCTGCACTCACATGGCTCACAGGTGAGTGCAGCGGTGGCAGCCTTTCCACCGTTAGATTGTCTTGAAAGTCGTATCGACTTTCAACACGTATAAATAGAGCGTTTGGCCCTTTAAGATGACCTCTGTTCAACTTCTTGTTTTCTTATTCTTGAGAATTTTATTCTCTCTTCAGAGTTACGCTCTCTACCTTAAGAACTCTCTTAGAGTCGGAACCTTGCCAAAAATTTAGGTAAAAATCAAATCTTTGAAGGGGTTACTCCATAATCTAGGGTTTCACCCATTAACAGAGCTTTTCTCTTCTCAAATCATAGAGATTTTTAGAGTTTCTCAACAGGGCTTTCCTCTTCTTAGATCATAGATCTGAAGAGATCTTTTTTAGGGCTTCTTAACCCATTAATGAAGAACTCTTAGAATTCATTTTGCAGATCTTAAAGATCTCGGAGTTTTTAACTCAGTAAAAGCTTTGCTTTTTAGGGTTTTGATGGATTATTCCATCATTCTCACAAAGCATAGCTCTTAAAATTTTTAGGGAATTTTATTCCTCTCATGATTAGAGTTGACAGATGTCACTCTTGTCCTGCAGAGTGTTGCTCTCGAGGGAGTTCAACTCCTTGGCCCGAGGGGCCTCTCATTAAATGAGAATCCTTTTAGGATTCCCTATTTAATGAGCGACTGTCTCATCAATGATGAGCCGTCATCTTGATTTTGTGGGTCCCTTTTGGTCCATTTCCACTGCATTGCAGTGTGGTACCAATTTAAAGTACCAAGCGTCAGAATTTTGACTATAGCATTTGCAGGGTTACCTACGACTGCAGCAAGGTTTCGGAAGGCATCGTCCATGCCAAATTCAAAAAATTTCCATTTTAGCTAACCCTAACTAGAATCGTAAACTAGAAATATATGGAATCAAATGAAAACAATTTGCAATTAGTAAAGAGAGCGAGGAATACAACCTTTGTAGACCGGTCCTTCACTTCAATAGCTCCGTGAAGTAGTCCCCTTCGCTGCGATCGTAAACTCCGGACTCTAGAAAGGCTCCACGAAGAAATGAACATGCTTGCTTCGATGACTTCGAGGTCAAAGATGATCTACATCGAGGAGACACTAACCGAAGCTGTTTCTTCACTAGGTCATGAACTTTGTGAAGAGAACACCCTATACTAAATGGCAAGTAGCAGAGGATGATGAAGTATGAAGTGGGCTCACTTTAGAATTGATTTTCTCACATTTTGTCTCATAACTCCATGGAAGCTAGAAAGCGTTTTAAGAGGAAGAAGAAGAAGATGAACTCAAGTCAATAATTCATCCAAATGAATTATGTAACCATGGGTGAGTTAAGTCCTCATGCTTAACTCATGTAGAGAATTAACCAAGCTATAAGGTTAAGGGTTGGGTTAAATAATATCTTAAGGAACGACAAAAGAGTTGACTTTGTCAATGTTTCTACAAGCTTCATCTAAGCTTGATAACTTTGACAAAGTCATTCTCTTTTGTTAAACCTTAAGAAATAAACAAAACCCTAATTTAACCTTGTTGGATATAGTGCCCTCAGAGTCAATTATTGGATCACAGGCACGTGATTGCAATGATTGAGGAGGACCTATGCCGGTAGGACAGTCTTACTCGAGATGATAGTATGCTATCTGGTTTATCTCTATCATCGTGTACTGCTTTAGGTGACCTTACGAGTCGCTATTACACGTTGATAGAGCCCCTAGGATTCTTGCTTGACTACCAGCAGTATGAGGGCGATCATATACGTGAGAGCTGGAGTCTATAAGCACATCCTTAAATGGTCCCTAGTCGTGGGAGTTTCGAGACAGGGCATCGATTCTCCAGAGTAGACTATTGTATACAGTCGAGACCCCGACGAGGGACGGTGGCCGGTCTCACAAGCCACTGGTGTCAGTTGGTTCACCTAAGATGTATACAGGTGCTCATTGGGTTATGAGTACACCGGACAGGACTCGCCGGGAGCCTGCTAGTTGGTATTATACCTGATGTCAGATAGCAGTTCCCTGATGACATGTGTACAGGTTAGTTCATCGACCTGAGATCGTCATTTGTCTCGTGTGAGTTCCCACTGTGCTTTGATTACTACCCTACCACGGCTCAAAGGAGTGGTGCAAACAGGTTTTAGTTGGGTACAGTCCCGAGACACATTGAGGCAGTGAGCGGATCTGCAGGGGTTCGTCTCTCCCGGTATTAGGGGTGAGGCCGTGCTGTGTCTAGGAGAGCCAGAACATGAAAAGTCCTTGGCCAAGGCAGGAGATTTGCTGGTAGGTATTCTAGTTGTATCTCAGGGTGTTCTGGGCTACACTCCGACACGACTTGTACCGCTATTGGGGGTCTGACTTTTACCAACCTCCTAGGCCCGCCATGCGATGCTCATAGACGAACGGACCGGACTGTACGGATATTGTCACTGACAGGCTCAGTAGGGTGTCAGGATGAGTTCGCTCATCGACGTCCCTTTTGGTCAATAGCTGGTGGCCCATCACGTATGGCTGATACCTCTGACGTACTAGTGGTTAAATCCACAGCCATAGTATTGACGAGTCTTTAGAGTCCACCACACACTCAGTTACTCAGGTTTCGGGCGAAACGCTGTAGAGGCCGTATGGAGATATGGCAGGGTTCGATCAGATACGTGCGGTATTGCACGGATCGTGATCGGACGGATTTTACTAGCCGGCTTTGGCTTAAGCCGGATCCTAGTATTAGATAGTGTAGATTTTGTCTCTTTGCATTTGTGTTGAGTGGGAATACAAATGAGGGCATGTATATGCAGTAGCGGGCTTTTCCTGTAATTTATTACGGGATCAGTTTTCTGAAGTTGCCAGTTTGCATTCCGTTCCGGCCGGTTTTCCTTTATTCTTTCGCGGCCGGACTTTCCGATGGAGGGGGTAATTTGCAATTGTGCAAATTACTTATTGTGGAGGGTGTTTCTTGCATATATGTGGCTTCATGATTGTTCTCTCATGATGAGATTCTTTTCTTGTCCATTCTTTGCTTTCATGTGATGGTTTAGTGATTTGATGAGAAGAGAAGTGGGTGTGACCTTATTCTTGCGTTATCTTTTCTTTTCTCCATGGATTAATTCATTCCATTTTCTCTCCACCATGGAGGAGGGGAGGCCGACCATTACTTGAGTGAGAATGAGAGAGTTTCATTTTGAGTGGTGGCATTATTCTTGATCTCATTTTTCTTGCTAGGAAAATTGAAAGCACCAAATTTCCTTAACCTCTTCCTCCATCCTCCATGGCAACTAAACCCCAAAGAGACATAGACTCTACACTAGTCTACAGCAAATCTTGGACGCGTCAGCTAGCCAACTTCATGCCCGAGTTGCCTCGGTCCAGAGGTGGGAGCCCGTAAAAGTATTCGGCTACGTGGTGCCCTTTCCGACGAGGACGTGACGGACGGAGATTCTGCGGGAGATCGGAGTGGAGACGAAGACCGAAAGACACGGATCGCTTGGTATAGCTTCTCTACTCTTTTCTAGTTTGCTAGTAGCTAGGTTAATGGCCCGATCCGAGTTAAAAGTGCGCGGTGGTGCCGGTTTGCTAGTTTGCAAAGTTTTTGTTTCCGCGTTTCCGGCGTCGGATCGACGGCCGGGGCGCCGCCGCGGACTTACATTGGTATCAGAGCCACGCCGTTAACCTTGCCTAGCTTGCTCTAATGTGTTTACATCCTCGATCGAACAAAAATCCCGAAAACCCGATTTTGTGTGCATGTGTTCTCTGTCGAAAATTTTTCAGCTCCAAAATTTTTTCAGGTTGTTGCAGAAACATGTGCAGAGAATTTTAAGAACACGGAAAAAATTTGGTGACCCAATTCGTCTATATGGCCGCGGAACCGCGGCCATAACCCCACTTTGGCCGCGGTTCCGCCGCAATAATATAGCTTCGTTGCACCATTTTTTTCCAGTGGATCCTAGTCTGAGAAATGGGGTTTTTGGAACATTCTTTTTGGGCCCAGATTTTCTGTAAGTGCTACAGTACTGCTTGGGGCCCACTTCGATAAATTTGTTCGATCGGATATTTTAAACATGCTAGTTCACAGTATTTACATTATATCTGCGACCGTGAATTGAAGGGTTCCTAGGCACACTAATGAAGTCTCACAAGGCATCAAACATGGCTAATTCAAATTTTACATTTGCCTATAAACCCTAATACGGATCGTTAACTAGATTTATAGGCTATGTGATGCAAGTTAACAACTTTAACTTAAAAAGAAAGGGGCTACAACCTTTGTAGATCCGGTCCACCACTTCCTAAGCTCCGCGATGATGTCCCTCCGCTGTCCAAATCGGATCCCGGACTCTAGCGTCGGCTTCATCGGAAAAATGGGCGGGCTTGGTCGTCGGCTTCGATGCCGAAGATGATCTACGTCGAGGCATCACAAGATCAAGCTCCCACTTCACCAAGTCATGAAACTTGTGAAGAAAACACCCTATACTACTTGGCAAGAGGTAGAGGATGAAGAAATAGGAAGTGGGTTCACTTTAAAATTGGATTTCTCACTTGATTTCTTCACTTGCCATTGATGAGGCAAGCTTTCTTTTTGATGAAAATGAACATGAAGAAGAAAGAATATGATAAGTGTTTAATAATTTTTTTTAGAAAAATAAAAGAAATACTTATCATATACTAACCTTAGTTGAGTGTAGAGAATAGACCATGGTTAACTTGAATGGTTAGGGTTAAGTATAAGACAAGAATGATGACTTAGTCAAAACTTCATGAAGCTTCAACTAACAAACAAACCAATCCACCATTCATTTATCCTTTCCAACATGAAAAAGTAAATAAATAAATGAATAAATAAGTAATGGATAAACAAAACCCTAATCATTAGTTTAACCATGGTTTAATTCTTTACTCTTAACCAAGTAAGCATGTATCATCAAACATGATACAATCATGTGCACAAAAGTATATCACATATACAACTTGCACATCAAGTGAGAAAATCCTTTTAAAGTGAACTAATACTAGTTAATGCAAAGTAATATATCAAATATATAATTATGCATTAAATCATTAAATCAATAATTGATTTAATGATCCGGTCATATCGCATATAATCGACTAGTATCCTATGTATCGGCTTATCGAATCAATCTTCGATTCGATAACTAGGTTATATCGCATATAACCAATCGATACATTCATCGCGAGAATGGAATACGGTATCACATACACGCATTATTCTCGGTCCTGCACATATCTCATATGCGCTCCTATTTCGTTTCGCTTGAGCCAGGAAACCTCTGTGTAGGACTCTAAAAACTCGTCAATACGCCGGCAGCAGATGATGATCATATCAAGCACCCACAAGCCGCAAGCGGTCTGCTAAACGTAACGGCCACCCGGGTATTGAGCGATCAGAAGATCGACGAGCAAGCCCGCTCACACTCCTGTGAATCCAACCAGCAACACTTACCGTACAATCCGGTCTGTTCGTCTGATATGTCGCATATCTCGTCTAGGGGTGGTAAATGTCAGACCCCAGTAGCTCGATACGTCATGCCGATGTGAGGTCCATAACAATCGTGAAACTACTGATAACTCTTACCAGTATATCACTGCAACCCTGGCCAGGGATTTCCTGTTATGGCCAGTCGAGCATAGCGCAACATCAACCCCCAATACCGGGAGAGACGAATCCCCTCCTATCGCTCATTGCCTCCATGTGACTCGGGACTGTACCCAAAAACCACATGTTTGCACGACTCAGTAGAGCCGTGGTAGGGTGGAAATCAAAGCACAGTGGGAGACACACAAGACTCTATGACGATCTCGGGTCAACAGACTAAGCTGTACCAGTGTCACCAGAGAACTGCCATCTGACGTGAGGTATCATACCATCTGGGAGTTCTCGGCGAGTCCGTTCAGTGTACCCAGTCTCCACTGAGCACCCGCATACCATCTCCGATGTCAAACACTAATGGATATAGGATCATCCATCGCCCATCACATGGGTCGAGAAGATATACGCTAGTCTACTCTGGAATATCGATGCCCCGTCTCGATATTCCCACGACTAGGAACATTGAAGGATGTACTCATTGACTACCCAGACCCCACTAGTATAATCTGCATCATAGTCCTGGAAGTCGAGTACACATCCTAAGGGCTTTATCAACATGTAACAGAGAGAAAGAAAGTATACATGTTAAGATAAAGAGTAACCAGATAGCGTTCTATCATGTCGAGCAAGACAGTCCTACCTATATATGTCCCAGCATCCACTACAATATACATCCAATGTACAGTAATGGCCTCTAGGGCATACATATAACTAACATGAATGTCACTCGATCGGTAAATCCAGTCTATCTGCTATAGCCTTTTTATACGGATTTGCGAACGTGACATTCATGTTGATGTTCTGTGATTGTGCTGTGTTGTTGCGGATCGGTCGTGGGGATAGCCTGGTTGCAGTGGTAGTACAGTTTTGTTTTATATGTACATTTGATGTTGCGGGGCGAGCGTCCGACATGTGGACTGCCGTCACTGCCTATTTGTATTATTATTTTGGGGCACGACCAGGTTGCGGTCGATGTACCCGTTGTATGTATATTTTACTTTCTGTACTAGGATTGCCCCACGGAGGGGTGCACGGATAGCCGGGTTCTAGAGGGCAACGAGCCCGCATCTCATGGCATTGAGACAGAGGGGGCTTTACTCTAGAATTGGCAGGGCTATTCGCCGCACTCGTAGGGGGTACAGGTTGACCCAGGAGGGGTGCCCAAGTTACCGGATTCCGTGAAGTGCTGGGTGGTCCATTCACGTTGCTGAAGGGGGCTGCCTCGCTTCAGGTTTTGGCGGGTAACTTGCCGCGCCCGTAAGGGTCTAGGATTTTCATTGCACAGGCTATCCGCACGACCAGGGGAACGTCGGGTTTCAGTAGCGGCTCTATGAAACCCGAGGATCCCAGATATCTGTATTATTCTGTGATGCTGATTACATTTCTGTGATGCTGCATTTTTTATCACGCCTTGAGCTAATATTATATATTGATATATATACTAGTAGATGTTGTATATGTTTTGCATCCGCGCTAGTCCAGTCCCCGCTCTGTCGTTAGTTAGCTAACCTAACGGGTGATGACGGGACCCAGTGGCGAATGCAGATGGCATATACGTATGTCATTATTTTCGTTCTTTTGTGGTGTGATCAATTGATGGGACTGCGTTGATTCGGATCAATGCAAGATAAACAAACCTAATATGATGTTGTTGGAACATTTTTCAAAAAGCTGTTATTGCAAGGGCGTTCTCTTTTGTTTTGCATCGTGGTATTCAGTTAGAATATCCTGCTCCTCAGTCGACGAGGCAAGGGCCGAGATCCCTTCACCGGGAGTGACCCCTTGGAAAAAAGTTTGCGTCAGGGAAATAACTTCACTATAGCCGATTACTTTTGCTTTGCATCGTGGTATTCAGTTGGAATATCCTGCACCATATTCTACGGAGAAAGAGCCGAGATCCCTTCACCGGGAGTGACCTCTTTAGCGAAGGTTTTCGTCACTATATTTTAAAAAGCTATCCGTTCCTTCAACGATATCAAGTTCATTACGTTAAAGGTTTTCTCCAGAAACCATTCGTAGCCCTCCGTCGTTTCATATGGATAGTCAATAGTATTCAAGCTGTGTTTGTTGGCCAAAGTCAAGGCACAGTGTTTGGTAGCTGTTGGTTATTCATATGCAGCATAGATAGATGTGTTGGTTTGGGACAGTCGTATAGCCTTGTTGGCCAAAGTCAAGGGCTTGTGCGGGTGGGTTCAAATCAACCTGGAGAACGACGGGTAGAACTTGACATGTGACTTATGATTTGTTGGCCAAAGTCAAGGTCATAAGAGCATGGGGCAAAAATCCACATCGGGAGTTTCAAAAGAACTGAAACTTGCCAGATATGCGCATACCTTCTAGAGTGTGATAGCGTGAGCGGATTCCGTCACGTTATCATGCGATGATAGTTGGATCCCGATTCCCACTGATGAGTTGGTTTACTCCTCGGGTGATCCCGGCTAATTCTTCTTTCAGGTTTGGGGAAGAATTTGACGTTACAGTGGGAGGTTTCCAGATTAGATAAAGTGATAACCATTCTGATCTAGGCTAGAGTGCACGCTGAGTATTTCTTTGCTCTCTCTCCTTGGCAGCGACCATTGACCCGACCCTAGACTATGACTCAGTGACCAAGTTGACCGAACCTTCTTAACACTGGCTTTTGGATTGTCAGAGTTGCAGACCTCATTGCCACTCCTACTTTTACCCTTTTCTCCAGGACACCCCGTATTGCTACGAACGTCCACTTCCATTGGACAAAACCATCGTATGGTTATATACGAACTCGAAGGAATTCGAGGATGGTTTCCGGTTCTGGAGAAAACGAATAGGATTATTCAGTTGTCTTTTCCTTTTTCCTTCTCTCAGGTTGCGAGTACTCCTTGGTTTAGGAGATAGTACACCTATTATGCAAATTGGATAGTCTTCTTCCAAACCATAGGCAGGTGTCGACCGGTAGGGAATGAAGAAAACCAATTAGCCTAGACGGTGTACAGAAGGTATTAAGTAAAGACATATCAAGGGATTAGTAAGAGGGCAAAGTAAATTGCGACTACTATTCACGACCAAACCAAATATTTCTTCGCCAATCCTAAATCACCTTTGTATTTCTCCAGGACACTCCGTATCACTACGAAGATCCACAGTTTATTGGATAATCCATCGTATGGTTATATACGAACTCGAAAGGAACTTGTTCCAGTTCGGGGATGGATCCTGGTTCAGGAGAAATAGGAATAAGGTTTATTCGGTTGTCTTTTATCTTCACCTTCTCTCGCATTGCGAGTGCTCCTAGGATTAGGACAGTACACCCATTATGCTTATTGGATAGTCTTCTTCCAAACCATAGGCTGGTGCCGAACGGTAGGGAAGGAAGAAAACCATTTGGCCTAAAGGGGTGTGCAGAAGGTAATGACTAAAGACATATAAAGGGATTTGGAGAGGTGGCAAAGAATTATACGGTTATAGTTGCAAATCTGGATAATGGAAGAGGCATTACTAGGAATACCAGGATACCCCATCAAAACATTTTAATGTTTCAGTTTCACTGTGTACTGTTGAAAGAAAACTGATTTCCCAATTAGACACTTGCTCCAGGGTATGTATTTACCAGGTTTGATTCTCACGTCTGTATGGTTTTACAGATGATGAGTGGGAGTAAGTTATTAGGAATTAGGTGATCATCCTCATTATATCGGGATTCGTTGTAATTGGTGATATTTGAGGAAGTCACCTGGGTTGTTTGCCGGACGGAAAATATTTGGTTTTGAATATCTGTTGTTATGCACCAATTTCAAATTGATATATCTGTACGTCTATTTTTATAGAGTGAGATATACCTTTTTGAAATTATGTCTATGACATTTACCTATATCAGTGGATGGTTAGGTAAGGAGCATTGAACAACGGTGTAATTCTTCTTAACCATAAGTACAGTTTTCAACCTACGACACACAGTGAATGAGTCATTTGACTCAAAGGACTTATACAGAGTATTGTATGTTGTCCAGTGTCCATTAGGACAGAGGGGTAGGTACTCGTACTATGTTCTATTTACTTGTGACTTCTCTAGTTCTTAGACAGGTGTTTCATAGAAACGCAGGGTCCAAGTTTTGAGAACTTATAAGTATAAGATTAAAGTAGAGAACCAGGTATTGCAAGTATCGGGATTCTTCAAGGTGATCGAAGATGTAGATACTTGTGAATGGTATTCAGTTGATAGTAATGATTAAGAGAACTTGCTTCTGTTTCAGGTTACTCATAATTGGAAGAATTCCTAAGTTGAGTAACGCTGATCGGCTTCTCTCCATTCAGTTGACATGCACTGGAGACAGCTGCATGATTTGAATCTGGTTCAATTAAATCAGTGCCTCTGTTTCTATATAGAACAGTTCATATCTTGACATTATTAAGATACGGGGAGTTGTCCGGCTTATGCTTAAAACCAGACTCTAGATGACTCAAGGCACGTTTCTGTAATGGCTGTTTGTGGGTTGACCCGGGCTATGACGAGGGTTGACTTTCTACCATCTGGAAGATCAATAGTGATATCGTTCTTGACTCGCCACAGTTTTAATAAAATGGATTTTTTCAGAAAACAGTAGTGGGAGTATGGTAGAACTGGAAGTGATTCCAGAACCGCAAACGATTACTGAAGATTTGATAAGAACTTGAAGATTCAATCTGGTTTGACATTCCATTGGCCACTCCGCAGATAAAGTGGGTAACTTCAGGCACCCGAGAGGTACTTCGGTATGCTCAGGGACGGTGGCAGGGAGGTTCTTGTTTACCCAGACTTGCCATTGCTGTTGTTCCAGACTGTGAGACTCGGCAGGAGGATGAGTATAGCGTCGTTCTAAACTGGTTTTAGAAGTGTACCTGTATATGACTCTGCCAGAGGGTTGTCATAGTCAGTGGGAGCAGCGGATGCATTGGTGGACAGTTGGCTTATGTCTATTTATAGACTAAAACAGATATAGCGGAGATAGATCATCTATTTCTGATGTGACAGTCATAGGTTTGACTTCATCAGAATAGGGGATGGATCTGTTAAGAAGGTAGTAGGGTGTGACGTCCTAGTATTTGATGACATACACAGAATAGAAAGTGATATTCCTATACTACGATCGGTTATACTTTGGTCATCACACAGTAGTTTCTCCACACAGGACTTGGATATTATATCGTACATTCTGGTTACTAGATCTATAGATCTAGATTTGGGTGGTTTCCCAATCTGGGTGCTTAGACAGCATTCTATGAGTATTTAGAATGGACGACTCCTGGCACGGTAGTATACCTGCAGGTGATGGAGTCACCCTCTCTGAAGGTGTCTTACAGACTAAAGAGGAGAGGGATGCGCATGATTGACAAATCACTTGCTTAGGCAATTGAGTTGATCATGAGATGTCAAGTACCACACCAGATGTTGTTCTTGCAGTAGATGCAATAAGTTGATATTGATTTAATCCTGGGGAAACAGTCGGAAGCAGTTTTAGAACATAAGTGGATGTTCTAGGGATATGATAACGACAGCCTCATTCAGGAGACAGTTATCATTTCAGGCTTCCAAGGTGACCTGGATGGCAGAGTGGCTGTCAGAGTTATAGTTTTCCCTCTGACGAGGGGCGGTTTTTTGGACAGGTGGTCCAGGTGGATACTGAGGGAAGGATGGCGCAGGATACTGATTAAATTCGGTTGACGATACAGTCTAAGAAGTTTGGATTTGGAGTTCATTTATGAGCTAGGTCCCATCAGACATCCAGACATTCTAAAACAGGTATTGCTCATTTCGGGAGATAGCTTTCTCCGCGAACATGGGATATAGAGAGACATAGAAAGAAACATCACAGCGGATCCACTCACTGAGGCTATTCCTCGAACACAATAGTTTCGCAAACGAGCTTTGTGAGACTGACTAGTAGAGGAGTTGGGTGTTCGGTATCACACGGGCTGTGAGTATGCGACATCGCAATAATTAGCCTTGAGTGCAAGTGGGAGATTGTTGGATATAGTGCCCTCAGAGTCAATTATTGGATCACAGGCACGTGATTGCAATGATTGAGGAGGACCTATGCCGGTAGGACAGTCTTACTCGAGATGATAGTATGCTATCTGGTTTACCTTTATCATCGTGTACTGCTTTAGGTGACCTGATAGGTCACTATTACACGTTGATAGAGCCCCTAGGATTCTTGCTTGACTACCAGCAGTATGAGGGCGATCATATACGTGAGAGCTGGAGTCTATAAGCACATCCTTAAATGGTCCCTAATCGTGGGAGTTTCGAGACAGGGCATCGATTCTCCAGAGTAGACTAGTGTATACAGTCGAGACCCCGACGAGGGGCGGTGGCCGATCTCACAAGCCACTGGTGTCAGTTGGTTCACCTAAGATGTATACAAGTGCTCATTGGGTTATGAGTACACCGGATAGGACTCGCCGGGAGCCTGCTAGTTGGTATTATACCAGATGTCAGATAGCAGTTCCCTGGTGACATGTGTACAGGTTAGTTCATCGACCTGAGATCGTCATTTGTCTCGTGTGAGTTCCCACTGTGCTTTGATTACTACCCTACCATGGATCAAAGGAGTCGTGCAAACAGGTTTTAGGTGGGTACAGTCCCAAGCCATATGGAGGCAATGAGCGGATCTGCAGGGGTTCGTCTCTCCCGGTATTGGGGGTGAGGTCGTGCTGTGTCTAGGAGAGCCAGAACATGAAAATTCCTTGGCCAAGGCCGGAGATTTGTTGGTAGGTATTCCAGTAGTATCTCAGGGTGTTCTGGGCTACACTCCGACACGACTTGTACCGCTATTGGGGGTCTGACTTTTACCAACCCCCTAGGCCCGCCATGTGATGCTCTTAGACGAATGGACCGGACTGTACGGATATTGTCACTGACAGGCTCAGTAGGGTGTCAGGATGAGTTCGCTCATCGACGTCCCTTTTGGTCAATAGCTGGTGGCCCGTCACGTATGGCTGATACCTCTGACGTGCTAGTGGTTAAATCCACAGCCATAGTATTGACGAGTCTTTAGAGTCCACCACACACTCAGTTACTCAGGTTTCGGGCGAAACGCTGTAGAGGCCGTATGGAGATATGGCAGGGTTCGATCAAATATGTGCGGTATTGCACGGATCATGATCGGACAGATTTTACTAGCCGGCTTTGGCTTAAGCCGGATCCTAGTATTAGATAGTGTAGATTTTGTCTCTTTGCATTTGTGTTCAGTGGGAATACAAATGCGGGCATGTATATGCAGTAGCGGGGTTTTCCTGTAATTTATTACGGGATCAGTTTTCTGAACTTGCCAGTTTGCATTCCGTTCCGGCCGGTTTTCCTTTGTTCTTTTGCGGCCGGACTTTCCGATGGAGGGGGTAATTTGCAATTGTGCAAATTACTTATTATGGAGGGTGTTTCTTGCATATATGTGGCTTCTTGATTGTTCTCTCATGATGAGATTCTTTTTTTGTCCATTCTTTGCTTTCATGTGATGGTTTAGTGATTTGATGAGATGAGAAGTGGGTGTGACCTTATTCTTGCATTATCTTTTCTTTTCTCCATGGATTAATTCATTCCATTTTCTCTCCACCATGGAGGAGGGGGGGCCGGCCATTACTTGAATGAGAATGAGAGAGTTTCATTTTGAGTGGTGGCATTATTCTTGATCTCATTTTTCTTGCTAGGAAAATTGAAAGCACCAAATTTCCTTAACCTCTTCCTCCATCCTCCATGGCAACTAAACCCCAAAGAGACATAGACTCTACACTAGTCTACAGCAAACCTTGGACGCGTCGGCTAGCCAACTTCGTGCCCGAGTTGCCTCGGTCCAGAGGTGGGAGCCCGTAAAAGTATTCGGCTACGTGGTGCCCTTTCCGACAAGGACGTGACGGACGGAGATTCCGCGGGAGATCGGAGTGGTGACGAAGACCGAAGGACACGGATCGCTTGGTATAGCTTCTCTACTCTTTTCTAGTTTGCTAGTAGCTAGGTTAATGGCCCGATCCGGGTTAAAAGTGCGCGGTGGTGCTGGTTTGCTAGTTTGCAAAGTTTTTGTTTCCGCGTTTCCGACGTCGGATCGACGGCCGGGGCGCCGCCGCGGACTTACAAACCTTAATATGGTATAAGTCTCATACACCCATCTTGTATGTACCATCAAGCATGACACAAACATGTACACTTGCATGTATCACATATATACAATGTGCACAATCTAGTGAGAAAAGAAATCTTAAGTGAGCTAATACTAGTTAATGAAATATAATATATCAAATATATAATTATACATTAAATTATTAAATCAACACTTGATTTAATAATCCGGTTGTAACCGACTAATATCATGTGTAACAACTTATCGAATCAACACTTGATCCGATAACCCGGCTATATCGCATAGAACCGATCAATGTCATGTTTCGCGAGAATAAAATACGGTATCTCATATCGTATCAATCTCGGTCCCGCACATATCACATATGTGCTCCTAATCCGTTTCGCTTGAGCCAGGAAACCCCTGTGTAGGACTCTAAAGACTCGTCAATACGCCGGCAGTGGGTGATGATCATATCAAACACCCACAAGCCGCAAGCGGTCTGCTAAACGTAACGGCCACTCGGGTATTGAGCGATCAGAAGATCAATAAGCAAGCCTGCTCATAGTCCTACGAATCCAATGGGTAACACTACCGTACAGTCCGTTCTCTTCGTCTGATATGTCGCATATCTCGTCTAGGGGTGGTAAACGTCAGACCCCAGTAACTCGATAAGTCGTGTCGATATGAGGCTCATAACGGGTCGAGAAACTACTAATAATACTTACCAGTATATCTCTGAAGCAGCCTTGGCTAAGGACTTATTGTTATAGCCAATCGAGCACAGCGCAACATCAACTCCCTACACCGGGAGAGACGAAACCCCTCCTATCTCTCATTGCCTCCATGTGACTCAGGACTGTTGGATATAGTGCCCTCAAAGTCAATTATTGGATCGCAGGCACATGATTGCAATGATTGAGGAGGACCTATACCGGTAGGACATCTTACTCGAGATGATAGTATGCTATCTGGTTTGCCTTTATCAGTCGTGTACAGGTTCAGGTGACTGATCACTATTACACGTTGATAGAGCCCTTAGGATCCTGCTTGACTACCAACAGTATGATGGCGATCATATACGTGAGAGTTGGGTAGTCTATAAGCACATCCTTAAAAGTGGTCCCTAGTCATGGGAGTTTCGAGACAGGGCATCGATACTCCAGAGTAGACTAGTGTATACAGTCGAGACCCCGATGAGGGGAGGTGGCCGGTCTCATAAGCCACTGGTGTCAGTTGGATCACCTAAGATGTATACAGGTGCTCATTGGGTCATGAATACACCGGACAGGACTCGCCGGGAACCTGCTAGTTGGTATTTATACCTAGCGTCAGATAGCAATTCCCTGATGACATGTGTACAGGTTAGTTCATCGACCTGAGGTCGTCATTTGTCTCGTGTGAGTTCCTACTGTGCTTTATTTCTACCCTACCACGGCTCAAAGGAGTCGTGCAAACAGGGTTTTTTTTGGTACAGTCCCGAGCCACATGGAGGCAAGTGAGCAGATCGACAGGGGATTCGTCTCTCCCGGTATTGGGGTGAGATCGCGCTGTGTCTAGGAAAGCCATTACAAAAAGCCCTCGCCCGAGGCAAGAGATTTACTGGTAGGTACTCTAGTAGTATCTCAGGGTGTTCTGGGCTACACTCCGACACGACTTATACCGCTATTAGGGGTTTGACGTTACCAGCCCCTAGGCCCGATATGCGATACTCATAGACGAACGGACCGGACTGTATGTATATTATCACTGATAGGCTTAGTAGGGTTCCAGGATGAGTTCGCTCATCGGCTTCCCTTGAGGTCAGTACATGGGCAGCCGTTACGCACAGCTAGTGCCACTGACATGCTTGTAGTTAAACCCACTGCCAGGGTACTGACGAGTCTTTAGAATCCCCCACAGATAGTTTCCCAAGTTCGGGCGAAACGTTGTAGAGGCCGTATGGTTTTATAGCAGGGTTCAAAATTGCACGTGCACTTATGCACGTGTCATATTTCGGATAGATAATACTGGTGGGATTTGGTTTAAGCCGGATCCATTTATTATATTGAGTCGGAATATTTTAGTCTCTCGTATTCATATTCGGTCGGAATACGGATACAGGTATGTATATACAGGTGAGGGGTATTTTCGTAATCCGTTACGAAAATATTTTAGAAGATGCATTTCTTTATGGATTAATCATTTTGGTTTAAATGATTATTAGTTTTGGAAATTGTGACTCATGGTTATGACTCATCAATTCTAGAATGTTCACTAATGACTCATGTAATGAGTCATCTAGTGAGTCATTAAGAATTAATGAGTATTGTTTTGGGTTTGAATATTTGAGGAGATATTTTCATTAGATATTTCTTTGGTCTTTGATAAATAAACCTCACATATCTATTCAGAAAAGGATATGAAAATGAGAGAGAAGTTTTATATGCTTGGTTTTTATTTTGCTCTCTTGATTTTCTTGAGTTCACTATTTCCAAACCCTAGCATCTTCTTCAACCTCCACCCTAACCCTCTCATGTGATAAGAATCCTAGGGTGTTTAAGAAAAAGTATTCTACTCGTTCTCTACTTCATCTTGGTCATCTCTTTTAGCAGACTTGATGACCGAGTTGCCTCGGTATATAGGCGGGAGCCCGTTTAAAGATCCATAGATGTGGTGCCACCTCGACGAGGAGCAAAGAGATCGGAGTTGCCATGAGGAGCGTAGGATGATGGCTAAAGACCGAAGGACTCGGATCATTCGGTATAGCCTTTCTACCTCTTTACAGTTTGTTGGTATAGCGTTAATGGCAAGATCCGGGTTATAGTATGCGATAGCGCCAGTTATAAATGTTAGTTATATGTATGCCCTAGAGGCCATTACTGTACATAGGATGTATATTGTAGTGGATGCTGGGACATATATAGGGAGGACTTTCTTGCTCGACATGATAGTATGCTATCTGGTTGCTCTTTACCTTAACGTGTATACTGATTGTCTCTCTGTTACATGTTGGTAAAGCCCTTAGGATGTGTACTTGACTACCTGGACTATGATGTGGATCATACTAGTGGGGACATGGTAGTCCATAAGTATATCCTTCACTGTCCCTAGTCGTGGGTATATCGAGACGGGGCATCGATATACCAGAGTAGACTAGCGTATACCTTCTCGACCCATACAGATGGGCGATGGATGATCCCATATCCATTGGTGTTTGACATCGGAGATGATATACGGGTGCTCAGTAGAGACTTGGTACACTGGACGGACTCGCCGAGAACTCCCAGATGGTATTATACCTCACGTCAGATGGCAGTTCTCTGGTGACACTGGTATCAGAGCTACTAGGCATTAGATGTCGACCTATGGGGGGTTCTTACTGTGTGACAGTGTGGCGAAGCATAGGCTCTTACCCCCAGGGTGTCCCGAGACCGGAAGGTGTTTCGGCGGGTTGTAGTCCTCGCGAGGGGGCATGCGTAAAAGGTAGCGGCTGAGGGACCCGTTGGTGCCACGGGACCCCATTGGATGGGGTGGTACAGAGTAGTCTGTTGACCCGAGATCGTCATAGAGTCTTGTGTGGTTCCCACTGTGCTTTGATTTCCATCTTACCACGTCCAAGAGGGCGTGCAAAACGGTGGTTTTTGGGTACAGTCCCGAGTCACATGGAGGCAATGAGCGATAGGAGGGGATTCGTCTCTCCCGGTATAGGGAGTTGATGTTGCGCTGTGTTCGATTGGCTATAACAGGAAATCCCTGGCCAGGGTTGCTGAGATTTACTGGTAAGTGTTACCAGTAGTTTCTCGAAGTGTTGTAGACCTCATATCTGTAGGGTTCCTAGGCACCCTAGTGAGGTATAATACCATCTGGGAGTTCTCGACGAGTCCGTCCAGTGTACCCAGTCTCTACTGAGCACCCGTATATCATCTCTGATGTCAAACACCAATGGATATGGGATCATCCATCGCCCATCTGTATGGGTCGAGAAGGTATACGCTAGTCTACTCTGGTATATCGATGCCCCGTCTCGATACACCCTCGACTGGGGACTTTGAAGGATGTACTTATGCACTACCATGTCCCCACTAGTATGATCCGCATCATAGTCCAGGTAGTCAAGCACACATCCTAAGGGCTTTACCAACATGTAACAGAGAGACAATCAGTTTACACGTTAAGGTAAAGTTCAACCAGATAGCATACTATCATGTCGAGCAAGAAAGTCCTCCCTATATATGTCCCAGCATCCACTACAATATACATCCTATGTACAGTAATGGCCTCTAGGGCATACATATAACTAACAATCTCCCACTTGCACTAGGGCCATCTGATAGCAGTGGTTGCAGTATCTCATACTCAACCATCCCATAAAAGTCTCTCTCTGGGAACAGGCCTTTGTGAGTGGATCCGCTGTGTTGTCCTCTTAGTCTACTCTCCAAACCTCGATCACCCTGGAGATCAACTATCTCCATGATCAGGCGACACTGCCTTAGAATATGTCTGGATCACCGATGGGACCTGCGTTCCTTGGCATAAGCCACAACTCCATTGTCACACAATGGGAGGAACATAGTTCATCTCATGAACCAATATACACCCAAACAGCCTCTTTGGTAGCATCTTTAGTAGCGATGTATCCTGCCTTTATCGTCTAGTATGCCACGGTATCTAGCTTGGAACTCTTCCAACATACCGTCCCTTTACTGAGGGTAAAGACAATGCCTGCGACTGACATTCAGTCGTCTTTATCACCCTGGAACCCTTCCAGTGATTCTCCCCAGGATCAATTGATACCATCTTACTACAACTAGTGAGAATCCTAACATCCAATTAAATCTATCTCATAGATCCAAAACCAGGATTTAGGAGGTATCACTTTGATCCTTTATGGAGAATCATTGTGATAAACGGAGATTGATCGAGCGTAGCATAGGAAACTCCTTCCCTATCAAGAGTATGTCATCCACGTACTCTACGAGGATCGTCACCATACTCCCTACTACCTTTTTGTATATACAAGGTTCATCTACCATTTTGATGATGTCAACTTCTTAGACTTGTCCATCAAAACAGATGTTCCAACTCCGCGATGCCTGTTTTATCCTATAAAGCATCTTGCACACGTTTCCGCTGCTCCCACTGTCTACGAGGCCCTCTGGCTGTGTACTTATAGACGCTCTCTTCTAAATCATCATTTAGAAAAGCAGTCAGACACCCAACCACCAGATATCACAGTCATGGTATGCAGCCGTGGTAAGTAGGATCTGGATGGACTTAAGCATAGATCCTTAGAAAAAGTTTCATCATGATCCACACCTGGTCAATGATGCAAACCTTTAACAAGTCTAGCTTTGAAAGTCTCAACTTTTCCATGTACACCAAGTAATCTTCTCAAGATATACTTGCTCCTGATGGGGATTTAACCCTTTAGATATAGCAACCAAAGTCCATACTTTGTTGGTGTATAAGGATTCCATCTCAGATCGATAAACATCCAGCCATTCTTACAGAGTCTCACTCTTGATGGCCAGCTTGAAGCTAGTTGGGTCATCATCTCATGATGCAATCCTCGCTCCCACTGTCATAGAGAAACCGAAGTATCTCTCAGGTGGGTGAGGAACCCTACTAGATCGGCGGAGAGGCTGAGGTTCGTTGGAATCTACTGAATCCTTTGGTTCTATCAAATCATGCACTATAGTTTGTATAGCTGGAACATTTCCAGTTCTACATTACAGACCTTGCCTCGAGCTTGTCCGGATTTTGCTTTTAGACATAGGTCGGGCAACCCCAAATCTTAACTGACTTAAGACATGGGCTCTTCCCATACCATATCTCATATGGAGTGGTAGGCAACTGATTTGATTCGAACCCTATTCAATAGGTATGCAGCTTCTCAAGTGCATAACTCCCAAAAGGAAATAGGTAACTCAGTAGTACTCATCATAGAGCACACCATATCAAATAGGGTGTATCTGCTCCGCCCCGATATACCATCTTGTAATGGTGTATACGGAGGAGTAATGCTGAGAGAGAATCTCATTCTTCTTTAGAATAATCCAGGATTTTCGTGCTCAAGTATTCTCCTCCTTGATCTCATCAAAGGACATAATACTTATACCCGTATTTTGGTTCTCTACTTCTAACTTATATTCTGTGAATATCTCAAAAGGTTCGGACTTGTGTTTCAACAGGAACATATGTCTGAATCTTGAGAGATTATCAGAGAATATAACGAAGTACAAAGAACCAGTCCTGGCATATGTAGACAGGGGACCTTACATACATCAACATGTATCATATCCCAAGAGTTCAGTAACTCTTTCTCTGTTTCCAGTAAACGGAGCTATGGTCATCTTATCTTTGTGACATGACTGGCGAGTTTCACAAGATGTAAATTCAAACTGATTTAAATATGCATCTAAATGTAACTTCAGCCAGTCGGGTCGCATTGATCTGATCTAGTCTACAATGCCTCAAGAAGGATTCGTTCATTTCTGAACTCTTCCTCTTGTGTGTGTTCAGTATACGAAGAACTGTAGTTTGATTTAGAACATTAATGCTTTTAGATAACGTGCCTGAACCGATCAACTTTTGATATAGGAAATGTTCAAAACATTATCCAACAATACAAAATTTTATCATTTCTTTACTAATAAAGAGATAGATATGATTTTGTATATCAGGTTCGGTATCTAATAACATTCGTTCAGAATCAATGTATTGGTAATACAGGGTGACAGTGACCGACAGACTTGGCTGCAACACTTGCCCCGTTTTCTGCCTCATGAAACTTATCACCCGTTCTCAGTTTTCTACCTTTCTGTAGCCCTATGTAACAGATTACATATCTGGGATCCTGATCTGGTATCACATACCCAGGACGTAAAGGATACTGAGAAACAGTTCTTTGTAACGAACACACCCGAAGATGATGCATCAGCATGCACTCTCTTCGTTTGGGCGGCACGGGAAATCTGGTATTCCCCAATTTCCTGCTCTTTCTTATAACAATTATAAGTTGGAGTGGGACCAACGTTCCCCAGCTCAGTATAACAAGCGGGTTCGGTCAATATTCCGTATTATTATCTTGATTAAGGCGTGATATGGTCGCTACCTGGAGAGAGAGAGAAGAAAACACTCAGCGTGCGCTCTTTCAAGAATAGATTGGTTATTATTTTATCTAATCAGGATGGCTCCCACTGCTTTTTATCAAATCTTCCTTCAAACCCTAAAAGGAAAGACTAGCCGGGATTAATTATACACTACAAGTTCGCCAATCTTTCAGCCAGGCCAGTGTCGGTACTTTGAGGGAGGTCCCCCGTGCTTTCGCACGAACCTAATTAATGTAAACCTCGTTTTCCCAGAGGCGTAACCCCGTTGACACCTTTCTAGACACCTACTTGATCGGCTAATTGTAATGTATAAAACTCTCCCAGGAGTAACACTTACTCGCAGCGGGTATCGGGATCCAACTATCTCATAGAAGGTATGCAATCTCATTGCAAATTTCAACACTTGAAATTCCCGATAATATTTTGCCCCTAGCGTCCTATGACCTTGACGCAGGCCAACAAACCATAGTCCGCTAGTCAAGTTCAACCCGTCATTTCCTGATTGAATTAAACCCACCCGCACGACCCTTGACGCAGGCCAACAAAGTCGCACGACTACCCTAATCCAATCACATCATATGCTTATGCAGATAAGCACCAGTTAGCTACCGCACACTACGCCTTGACGCAGGCCAACAAACGTAGCACGAATACTAACTACTACTTATCTGAAATGACGGAGGGCTACGACAGGTTTTTCTGAAAACCTATTGCGTAATGAACTTGATATCGTTGTAGAATCAAATGAATTTTAAAATGGAGTGCTTTTGAGGCTTTTCTAGTTTTTCTAAAGGAGTCACTCCCGGTGAAGGGATCGTCGGTCCTTTCATCGTCGAATGAGGTGCGGGATATATCACATATATCACTGTGCAAAGCAAAAACACTTAAAAGCAATCAAATGACAAACCGAGTGTGTAGCATCTGCCAGTTATTACTAAAGGAGTCACTCCCGGTGAAGGGATCTCGGTCCTTTCCTCATCGAATAAGGTGCAGGATATATCACATATACCGCTGTGCAAAGCAAGAACTGTAGCTACCTGTTTTATTTTGAAATTCGATTCTACAACATCTTAGGTTTCTTTTATTTCATTAATCTCATTAATGAAGTCCCATCATTTATGTACCTAAACATCACAGATAAATACGACGTACACTTATGCCATCCGCATTCGCCTCGATGTCCCCTCGTGCACCGTTAGGTTAGGTAACTAACGGCAGAGCAGGACAGGGCTAGCACGGGTGTAAAACATAAGTAACGTCTATATAATATATCATATATACTATATACTGTATCTATCACAGAACATCACATGATCACATCACAGATATCGCAGCAGAAGAATCATATGAAATATTGGATATACTAGGACGTCCGTGTTTTCAATACGAGCCAGTATAAAACACGGATTCCACGGTCGTGATGAATAGCCAAACCCACACCCCTAGACCCCTACGAGAGCGGCAAGCAACCCTACCAATTCTAGAGTTAGGAGACCCGGACTCGACTTCTCGAGTTGGTCTCCCACTGGACTCCAGAACCCGGTTACTTGTGCCCTCCTCCTTGGGTCTATCCTAGTGAGGAAAAGTAAATAATATACAAAGGGTGACAGCTTCCGCAACCTGGAAGTGCCCCAATAAAAGAATATTACATACAAGTTTTTACATGAATGAAAATGAAAAACACTCATCTCACATAAAAAACCCCGGCTATTCAAACACGACGATCCAATATAACATATCCAGCAACACATAACATCACATGTCATCAACGTAAGTAAATATGCGCATCCCAATTGTCGTTGACATATAGCAACGAAACCGGCGATATCACATATTACACTTACGGTCACAGAAAAGAAAGTGTAAAACTACAACAGTTGGAATCCGCAACCATCTCACACATCGCATGCCTGACCAAATGAATTCCTTAGACATCGCATGCCTAACAATTATAAACCCCGCATTTTAGTCTCAAAATCGAAAACACTTTTCAATATCAAGTCGGGTAATTCAACAAGATTCCCGATATTCTGATCGAATGCTCGTCGCAAACTTTAGTAGGTGGCTGCACCCCCGACGCCGTCGACCAAGTGCACCAAGGCGGAACACCGCTACCGCGAGCACCCGAACGGATGCTTTCGGCGACGGGGTTCTCCTACAGTCACTTGGTCGGGGCTATGGAGTGAGACTGTCTATTAAGTTTACCCGGCGAGTATCCGCGTACACTACGTGATTGCGACGGACTTTTGATCACATCAAAATTCCGTGGCAACCGATCAAGTGAGACTAAAGTACTATGTTTATAACATTCATTCAGTTATCTCATAACTTCTTGTGAATTCCAATTATTGCATCCCATTCCAGATAATTAGAAAATATTAAACTTTCCGATCGAACAATCGAACACCCAAGTTTTCCCGATACAGATCAACACATGAAATATGAGTCTAACAACATTCCTATATCATTTACTATATCAAAAGTTGTATTGTTGGATAATGTTGGATAATGTTTTGAACATTTCCTATATCAAAAGTTGATAGGATCAGGCACGTTATCTAAAAGCGTTGATGTTCTAAATCAAACTACAGTTCTTAGTATACGGAACACACACAAGAGGAAGAGTTCAGAAATGAACGAATTCTTCTTGAGGCATTGTAGACTAGGTCAGATCAATGTGACCCGACTAGCTAGAGTTACATATAGATGCATATTTAAATCAGTTTGAATTTACATCTTGTGAAACTCGCTAGTCATGTCACAAAGATAAAATGACCATAGCTCTGTTTATTGAAAACAGAGAAAGAGTTAGTGAACTCTTGGGATGATACATGTTGATGTATGTAGATCCCCTGTCTACACTTGCCAAGACCGGTTCTTTATACTTCATTACATTCTCTGATAATCTCTTATGATTCAGACATATGTTCCTGTTGAAACACAAGTCAGAACCTTTTGAGATATTCACAGAATATAAGTTAGAAGTAGAGAACCAAAATAAGGGTATAAGTATTATGTCCTATGATGAGATCAAGGAAGAGAATACTTGAGCACGGAAATATTGGACTATTCTAAAGGAGAATGAGATTCTCTCTCAGCATTACTCCTCTGAATACACCATAGCACGATGGTATATCAGGGCGGAGCAATCACACCCTATATGATAAGGTGTGCTCTATGATGAGTACTACTGAGTTACCTGTTTCCTTTTGGGGGTTATGCACTTATGAAGTTGCATACCTATTGAATAGGGTTCCAATCAAATCAGTTGCCTACCACTTCATATTTGATATGATAAGGGAAGAGCCCATCTCTCAAGTTAGTTGAGATTTGGGGTTGTCCAGCCTATGTCTGAAAAGCAAATTCCAGACAAGCTCGAGGCAAGGTCTGTAATATAGAACTGGAAAGGTTCCAGCTATACAAACTACAGCAGATGATTTGATACAACCAAAGGATTCAGTAGATTCCAACGAACCTCAGCCTCTCCGCCGATTTAGTAGGGTTTCTCACCCACCTGAGAGTTACTTCGGTTTCTCTATGACAGTGGGAGCGAGGATTGCATCATGAGATGATGACCCAACTAACTTCGAGCTGGCCATCAGGAGTAAGACTCTGTAAGAATGGCTGGATGCTTAGCGATCTGAGATGGAATCCAAGTACACCAACAAAGTATGGACTTTGGTTGCTATATCTGAAGGGTTAAATCCCCATCAGGAGCAAGTATATCTTGAGAAGATTACTTGGTGTAGTTGGAAAGGTTGAGACTTTCAAAGCTAGACTTGTTAAAGGTTTTCGTCATCAACCAGGCGTGGATAATGATGAAACTTTTTCTAAGGAACTATGCTTAAGTCCATCCAGATCCTACTTGTCACGGCTACATACCATGGCTACGATATCTGGTGGTTGGGTGTCATGACTGCTTTTCTAAATGATATTTTGGAAGAGAGCGTCTATAAGTACACAGCCAGAGGGCTTCGTAGACAGTGGGAGCAGCGGAAACGTGTGCAAGATGCTTTATAGGATAAAGTAGGCATCGCGGAGTTGGAACATCTGTTTTGATGAATTAGTCAAAGAGTTTGACACCATCAAAATGGTAGATGAACCTTGTATAAACAAAAAGGTAGTAGGGAGTATGGTGACGATCCTCGTAGAGTACGTGGATGACATACTCTTGATGGGGAAGGAGTTCCCTATGCTACGCTCGGTCAATCTCCGCTTATCACAATGATTCTCCATAAAGGATCAAAGTGATACCTCCTAAATCCTGGGTTTGGATCTATGAGATATATCTAATTGGATGTTAGGATTCTCACTAGTTGTAGTGAGGTGGTATCAATCGATCCTGGGGAGAATCACTGGAAGGGTTCCAGGGTGATAAAGACGACTGAATGTCAGTCGCAGGCATTGTCTTTACCCTCTGTAAAGGGACGGTATGTTGGAAGAGTTCCAAGCTAGATACCGTGGCATACTAGACGATAAAGGCTTGATACATCGCTATTTAAGATGCTACCAAAGAGGCTGTTTGGGTATATATTGGTTCATAAGATGAACCATGTTCCTCCCATTGTGTGACAATGGAGTTGTGGCTTATGCCAAGGAACGTCCGTCCCATCAGTGATCCAGACATATTCTAAGGCAGTATCACCTGATCATGGAGATGGTTGATCTCCAAGGGATCGAGGTTAGGAGAGTAGACTCAGAGGACAAACACAGTGGATCCACTCACGAAAGGCCTTTTCCCAGAGAGAGACTTTTATGGGATGGTTGAGTATGAGATACTGCAACCACTGCTACAGATGGCCCTAGTGCAAGTGGGAGATTGTTAGTTATATATATGCCCTAGAGGCCATTACTGTACATAGGATGTATATTGTAGTGGATGCTGGGACATATATAGGGAGGACTTTCTTGCTCGACATGATAGTATGCTATCTGGTTGCTCTTTACCTTAACGTGTATACTGATTGTCTCTCTGTTACATGTTGGTAAAGCCCTTAGGATGTGTACTTGACTACCTGGACTATGATGTGGATCATACTAGTGGGGACATGGTAGTCCATAAGTACATCCTTCACTGTCCCTAGTCGTGGGTATATCGAGACGGGGCATCGATATACCAGAGTAGACTAGCGTATACCTTCTCGACCCATACAGATGGGCAATGGATGATCCCATATCCATTGGTGTTTGACATCGGAGATGATATACGGGTGCTCAGTAGAGACTGGGTACACTGGACGGACTCGCCGAGAACTCCCAGATGGTATTATACCTCACGTCAGATGGCAGTTCTCTGGTGACACTGGTACAGAGTAGTCTGTTGACCCGAGATCGTCATAGAGTCTTGTGTGGTTCCCACTGTGCTTTGATTTCCATCTTACCACGTCCAAGAGGGCGTGCAAAACGGTGGTTTTTGGGTACAGTCCCGAGTCACATGGAGGCAATGAGCGATAGGAGGGGATTCGTCTCTCCCGGTATTGGGAGTTGATGTTGCGCTGTGTTCGATTGGCTATAACAGGAAATCCCTGGCCAGGTTTGCTGAGATTTACTGGTAAGTGTTACCAGTAGTTTCTCGAAGTGTTGTAGACCTCATATCGACACGACTTATCGAGCTATTGGGGTCTGACGTTTACCACCCCTAGGCGAGATATGCGACATATCAGACGATCAGACCGGACTGTACGGTAGTGTTACTGGTTGGATTCACTGGAGTGTGAGCGGGCTTGCTCGTCGATCTTCAGATCGCTCAATACCCGGGTGGCCATTACGTTTAGCAGACCGCTTGCGGCTTGTGGGTGTTTGATATGATCATCATCTGCTGCCGGCGTATTGACGAGTCTTTAGAGTCCTACACAGAGGTTTCCTGGCTCAAGCGAAACGAAATAGGAGCGCATATGAGATATGTGCGGGACCGAGAATAATGCGTGTATATGATACCGTATTCTATTCTCGCGATGAATGTGTCGAATGGTTGTATGCGATATAACCTAGTTATCGAATCAAGGATTGATTCGATAAGCCGATACATTGTATACTAGTCGGTTGTGTGCGACATGACCGGATCATTGAATCAAGTGTTGATTTAATGATTTAATGCATAATTATATATTTGATATATTACTTTGCATTAACTAGTATTGGTTCACTTTAAATGGATTTTCTCACTTGGTTTGTGCACATTGTATATGTGATATATTTTTGTGCACTTGTATGTATCATGTTTGATGATGCATGCTAACTTGTGTTTTGTGTAAAGTTTAAACCATGGTTATGTAATGGTTAGGGTTTTCATTTTCATATCTATTTATTTATTTGTTTATTCATATTGGAAAATGATAAGCATAATGCAAAATGGTGGCTTTCTTTGGAAGCTTGTTGAAGCTTCATGAAGACTTTGACCAAGTGACCATTTTGTCTCATGCTTAACCCTAACCATTCCATTCAACCATGATTAACTCTCTACACTTGACCATGGTTATTATTATGATAAGTATTGATTTACTTTTGATTTAAAAAAAACTTATCATAATCTTCTTCTTCTTCTTGAAGATGAAAGCTTACTTCATCAATGGTGATTTGAGCATAAGTATGAGAAATCCAAATCTAAAATGAACCCACTTCCTATTTCTTCATCCTCTACCTCTTGCCAAGTAGTATAGGGTGTTTCCTTCACAAGTTTTCATGGCTTGGTGAAGGTGGAGCTTGATCTAGCGATGCTTCGACGTAGATCATCTTCGGCATGGACATCGACGACCTAGCTCGCCTATTCTCCGATGAAGCCGACGCTAGAGTCCGGGATTTGTTTTGGACAGCGAGAGGACTTCATTGCGGAGCTATGGAGGTGGAGCACCGGATCTACAAAGGTTGTATTTCCGATTCTTATAGTTAAGTGTTAACTAGTTTCTTTGTTCGCCTAGAAATCTAGCCAACGATCCGTTCTAGAGTTTCCCGGCACCGTAAAATTTGAAAATGGCATGGTCGATGCCTTGTGAGACCTCATTAGGGTGCCTAGGAACCCTACAATAAAAAATTTTGTTCCGTGTTTGGCATCAGAATGACGGCCGGCGCACTACCGTAGACTTACATGGTACCAGAGCCACGCCATTAACGTTTACTAACTTCTTCTAACGCGTTTAAAATATCGATCGAACGAAATTTCCGAAACCGCGATTTTCAAGATAAAGTTTCTGTCGAATTTTTAAACAGGTCTAAAAATCATTTTGAGCATCTCAGAAAATCAAGCAGCGTTTTTTAACAGTACTGTAGAAATTTGGGCCACTGTCTCCACAGTACTGCCGTGGAACTGCCGCATAAACCATGGTTTGGCAGCGGTTCCGCCGCCAGTTTGTGGCTACAGTGCTCCATATTTCTTTAGGGTGTTCTGCATAGGGAATTGTGGTTTCTGGAATATTTTGTTTGGGCCCAGATTTTGTTAGTGTACTACAGATGTACGTAGGGCCCACTTCGGGAAGTTTTGTCGATCGAAATTTAAACTTGGTAGTTTACAGTACTTATATTATATCTCCGACCGTGAATGTCATTTGAGTGGTAAATTGCGTCTAATTGCTATAGCTCTTTTAGACGGGTTTGCGAACGTGACATTCGCGTTGATGTTCTGTATTGTGCTGTGATGTTGCGGATTTGTCGTGGTGGATAGCTGTGTGCAATGGTAGTGCAGTTTGGATTTATTTGTACATTTGATATTGCGGGGCGAGCGTCCAACACGTGGTCTGCCGTCACTGCCTGTTTGTATAATATTCTTTTGGGGCACGACCGGGCTGAGGTCGATGTACCCGTTGTACATATTTTTCATTTCTGTACTAGGTTTACCCCGCGACGGAGTGCACGGATAGCCGGGTTCTGGAGGGTAACGGGTCCGCGTCTCATGGCTTTGAGAGGTAGAGGGGCCTCACTTAGAATTGGCAGACTATTCGCGTCACCCGTAGGGGGTACAGGTTGACCCAAGGAGGGGTGCTCAAGTTACCGGATTCCGTGAAGTGCAGGGTGGTCCATTCACTTTGCTGTAGGTGGCTGCCTCGCTTCAGGTTTTGGCGGGTAACTTGCCGCACCCGTAGGGGTCTAGCTTTCATTGCACAGGCTATCCACACGACCAGGGGAACGTCGGGTTTCAATAGCGGCTCTGTGAAACCCGGGGATCCTAGATTATCTGTATTGTTCTGTGATACTTATTACTTTTCTGTAATGTTGCATTTATCACGCCTGGAGCGATTATTGTATAGTGGTATATATACTAGTAGATGTTGTATATGTTTTACACCTGCGCTAGTCCAGTCCCCGCTCTGTCGTTAGTTAAGTAACCTAACGGGTGATAACGGGACCCAGTAACGAATGCGGATGGCATATACGTACATTTTATTTTCGTTCTTTCCTGGTGTGATTAATTGTTGGGACTGCGTTGATTCTGATCAATGCAAAGGAAAAAAAACCTATTTGATGTTGTTGGAACAGTTTTAAAAAGTGTTATTACAAGGACGTTTACTTTTGTTTTGCACAGTGGTATTCAGTTGGAATATCCTGCATCTCATTCGACGAGGCAAGGGCCGAGATTCCTTCACCGGGACTGACCCCTTGGGCAGAAGTTTGTGTCAGGGTAATAACTTCACTATAGTTGATTACATGTTGCTTTGCATCGCGGTATTCAGTTGGAATATCCTGCACCTCATTCCACGAGGAAAGAGCCGAGATCCTTTCACTGGGAGTGACCTCTTTAGCAAAGGTTTTCGCCACTATATTTTTATAAAAAGCTATCAGGTTCCTTCAACGAAATCAAGTTCATTACGTTAAAGGTTTTTCGCCAAAAACCAGCCGTAGCCCTCCGTCATTTCAGATGGGTAGCACGTAGTATTCATGCTATGTTTGTTGGCCTTCGTCAAGGCATAGTGGATGGTAGCTGCTTGTTACTTTTCTGTTGCATAGATAGATAAGTTAGTTTGGGACAGTCGTATTACCTTGTTGGCCTTCGTCAAGGGTATGTACGGGTGGGTTCGAATTGACAAGATAATGACGGGTAGAACTTGACATGTGACTTATGATTTGTTGTCCTTCGTCAAGGTCATAAGAGCATGGGGTAAAAATCACATCAGGAGTTTCTAAAGAAACTGAAACTTGCCAGGCATGCGCATACCTTCTAGAGTGTGATAACGTGAGTAGACACCTTCACGTTATCATGCGATGAGAGTTGGGTCCCGATTCCCACTGATGAGTTAGTTTACTCTTCGGGTGACCCTGATTGATTCTTCTTTCAGGTTTGGAGAAGAATTTGACATTACAGTGGGAGGTTTCCTGATTAGATAAAGTGATAACCATTCTGATCTAGGTTAGAGTGCATGCAGAGTGTTTCTTTTCTCTCTTTCTCTTTGGCAGCGACCTTTGACCGACCCTAGAGTATGACTCAGTGACCAAGTTGACCGAACCTTCTTAAAATACTGGCTTTTGGATTGTCTAAGTTGCATAAGTCATTGCCGCTCTTTCTTTTACCCTTTGCATTTCTCAGAACACCTCGTATCACTACGAACATCCACTTCCATTGGATAGATCCATCGTATGGTTATATACGAACTCGAAGGGACTTCTTCGAGGATGGATCCAGGTTCAGGAGAAATTGAATTGGTTTATTCAGTTGTCTTTTATCATCACCTTCTCTCAGGTTGCGAGGGCTCCTTAGTTTAGGAGAGTACACCTATTACGCTTATTGGATAGTCTTCTTCCAAACCATAGGCAGGTGCCGAAAGGTAGGGAAGGAAGAAAACCAATTAGCCTAAGTAGGGTGTACAGAAGGTAATAAGTAAAGACAAAATAAAGGGATTAGAAAGAGGGCAAAGTAAATTGCGACTGCTATCATTCACGACCAAACCGCGTACTTCATCGCCACTCCTACTTCACCTTTGCTTTTTTCCCCAGTTCGGGAGAAATAGAATAAGGTATTATTCAGTTGTCTTTTATCATCACCTTCTCCCAGGTTACGAGTACTCCTTGGTTTAGGAGAGTACACCTATTATACTTACTGGATAGTCTTCTTCCAAACCATAGGCTGGTGCCGAACGGTAGGGAAGGAAGAAAACCACTTAGCCTAATGGGGTGTACAGAAGGTAATGAATAAAGACAAATAAAGGGATTTGGAGAGATGGCAAAAAAATATACGGTTATATTCATGAATTGGATTATGGAAGAGGCATTACTAGGAATATCAGGATACCCCTACAAAACATTTTCATGTTTCAGTTTCACTGTGCATTGTTAAAGGAAAACTGATTTCCCGATTAGATACTTACTCCAGGGTATGTATTTACCAGGTATGATTTTCACATCTGTATGGTTTTACAGATGATGAGTGGGAGTAAGTTATTGGGAATAAGGTGATCATCCTCATTATATCGGAATTCGTTGTAATTGGTGATATTTGAGGAAGTCGCCTGGGTTTTTGCCGGACGGCAAGTATTTGGTTTTGAATATCCGTTGTTGTGCACCAATTTCAAAATGATATATCTGTATGTTTATTTTTATAAAGTGAGATATAACTTTTTGAAATTATGTCGGTAACATTTACCTATATCAGTTGACGATTGGGTAAGGAGCATTGAACAACGGAGTAGTTCTTAACCATAAGTACAGTTTTCAATCTTTGATGCACAGGTTTTGAGTTATTCGACTCAGAGGACTCATACAGAGTATTGTATGCTGTCCAGTGTCCATCAGGACAAAGGGGTTGGTCCTCGTACTATGTTCTGTTTACTTATGACTTCTCTAGTTTTTAGACAAGTGTTTCGTAGAAATACAATGTCTAAGTTTTGAGAAGTTGTGGGTATAAGAATAAAGTAGAGAACCAGGTATCGCAAGTATCGGGATTCTTCAAAGAGATCGAAGATATAGATACTTGTGATTGGTATTCAGTTTATAGTAATGGTTTTGAGAAACTTGTTTCTCTTTCAGGTTACTCTTAATTGGATGTATTCCTAAGTTGAGTAATGTTGATTAGCCTCTCTTTATTAAGTTGATATGCACTGGAGACAGCTGCATGATTTGAATCTGGTTCCAATTAAATAAAGTGCCAAAGTTTCTATATTGGATATAGAATGGTTCATATCTTAACGATGTTAAGGTACGGGGAGTTGTCCGGCTTATGCTTAAAACCAGATTCTGGATAACTCAAGGCACGTTTTTGTAATGGCAATTTGTGGGTTGGCCCAGGCTATGACGAGGGTTGACTTTCTACCATCTGGAAGATCAATGGTGATATTGTTCTTGACTCGCCACAGTTTTATTAAAATGGATTTTTTCAGAAAACAGTAGTGGGAGTATGGTAGAACAGGAAGTGATTCCAGAACCGCAAACCATTATGAAAAATTTAATAGAACCTAAAGATTCAATCAGGTTTGACATTCCATTAGCCACTCCGCAGATATGGTGGGTAACCTCACGCACCCGAGAGGTACTCCGGTAGCCTCAAGTACGGTGACAGGGAGGTTCTTGTTTACCCAGACTTGATACTACTGTTGTTCCAGGCTAAGAGACCCGGCAGGAGGTTAAGTATAGCGTCGTTCTAAACTAGCTTTAGAAGTGCACGTATATATTATTCTGCCAGAGGGTTGTTGTGGTCAGTGGGAGCAGCGGAAGCATAGTGGGCAAGTAGTTTATGTCTATTTATAGACTAGAGCAGATATAGCGGAGATAGATCATCTAATTTTGATGTGACAGTCATGGCTTTGACTTCATCAGAATAGGGGATGGATCTGTTAAGAAGGTAGTAGGGTGTGATGTCCTGGTATTTGGATGACATATACAGAGTAGGAAGTAAAATTCCTATACTATGATCGGTTATACTGTGGTTGTCACACAGTTATTTCTCCACAAAGATATGGATATAATATCTGACATTCTGGTTACTAGATCTATAGTTTTAGATCTAGATTTGGGTAGTTTCCCAATGTGGGTACTTTCACAGTATTCTAATAGTATTTTAGAATGGACGACTCCTGGCATGGTGGTGTACCTGCAGGTGATGGAGTCACCCTCTCTAAAGGTGTCTTACAGACTAAAGGGGAGAGGGATGTGCATGATTGGCATATCACTTGCTTAGGCAATTGAGTCAATCGTGAGATGTCAAGTACCACACCAGATGTTGTTTTTGCACTAGATGCGATAAATTTTTAGTAATCCAATCCTGAAGAAACATAAGGAAGCAGTTTTAGAACATAAGTGAATGTTCTACGGATTTGATGACGGCAGCCTCCTTCGGGGGACGGTTATCATTCCAGGCTTCAAAGGTGACATGGATGACAGAGTGATTGTCAGAGTTATAGTTTTTCCCTCTGACGAATGGGGCAGTATTATGGACAGGTGCTCCAAGAGGATACTGTGAGAGGCATGGTACTGGACACTGATTAGTTTCAGTTATCGATACAGTCTAAGAAGTTTGGATTTGTAGTTCATTTATGAACTAGGTCCCATCAGATATCCAGACATATTCTAAGACAGGTATTACTCAATTCGGGAGATGGCATTCTCCGCGAACTTGAGATTAAGAGAGGCATAGAAAGAAATATCAGGGCGGATCCACCCATTGAGGCTATTTCACGAACACAAGAGTTTTACAAACGAGCTTTGTGGAAATGATTAGTAGAGGAGTTGGGTGTTCGGTATCACATGGGTTGTGAGTATGCGACATCGCAATAATTAGCCTTAAGTGCAAGTGGGAGATTGTTGGATATAGTGCCTTCAAAATCAATTATTGGATCGCAGGCACGTGATTGCAATGATTGAGGAGGACCTATACCGGTAGGACAGTCTTACTCGAGATGATAGTATGCTATCTGATTTGCCTTTATCAGTTGTGTACAGGTTCAGGTGACTGATCACTATTATACGTTGATAGAGCCCTTAGGATCCTGCTTGACTACCAACAGTATGATGGCGATCATATACGTGAGAGTTGGGTAGTCTATAAGCACATCCTTAAAAGTGGTCCCTAGTCGGGGGAGTTTCAAGACAGGGCATCGATACACCGGAGTAGACTAGTGTATACAGTCGAGACCCCGACGAGGGGCGGTGGCCGGTCTCACAAGCCACTGGTGTCAGTTGGATCACCTAAGATGTATACAGGTGCTCATTGGGTTATGAGTACACCGGACAGGACTCGCCGGGAACCTGCTAGTTGGTATTTATACCTAGCATCAGATAGCAGTTCCCTGGTGACATGTGTACAGGTTAGTTCATTGACCTGAGGCCGTCATTTGTCTCGTGTGGGTTCCCACTGTGCTTTGATTTCTACCCTACCACGGCTCAAAGGAGCCGTGCAAACAGGTTTTTTTTTGGTACAGTCCCGAGCCACATGGAGGCAAGTGAGCGGATCGGCAGGGGATTCGTCTCTCCCGGTATTGGGGGTGAGATCGCGTTGTGTCTAGGAGAGCCATTACACAAAGCCCTCGGCCGAGGCAGGAGATTTACTGGTAGGTACTCCAGTAGTATCTCAGGATGTTCTGGGCTACATTCCGACATGACTTATACCGCTATTGGGGGTCTGACGTTACCAGCCCCTAGGCTCGATATGCGATACTCATAGACGAATGGACCGGACTGTATGTATATTGTCACTGATAGGCTCAGTAGGGTTCCAGGATGAGTTCGCTCATCGGCTTCCCTTGAGGTCAGTACATGGGCAGCCGTTACGCACAGCTAGTGCCGCTGAAGTGCTTGTGGTTAAACCCACTGCCAGGGTACTGACAAGTCTTTAGAGTCCCCCACAGATAGTTTCCCAAGTTCGGGCGAAACATTGTAGAGGCCGTATGGTTTTATGGCAGGGTTCAAAATTGCACGTGCACTTGTGCACGTGTCATATTTCGGACAGATAATACTGATGGGCTTTGGTTTAAGCCGGATCCATGTATTATATTGAGTCAGAATATTTTAGTCTCTCGTATTCGTATTTGGTCGGAATACAGATACAGGTATGTATATACAGGTGAGGGGTATTTTCATAATCCGTTAAGAAAATATTTTAGAAGATGCATTTCTTTATGGATTAATCATTTTTGTTTAAATGATTATTAGTTTTGGAAATTATGACTCATGGTTATGACTCATCAATTCTAGAATGTTCACTAATGAGTCATCTAGTGAGTCATTAAGAGTTAATGAGTTTTGTTTTGGGTTTGGATATTTGAGGAGATATTTTCATTAGATATTTCTTTGGTCTTTGATAAATAAACATCACATATCAATTCACAAAAGGATATGAAAATGAGAGAGAAGTTTTATATGCTTGGTTTTTCTTTTGCTCTCTTGATTTTCTTGAGTTCACTATTTCCAAAGCCTAGCATCTTCTTCAACCTCCACCCTAACCCTCTCATGTGATGACAAAGTATTCTACTCGTTCTCTACTTCATCTTGGTCATCTCTTTTAACAGACTTAATGACCGAGTTGCCTCGGTATAGAGGCGAAAGCCCGTTTAAAGATCCGTAGATATGGTGCCACCTCGACGAGGAGCAAAAAGATCGGAGTTTCCGCGAAGAGCGTAGGATGATGGCTAAAGACCGAAGGACTCGGATCGTTCAGTATAACCTTTCTACCTCTTTACAGTTTGTTAGTATAGCGTTAATGGCAAGATCCGGGTTATAGTATGTGATAACGCCAGTTATAAAAGTTTTTGTTCCGCGTTTGGCGTCAGAATAACGGCCGGGGCGATACCGTAGACTTACAGGGACTGTACCCAAAAGCCACCTTTTTGCACGTTCTCTTGAACATGGTAAGGTGGAAATCAAAGCACAGTGGGAATCACACAAGACTCTATGACAATCTCGGGTCTACAGACTAACCTGTACCAGTGTCACCAGAGAACTACCATCTGACGTGAGGTATAATACCATCTGGGAGTTCTCGGCGAGTCTGTCCAATGTACCCAGTCTCCACCGAGCACCCGTATATCATCTCTGATGTCAAACACCAATGGATATGGGATCATCCATCGCCCATCTACATGGGTCGAGAAGCTATATGCTAGTCTACTCTGGTATATCGATACCCTGTCTCGATACACCCACGACTGGGAACATTTGATGGATTTACTTAGCGACTACTCTGTCCTTACTAGTATGATCTACATCATAGTCCTGGTAGTCAAGTACTCATCCTAAGGGTTTTATCAACATGTAACATAGAGACAATCAGAGTATATGTTAAGATAAAGAGCAACCAGATAGCATACTATCATGTCGAACAAGAAATTCCTCCCTATATATGTCGAAGCATCCACTATAATATACATCGTATGTACAGCAATGGCCTCTAGGGCATACATATAACTAATAATCTCACACTTGCACTAGGGCCATCTGTTGTAGTATCCCATACCCAACAATCAGCAGTGGTTGAAGTATCTCATACTCAACCATCCCATAAAAATCTCTCCTGGGAATAGGCCTTTGTGAGTGGATCCGCCGTGTTGTCCTCTGTGTCTACTCTCTTAACCTCGATCTCCCTGGAGATCATCCATCTCCATGATCAGGTGATACTGCCTAAGAATATGTCTGGATCACTGATGGGACGGGGGTTCCTAGGCCAAAACCACAACTCCATTGTCATACAATGGTAGGAACGAAGTTCATCTCATGAACTAGTGTACATCCAGGATACCACTTTAGTAGTATCCCCGGTAGCAATGTATCTAGCCTTTATCGTCTAGTATGTCACGGTATCTAGCTTGAAACTCTTCCAACATACCGTCCCTCCACTGAGGGTAAAGACAATGCTTGTGGCTGACATTCAGTCGTCCTTACCACCCGAGAACCTATCCAGTGATTCTCCCCAGGATCGATTGATACCAACTCACTACACCTAGTGAGAATCCTATCATCCACTTAGATCTATCTCATAGATCCAAAACCCAGGATTTAGGAGGTATCACCCTGATCCTATATGGAGAATCCATGTGATAAGAGGAGATTGACCGAGCGCGGCATATGAAACTCCTTTCCTATCAAGAGTATATCATCCACGTACAATATGAGGATCACCACCATACTCCCTACTACTTTTTTGTATATACAAGGTTCATCTATCATTTTGATGAAGTCAAACTCTTTGACTACCACATCAAAACAGATGTTCTAACTCCGCGATGCCTGCTTTAACTCATAAAGAAACTTTCACATGTTTCCGTTGCTCCCACTATCTACGAAGCCCTCTGGTTGTGTACTTATAGACGCTCTCTTTTAAATCATTATTTAGAAAAGCAGTCATGACACCCAACCGCCAGATATGGTAGTCATGGTATGTAGCAGTGGCAAGTAGGATCTGGATGGACTTAAGCATAGCTTCGAAAGTCTCAACTTTTCCATGTACACCAAGTAATCTTCTCAAGATATACTTGCTTCTGATGGGGATTTAATCCTTCAGATAAAGCAACCAAAGTCCATACTTGGTTGGTGTATATGGATTCCATCTCAGATCGCTTAACATCCAGCCATTCTCACAGAGTCCCCACTCCTGATGGCCTGCTCAAAACTAGTTGGGTCATCATCTCATGATGCAATCCTCGCTCCCACTGTCATAGAGAAACCAAAGTATCTCTCAGGTGGATGAGAAACCCTACCAGATCGGCGGAGAGGCTGAGCTTCGTTAGAAACTATTGAATCCTCTGGGTCTATCAAATCATCAGTTGCAGTTTGTATAGCTGGAACTCCTTCCAGATCTACCTCATGACCACTAATTTCTTCACAATAAATAAATTCCTTTTCTAAAAAGGTGGCATGCCGAGAAATAAAACTCCTTTTGATCCTCGGTGCGGTAGAAGATATTCCCTTGCGAATGCTTGGGATATCCAACAAACTTCCACAGAACTGACCTTGCCTCAAGATTGTCCGGATTTTGCTTTTAGACATAGGCCGGACAACCCCAAATCTTAACATCCTTAAGAGATGGGCTCTTCCCATACCATATCACATATGGAGTGGTAGGCACCTGATTTGATTGGAACCCTATTCAATAGGTATGCAGCTTCATAAGTGCATAACCCCCAAAAGGAAATAGGTAACTCAGTAGTACTCATCATAGAGCACACCATATCATATAGGGTGCGATTGCTCCGCCCTGATATACCGACGTGCTGTGGTGTATACGGAGGAGTAATGCTGAGAGAATCTCATTCTTCTTTAGAATAGTACAGGAATTCCGTGCTTAAGTATTCTCTTCCCTGATCACATCAAAGGGCATAATACTTATACCCGTTTTGGTTCTCTACTTCTAACTTATTTTCTTTGAATTTCTCAAAAGCTTCAGACTTGTGTTTCAATAGGAACATATGTCTGAATCTTGAGAGATCGTCAGTGAATGTAATGAAGTACAAAGAACCGGTCCTGGCATGTGTAGACAGGGTACTTGCATACATCATCATGTATCAATCCTAAGAGTTCATTAACTTTTTCTCTGTTTCCAGTAAACGGAGCTTTGGTCATCTTATCTTTGTGACATGACTGGCAAGTTTCACAAGATGTAAATTCAAACAGATTTAAATATGCATCTAAATGTAACTTAGCTAGTCTGGTCGCATTGATATGACCTAGTCTACAATGCCTCAAGAAGGATTTGTTCATTTTTGAACTCTTCCTCTTGTGTGTGTTCTGTACGTTAAAGAACTGTAGTTTGATTTAGAACGTATATGCTTTTAGATAACGTTCCTAAACCGATCAACTCTTTATATAGGAAATGTTCGAAACATTATCCATCAATACAAAATTATATCCTTCTTTACTAAATAAATAGACTGATATGATGTTGTATATCAGGTTCGGTATCTAATAACATTCGTTCAGAATCAATGTATTTTGTAATACAGAGTGATAACTGCCAACAAACTTGGCTGCAACACTTGCACCATTTCCAACTCTTGAAACTTATCACCCATTCTCAGTTCTCTACCTTTATGTAGCCCATGTAACGGATTATATATTTAGGATCCTGATCCGGTATCTTATACCCAGGACGTAAAGGATACTAAGAAAAAGTTCTCTGCAATGAACACACCCGAAGATGATGCATCAACATGCACTTTCTTCGTTTGGGCGGCACGGGAATTCTGATAATCCCTTATTTCTTGCTCGGTCTTGTAACAGTTATAAGTTGGAGCGGGACCAATGTTCCCCTAGCTTAGTATAACAAGAGGGTTCGGTCAATACATCCGTATTATTATCTTGATTAAGGCATGACATGGTCGCTACCTGGAGAGAGAGAGAGAGAGAAGAAAACACTCAGCGTATCCTCTTGCAAGATTAGATTGGTTATTAATATATCTAATCAGGATGGCTCCCACTGTTTTAGTTAAATCTTCCTTCAAACCCTAAAAGGAAATACTAGCTGGGATTAATTACACACTACAAGTTCACCAATCTTTCAGCCAGGCCAGTGCCGGTACTTTCAGAGAGGTTCCCCGTGCTTTCGCACGGACCTAATTAAAATAAACTCCATTTTCCCAGGGGTGTAACCCCGTTGACACCTTTCTAGACACCTACTTGATCGGCTAATTGTAAAGTGCAAAACTCTCCCAGGAGTAACTCTTACTTGCAGTGGGTATCGGGATCCAACTATCTCATAGGAGGTATACAATCTCATTGCAAATTTCAACACTTGAAATTCCCGATAATATTTTGCCCCTATCATCCTATAACCTTGATGAAAGCCAACAAACCATAAGGTACTAGTCAAGTTCAACCCGTCATTTCCCGATTGAATTAAACCCACCCGCACGGTCCTTGACGAAATTCAACAAAGTCGCACGACTACCCTAACTCAATCGCATCATATGCTTATACAAATAAGCATAAATAGCTACCGCACACTACGCCTTGACGAAAGCCAACAAACGTAGCACGAATACTATGAAATACTTATCTGAAATGACGGAGGGCTACGACAGGTTTTTAAGAAAACCCTTTGCGTAATGAACTTGATCTCGTCGTAGAATCAAATGATTTAAATGGAGTGTTTTTTAGGCTTTTACTAGTTTTGCTAAAGAGGTCACTCCCGGTGAAGGGATCGTTGGCTCTTTCCTTATCGAATAAGGTGCAGGATATTTCACAAATACCACTATGCAAAGCAAAAACTATAGAAGCAATCAAAAGACAAAACCGAGAGTTGTAGCATCTGCCAGTTATTGCTAAAGAGGTCACTCCCGGTGAAGTGATCTCGGCTCTTTCCTTATCGAATAAGGTGATGGATGTTCTACAAGGAACACCGCTATGCAAAGCAACAACTAGAGCTACCTGTTTTTCAAAATTCGATTCCACAACATCTTTAGGATTCCTTTATTTCATCAATCTCATTAATGAAGCCCATCATTTTAAGTTACCTAAACATCACAGATAAATACAACGTACACTTATGCCATCCGCATTCGCCTCGATGTCCCCTCGTGCACCGTTAGGTTAGGTAACTAACGGCAGAGCGGGGCAGTGCTAGCGCGGGTGTAAAACATAAGCAATGTCTATATAATATATCACATATACTATATCATGTATTCATCTCATCAATTTATCAAATGATCACATTACAGATATCGCAGCAGAAAACAACATATGAAATATTGGATATACTAGAATTTCCGTGTTTTATTTTAAGCCTGTATAAAACACGGATTCCACGGTCATGATGAATAGCCAATCCCACACCCCTAGACCCCTACGAGAATGGCAAGCAACCTTACCAATTCTAGAATTAGGAGACCCGATCTCAACTCCTCGAGATGGTCTCCCACTGAACCCCAAAACACGACGATCCAATATAACATATCACAGCAACACATGACATCACATGTCATAAACGTAAGTAAATATGCGTATCCTAATTATCATTGACATATAGCACCGAAACCGGCGATACACCACATATTACACTTACGGTCGAAGAAAAGAAAGTGAAAAACTACAATAGTTGGAATCCGCAACCACATTAGACATCGCATGTCTAACCAAATGAATTCCTTAGACATCGCATGCCTAACAATTATAAACCCCGCATTTTAGTCTCGATACCGAAAACACTTTTCAATAACAAGTCGGGCAATTCAACAAGATTCCAGACATCCAGATCGAATATTCGTCGGAAACTTTAGTAGACGGCCGCACCCCTCCAGATGCAGTCGACGAAGTGCACTAAGGCGGAACACCGTTGCCGTGAGCACCCAAACGGATGCTTTTGGCGATGGGGTTCTCCTACAGTCACTTGGTCAAGGCTATGGGGCGTGGCTATCTATTAAGTTTACCCGGCGAGTATCTGCGTACGCTACATGATTGCGATGGACTTTTGATCTCATCAAAATCCCGTGGCAACCGATCAAATGAGACTAAATTGCTAGATTTATAATATTCAAACTAGTTATCTCATAACTACTTGTGGATTCCAAATATTGTATCCTATCACATGATATCCGGACGACGATAAACTCTTCGATCGATTTATCAAAGTCCCACAATTTCCCTACAGCTCAACACTAGAGCACAGATTTAGTAACACCCAGAAGATGCCACAATACCTATGAACCAGCCGTAGAAGGGTCAAACCAACGCTTCACATGTGACAACGCTAAACTACCACAAACCCTAGGGTTCAGGTGGCGGTTTTGACGGCCACATAATCGAGTTAAGGTTTACGTTCTTCTTGAGGGTCCATGGAATCACTTGCAGTTTTTCCGAATACGTTAAACTTGGAAAAATGGGTTTTTGACATTCGATCGAACCTTTAACTTCGTCTAGAAAATATGCGAAAAAGCCGAAACAATGTTAAAACTATGAATACGAAATACTCCGATTTGCTTATAGTGTAAGATTACATCAAATGCAAAATTAACAAAAATAAACAACACCTGAAACATCAAATCCCAGTGACTGGAACACACCCAAAAAATTTTACCCAATTCCCCATAAGAAGTTCGGCGTCGCCGGAATCCCTAGCTAAGTTGCAGGCCATTTCCCGAGGGGTGGGGGTGAATTTTCTTGTGTTTTCATGTAGCATCACATACAACATTCTGCACTAGTTTAAATAATTTTTTGAACATTATTTAAAATCGACAGAAACTGGGGTTTTCCGTTTCAAGTTTCGGAGTCTTTTCGGTTTCGTAATTCTAACAAAATCCGTATTAATTTCTAGCATAGCACTAATACCACTACAAGGTTACCTACGACGGCAGCAAGGTTTCGGGAGGCATCGTCCATGCCAAATTCAAAATTTTTCCGTTTTAGCTAACCCTAACTAGAATCGTAAACTAGAAATATATGGAATCAAATGCAAACACTTTGCAATTAGTAAAGAGAGTGAGGAATACAACCTTTGTAGACCAGTCCTTCACTTCAATAGCTCCGTGTAGTAGTCCCCTTCACTGCGATCGTAAATTCCGGACTCTAGAGAGGCTCCACAAAGAAACGAACATGCTTGCTTCGATGACTTCGAGGCCGAAGATGATCTACGTCGAGGAGACACTAACCCAAGCTCTTTCTTCACTAAGTCATGAACTTTGTGAAGATAACACCCTATACTAAATGGAAAGTAGTAGAGGATGATGAAGTAGGAAGTGGGCTCACTTTAGAATTGATTTTCTCATACTTTTTCTCATAACTCCATGGAAGCTAGAAAGCTTTTTAAGAGGAAGAAGAAGAAGAAGATGATGAACTCAAGTCAATAATTCATCCAAATGAATTATGTAACCATGGGTGAGTTAAGTCCTCATGCTTAACTCATGTAGAGAATTAACCAAGCTATAAGGTTAAGGGTTGGGTTAAATAATATCTTAAGGAATGACAAAAGAGTTGACTTTGTCAATATTTCTACAAGTTTCATCTAAGCTTGATTACTTTGACTAAGTCATTCTCTTTTGTTAAACCTTAAGAAATAAACAAAACCCTAATTTAACCTTAATATGGTATAAGTCTCATACACCGATCTTGTATGTATCATCAAGCATGACACAAACATGTACACTTGCATATATCACATATATACAATGTGCACAATTTAGTGAGAAAAGAAATCTTAAGTGAGCTAATACTAGTTAATTTAATGTAATATATCAAATATATAATTATACATTAAATTATTAAATCAACACTTGATTTAATAATCCGGTTATGACCGACTAATATCATGTGTAACAACTTATCGAATCAACACTTGATCCGATAACCCGGTTATATCGCATACAACAGATCAATGTCACGTTTCGCGAGAATAGAATACGGTATCTCATATTGTATCAATATCGGTCCCGCACATATCACATATGTGCTCCTACTCCATTTTGCTTGAGCCAGGAAACCCCTGTGTGGGACTCTAAAGACTCTTCAATACGCCGGTAGTGGGTGATGATCATATCAAACACCCACAAGCCGCAAGCGGTCTGCTAAACGTAACGGCTACCCAGGTATTGAGTGATCAGAAGATCAACAAGTAAGCCGGCTCGTAGTCCTGTCCAATCAGTAACACTACCATACAATCCGGTCTCTTCGTCTGATATGTCGCATATCTCGTCTAGGGGTGGTAAACGACAGACCCCAGTAACTCGATAAGTCGTGTTGATATGAGGCTGATAACGGGTCGAAAAACTACTGATAACACTTACCAGTATATCTCTGAAGCAGCCTTGGCTAAGGACTTCCTGTTATAGCCAATCGAGCACAGCGCAACATCAACTCTCTATACCGGGAGAGACGAAACCCCTCCTATCGCTCATTGCCTCCATGTGACTCGGGAATGTACCCAAAAGCCACCGTTTTGCACGTTCTCTTGAACGTGGTGTTTCCTGATTTAAAATCAGGAAAGCTTACAGAGGAGGCATCACGTGCTAGCACGTGACTAGCAGTCACGCGTTGCCACGTAACATTTAAAAGCAGCGGCAAAGGCACATCAGTTCCCTGATCAAGTCAAGGAAAAGGCTTCAGATAAGGTCACGTGCTCACACGTGACCAGGGGTCACGTGTTAGCACGTGACGGGTGAACAGCTGCCAGAAAACAGAGCGCAGAAAGGAGAAGAAAGCTCGTTCCAGGGGGTCACGTGCCTACACATGACCAGGTGTCACGTGCCTACACGTGACCAAGGGTCATGTGGTTACACATGACCGGCTTGCAAAGCCTCTCTATTTAACAGAATTAAATTCTGAAAGGCATTCAAATCTTTCCAAAGGAAAATGATTATTTGGAACCGATTGGATTAAAAATCTAAAGGTGATTAAATATCACCTATTTATGGAAAAATCTTGAACTTGGAAAGATTTCCCCTTAAAATCTAACCGAAATAACAAAGGAATATCTTTGGATTTGAAATCCAATGGTGAATAAAATTCACCTAATAATCCAAAAGTCCAGATGAATGATGAATGCAAATCAAATCTCTCAATGAAAGATTCACTAAAACTAATTGATTCTGCTCCTTCTCCTATAAATAGGAGCCAGGAAAATATATAAACAGAGATAGAGAGACATAGAGAAAAAAAAATAGAGCCTTGAGTCTTTAGAGGAATTTGATCTTCTGCAAAAGAAAACCTTAGGTAAGAAAGGAGAGGCTTTTAAAAAGAGAATTTAATTCTCAAAAGAGTTTAACTCTTATATTTAAAAGAAGAACTTAGTTCTCTCTTTAGTAGAGGATCTGCAAAGTGCACATCTCCCCATGAATTGAGAATTTAATTCTCATTGGGTTGAGATCCTGCCATGCAGATCCAAAGCATAGAGAGGGAATGGAAGTTTAAGAATTTAATTCTCACAGAATTATAGGAATTTAATTCCTTTGAAATAAAATTAGGGTTTAACCCTATGTTATAGGAATTCAATTCCTTCAAAATGAACAGAACCAGGGTTTAACCCTAGTTAAGAACTTAATTCTATCAAAATAACAGGAATTTAATTCCCTTAAGAAAGAAGAAATTAGGGTTTAACCCTATGATAGAATTCAGTTCTTCACATACATCAAGAATTTAATTCTTACAGAAGAAAGCCGGGGTTTAACTCCATCTAAGAATATAATTCTTCAAAAAGAAAGTGGGAATTTAATTCCTCTAAAGTTATAGCTAGGGTTTAACCCTATAAAGGATTTAATTCCTAAAAGATAAACAAACATGCAAAGAAGCAGGGTCACGTGCTACCACGTGACCCCTGAAAAGTTCCACAGAGAAGGGCTTTGAGGCAATGCCTCACGTGCCCCACGTGACCCCTTGGCAGAAGCTCTAATAGACAAACATTTAAATGCCCATCACGTGACAGCACGTGATGCTCCAAAGTATTCAATACTTTTGGCAGAATAAAATGAATTGAGGGCGCTCTCACGTGCTACCACGTGACCCCTCTTGCCTTAGTGTTTAACACTAAAGTTGAAACCTCTATATCCAGTGTTCAACACTGATTTTCTTAGTGTTTAAACACTAATTTGGAAAACTCTATTTACAGTGTTTAACACTGACTTTCTTAGTGTTGAACACTAATTTGGAAAACCGTGTTTCCAGTGTTTAATACTGATCTGCCTTAGTGTTAAACACTAATTTGAAATCTCCACTGCCAGTGTTTAACACTGATTTGCTTTAATGTATAAACACTAATTTGAAAGCCCTGTTGCTGGTGTTTAACACTAACTATCTTTTAGTGTTAAACATTAACTTGTCAATCTCAGTCTCAGCGTTCAACACTGATTGATCTTTAGTGTTTAACACTAACTTTAGCCCCATTGGATAAGTGTCTAGAGGCAAAGCCTCTCCTCTAATGGACTAACAGAAAGCCAATGTTCCAAACATGATTGGGCTTAGCCCAAGATGGCCATAAGTCCTCAATCCAAACTTAACTGGGCCAATGGGCTCATAACATAATTAATTGGTCTCGGTCCCAAACTGGGTCAAAGACTGTTTAATCTACCTTGGTTCAAGGGTACATCTCTGTATTCCTTTGAAACTTGGCGTTGTAATTCCTCAACGTCTTCAAAGAGGTGACGGGTCCCGATAACCACACATTGACACGGACTGTGGGGTTCTTAAACTCGTGGACTATGACGTCCTTAACCTTGACCGTGATGTCTTAAAACTAACATCGGACTGTAGGGTCCTTAAACCCATGGACTATGACATCCTTAACCTTAACCGGAATGTCTTAAAACTAACAACGGACTATGACGTCCTTAACCTTGACCGGGATGTCTTAAAACTAACATCGGACAGTGGGGTCCTTAAACCCACAGACTATGATGTCCTTAACCTTGACCGCAACGTCTTAAAACTAACATTGGACCGCAATGTCCTTAAACTACCTATTGACCGCAATGTCACTAAACTAAACAACAGGGCTCCCTTAATTGCCCTATTGTTGGATCTAAACGATCCCGTTAAGTCGATCTTAGTCTAAAAACTAGGCTAACGTATCCTTAACAAACGTTTAAGTTGATCTTAGTCCTCAATGAGGCTAACATATCCTTAAACCCAAACCCCCAAACCCAAATCTAAGATAATACGGATTTGAACTAGTCCACGCCCTACGGGCGACGACATAACTCAGTCTCCGTATATAATCCACGGGCAACTAAACACAAAATAAACACACACGACACGAAGTGACCATCTGGAGAAGGAGAAAGTGGTTACCGCGATGCGGTAGCATAATTAACTGCAGGGGCTTGCGCCTGCAGGGAATAGCGTCCCCACAATCAAAAACCCCTCAAGCAAGGGGGAATCTGATGAAGTCTGCTACATCGGACGCATCCGTTTAAACCTTCGATACACGGTGCCATAAATCAACTTGGCATCTTCGGAGAGGTGGACGGATAGTACCAATTAGCATCTGCCCCGAATCTCAGGCGAGACGTCCCTGTCGCGCCGTCATTCGGAGGGGAACAGATTCTGGCACGCCCGGTGGGACCTTTTCCTCTTTCCACTCCACACTTCGTGTGTCGTGTTCGCGAACCAAACACGGCTCGCTAATGATTGCCCTTGGGTTTCAAGGTACTAAGATCTGGCGTTTTGCTTATTGCAGAAAGCAAAGAGTCAATGGCTTCCATTTGTGCGAAATGCTCCAACTGCAACTGCAACCGGCGCTCCGCCTCGCCAGGAGGTATAGCCTACGGGCCCCAAGCTGCTTCGCTGTTCACAATGCATGTGGAACAGGTCACTCAAGCCACCACAGGATTGTTTTTTGGGACCATGCTCCCGCCAATGAGCTTCACCGCTCCTGTGCCAACACCGGAAGCTCCTAAGAAGTCGGTCTTCGATCGGCTTATAGCTAATGCGGCCTCTCTCAACGGGTCGTCCAACTCCAGCTCCTCTGTCTTCGCCAGACTGGGCTAAAATTCCTGTGGGCCCACAATGAAGCTTGCAATCTCAGAGAAGATTATTCCGAAGAGGATAACCATCCCTGCTCCTGAAGTCGTCAAGGAGGCTTCTCCTACCAAAGGGTCAGTCTTTACAAGATTAACGGTTCTGGCTCCCGCTACGGGTCCTGTCCCTGCTCAGAAGACTGTTTTCAACCGATTGGATACTGCTTCTCAAAGGACATCAGTATTCAACAGGCTGACACCAGCAGCGACCCCCCACCTATACAGGGGGCAAGACGAGGCTATCGCCCTCACCGAACCGATTCCATCAGCACGACACGCTCGACGTCGCTACTGGCGCCGAGTGAGGAAGGCCGGAGGCAACTCCCCTTCTGGGCTAACTCCTCCAGCCCTGACGACAGAAGTTAATGCTGCTGTTCCAACTAAGAACAGCTTTGAGATGCTGAATAAGGTGCGTAGGAATTCTCCTATCGCGGCGCTAAAGAGGTCTTCCCCTCCGCTAAAAAAGGCCACGGAAATAAAGCCAGAACAGCCCCAATCTCCTCAACGGCTGTCTTCCAAAATCTATAAAGTCTGGCGGCAGACCCAAGACTCGGTGATTGATCCAAATTTCTCCCGCCAGCACAAGAAGCTGAAAATTCAACGGGAAGTCAGTCATCACGTTAAGCCACGAAAAGATGTCTGGGTGCCCACCTCAACGGTCCCCTCAACTTCCACTGCTCATAAAAAGAGGAGGCCGGAGAAGATCCCCGGGCCGGCGACGAGAGCTAAAGGCGCTGAGCCCAGACACCCTAAGTCTGGGGGCACGATGGTCCATACTGTATACATGGCGTCGGGGAAGGAAGATAGCCGTGCGTCTACAGGGCATAGACCGCTCACACGGTCGGTGACCAAAGCTCAGGAGCAACAGCAGAAGCTCCAAGAAATGATGACCGCAATGGCCGCACTTACTGGGCCGAAAGAAAGCCCCGAAGCGCCATCCGATCAACGCCAGGAGGAAGAAACCGACGATGAGTTCCTTCGTAGGATACTGGAGAAGAAGGATAAAGAGGCTGCTGAACAAGCAGCCAATATACAACGAATGACCCTTCTGTTTCAGGACATGGTGGGTATGATGATCCAACAAGAATCCTCTACTAAAGATCCTCCAATCATTCTTGAAGACGACGGGGGAGAAACGTCAAATCTTCCACCCGCTCTGTCAACGGCTAAGGAGGAGACAATCTCTAAGGCTGACCTAGACGAATACATAGCCCAACAGATACGCGTTCACCAGGCGGCTGAGGCAGCTGGTCAAGTTGTCAGAACAGGAAGACCATATCCGAGCTGGTATGACCAGATCAAATACCCGCCGGGCTACACAATACCAAAATTCCATGTCTATAAGGGACAGGCAATCCACATCAGCATGTGGCCCAGTTCAGGGCGCTTTGTGGCAACACTGGTGGCGACGATAAACTGTTGCTTCGCCAGTTCGTGGGCAGCTTATCAGAAATGGCGTTCGAATGGTATTCAGAACTCCCGAACGATTCCATCAAGACGTTCGCTGAAATGGAATTGCTATTCACTCAGCAATTCGCAAGCGCCAGCAAACGCACTCCGATAACAGCATTAATTAATGCCAAGGTGAAATCAGGTGAAACGTGGGTGCAGTACGCTATACGCTGGCGAAATTTATGGTCGAAATGCGAACAACGCATTGAGGAAGCGCCCGCGGTGGGCATGTTCGTGGGTACACAAGATCCTCATGCAACCATCTCACAGTTCATGATGTTCTTTAAACCAACCACGTTCCAGGCTCTGATCGACAAGTTGGCCCAGATGGACCAGATGGGTCACAGACCGCCTCCCCCGAAGCCAGAACCTCGGAATGACAAGGGTAAAGAGAAGGCAACCTTCGTTGCGAACGCACAGCAGCAACCCAGTGCCCCAAAGCTGGCGGATCAGCTGGAAGAAAGACGGCGGTATTACAACGAGAAAATGAAGCGCCCCTACTCATTCCCACGGGATAAGACAAAGAGGCTATTTGAGCTGGCAATACGCAACAAGCTTATCAACTTGCCAAACCCGAGACGGCCGCCGCAACCCACTGAGGTGAATAACCCCAATTATTGCCCGTACCATCAAACGGTAAGCCATCCGATTGAGGATTGTTTCGTCTTCAAAGGATGGATTGAGGATCAATACCTCCAGGGAAAGTTTGTGCTGTCCGAAAAGTGGAAGGTGAACCCGCCACAGCCGCATACTCCCAAGAAAGCAGATACACCGGGAGTAACTTGTTCTTTTATTGAAGAAGCTCCATGGGAGGTCATGCTATCAGCTAAAACCAAAAGGATGCTGGGTGATCTTCATGCATGCCCGGCGGTCGAATGGAAGAACCCGCTTGAACCTCAAATTGTCGGAGGGATGCTGAAGCCGCGTCCAACTACAAAGAGCGGTGGTGATGGCCCAAGTACTCACGCCCAACCGTCAAAATCTTCAAAGAAAAAGAAGAAGAAATCCAAAAAGCCTGTGAAGCCTGGAGACAAGCGCACGGATTTGCAGAAACAGATTGACGCGCTGGAGGAGTACAATCAAAAGGCACGGACTCCCATCACACTGCAAGAGTTCCTCGACCACGTCTTTCAAGAGGAAGATGATGGAGAAAGCTCGTCGGATGAGTCCGAGGGATATGTAGCGAGTTGTCATGTGATTTCCTACTCGCCTACGGACGATGAGAAAATTCCTGGCACTGAGAAACTGGGGGCATATCCTGAGCCAGGACTTGTATGGCCAACAGATGAAATGATCGACGCCTTTCTAGACGAGATTCGTTTGAAAAGTAAAGCCAATCAGGAGCGTGAGATGGCTGCATCGGAAGGAGCGAAATGCAAGCGGCTAAACGAAAGAGTCAAAGAACTCCCGCCAGATCAAAAGTCACCTGATGTGGATAAAAATATATTCAAGACGAGGAAAAGGTTTGCCAAAGCCATGTCGATGGGAATGAAGCTACCACCCTCGGAAGAAAACACGTTCGATGGGGCGGAGAGGCACCCTAATTATTGCGCATATCATCGGAAGATTTCGCACCCCACTGAAGAGTGTGACGCTTTTAAGATGTGGTGGCAGGGATATGTTGCTCACCAACAACATTTTAAGCGCATTAAACGCAAAACTCGCCGAGAACAAAGAAGTACTACCAACAGGCACAAAAGAACTACCGGCAACTGTTACATGGTCGACGCCGGAGGATCGCAAGTTCTCACCTTTGGGAGCGACTCTGATGAAGAAATGGCTCTGGGCCCTCTCTTTAAAGAATCCTTTTTAGGGAAAGAGGAAGAACCAGAGGCCTGCGAAAACATTCAGCTGCGCAACCGCACGCTCCCGGAAAAGAATCTCGGACCCGCAAATAGAAAAGATAAGGGTAAGGAAAAGGTCACTGGGGATATCGCCTTAGATGACCAAGTCATGAAAGAGTTGACTGCCAAGGACCCTCCCAGGAAGGGTAAGGTGGACTACAACATCCTAGCGCACCTAAGGAAGCTACCTTCTCAGCTCAGCATTCTCGATGCCCTCCTATTATCAAAAGAAGCGCGAGATTCATTAATCAAGGCGTTACAAGAACCCGAGCAGTTCCAAGCTTTCCTGGCTGAAGAAAAGATGAAGGATGAATTGGAGGAAGTGCACACGGCCGATGTCACTTTCAGTGACGAAGACCTTCTCCTCAGGACGTGCGACCACAACCGTCCCCTATACGTCTCCGGATATTGCCACAATATCAAGATAGGCAAGATCCTCGTGGATAATGGATCCTCCGTCAATCTCCTTAATGTTCGGGTGTTGAAGGAAATCTGCATGAGCGTGCAGTACCTTGCTCGTGACAAAATTACTGTCTACGGTTTTGACTCCCAGTCATCACGGACTCTCGGATCTGTGATATTAACACTATGCTTCGGGCTGCTTGTCACGGACATCAAGTTTCACGTCATTGACGCCAAGACCTGCTACAACGCCTTGCTCGGTCGCCCTTGGTTACACGAGTACAACATCATCCCTTCTACACAGCATCAGTGTATGAAGTACTTTAAGGATGGTTTCGAGTATACCGTAACAGGTGAGCTGAACCCATTTTCCGTGAACAAACTCCGCAAGTACGAAGATGCAAAGTACTTTTTGCCAGATTTCGAGGATACAAAAAGGTGTCGCAAGCCGGAGGACAAAGCCGCCGCCACCATCCCTGTTTTTGGGAGCGATACCGAAGAAGAAGAAGAGATAGTTTACGCTGGTCCGTCCCGACGCAACAACCCGGGACCGTCCGCCCCTATGTTGATCTTCGGAAGTGATTCGGAAGATGAGGTTAATGCCGTGTTCTCCAGTCGGCCGTCAATACAAGCATCCCCTGGCGATGATCAGAGTTTGCAAATCACCATGGTGCCGCGGGAACACTACAAGGATCTCGACACACTTCAAGCTTACAATGTGCAAGACCTGCAGACGTTTTACGTCCCTCCTAGGCGAAAGGGTGAGAAGGTGATCCTATTCTATTGATCCTCGGGAACGAGAGTAGAGAAAGAGATCTGGCATAGCACGAATTCTACACTCGACAGGCTCCAACCCATCCGTTTGCCCAGATATTACACAAACGGACTAAAGAGGCTATTGAAGCGCCAAGGGGTACCCTTAAAACAGACTGTTCGACAAGCTCGATTCTACAACAGGATTTGGGATGTCCCTGGAACTCAGCGCAAATTGCCCAACGGGAGAATGGAAACGCTCGGGCTTGGATATGCGAGATCCGGGGAACGGGGAAGAGTCCACGGTATCTACGTCATATATAACTTCGATGAAGAAGAGGACGCTCTGTCGAGAGATGCTAACCCTTCGTCAAAACTGGATCCCGCGAGCGAAGTGCCGAGTCCGTCGTTTGAAGAACGAATGGACAAGCTTATCAGGAAAGTGGGTCAGAAAGCTCGGGAAGACCATAATCGCGAGATGGCCATCTACGAGAAGGCCAGGACGCAACGTCTGTTTCAACAGGCTGCAAAAGACGAAGATGCTCCTCCCTGTCAACCCGTTGTGCAAAAGGCCCGACGCAGAGGCAGAAGTAAGTCAAGAAGCGGAAAAAGGAGTCGACAACAACGACGCAGGATTAGAGAGTCATGTGATCGGGCATTGCGCAGTCCGGATTTGTCCCTCATGAAGAAGATGGGTCGAGCGTATTCCGTCCCTCGAGACAAGACGAAGAAGTTACTCGAGCTCGCTGTAAAATATCAAATGATCGCACTTCCGGAGTCTAAGCACCCTGAGCAAGCTAACAAAGTTTCTCATCCGGGCTATTGCTCTTATCACCGAGCCATAGGACACCCCCTCGAAGACTGTTTTACCTTCAAGAACTGGGTCGAAGACCAGTACCAGCAGGGCAGATTTGCTTTATCCAGCAGCTGGAGGGTAACGCCGCCACAAAAGCACGAACCCAAAGCCCCAAGAGCAAAACCGGATCCACATCGGTCTTGGAAGCGGATTCGCACTTGTCACATGATAACAATATTAAAAGAAGAGCCCGAGAACATGGATGACCTTCCCTGGTGCTTTGAGAATAGCAATGACGAGGTGATCTCAGAATTTCCACCAGCTCCGAAAGAACTAGAAGATGGCATACATACTACTGCAGATAACCTCAAGAAGATTGAGTTAGGGTCGGCAGATGATCCGCGACTGACATTCGTCAGCGAGCTGCTGTCTGAAGAAAGGGCGGCTGCGTTAAAGGACGTGCTTCTACAGCACAGAGACTGCTTCGCATGGAACTATTCCGAAATGCCGGGATTAGATCCAGAGATTGCTGTGCATAAATTAGCAATATCCCCGGATATCAAGCCGGTCAAACAGGCGCCAAGAAGGATGCGGCTCGAGCTTGAGATGAGCATTAATGCCGAAGTCAAGAAGCTGATCGATTCTGGGTTTATCCAGGAAGTACAGTATCCTGACTGGGTCGCCAACATCGTCCCGGTGATGAAGAAAAATGGGACAGTACGCATATGTGTGGACTTCCGAGATCTCAATAAAGCCTGTCCGAAAGACAATTTCCCAGTGCCGGTCACCGAACTGATGATAGACAATACGTCCACTCATGAGGTTTTCTCCTTTATGGACGGTTCATCAGGGTACAATCAGATAAAGATGCATCCCGAAGATCAGAAGCACACCGCTTTCCGGACTCCTTTGGGTATATTCTGCTGCAAAGTTATGCCCTTCGGTTTAAAGAACGCCAGTGCTACCTATCAAAGGGCCATGACAAAAATCTTCGATGATCTCATACATGAAACCGTCGAGTGCTATATCGACGACCTCGTAGTAAAGAGCATGTCATATGAAGAGCATTTAGAGCATCTGAGGACCGTATTTCAACGCCTTCGGCAATATAATTTGAAGATGAATCCTCTCAAATGCGCGTTCGGAGTCTCCTCGGGTAAATTCCTGGGATTCATCATCCGACACCGAGGTATCGAAATAGATCCATCTAAGATCAAGGCGATCATGGAAATGCCACCGCCGAGAACTCTCAAACAATTGCGGTCTCTCCAAGAGAAGCTCGCGTACGTCCGGCGGTTTATCGCCAACCTATCAGGAAAGTGCCGTCCTTACAGCCACCTGATGAAGAAGGGAACCCCGTTCGTCTGGGACCAAAAATGCCAGAGCGCGCTAGATGAGATCAAGCAGTACCTGTAGAACCCGCCGGTGTTAGCTGCTCCAGTCAAGGGAAAGCCCCTTATTCTTTATACAACAGCCCTTGAGAATTCCTTAGGCGCATTATGGGCACAAGAAAACGACCAAGGGAAGGAGAGAGCGCTCTACTATTTAAGCCGAGTTCTTCTGGGGGCAGAAAGCAATTACTCCCCTATCGAAAAACATTGCCTGGCGTTAATCTTTGCGATAACAAAACTCCGGCACTATGCATTGGCACATGAAGTCCGTCTTATATCAAAGGTGGACCCCCTAAAATATCTGATGTCAAAGGCCATATTGACAGGGAGACTCGCTAAATAGGCCCTACTCTTGATGGAGTTTTCAATAACCTATCAGCCTCTTAAGGCAGTGAAAGGCCACGCCATCGCCGACTTCCTTGCTGAGCATCCAGTACCTGCCGGTTCTCCTCTAAATTGTGATTTGCCGGACGAACATTCGTTTGACGCGATCGACGGTGGTGATACCCGATGGGAACTTTATTTTGATGGAGCATCCTCCGTAAAGAAGTGCAAACAAAGTACCCCAATGATCAAATTGGGGGTAGGCCTCATCTTCGAAACTCCACAGGGGGGGATAATGCGCTTCGCTTTCTCCTTAACGAAGCCGAGGACGAATAACGAAGCTGAATACGAAGCTTTGATAGCAGGCCTTGAAATCGCCATTGACATGGGAATTGAAAACCTCCTCATATACGGGGATTCTCAACTGGTCGTTAGTCAAGTAAACGGCAACTACCAAACGTGCAAACCGGAGTTGGTGAAGTACGGTGAAAAGGTGCAACAACTGTTGACCCAAATTCCCTCCTATACTTTGGAAAGCATACCACGCGCAGAAAATAGCAAAGCGGACACGTTAGCTAAGCTCGCTAAAGAACTGGCTGACGAGAACCTCGATGACGTCAGAATCATGGTACAAAGCCGTCGAGTGCTCGCCCCAGCAGAAATATCTCCGGAATCATCCGAAGAAAAGGGAGCGACTGAGCAGACGACCCTACAAATAAAAGTCCGTGAGAAGGCTGAGAACTGGAGGGAAGTCTTCATAGACTACTTTAAGTCCTACCGAATGCCCGAAGAAGCGTCCTCAAGACATCAGCTCATGAAACGAGCTCTATCTTTCGCCTTCGTCAACGATACTCTATATAAGAGATCGTTTGATTCTTTGTGGCTGAGATGCTTAGGACCTGACGAAGCAGAAAGAGTCGTTCAGGATGTTCATGACGGAATCTATGGTTCTCATCAAGCAGGCCCGAAGATGAAGTTAAAAATTAAACGGATGGGTTACTACTGGCCCACGATGATCAAGGACTGCCTCGAATATGCGAAGCAATGCCACTCATGCCAAATCCATAGGGATTTCATCCATCAGCATCCGAATTCACTACATCCAACGGTGGCTAGCTGGCCATTCGAAATGTGGGGAACTGACATAGTCGGCCCCATCGAACCGGCATCGTCCAGGGGACATCGTTTCATCTTGGCGACAACTGATTACTTCTCCAAATGGGCAAAAGCAGTACCACTGAGGGAAGTGAAGACGGAGAATATCCTCCACTTTTTCAAGACGCACGTCATTTATCAGTTTGGAACTCCGCGACGGATCATTTCCGATAACGGGCCAGCTTACAGAAGCCATAAGATCAGCCGCTTCGCGCAACAGTATAATATAGACTGGAGATATTCCTCGGTTTATAATCCACGAGCTAACGGTCTAGCTGAAGCCTTCAACAAGACCTTGACAAAGATCATAAAGAAGATGGGGTCCCGAAATAAGAAGGACTGGCACGAGAGACTGCAAGAAGCTCTCTGGGCATATCGAACTACGTTCAAGACGGCCACGAACACGACTCCATATGCATTGGTATTCGGTACGGAAGCAGTACTCTCCCTAGAGATAGAGCTACCTTCTTTATGAGTGGCAGTCCACTGCGAGTTGACGAGCGAAGAATGTGCTCACCTTCGGCTAGAAGAGCTTGATGCCCTTGATGAAACACGGCTCATAGCACAACAAAACTTGGAGGCTTACAAAGCAAAAATGACACGCTCGTATGAAAGATTGACCAGGCCGAGGACATTCCGCCAAGACGAACTCGTGCTAGTGGTCAAAAGGCCTATGATCCCCAATCGCGTCAAGCGGGGAAAATTCGAGCCGAACTATGAAGGCCCGTACATCATAGACAAGCTCTACCAGGGTGGAGCCTATCTACTCATGGATATGCACGGTGAAAGGCTTTTCAGGCCAATAAACGGCCGCTTCCTCAAGAAATACTACGCTTAATGGGCCACAGCCTAGGTCAATGGTAGATGACGACAACTATGTCCGCTCGCTATCTTCCTAGGCTAAAGCTCTATAAGTAGTAGCCGACCCTCTCTCAACGAAGGACCGAAACGTCCTTAAACTAACGACGGACCGAAACGTCCTTAAACTAAAGACGGACCGAAACGTCCTTAAACTAATGACGGACCGAAACGTCCTTAAAACTACTACCGCAGCATCCTTAGGCTGATGAGATAAATAAAAAAATAATTAAAAAACAAAAAAAACGGCATGTCCATAAGCAAAAAGGGCACGGATGAAAACCCGAAAGGGCTCCGTGAGTAAAAACAGCAGGACTACCGGCGAGTGCTTGTGAAAACCCGAAAGGGCGCAACCTCGTTAAAGGACACTTGCAGGGTCCTCACGACCTTGTAAGGAGAAACCACCCGCGTGAGATCCTTACGACTCACAAGGGATCAACACACTTAGGGATCCTCACGATGCCTAAGGAGAAAATACAGTTGCGAGATCTTCACGATTCGCAAGGAGAACTCTCTTATGGGACCCTCACGGTTCATAAGACTTGAAAGTCTTAAGTTACAGAGACCTAAACCTGTGCTTAAGCAAAATCCCCCATAACCTTCGACAATGCCCTACAAGCAGCTCATACTGACCCTTGTATGCAATCCACGGGCGCGAATAAACATTTCCCCCAGCAAAGTCCCACCCGTGACTAGGGGTATGTCCATATGGTGAACAACCCTTATAAGTCCTCTCGACTTATAATGAGAAAATCCTCTTGTAAGATCCCTACGAATTACAGAGGAACATACACTTAGGAATCATCACGATTCTTAGGGAGAAAATACACCTATGAGATCCTCACGACTTGTAGGGAGAAATACCTTCGTGAGACCCTTACGGCTCATGAAGTCAAAAGCCTTAGTCGACAGGACCCTAACCCTGTTTGCTAAGCCACCTTTGTTCAACATCGACAGAGGCAGATGATGATTTGCTCCTGGCCATATCCCAGTTGTAGCGGTGCTAATGCCGAAATCGGTGTCTAATTTCAGGTTTATGGTGAAAAGCCAGTAGGCCGCACGTGCATACGAAATAGCCGAAAGGATAGGGCAACTTGCAATAAAAAGCAGCAAGTAAAAATGTATGCACGCAAAATAGCCGAAATGATAGGGCGACTCGCAATAAAAAGCAGCGAGTAAAAATGAAAAAAATAGCCGAAATGATTGGGCACCGCGAAAAATAGCCGAAATGATAGGGCAATCGCGACCTCCGCGATATAAAAGCTGAAATGATAGAGCATCGCGGAAAAAGAAAAAAAATAAAAAAAAGAGGTTTTAATTTATGCCCAACAGGTGATGTTCCATCAGACCCTGTATACAATCCAAGGGCGTAAACAAAGAAGTGATCATACTTCCCCCCAGGTTTCATCAAAGAAAGAAGCTAAGTCTCGACGGGTCGCAAGCAACCTAGAGATCATCCAAACACTCGTCTCGTAACAACAGACACAACTTCAGACAAAGCGGAGCAGCGGCAACCCCTAGTTCCATGGCTCGGCGATATACATGTCACCAACAGCCAAACCTCCATTCCGTGAAATGCGGATACAATCAGCAAAATTCCTGGTTACGTGGAACGCGGATAACGTCACTCTTTGACCCCGTGGAAAACGTCCAGAGCGGAGCCTAGTCCTCGCCGAATACGGCAGTGAACCCGTGTGAAGCATCTAGTGCAAAATTCCTGGTTACGTGGAGCGCGGATAATGTCACTTTTTGACCCTGTGGAAAATGTCCAGAGCGGATCCTGGTCCTCGCAGAGCACGGCAGTGAACCCGTGTGAAGCATCCAGAACGGAGCCTAGTCCTCGCCGAACACGGCAGTGAACCCGTGTGAAGCATCTAGTACAAAATTCCTGGTTACGTGGAACGCGGATAACGTCACTCTTTGACCCCGTGGAAAACGTCCAGAGCGGATCCTGGTCCTCGCAGAGCACAACAGTGAACCCATGTGAAGCATCCAGAGCGGAGCCTAGTCCTCGCCAAACACGGCAGTGAACCCGTGTGAAGCATCTAGTGCAAAATTCCTGGTTACGTGGAACGCAGATAACGTCACTCTTTGACCCCGTGGAAAATGTCCAGAGCGGATCCTGGTCCTCGCAAAGCACGGCAGTGAACCCGTGGGAAGCATCCAGAGCGAAGCCTAGTCCTCTCCGAACACGGCAGTGAACCCGTGTGAGGCATATAGTGCAAAATTCCTGGTCACGTGGAATGCGGATAATGTCACTCTTTGACCCCGCGGAAAATGCCCAGAGCGGAGCCTGGTCCTCGCCAAGCACGGCAGTGAACCCGTGTGAAGCATTCAGAGCAAACACCGGACCGTGGAGTCCTTAAAATCCACAGACTATGATGTCCTTAACCTCGACCGTAATGTCTTAAAACTAACAATCAACCACCCTGATTCTATATTGATTCCACCTTGGTTTAGGGGTACATCTCTTCACTCCTTTGATACCTGGCGTTGTAATTCCTCAACGTCTTCAAAGAGGTGACGGGTCCCCGCAACCACACATATCGGACTGTGGAGTCCTTAAATCCACGGACTATGACGTCCTTAACCTTGACCGTGATGTCTTAAAACTAACATCGGACTGTGGGGTCCTTAAATCCACGGACTATGACGTCCTTAACCTTGACCGTGATGTCTTAAAACTAACATCGGACTGTGGAGCCCTTAAATCCACGGACTATGACGTCCTTAACCTTGACTGTGATGTCTTAAAACTAACATCGGACTGTGGAGTCCTTAAAACCACGGACTATGGCGTCCTTAACCTTGACCGTGATGTCTTAAAACTAACATCGGACTGTGGGGTCCTTAAATCCACGAACTATGACATCCTTAACCTTAACCGTGATGTCTTAAAACTAACATCGGACTGTGGAGTCCTTAAATCCACGGACTATGACGTCCTTAACCTTGACCGCAACGTCTTTAAACTATGATACGTTGAGCAACCCCTGACCCCGTGAAACACGGATAAGGGCGACCATATCCAGCACTTGCAGGTCCTCACGACCTGTAAGGAAGAAAACTCTCTTGTGAGATCCTTACGACTCTCAAGGGAAACCCCGCTTAAGAATCCTCACGATTCTTAAGAAGAACTTACACCTATGGGATCCTCTCGACCTGTAGGGAGAAAAAACTCTTTATGAGACCCTCGTGGCTCATAAAGCGCAAAAGTCTTAGGAAGCAGACCTTAACCCTGAATCCTAAGCCATCGCTGCCCTATAAGGAGATCAAGATAAATTGTCCGCAAAACACATTCAATGAAAAGAGACACACCATTGAGAAGAAAAATGTATCTTTTATTCATAAACCAAAATGGATACAAAGTATAATTCATGAAAGAACAAAAAGAAGATACTCTCATTCATGAGTATGTACAAAAACAGAAAAGAAAGGAAAAGATACAAGTCTTCAAGCCGACGGGCGATGTAGTAATTTTACCAGCTCATCTTTCTGTTGCTGAGTCACGGCTTCATGATTCAAGATCTCCAGAACACGAGCCTCCGCCTGAGCCTGCTGGGCCTGATACGAAGCAAGCCGACCTTCAAGCTCTTTCTCGGTGGCTTTATGGGCTTCGACCCTTTCGCGAGTGAACGTGGCAGCTTTATCAAGAGCCACCACCTCTTTGACAGACTCCTGAAGCACCCGCCAGAGTTCATATGCTTTGTTGGCCTTGGCGGTAAGATTAGCGTGAAGCTCGCTCAGCGCCTTGGAAGCTAGCTCCCTCTCCGAGAATTTGCGGCCAAGCCTCTTCTCGCATGACATCATATTTGCCGCGCACCATGCTATCAGACCCCGCAACTCCACTTTTGCAGCCACGGCTTCCGAGGAAAGGCGAGAACATTCAAGGGCGTGCAAGCAAGCCTCCACCTGCCGACAGAACTCCATCCAGACTCGCACCACCTCTTCGCTATGGTAGGTGGCAAGAAAAGGAAGAGAACCGTTAGCTTCGTCGGCAAACGCTTCAGCTGTGGTCGCGCTGCCAGCACGGAGCTCCTTAATCAAAAGTGATAAGGAGACAAGGCTTAATTGGGCCAAGCGTTCTGAAGCCCGCAAAGCATAAGTGTTGGATATATATATGCCCTAGAGACCATTATATGATAGTGGATGTATCTATACATGTATATATATATTTAGTATGCATTCTTGCTCGACATGATAGTATGTTGTCTGGTTATTCTTTATCTGACATGTTGATTTGATCATACTTTTATTCATTCATACATGCTGATAAAGCCCTGAGGATATCGGCTTGACTACTCTGATTATGATGGAGATCATACTAGTGGGACATCTGTAGTCTATAAGCATATCCTGGAACGTCCCTAGTCGTAGGTATATCGAGACGGGGCGACTAAAGAAAGCAGTTGGATGCGGAGAACTGTCCTGTCAGTCGGTTGTCGGTGATATACCAGAGTAGACTAACGTATATGATACTAGACCCATACGATGGGCGATGAATGTTCCCACATTCATCGATGTTTGACATCAAGATCATATACGGGTGCTCAGTGGTGACTGGGTACACTGGACGGACTCACCGAGAACTCCTATATGGAATTATATCTATCGTCGGATAGCAGTTCTCAGGTGACACTGGTACAGGTTAGTCTGTAGACCCGAGATCGTCATAGAGTCTTATGTATTCTCCCACTGTACTTTGATTGTCACCCTACCACGGCTCTACTGAGTTGTGCAAACAGGTGGCCGTTGGGTACAGTCCCGAGACACACGAAGGCAATGAGCGATAGGAGGGGTTTTCGTCTCTCCCGGTATTGGGAGTTGATGCTGTGCTGTGCCCGACTGGTTATATCAGTAAGTCCCTAGCCAGGGCTGCTGAGAATTGTTGATAAGTGTTATCAGTAGTTTCTCGATCTGTTATAGACCATTCACCGGCATGACTTATTGAGTTATTAGGGTCGACGTGACCATCCCTAGGCTCGATACGCAGCATATCTGATGAAGAGACCGGACTGTACGGTAGTGTTGCCGGATGGCTCGACGGGAGTTGTAGCAGGTTCGCTTGTTTTCTTCTGATCGCTCAATACCCGGGTGGCCGTTACGTTTAGCTGACCGCTTGCGGTTTGGGGTACCTGATATGATCATCACCCTCTGCCGGCGTATTGACGAGTCTTAGAGTCCCACAAAGGAGTTACCCAGTCCAGGCGAAACGTTGTGGTGCGCGTATGCGATATGCGCATGCACCCGATTAAAATGTGCGTATATGATACCGAACATTGATCGGGTGGCCTGCTTTTGGTGGGGTCGTATGAGATATGACCGGATTGATAAATTAAGTGTTGATTTATCATCTAACCATTAGTTTTCTCACTTGAAACCTTTCTAGGGTTTGATGGATGTATGCATGCATGCATGTGTTTCTTTCTTTCATTCTAGTTTCATGCACATGTGGATGTGCATACATGCATACATACATACACCCATCCATCATGGTTGTTAGCATATGGAAATGGTGGCAATGTAAGACTCACACCATGGATTAAGTAATGGATTATTATTTAATTTTGGTTTTAAAACAAAATGAAAAGAAAAGGATAATCATTCTAGCTTCTACATTCTTCTTCTAACCTAACCAAGCTCAACTACCACTAACCTAGGGTTATCCTTCTCTTTATTATTTAAAACCCAAGTTAAATTAACTCTCCATCATTTAATCATGGTTGAATGCAAGAAGGAAATAAATATATATATATAGTGATATATTTCATTTACTTTTTGAACTAAGGGTTATTTTTCACCTCTTGTTAAAAATAGCCACCATCTTCATCCTCCTTGACCTTTTTCCTCTCTAGTTTTTTCTAGTGAGTTAAACACAATTAAAGAAAGGTTTTTGAAGTGAGATCCTTAGCCACAACATCATTCTACTCAAGTCTAGCCAACTTGATTAGAGTGTTCTCTTTGCTTTTCCAAAGTTGCAAGCTTGGACGGGAAACTTCGGGTGGATCGTCGTGGACGAAAGAGGACTACAAGTGGACCTTCTTCCAGCACCCTAGAGATTAAGGAGTCAAGCAAAAGGGGAGCTACAAAGGTTGTAGCCTTCAAACCCTAATTTTTATAAGCTTAAAGTATCGTAACCCTAATTTTCTAGGATCGATTCCTTTGCGTGTTTGTTTAGCACCTTAAAAATACATACTTTGAGACATGTGATACTTCAAAACTCTTCATAGGGTGCTAGGCAAACCTTACACTGGTATCAGAGCCGACCTAGAACATTAGGCGACCCTTTTACGAAGTCAAAACTCCAATCGAACCGAAATACGGTTTTTTAGGGTGCTCTCTGGAAATTTTCTAAAAATTGACATTTTTCAGAATTAAAAATATGTAAAAAATACAGAAGGAAAAAATAAGGATTACGGTACAAAAATTATTCCATGAACAGTGATTGTTGCCGCGGAAACGCGGCCTAAGCTTGCTTAGCCCGCAGTTCCGCGGCCGTATGTATTAATTGTTGGATAATTTTTTTACAGTAATTCATTCATCTGCTTGTATATTTTTTTGGATATTTTTAATCTGTATTTAGTTTTGAAAAATTCTGGAGATGATTTTGGACCCGTCGATTCGATCGGAATTTTGTTTTCGTGGCTTTTCCGGGTAAATTAGAAAGTATTGAAGTGTTTAAATGAATATCATTTGCTCACTATTCACGGGGTTTAAATACTTTGGAAATACGTGCAAGTCTTTTTGTGGTGGTCCCTCTAGAAGACAACAAACCTTAACTCGATTATGTGACCGTCTTGAACTGCCCTTTGAACCTTAGGGTTTGGGGCAGTACGGCGTGCCACATGTGAGGCGTTGGCTTGACCCTTCTACGGCTGGACCGCTACTACTGTGTCACACTCCAGGTGTTTGAACTCTGCTCAAGTGTTGGCTTTAGTGAATCCTGGGTATTTGATCGTTCGTTCAAAAACTTCGATACTGTATGTTTATCCGGAATGTGATGCAATGTGTGGAATTCATATTACTAGACATGAAATACGGAATATGTGATATTTTGCATTTATGATGTCTAAAGAGAATGTGGATTCCAGATATTGCAGTTTTACACTTTCTTTTCTGTGACCGTAAGTGAAGTATGTAGTGGTATTGCCGATTGTCGCTACTATACGTCGACGACAATCGGTGTATGCATACTTACTTACGTTGATGATATGAGATATTATGTGTTGCTGAGATATGATATGCAGGATTGTCGCGATCGAATAGCCGAGGGGTTTTATGTGAGATGAGAGTTTTATATTTTCATTCGTGTAAATTCAAATGTAATGTAATATTCTTTTATTTGGGGCACTTCCGGGTTGAGGTTGCTGCCACCAGTGTTGTATATTATTTACTTTTCCGCATAAGGATGGACCCAAGGAGGGGAGCACAGGTGACCGGGTTCTGGGGTTCAGTGGGAGGCCATCTCGAGGAGTCGGGACCGGGTCTCCTAAACTCCAGAATTGGTAGGGTCACTTGCCGCTCTCGTAGGGGTCCAGGGTGTGGGCTTGGCTATTCATCGTGACTATGGAATCCGTATTTTCTATTCTGGCTAAATACTAAATACGGACGTCGTAGTATATCCCACGTTATATCTATATTTCTGCTGCCTGTGTTCTGTGATATCTGAGATGAATGACATATTATATATATGATATATAGTAGACGTTGCTTATGTTTTACACCCGCGCTAGTCCCGTCCCGGTATGCCGTTAGTTAAGTAACCTAACGGAGAATAACGGAACATTGCGGCGAATGCGGATGGCATAAGCGTACGTGTTATTTTGTTTCTTTTTCTGTGATTGGCTTAAGGACTTAAATGATGGGATTACATTAATGTGATTAATGTAAAGAAAATAAACCTAAAAAGATGTTGTAGAATCGGATTTGAAAACCACTCGGCTATTTATGAAAAAGCTATATTTCAAAACTGCGGAGCTTAAGCCACTCCTTTTTAAAACCATTTGATTCTACAACGATATCAAGCTCAAAGCGTTAAAGATTTTCTTAAAAATCATCCGCAACCCTCCGTCATTTTAGGAAGTAGAGTACTTAGTATTCGTGCTACGTTTGTTGACTATAGTTAAGACGTAGTGTACGGTAGATAAGTGATGTCTTCCTACAATGCATATGATGCAGATTAATTAGGACATTCTTATGACTTTGTTGACCATAGTTAAGTGTAACATTTTCAAAAATATAAAATATTAATTTTGGGAATTTTTATAATTTAATATTATTTTATTGATTATTTTAATATTAAATGCAAATAAATAGGAAAAATGTTAGAAAAAATTATGAAAAATTATGGAAAATTCTAAAATAGGGTAAATTAGTGGATTATGGCATTTTTAAGTTTTTGTGATTAGTTTGACAATAATTTAGTGCTAATCGCGATTAAAATCGCTAATCGGGTTTTTTTGGCAATTTTGTGCAAAACTTGCACATATCACTTTTTCTACACTTGTGCATTTTTCTAGCCATGGTTTTCTTTTGGGATTACTATTGATGTGAGAAGGTTTGGATTTTAAAAGAAAAGGAAAAGAAAGGAAAATATAATGATGAGGGTAGGTGAGAGAGAGAGGTGGACTTTGACTTAGCATACTTAGCCATTCTCCTCGTTTTCTGTGCACAGCCCCTGTTCCTCTAGTGTTGACCCAGGGTACTTCTTGTTTTGACAGATTCTATCTAGGGTGAAATCTGGGACATATATCCTAAGTTGCTATTTTGGATTCGTGTTCCCATATTCCGTATTTTTGATTCTGAAATGGTGGAATGTGTTTTGCCTCGACTAATTGTCGTTTATACGACGATGTAGAGGATTTATTGATGGTTTTGAAGGCGTGCCATAGGTTCTCACCTATAGGCCCCCTTATCGTATCGTTTTGGATTTCGTGCGCCGTTTTAGATTGGATTTGGTTTTAATACGCATATACGATATTTTGATGTGTAGGTACCCATGAAGACTTCGGGACGACAAGCAAATACGTGGTGACGTCCGCAATTGGTGATGCAAGGTGAGTAGATTATATCTACAGGGGGAAGTCGGGTGGATGGCGTATAGCACCCCCGCAGTCCGTAGATAGATTACTATGTAGTTTATTGTGATATTAGGTGTATTGTGGATAATGTAGGGTTAGAAGTGACTAGTGTAGTTCATAGTCGCGAACCCTAGGGTAGAATTACACCTACACACACACCCTTGCTTATCACTTGTACTTGCACTGTGATTGATGATATGTGATGACTTTGGAGATGAGTCGATGATGTGGGCTGGGTGCCCTGGGATCGGTGATTTTATACGATTCATATGTGGGATATGACTTGTGATTCTTGCGGGCTTGGGATATGTGTTTACCCCCGCATGCATACTTACTGAGGTTACCGTTTTGTACTAGACATAGAGTAGTACTCCAGACTATATGATCTGACGATGGTGATATCTGTTATGTGATGAGACAGTAAGATACTGACCCCTACCCAGCTATGGGGATGCCGTACGATGATTTACCGTACGAGCCGATATTGATGATAGATCCGCACTCATAACTCGAGGATATCTTATGATATGACATTGAGGCGAGATCATCGACTATATACTTTTATACATGTATCGACTCAGATTTAGGTGGTTTCCACACCTACCCCTCCTGATTGACCGGATACTTAGATGTAGTTTGCATAGTAGATACTTCACTGTGGTGTTGACTACTAGATATCTGCATTTTCCTGCTATTCGCATTGCTGGCATATGTTCATTGTTATATTATTATCATGCTGTTAGGACACCAGCACCATTATCGATGATGCGTATGTTTCACGTACACTATTTGCCGGCTCACACACTTCATCATCGATAATTGCCATGCCACTACACTGTAGTACTGTTGCATTCATGATATGATTACTGCTTGGCATATTGTACACATGTACCTGTACACAAACATAGATGATTCTGACTTGATTGAGATTGAGGACCGCAAGATATTCTTTAAACTGATTCATTCTAAAGGAGCGGTTCCTCCCGACATATGTACATTACTATTCCATGTTGCATGATTTCAGATATGATTATCTCTCTTTACATGTCGCATACATCATGGATTGATTGCATAGCACATTGCATTGGATTTACTTCTTGATGTGGATTTTCATGTGATTTCTGATTTTGAGGACCGTGGGATTATTTAAGAAAAGATGTTCTTTTATGAAAACCCGGTACCTCGTGATATGATATTTGGGTGCGTCCACCACGCGTTTTCTCGGTGCTGAGACGTGTGCTTGAAACCCGATTCGAGGAGTGATGATCCGTTTGCGGGTTCGTGGTGGGCCCGGTATGGTTCCCCTCGGCGAGATGATCGATGGGTTATGCCGATTGAGCCTGGAGGCAGGCGAGTACCTACCGGTGATTGTATTTGAGCTCGGCGGATATCCGGGGGATACCGCCTGGAGCCGAGAGATGGGCGTACTGCCGGGGGCCGACGGGCCGCTACCGCAGACGGAGCCCAAAGATGGACATGGGTTGACTCGTGCTGCCGGGGCCGAGGGCCGATACCGCAGACGGAGCCCCATATAGATGAGGATTTACGTGTCGATGCTTGGCACGGGTTTCATGATGTTTTCCATGATATTGTTTATATCCTCATACTTGCATACATGATGCTTACTGTCAGTGGGTGACAGGTGGACGGGTTCCACATATATACAGACATGGATCATATACAGACTGGATTTACACTTGTCATACTTCATTTGTATATATAACAGGGTATGAGGGCGCTGTTATATATACCCTTACACCAATATTAGTGGTATGGGACGCTAATATATGTGTATTGATATCATTGATATTTCATCATACTTACCTCATGCAGGCATACCTTACACTGATGACATGTTATTACCTGAGTACCTGGCACTACATACATGATTAGATGTTACCTTGTCACCTTATTACACTCAGATGCACTCTTGTGGATTGTATTACTGATCGTTGACTTAGGTTTATGTCTTGCATTCGGTTTCTGCTTGTAGATATTTCTATTCACGAGTTGGCAACTCACCCCCGTTGTGCCACAGTCCTTACAGGTTCTGCCGTACAGGTTTCATTGCGGCATTTCTGGCACACTACCTTCTTGCGGGTGATTTGCTTTGGTAGGTGGATTCTTTCGCATCAAGAATCACCATTTTATTCATGTATTTCATTGTATCTAGAAATTGTCCATCAACCAAAAACTTATATATTCTTTCAGACTTAGAGACAGTGTGGTATTATTCGACCTTAGAGTCGCGCTTAGTAGTATTGCGGTTTTCTTGCTGCTTTTTGAGCTTTCCTTGATTTTGATCCTCGCCACTTGGCGTTGTATATTATCATATCATCGTGTGGTTGTGACCGTCGATTGATGAAGAGCTAGCTCCCGCTTGGGGATGCCTTTATCATTTTATATATTGCTATTCATGTTGTACCCCATTCGGGGCCAGTTTTACAAGAGAAACTCTGCCGAAAATTTTAGAAAAGACTGTACGGTTTTCAAATGCACATTCGGCTTAGTTATTTAAAAACCTTGATTTCAAACATGTTTTTCTTCACTTCTTTAAACCAGTTTTCTTTACTTATTCTCAAAAATGGTTTTAGATTTCTGGGCTTTTGGCTTACTTGGATCAGATGGAGTCCTATAGACTTCATATGGTTCAAGGGCCAGTCACGTGCTCTTTCGGGTCGTGACAAAGTTGGTATCAGAGCGCTAGGTTGACCTTGGTTCGAGTCTAAGTTTGACTATGTGGAGCCTAGGGAGTTGTTTATATACGGAACTTAGGCTTGACCTTACGGAACTTAGACTTGGTCGAGGGGGTGTAAACCCGAACTTTCGTCGTTTTAGGATGACCCTTGGTTGATGGATTTGGTGACTAAAGTAGAGTGACGTACCGTTGGTATGTTCCGCAGCATACTTACGACACGCCATTCCGCTTAAGGAACCTTATGATGTACATACTTTCGAGATCAGTGATTCTCTTTATATCCAGGATTATTCATCCATTTGAGATCCCCGATTCTATTAGTTTCATGATCATACCTTCATTGATACTGTTCCTTCCTATGATCATGTATCCACTTTGGATCTGTTGTTTCCCTTCTTGCCACTGATGTGCTCTCTTTGATACTCGATTGAGATTCCTGTCACCGTGTTTGAGCGCAGTTTGGGCTGCTGCTAGGGTTACGGCCGGTGTGAGCTCGTTTGGTACGAGGGCCGACCTTTGTGTTTTCTGGTGACATGGGAACGTCTCGAGTTAGTGTTGGTGATTGTGACCTCTAGTGGAGGCGAGTGCTTGGTCTTGCACCGGATGATCGGGCCTTTGTTAGAGCTGCCAGTTGAGAGAGGACTGTTGATGTACAACATACCTCAGAGATGGTGATGTCGCCTACCGTGCAGACAGATGGACCAGCTGTCGCTGAGATTGACAGGGTGTTGCTTTCGGAGCTTACGAGCTGAGATTGCCAGAGCTTTCAGGCAGTTATGCGACAGATGATAGCTAGTCTACCCGATTTGAGAGACAAAGGTGATTCGTCCGATTTTGCGCCAGAGCGGGCCCAGTTGAGTTGAAGATTTCCAGTGTGGAGAGTCTTACTCAGATCTAGAGCAGGCTGATTCAGAGATGACCGCTTATGTATTGCCTTTCCTGGAGGATTGAGGCGTTGTTCGGCGTACAGGCATATGAGCCAGTTGTTGCTGCAAATGATGAGATATCGCCCAGATGATTGGAGCTACTGCAGCATGAGCATGTTCTTAGAGAGATGATAGCGAGTTGCTAGTCACCGAGGATGGATGACTAGGACGCGTGGTGAGTTCGCTTACCCCGATGCGAGGTCATCAGGTGGATTGATTCCAGCTAGAGACGACTTCACGCAGATTCGTTGAGAGTCGATTGAGACGATCGAATGTCAGGAGCCTATTTTCCAAGTTTAAAGTATACGGAAAGACATGCAGGTGATTCTATGGACCCTCTAGAAGAATGAAACCCTAACTCGACTTAATGACCGTGTGACAGCCTTGGAACCTTAGGGTTTACGGCGGTTCCGCGGCGCCATTAGTGAGGCTTGGGTTTGCCCTTCTACGGCTGGACCACCGACGCTGTGGCATGTACTCGATACTATTAAACTGTACCCGAGATGTGAGCTCTTGGGGGATTATGAGGATCTGACGAGTCGATCGGATGGTTCGACATCTTTCGGATATCGTGATGGGACACTGCTTGGGAGACTCCAGGTGCGAGCATAGCCGTCGGAGCGCAGTTCGTGCAGCCATGATGAGACGAGTCCGAATCAGTCGACACTGATGCAGAGTGAAGAAAAGAGTTCGCAAGATATTTCGACGAGATGACGTCCCACTCCGCCGACATCAGAGATGTTATACGCACCCAGAGGCGTGGTATATGGATATACCTTCCAGAAAGAAGCGCGATAGGTATGCAGCCGTTCCGGAATAAGCTTTAGCTTCAGCATTGGATGATGACTTCCGGGCATTTCGGCAGGATTGAGATTTGAGAAAGGAACCTCGGCAGGACCTTTCTGGAGTACGATACGAGAAGACCTAGACCAGGAGTGGTCGTGTTGCGCACACCCAGCAGGCCAGAGTTCGGCATTGTCGACGAGGTAGTTGACCAAGTTCGGATAAAGGAACTTACCCAGATGCGTTGCGAATGGATCAAGGACGGACGAGTGATGAGTATTCCTCCGATGGTTGGGACGTGTTCCCGAGGACCAGTTCGGCCTGACATCTGCTACAGAATGATGAAGCTACAGAGTACGCGATTTCGAGTCCGTGTGAGAGACTTCAGATTGACCGTGGCCGAGAGCAGTGCAGTGTATAGTAGCTTGGCGTGACGTCATAGTGGACGACGATGGAGACAAGTGGAACCAGAGGTTCGTGTGAGACACTGACTAGCTGTCATTGCTTCCTGTCGAAACTAGAGACCTGATATGCTTACAGAAACGTTGGGATGTGACCAATTTCCGAGAAATGTTGTGCTGAGGACACAGATGTCTTTCCAGCGAGAAGAGATAGTACAAGAGAGCCAGCCTCTGTACAGATCGGCATAGGCATGATTGGAAGAGACCTTGAGCAGGATTCCTTCCAGGACATTGCTGCAATGATGTTTGCACCCAGGATCAGATGTGTGACGTGCATTCAGATAGCCAGAGACCGACGTCAGTGATATGCTGCCTTACGAGTGGTCGTGAGGTTTGACCGAGAGGTGACCAGAAAAGTGCCAGAACGGAATCGTCCCCGTTAGCACACCTGACAGGGCCGATGAGCCGATTGACCGCGTGATAGGTAATCCGCAGAGAAGATAAGGACCTAGAGAGTCAGAAGACGCCAGACCGTGAGCAAGAGGCAGGTAGATATCCTGCGCTGCTAGCAGTGGATTACACTGACTCCTTCTCGACCTTGAAGGAGAAACTACCGAAGACGGTATTTATGATTTGTGATTTTGTGATTCGATTATCACGTATCCGTCATTTTGGATTTCGGTATTTTGGGCGTTCTATTTGCACGATCTAGTTTTGGTGACTGAGTTTCATGATATTGGTTTCATGCACCCACTGGATATTTATATATTTTGCGCAGAGTTTTCATGCATTTTAGTGTTAGGCTTTGATTCGTGCACGCTGATGCACACGGTTGTGAGATTTTCCTTGCGGTACCCTGATTTTGGTTTGAGCTGCATTATATCGTTGATTTTGACCCGGATTTTGATGGTTGATTTTTGCACTCCGTGCTGGCGATGTGCTTTACGCCTGTTCGGTGTTTGCTATTGGATTTCGTGATTTCCGTGCATGTTGAGTGCGCAGGGTTTAGATTTTCATTCGTGCACGATGGATGCACCGGTTTGGATTTTCGCGCATGTTGGGCGCATGTTTTTAGATACGATTTTGGTGCACGCCAGATGCGCTAAATCGGGATTCTTCGTGCATGTCACATGCACCTGATTTATTTTGCTGTCAGGCACATACGATGCCCATGACAGATGCTTCGTGCACACCCGTTGCACTTGGATGTTGTTTTGTGCACCTGTTTAGCACATATATGGATTTTTTTTTGATTTCAGTGCGCACCAGACGCACACAGGATGGTGTTATGTTTAGATTGGATGTCTACATGTGTAGTTCCGATCCATATCATATCGGTTTTGTATTGGATTTGACATTGTGTTTTTTTTACATTGACTCCGATGATTGCGGGATGCTTGACGGAGTTTTGTTTTCGAGTTATCTGCTCAGTACCCTTGCGCATGCATTGCGCTGTGACGTTCTATGTGTTGATGATTTCGGAGCCCCAACGACTTTGGTTTATTACTGAGATGTTTTTGTATCTGGGGGTTTAAATTTAAAATTCGGGGACCGAATTTCTTTAAGGGGGGTAGATTGTAACATTTTCAAAAATATAAAATATTAATTTTGGGAATTTTTATAATTTAATATTATTTTATTGATTATTTTAATATTAAATGCAAATAAATAGGAAAAATGTTAGAAAAAATTATGAAAAATTATGGAAAATTCTAAAATAGGGTAAATTAGTGGATTATGGCATTTTTAAGTTTTTGTGATTAGTTTGACAATAATTTAGTGCTAATCGCGATTAAAATCGCTAATCGGGTTTTTTTGGCAATTTTGTGCAAAACTTGCACATATCACTTTTTCTACACTTGTGCATTTTTCTAGCCATGGTTTTCTTTTGGGATTACTATTGATGTGAGAAGGTTTGGATTTTAAAAGAAAAGGAAAAGAAAGGAAAATATAATGATGAGGGTAGGTGAGAGAGAGAGGTGGACTTTGACTTAGCATACTTAGCCATTCTCCTCGTTTTCTGTGCACAGCCCCTGTTCCTCTAGTGTTGACCCAGGGTACTTCTTGTTTTGACAGATTCTATCTAGGGTGAAATCTGGGACATATATCCTAAGTTGCTATTTTGGATTCGTGTTTCCATATTCCGTATTTTTGATTCTGAAATGGTGGAATGTGTTTTGCCTCGACTAATTGTCGTTTATACGACGATGTAGAGGATTTATTGATGGTTTTGAAGGCGTGCCATAGGTTCTCACCTATAGGCCCCCTTATCGTATCGTTTTGGATTTCGTGAGCCGTTTTAGATTGGATTTGGTTTTAATACGCATATACGATATTTTGATGTGTAGGTACCCATGAAGACTTCGGGACGACAAGCAAATACGTGGTGACGTCCGCAATTGGTGATGCAAGGTGAGTAGATTATATCTACAGGGGGAAGTCGGGTGGATGGCGTATAGCACCCCCGCAGTCCGTAGATAGATTACTATGTAGTTTATTGTGATATTAGGTGTATTGTGGATAATGTAGGGTTAGAAGTGACTAGTGTAGTTCATAGTCGCGAACCCTAGGGTAGAATTACACCTACACACACACCCTTGCTTATCACTTGTACTTGCACTGTGATTGATGATATGTGATGACTTTGGAGATGAGTCGATGATGTGGGCTGGGTGCCCTGGGATCGGTGATTTTATACGATTCATATGTGGGATATGACTTGTGATTCTTGCGGGCTTGGGATATGTGTTTACCCCCGCATGCATACTTACTGAGGTTACCGTTTTGTACTAGACATAGAGTAGTACTCCAGACTATATGATCTGACGATGGTGATATCTGTTATGTGATGAGACAGTAAGATACTGACCCCTACCCAGCTATGGGGATGCCGTACGATGATTTACCGTACGAGCCGATATTGATGATAGATCCGCACTCATAACTCGAGGATATCTTATGATATGACATTGAGGCGAGATCATCGACTATATACTTTTATACATGTATCGACTCAGATTTAGGTGGTTTCCACACCTACCCCTCCTGATTGACCGGATACTTAGATGTAGTTTGCATAGTAGATACTTCACTGTGGTGTTGACTACTAGATATCTGCATTTTCCTGCTATTCGCATTGCTGGCATATGTTCATTGTTATATTATTATCATGCTGTTAGGACACCAGCACCATTATCGATGATGCGTATGTTTCACGTACACTATTTGCCGGCTCACACACTTCATCATCGATAATTGCCATGCCACTACACTGTAGTACTGTTGCATTCATGATATGATTACTGCTTGGCATATTGTACACATGTACCTGTACACAAACATAGATGATTCTGACTTGATTGAGATTGAGGACCGCAAGATATTCTTTAAACTGATTCATTCTAAAGGAGCGGTTCCTCCCGACATATGTACATTACTATTCCATGTTGCATGATTTCAGATATGATTATCTCTCTTTACATGTCGCATACATCATGGATTGATTGCATAGCACATTGCATTGGATTTACTTCTTGATGTGGATTTTCATGTGATTTCTGATTTTGAGGACCGTGGGATTATTTAAGAAAAGATATTCTTTTATGAAAACCCGGTACCTCGTGATATGATATTTGGGTGCGTCCACCACGCGTTTTCTCGGTGCTGAGACGTGTGCTTGAAACCCGATTCGAGGAGTGATGATCCGTTTGCGGGTTCGTGGTGGGCCCGGTATGGTTCCCCTCGGCGAGATGATCGATGGGTTATGCCGATTGAGCCTGGAGGCAGGCGAGTACCTACCGGTGATTGTATTTGAGCTCGGCGGATATCCGGGGGATACCGCCTGGAGCCGAGAGATGGGCGTACTGCCGGGGGCCGACGGGCCGCTACCGCAGACGGAGCCCAAAGATGGACATGGGTTGACTCGTGCTGCCGGGGCCGAGGGCCGATACCGCAGACGGAGCCCCATATGGATGAGGATTTACGTGTCGATGCTTGGCACGGGTTTCATGATGTTTTCCATGATATTGTTTATATCCTCATACTTGCATACATGATGCTTACTGTCAGTGGGTGACAGGTGGACGGGTTCCACATATATACAGACATGGATCATATACAGACTGGATTTACACTTGTCATACTTCATTTGTATATATAACAGGGTATGAGGGCGCTGTTATATATACCCTTACACCAATATTAGTGGTATGGGACGCTAATATATGTGTATTGATATCATTGATATTTCATCATACTTACCTCATGCAGGCATACCTTACACTGATGACATGTTATTACCTGAGTACCTGGCACTACATACATGATTAGATGTTACCTTGTCACCTTATTACACTCAGATGCACTCTTGTGGATTGTATTACTGATCGTTGACTTAGGTTTATGTCTTGCATTCGGTTTCTGCTTGTAGATATTTCTATTCACGAGTTGGCAACTCACCCCCGTTGTGCCACAGTCCTTACAGGTTCTGCCGTACAGGTTTCATTGCGGCATTTCTGGCACACTACCTTCTTGCGGGTGATTTGCTTTGGTAGGTGGATTCTTTCGCATCAAGAATCACCATTTTATTCATGTATTTCATTGTATCTAGAAATTGTCCATCAACCAAAAACTTGTATATTCTTTCAGACTTAGAGACAGTGTGGTATTATTCGACCTTAGAGTCGCGCTTAGTAGTATTGCGGTTTTCTTGCTGCTTTTTGAGCTTTCCTTGATTTTGATCCTCGCCACTTGGCGTTGTATATTATCATATCATCGTGTGGTTGTGACCGTCGATTGACGAAGAGCTAGCTCCCGCTTGGGGATGCCTTTATCATTTTATATATTGTTATTCATGTTGTACCCCATTCGGGGCCAGTTTTACAAGAGAAACTCTGCCGAAAATTTTAGAAAAGACTGTACGGTTTTCAAATGCACATTCGGCTTAGTTATTTAAAAACCTTGATTTCAAACATGTTTTTCTTCACTTCTTTAAACCAGTTTTCTTTACTTATTCTCAAAAATGGTTTTAGATTTCTGGGCTTTTGGCTTACTTGGATCAGATGGAGTCCTATAGACTTCATATGGTTCAAGGGCCAGTCACGTGCTCTTTCGGGTCGTGACATTAAGGGTCATATGAGTGGGTCTAATTAATCAAGAAATGACGGGTAGAGCTTGACTGGTACTTATGATTTGTTGACCTTAGTTAAGGTCATAGGTACTAGGGGTAAAAACCACATCGGGAATTTCAATAGTTGAAATTTGCAATGAGATTGCATACCTTCCATGTGATGGTTGGATCCTGATCCCACTGTGGGCAATAGTTGCTCCTAGGAGAGTTTTACAGTTTACAATTAGCTAACTCATTAGGTGTCTAGAAAGGTGTTAACGGGGCTCCGCCTCTGGGAAAACGAGGTTTACTCTAATTAGGTCCGTGCGAAAGCACGGGGAACCTCCCTCAAGTACCGACACTGGCCTGGCTGAACGGTTAGCGAAGTTGTAGACTGTAATTAATCCTGGCTCGTTTTTCTTTTTAAGGTTTGAAAGAAAAACTCGATAAAAGCAGTGGGTAACATCGATTAGACAAGATAATAACCAATCTGATCTATGCAAGAGCTTTCGCTGAGTGTATTCTTTTCTCTCTCTTAATGGCAGATACCCATGACTGGACTCAAGCTTTTACTAGATAAAAACAAACTGAATGGGACCAACTATAAAGACTGGCTGAGGAATCTGAAAATCGCCTTGACTTATGATAAAGTATCATATGTCCTCACAGCTTCAGCCCCACCCGTCCCTGGTCCAAAATCCTCAGTTGCGGACATTGAAGTCCGCAAGACGTGGGACGCTGACTGTGCCACGGCCACTTGCCTCGCGCTTGCATCGATGGATAACACACATCAAAAGCAGCACGAGGACATGGACATTCACGGTATATTGCTCCATACAAAGGAGTTGTATGGGGAGCAATCCCGCGTATTACGATACGAAGCATCAAAGAAATTATTTCAGATGCGAATGGCCCCTGACACACCAGTAGGAGACCATGTTCTGAAGATGATAGCTCTTATAGAAGAGCTTGAGGACCTTGGATGGACGATGGACAATGAACAATATATAGATATTATTCTGCAGTCCCTCCCCTCCACCTTTGCTCAGTTCATAGTGAACTTCAACATGCATGGCATGGAGAAGGACCTCCCTGAACTCCTTAACATGTTAAGGAGTGCAGAGAGCACTATGAAGTTAGCAAGAACTCCCGTTATGACTATTGGACAGTCTTCATCTTCTCGCCCGAAAGCCAAGGCCAAGGGAAAGAAAAAGAAGAAACCCACTAATCCTAAGGGCGGAGTTAAAAAGGTGAAGGGAAAGGGAAAGTCCAAGGCTGGAGACTCGGGGAAGGGCGAATGTTTTCATTGCCACAAGACAGGACATTGGAAGCGCAATTGCACGGAGTACTTAAGTCTCAAGAAGAAGCATGGTGATGCTTCTGCTTCGGGTGCGTTTGTGACTGAAAACTGTTTTTCTATAAACTCTGCTTCCTGGGTATTGGATACCGGTTCAGGTTCTCACATTTGCAATTCTATGCAGGGGCTGAGAAATAGCAAGGTTTTGAGGACAGGTGACCATACTCTCCGCGTTGGAAATGGTTCCAATGTACATACAGTCGCAGTGGGAGAGTATCACTTGGGGTTGCCATCTGGATGTATTTTGAATTTAAATCCATGTTATTTTGTACCAAGTATGCTATGTAATATAATATCCGTTTCTTTGTTGGACAATGAAGGGTATAATTTTGTATTGCAGAACAATGTTATGAACATTAACCTGAATCAAATGTTGGTTGGGTATGGTACGCTTAATAACGGAATATATGTCCTAAATCAACACACAGTTTTCAGTATACAACACACTAATAAAAGAAAACTTTCAGAATTAAATGAAGCTTTTCTTTGGCATTGTAGACTTGGTCATATTAACGAAACAAGACTAAACAAGTTACACAAAGATGGATATTTAAATTCTTTGAATATAAATCTTATGCGACTTGCCAGTCTTGTATCAAGGGTAAAATGACCAAAACTCCGTTTACCGGACACGGAGAAAGAGCTACTCAGCTCCTGGGCCTCATACATAGTGATGTATGTGGGCCTATGTCTACACAGGCTAGAGGCGGTTTTTCATACTTCATTACATTCACTGATGATTTCTCAAGATTCGGTCATGTATTTTTATTAAAGCACAAGTCCGAAGCTTTTGAGAAATTCATTGAATATAAACAAGAAGTAGAAAAACAAACCGGCTTGAGTATCAAGATGCTTCGATCAGATCGAGGTGGTGAGTATCTCAGTACAGAATTTGCACACTTCCTAAAAGAGAATGGGATTCTCTCTCAGCTCACTCCTCCTTACACACCACAGCACAAAGGTGTGTCAGAACGACGGAATAGGACCCTATTAGATATGGTCCGGTCCATGATGAGTGACGCTGAGTTACCAGTCTCATTTTGGGGGCATGCATTGGAGACTGCAGCGTTTCTACTAAATAGGGTTCCAACCAAAGCCGTGTCTACCACACCATATGAGATATGGCATGGAAAGAGACCATCTCTTAAAAGAATTAAGATTTGGGGTTGCCCGGCCTATGTTAAAAAGCAGAATCCGGACAAACTCGAGACACGGTCAGTCTTATGTAACTTTGTGGGATATCCAAAGAATTCTTATGGATATCTATTCTACCACAAAGAGGAACAAAAAGTGTTTGTTTCTCAGTATGCCACATTCTTGGAAAAAGAGTTTTTCACAGATAAAGATAATGGCAAAGTGGTAGATCTAGAAGAGATTCTAGAGACACAAACTACAAATGACGATCTGGTTGAACCAGCTGTTGCAGCAGAAACTGAAGAACCTCGGCCACTCCGTAGGTCTGGTAGGACTTCTCGCCCACCGGAGAGGTACTATGGTTTCCTCATTGATGGTAACGGAGAAGATTGCATCATGGATGATGATGATCCTACCAGTTTTCAGCAAGCTATCACGAGTAAAGACTCTGTGAAGTGGCTGGATGCCATGAGATCCGAAATGGAGTCTATGTACACCAACAAAGTGTGGACTTTAGACGTTGTACCCCCTGGGGTGAAACCTGTAGGGTGCAAATGGATCTTTAAAAGAAAGATTGGTGTAGATGGGCAGGTGGAGACCTATAAGGAAAGACTTGTGGCGAAGGGTTTTCGTCAAAGACCAGGTCTGGACTATGACGAGACATTTTCTCCCGTAGCCATGCTTAAATCCATTCGGATCCTACTTGCTATTGCTGTTCACTACGACTATGAAATCTGGCAGATGGACGTTAAAACCGCATTTCTGAATGGAAATTTAGAAGAATGCGTTTATATGGATCAGCCAGAGGGCTTCATTGACAGTGGGAGCAGCGGGAAAGCATGTAAATTGCTTAAATCCATATATGGGTTAAAGCAGGCATCACGGAGTTGAAATATCTGTTTCGATGATGTTATCAAAGAGTTTGATTTCATCAAAAATCCAGATGAACCTTGTGTTTATAAGAAGGCTGTAGGGAGAGCTGTCACATTCCTCGTATTGTACGTGGACGACATTCTTCTGATAGGAAATGATATTCCTATGCTACAGTCGGTCAAATCTTTCTTGTCACTAAGGTTCTCCATGAAGGACCTGGGTGATGCCACATACATTCTAGGCATAAGGATCTATAGGGATAGATCCAAAAGGTTATAGGGATTGTCCCAAACCAGGTACATTGACACCATCCTAAAAAGGTTTAGTATGGAAGACTCCAAGCGGGGTGCCTTACCTGCTTGCCATGGGGTCACTCTCTCCAAGGATTCTTGCCCAAAGACTGATGAAGAGAGAGCTCGCATGAGTATTATACCCTATGTTTCGGCAGTAGGATCTATAATGTATGCGATGTTATGTACACGCCCAGATGTAGCTTATGCACTTAGTGTTGTAAGCAGGTATCAATCCAACCCAGGGGAGAATCACTGGACAGCTGTGAAGAACATTCTTAAGTACTTGCGAAGGACTAAAGAATTGTTCTTGGTGTATGGTAATGGAGATCTCCAAATGGAGGCCTTTACCGATTCGAGCTTCCAGAGCGATAAGGACGACAGCAAATCTATCTCTGGGTTTGTATTTACCCTCAATGGAGGGGCGGTGAGTTGGAAGAGTTCCAAACAAGATACCGTTGCAGACTCCACGATGGAAACTGAGTACATTGCTGCAAATGATGCCGCCAAGGAAGCCGTCTGGATGAAGAAGTTCGTCTCGGAGCTAGGAGTAGTTCCAACCATTATTGATTCAATACCTTTGTATTGTGACAATAATAGGGCTATGGCGTTAGCCAAGGAGCCCAGATCCCATCAGCGGTCCAGACACATCCTGAGGCATTTTCATTTGATCCGGGAGATTGTTGATCGCCGCGAGATCGAGATTAGGAGGGTAGACACAAAGAATAACGCCGCGGATCCATTCACCAAGGCCCTCCTCCCTCAGCCGCAGCATGAGCGACTTTTTGAGATGTTGGGTATGAGATACGCCAATAACTGGCCTCAGTGCAAGTGGGAGATTGTTGGATATATGTATGCCCTAGAGGCCATTATATGATAGTGGATGTATCTATACATGTATATATATATTCAGTATGCATTCTTGCTCGACATGATAGTATGCTGTCTGGTTATTCTTTATCTGACATGTTGATTTGATCATGTTTTTATTCATTCATACATGCTGATAAAGCCCTGAGGATATCGGCTTGACTACTCTGATTATGATGGAGATCATACTAGTGGGACATCTGTAGTCTATAAGCATATCCTGGAACGTCCCTAGTCGTAGGTATATCGAGACGGGGCATTGATATACCAGAGTAGACTAGCGTATATGATACTAGACCCATACGATGGGCGATGAATGTTCCCACATTCATCGATGTTTGACATCAAGATCATATACGGGTGCTCAGTGGTGACTGAGTACACTGGACGGACTCACCGAGAACTCCTATATGGAATTATATCTATCGTCGGATAGCAGTTCTCAGGTGACACTGGTACAGGTTAGTCTGTAGACCCGAGATCGTCATAGAGTCTTGTGTATTCTCCCACTGTACTTTGATTGTCACCCTACCACGGCTCTACTGAGTCGTGCAAACAGGTGGCCGTTGGGTACAGTCCCGAGACACACGAAGGCAATGAGCGATAGGAGGGGTTTTCGTCTCTCCCGGTATTGGGAGTTGATGCTGTGCTGTGCCCGACTGGTTATATTAGTAAGTCCCTGGCCAGGGCTGCTGAGAATTGCTGATAAGTGTTATCAGTAGTTTCTCGATCTGTTATAGACCATTCACCGGCACGACTTATTGAGTTATTAGGGTCGACGTGACCATCCCTAGGCTCGATATGCAGCATATCTGACGAAGAGACCGGACTGTACGGTAGTGTTGCCGGATGGCTCGACGGGAGTTGTAGCAGGTTCGCTTGTTTTCTTCTGATCGCTCAATACCCGGGTGGCCGTTACGTTTAGCTGACCGCTTGCGGTTTGGGGGTACCTGATATGATCATCACCCTCTGCCGGCGTGTTGACGAGTCTTAGAGTCCCACAAAGGAGTTACCCAGTCCAGGCGAAACGTTGTGGTGCGCGTATGCGATATGCGCATGTACCCGATTAAAATGTGCGTATATGATACCGAACATTGATCGGGTGGCCTGCTTTTGGTGGGGTCGTATGAGATATGACCGGATTGATAAATTAAGTGTTAATTTATCATCTAACCATTAGTTTTCTCACTTGAAACCTTTCTAGGGTTTGATGGATGTATGCATGCATGCATGTGTTTCTTTCTTTCATTCTAGTTTCATGCACATGTGGATGTGCATACATGCATACATACATACACCCATCCATCATGGTTGTTAGCATATGGAAATGGTGGCAATGTAAGACTCACACCATGGATTAAATAATGGATTATTATTTAATTTTGGTTTTAAAACAAAATGAAAAGAAAAGGATAATCATTCTAGCTTCTACATTCTTCTTCTAACCTAACCAAGCTCAACTACCACTAACCTAGGGTTATCCTTCTCTTTATCATTTAAAACCCAAGTTAAATTAACTCTCCATCATTTAATCATGGTTGAATGCAAGAAGGAAATAAATATATATATAGTGATATATTTCATTTTCTTTTTGAACTAAGGGTTATTTTTCACCTCTTGTTAAAAATAGCCACCATCTTCATCCTCCTTGACCTTTTTCCTCTCTAGTTTTTTTTAGTGAGTTAAACACAATTAAAAAAAGGTTTTTGAAGTGAGATCCTTAGCCACAACATCATTCTACTCAAGTCTAGCCAACTTGATTAGAGTGTTCTCTTTGCTTTTCCAAAGTTGCAAGCTTGGACGGGAAACTTCGGGTGGATCGTCGTGGACGAAAGAGGACTACAAGTGGACCTTCTTCCAACACCCTAGAGATTAAGGAGTCAAGCAAAAGGGGAGCTACAAAGGTTGTAGCCTTCAAACCCTAATTTTTATAAGCTTAAAGTATCGTAACCCTAATTTTCTAGGATCGATTCCTTTGCGTGTTAGTTTAGCACCTTAAAAATACATACTTTGAGACATGTGATGCTTTAAAACTCTTCATAGGGTGCTAGGCAAACCTTACAATAAGGGCCGGGCGGCATCACGATGCGCGATTCTAACGCCGTGGAGACTGGAAGGGCTATTCAAATTTGAAAGATGTCAGTAAAATTCTTAAGCAAAGAACGAATGAGAGTATGATGAAATGTCACTTACCGACAGTCATGCAAGTAGGAGCTGCAGGTTCCCCTGGCCCTTCAACGACCTCGACCTCGTCGTCAGCTTCCAAAACTATAAGAGACATCAACGTCATTTCGCAAAAAAAAAAAATGGCGACAATACTATAATAAAAAATGGCGAATGACGCTAACCCTGCCCAGAGGAAAGGACAATGCGCTGAGGGGAGATCGCCTGCGGAGCTGCCATCTCCAATAAACGCTGAAATGATTGTCGAGGCAACAAATCAGCGATAGAAGCCGCCAAACTGCGCAATTCTGGGAAAGACAAAAGAGTTCAGACCATGGAAGGGTTGCTAATTTAAAATGGAGAGGGTTACCTTCAACACTCCTCCCGTTCTGAGTCGGGGGAATAGCGGCTTCGACAGCCTCTGCCAGAACCGCAGGCTCTAACAAAGGGAGGGTAGTCCCGACTACCTCCATCTCAGCCTCTGGGCCGCCTTCGGGAAGAGCCGTTGGAACGGTAACCTCCAAAGGAGCCTCCCCCAAAGGGGCAAGCACTCGCCGATCAAGAACCGCCACTGGAGGCTCTACCATAAGAGGAGCAGCCTCATCAGCCCCCTCCACATCGAGCAATGCTTCATCGGGAATTTCGGCAGGCTTTAGCTTTAATGAGCCCGTAAGGAGCTCCCCCAGCGTCGAAGATTCTGCACAATTCAAATAAGAATAAGGATACACATATACAGGCGTGAATAATATGAAAAGCTACAAAAAAAGAACAACAACGTACCGATGCGCAAAGAAGCCTTCAATATGGCTTCTTCAAGCTGCTGCTCCTTCTCAAGGAGGCGTGCTCGTCGGGGCTCAAGGGTAGACTCATAGCCGCCGGTCCACAAAGAAAGTGCATCCGCTGCGTCTTCTGAAGCGGCCTGCTTCAGGGCCCTTTCCCCTCATTCCTCCAAAGGACCAATAAACCGCCGCCGAATCCACGAAGGGTCTTCGTAAAAGATTACAGTGGGACAGGGCTTCTTCGGAACCCTGGCATTATGAGACGCGTCTTTGGAACGTCGTATGGCCTCGGCCAACTGTGCGGCTTCCTCATCGGCCGAACTCGGGAAAAGAAGTCCAGTTTTTGACTCTTGCAAGGACAATGGTTCGTCTTCAAGAATAGGCTCAGACTCCGGCAAAGAATCGAGCACATTGGTGGCCACTTTCCTCCACCGCTTGGACCCAGAGCCGGTCGCCGAAGATGACCGCTTCCTTCCCCGCGGAGCCTTAGGGCGGCGCCGACCCACATTGCCCTCGACACCCTCATCCCTATTGCTCTCGCTCGGTGCCACAACCGAGGATGACACCGCCATTGCCGATGCCACGGGGGGCGGTGCTGCCGCAGGCGGTGATGCTACTACTGGGGCCCGTCTACCCCGCGATCGGGAACCCAGGGGCATACCAGCTGTTGGAGTAAGGTTTACCCCCGATTCCCCTGGGATGAGCGCAATGCCGGTATCCCTTAGAGGGAAGCGGACCGGAGCCCTCGGTCGCAGTTTAGCTCCCGGAACCTGAGGAGGGGCGTCATGACCAAGAAGCACCCTCCTTTCCTCAAGAATAATTGGGTTGACTCGATGGAGATACCAACCCATGAACGATCCCACGCATTGAGGCATGTACTCAGCTTCAGGGACCATGAAGTGGGAGCCGGTGTTCAACCTCACGAAATGGTGAGCGGCATCGCGAACGGCATCGAGTGAAGGGACTGGCACAACTATGAAAGCCTCGAAAGGAACGCCCTGGTCATATCCAAGCTGCCGGGCGAAGCGATGCGGGTTGTACCGCATGAAAAGAGCTGCACTGTCCTGGCGAAATACCAAATAGCCTGGTCAAATTGCATACAAGTGCGCGACCTCCCGGGGCTCCAAAGAAGGTACGTTGTCCTTTGATCGTTCCTAGAGTTGTTGAACTGGACCTGAGGGAGAAGATAAGACCCGATCATTAAAAACCAGCCCGCCAGCAGTAGCGTGAGGAGAAATCAACGCCCGAATAGCCCTGAATTGAGTCGGGTCAGCGGCAGAAGCATCCACCAATCGCATAAGCCTTGGGAAGGTATAAGCGTCGTAAAATGTGGGCCTTTGATGCATAGCGAAGGCACCCAAGACGTGCATTTCGATCCATGACGTAAAGTAGTGAAGCGAGAAATTTACCACATCTACGCCAGGGCTGGCGGTATTAGCTGCAGTGCCCAACCCGTGATAAAGATGCGCCAACGCCGGGATGCCGATGGCCAACCGCGTCCCTTCAGTGATACAATGAGCCGGGTAGATAATCGAGGCCCTCATAAAGCGGCGATGCATGGGGATGACAAACCAACTGAGCCAGACACTGACAAACCCCACGAAGAACGTCTCCTCATCCATGCCGGGAGCTGCAATGGATTCAAAAGACATCGGCGACATAATGGGGATGTAGTACTGTGGTAGATCAGATTCCGTGGTCGGCAGCTTCTTCGGACCAAACCCAAAGGGATCTTTGATGTTTGCGAACTTCGGAGTTGCCTTCGACAGGATGTCCTCGCGAAGGAAGCAGGAAATGAAGCTCTTAAAAGTAACGCCCTGCTCCTCAGATTCGGTGAACAATCGGTCAAAGATACCTAGCGTCTTGATCAAGCTGGGACGCTTGTGGCGGACAGCGTTCTCGGCAGACAAGCCGTCAACCGGTGCAGGCTCGGGCTCAAAGACGTACTCGTCGGGAGGCAGCAACTCCTCATACAGTGTACCCCTGATTGGCAATCCCGAGATTTCATAAAATTCTGCCAAAAAGATCGAGACCTCGCGATCTCCTAAAATAAAAGTGTTGGTAGGGAGATTCCATTGGTTCAAGAATGCCTTAACCCACCAGACATGCGGAGATTAGTAGTGAAAAAGCGACGCATATATTGCCTGGTAAAGCCCGACCTTCTGCAGCCGCGCACGATGGGCAGAAAGGATGTAGTGAGCCTAGAGAAGGTAGCCCGTAGGGTGTCGAGGAGTGAGCCCTATCTTATAAATTTGCCCCCACGGGTGGGCCTCACCCTGACAAATACGCCGCCCCAGAATATCTATGGCTGGGATCGGATGGTTCGGGATACCGGTTGTTGAAGGCTCGAGTTGTCCCGTTGGAGTCCAATTTGGCATCTCCACAGCGAAGACCGTCCTCGGGGAATCCATCGGCAAGAACGGGAAAGTAGGCTCTGTCGGCATTTCGCAGAGGAAACTCCGGCAACCCCGGATAATATGGCTGTACCAAGTTCCCCATAGAAGCAAGTTGGTGCAGTTCGGGTCATGAACCCGGATCATCGCCATCGCTTCCTTATCAGATGGTGATTGAGGAAAAGCGGCCTCCGAGCGAGTGAAGGGGAAGCACGGAACAGAAGCCATTGCACCTGAGATCGAATAAAAGAAAACTGTCAAAAGCAAAGCAACAATATATCTACATGCATGAGCATGAAGACAGTTGAAGAAAGCGATAGCAGACTTTTTTTTATGGGACCATTGGCTACAAAACACATGGGCCCTACAGAATCAGGATGACGTCTCGTTAATAATGAGACCAAGCAGTTGTAATGAGACAAAGGGGATATCCTCATTAAATAGGAAGTGGGTTTCAAGTGGCCCTGCACATCCCCTAGAAGGCAAATCTACCTTGGACTCTACAACAAATCAAACAGGATCAAGGGAATTAAATTCCCACAGAAGACATCATTGCAAACTTCTGCTTCATTAATTACAGAAGGACAACCTAGGGCAGAGAGACCCTAAGAAGCCTCCATGTGAAGAAACCGAGTTCTTCATAGGAATTAAATTCCTTATTAAGAAAAGGGAAATTAAATTCCCAGAAACTTTTTTTGGGATGGAATTAAATTCCATAAATTTTAACCGCCACCATTATCTCCCTAAAGATCATATGAACCCTAAAAAGATCTACTGTTGAAGGATAAATGGTTTAATACTTTGGTTGAAAAACTTGAAAAAAAAATGGGTTCATATTCAAAAAGGGTAAAAACCCTTGTTTTAGATTTAAAATCCAGAGGAATGTGAGAGTTCATCGTTCATTCAAGAGCATCACCTAAAGAAAAGAGTCTTTTTGAACAGAGTTAAACTCTGAAAATGATTCAAGGCAGAGAACTAAGCTCTGGAAGAAGAGAATTAAATTCTCAGAAAAAGTTTGCAAGGAGGAAGATAAGAAAAAGTGGAGGCGCTTCTGAAATGACCCCTATATTTATAAGATATGATGGAGACGCTTCACCTCCCCAAATCCCTAGAGGAATCCAACGGTCACAAAAAGTGACAGCGATGCACTCATGTGCAGACACGTGAGAACAACGCTGTGGGGGCATTTGTTTCCTGATTTAAAATCAGGAAAGCTTACGGAGGAGGCATCACGTGCTAGCACGTGACCAGCAGTCACGTGTTGGTACATGACATTTAAAAGCAGCGGCAAAGGCACATCAGTTCCCTGATCAAGTCAAGGAAAAGGCTTCAGATAAGGTCACGTGCTCACACGTGACCAGGGGTCATGTGTTGGCACGTGACGGCTGAACAGCTGCCAGAAAACAGAGTGCAGAAAGGAGAAGAAAGCTCGTTCCAGGGTGTCACGTGCCTACACGTGACCAGGTGTCACGTGCCTACACGTGACCAGGTGTCACGTGCCTACACGTGACCAAGGGTCACGCGGTCACACGTGACCGGCTTGTAAAGCCTCTCTATTTAACAGAATTAAATTCTGAAAGGCATTCAAATCTTTCCAAAGGAAAATGATTATTTGGATCCGATTGGATTAAAAATCTAAAGGTGATTAAATATCACCTATTTATGGAAAAATCTTGAACTTGGAAAGATTTCCCCTTAAAATCTAACCGAAATAACAAAGGAATATTTTTGGATTTGAAATCCAATGGTGAATAAAATTCACCTAATAATCCAAAGGTCCAGATAAATGATGAATGCAAATCAAATCTCTCAATGAAAGATTCACTAAAACTAATTGATTCTGCTCCTCCTATAAATAGGAGCCAGGAAAATATATAAACAGAGATAGAGAGACATAGAGAAAAAAAAATAGAGCCTTGAGACTTTAGAGGAATTTGATTTTCTGCAAAAGAAAACCTTAGGTAAGAAAGGAGAGACTTTTAAAAAGAGAATTTAATTCTCAAAAGAGTTTAACTCTTATATTTAAAAGAAGAACTTAGTTCTCTCTTTAGTAGAGGATCTGCAAAGTGCACATCTCCCCATGAATTGAGAATTTAATTCTCATTGGGTTGAGATCCTGCCATACAGATCCAAACCATAGAGAGGGAATAGAAGTTTGAGAATTTAATTCTCACAGAATTATAGGAATTTAATTCCTTTGAAATAAAATTAAGGTTTAACCCTATGTTATAGGAATTCAATTCCTTCAAAATGAACAGAACCAAGGTTTAACCCTAGTTAAGAACTTAATTCTGTCAAAATAACAGGAATTTAATTCCCTTAAGAAAGAAGAAATTAGGGTTTAACCCTATGATAGAATTCAGTTCTTCACATACATCAAGAATTTAATTCTTACAGAAGAAAAGCCGGGGTTTAACTCCATCTAAGAATATAATTCTTCAAAAAGAAAGTGGGAATTTAATTCCTCTAAAGTTATAGCTAGGGTTTAACCCTATGAAGGATTTAATTCCTAAAAGATAAACAAACATGCAAAGAAGCAGGGTCACGTGCTACCACGTGACCCCTGAAAAGTTCCACAGAGAAGGGCTTTGAGGCAATGCCTCACGTGCCCCACGTGACCCCTTGGCAGAAGCTCTAACAGACAAATATTTAAATGCCCATCACGTGACAGCACATGATGCTCCAAAGTATTCAATACTTTTGGAAGAATAAAATGATTTGAGGGCGCTCTCACGTGCTACCAAGTGACCCCTCTTGCCTTAGTGTTTAACACTAAAGTTGAAACCTTTATATCCAGTGTTCAACACTGATTTTCTTAGTGTTTAAACACTAATTTGGATAACTCTATTTACAGTGTTTAACACTGACTTTCTTAGTGTTGAACACCAATTTGGAAAACCCTATTTCCAGTGTTTAACACTGATCTGCCTTAGTGTTAAACACTAATTTGAAATCTCCACTGTCAGTGTTTAACACTGATTTGCTTTAGTGTATAAACACTAATTTGAAATCCATGTTGCTGGTGTTTAACACTAACTATCTTTTAGTGTTAAACATTAACTTGTCAATCTCATTCTCAGTGTTCAACACTGATTGATCTTTAGTGTTTAACACTAACTTTAGCCCCATTGGCTAAGTGTCTAGAGGCAAAGCCTCTCCTCTAATGGACTAACAGAAAGCCAATGTTCCAAACATGATTGGGCTTAGCCCAAGATGGCCATAAGTCCTCAATCCAAACTTAACTGGGCCAATGGGCTCATAACATAATTAATTGGTCTCGGTCCCAAACTGGGTCAAAGACTGTTTAATCTACCTTGGTTCAAGGGTGCATCTCTTCATTCCTTTGAAACTTGGCGTTGTAATTCCTCAACGTCTTCAAAGAGATGATGGGTCCCGATAACCGCACATTGACACGAACTGTGGGGTCCTTAAACTCATGGACTATGACATCCTTAACCTTGACCGTGATGTCTTAAAACTAACATCGGACTGTGGGGTCCTTAAACCCATGGACTATGACGTCCTTAACCTTGACCGAAATGTCTTAAAACTAACAACGGACTATGACGTTCTTAACCTTGACCGGGATGTCTTAAAACTAACATCGGACGGTGGGGTCCTTAAACCCACGGACTATGATGTCCATAACTTTGACCGCAACGTCTTAAAACTAACATTGGACCGCAATGTCCTTAAACTACCTATTGACCGCAATGTCACTAAACTAAACAACAGGGCTCCCTTAATTGCCCTATTGTTGGATCTAAACGATCCCGTTAAGTCGATCTTAGTCTAAAAATTAGGCTAACGTGTCCTTAACAAACGTTTAAGTTGATCTTAGTCCTCAATGAGGCTAACGTATCCTTAAACCCAAACCCCCAAACCCAAATCTAAGATAATACGGATTTGGACTAGTCCACGCCCTACGGGAGATGACATAACTCAGTCTCCATATACAATCCACGGGCAACTAAACACAAAATAAACACACACGACACGAAGTGACCATCTGGAGAAGGAGAAAGTGGTTACCTCGATGTGGTAGCGTAATTAACTGCAGGGGCTTGCGCCTGCAGGGAAGAGCGTCCCCACAATCAAAAACCCCTTAAGCGAGGGGGAATCTAACGAAGTCTGCTACATCGGACGCATCCGTTTAAACCTTCGATACACTGTGCCATAAATCAACTTGGCATCTTCGGAGAGGTGGACGGATAGTACCAATTAGCATCTGCCCCGAATCTCAGGCGAGACGTCCCTATCGCGCAGTCATTCGGAGGGGAACACGTGGTAAGGTGGAAATCAAAGCACAGTGGGAATCACACAAGACTCTATGACGATCTTGGGTCTACAGACTAACCTGTACCAGTGTCACCAGAGAACTGCCATCTGACGTGAGGTATATTACCATCTGGAAGTTCTCGGCGAGTCCGTCCAGTGTACCCAGTCTCCAATGAGCACCCATATATCATCTCTGATGTCAAACACCAATGGATATGGGATCATCCATCGCCCATCTACATGGGTCGAGAAGTTATACGCTAGTCTACTCTGGTATATCGATGTCCTGTCTTGATACACCCACGACTAGGAACATTTGAAGGATGTACTTAGCGACTACTTTGTCCCCACTAGTATGATCTACATCATAGTCCTGATAGTCAAGTACTCATCCTAAGGGCTTTATCAACATGTAACATAGAGACAATCAGATTACATGTTAAGATAAAGAGCATCCAGATAGCATACTATCATGTCGAGCAAGAAAGTCCTCCCTATATATGTCGAAGCATCCACTACAATATACATCGTATGTACAGCAATGGACTCTAGGGCATACATATAACTAACAGCATTGACAGCTAACCCTTGTCCTTTTTCGCGCAGGTACTATGTCTTTTGACACTTCTTTCCCGTTTGTTCGTCCGGAGAGCACATTCCTTGACGCGCTAGTAGACCGGGAAGTCTTCGCGCTGATCAAAGATCATGACCCAGACCGGAAATCTTTTCATCTATGGGGGACATGGTACAATGAAATTATCCGGGGTCGGCATAGCTTTTGTTGTGATGTACCTTCATAGGTGATCTCCGCCATTCACTACGCCGACTCACCTCCAGTGAACTATGTCGTAGAGGAGGTCAACTGGACTTCAAAGGGTTGCCTTCAGCCCTCTATGGCCGCGATACCCGTACAGCCTCCAATGGCTTTGGATATCTTGGGGCGACGTATATGTCAAGGAAAGTCACGCCCTTGGGGACAGCCGTACATGATAGGCTTGAATCCTCGTCATTCAGCCGGGTACTTGCAGTAGGCTCGATACATCCTGTCGGCCAAGAAATCACTGCTGCTGCAGCTTGGGTTGTACCCCGCTGTTTATGCTTCCCTCTTCCAGTATTCCACGCCACCTGTATAGTGGGTCAAAGCTTTTTTTTAACAATGGAATGTCTAGACTCATACCTTTCTCCTATTAGATCGGGAAGTTTCAATCTCTTTAGAGGAGTTCGCGGAGATCTCCATCTTGCCTGTCAGAGAGGAACATTATAAGGAGATATTACCCCCTGACGAGTACATTTTCGCCACTCGATCAGTAGTGATGGGTCTGACCCCAGAGAATGTTAGTGTATATACCCTAGAGGCCATTATTGTATCATACTAGATTGTATATTACTTAATGGAAGCTTGGGATATTCACAGTAGTGTTGACAGTCTTGCTCAAAATGGTAGTATGCTACTTGGTTTGTTTCTACTTCAATACGTGCATATGTTTCTTTTAGCGAAACGCTTATATATATTAGTGGAGCCCTTAGGATCTTTGCTTGATTACCAGCGTTGTGATGGCAGTCACACTAGTGGTGGCTGGGTAATCTATAAGCACATCCTTATACAGGTCCCTGGTCATAGGATTATCGAGACGAGGCATCGAAACTCCGGAGTAGACTAGTGTATACGCTTCTCATCCCAGCAGGGGAGATGGTCTATCCCACAGCCATTAGTACATCGTACTGGATATAGTATGCAGGGGCTCGTTAGGTTACGAGTACACCGGACAGGACTCGTCGGGAACTGCTGGTTGGTATTATACCTATTTTCAAGTAGCAGTTCCCAGGTGACATGAGTACAGCTTAGTCCATTGACTTGACACTGCCACTTCACCTCGAGTGTGTTCCCACTGTACTTTGATTACTACCCTACCACGGCTCTATTAAGTCGTGCAAACAGGTAGTAGTTGGGTGCAGTCCCAAAGCACTTGGAGGCAGTGGCTGTTAGACATGATTCATCTCTTCCGGTATTGGGGGTTGATATCGCGCTGTGTTTGGAGAGCCATTACGCAAAGTCCATGGCCAGGGAAAGCAGGATTTACTGATTGGTACTCCGGTAGTTTCTCAGGGTATAATGGGCTACACTCCGACACGACTTATACCGCTATTAGGGGTCTGACATTTACTGCCTCCTTAGGCCCGATATGCGATACTCTTAGACGAACAGATCGGATTGTACGGAGATTGTCACATTCAGGCTCAGTAGGAGTTCGGATGGGTTTTCTCATCGGCCTTCTTATCGACATCTACCTGGGGACCGTTACGAACAGCTAGTACCTCTTGCGGCCTGTGGTTAAACCCACTGCCAGCATAGTGTCGAGTCTTTAGAGTCCTACACAAAGAGTTTCCCAGCTTCGGGAGAAACAAGTATTGGTCGTATGGTTTTACGACAGGGTTCGATCACATACGTGTGCTTGTGCTCATGTGGTGTTCGAGCGGACAATACTAGTGGGCTTTGGTTTAAGCTGGATTCTATTATTTGATTGTTGGATTAGCTTTGTCTCGATGTATTCGTGTTTCTTAAAACACGGATGCGGGTATGTATATACGGATATGAGGGGGTGAAGAAGGAGACTTCTTATTAGGGTTTTGACCATTGACTTGGTCAAAGCAAATATGAGAAAAAGGAAAGTATTTGTTATTTGTGATAAATGATAATCTATTTTGGCATGGTTACTTGGTTGACCATTTGACTTGGCATGACTTGTTGACCATAGATATTTTGATGAGATATTTTTGAGCTAGATATTTTGTTGAGATATTTATCATGCCATGACAAATGGTCATATATATATTTTCCATTCCAATTTTTATTATCATTATCATAAATACATTATCTCTCGTAAGCTTGCTCTCTTCTTCTTCCTCTCATAACCCTAGTGTCTCATGAGTTGAGAATCAAGGGTTTTGTGACACTAAGCTACTCCAAATCACACTCTACTCTCTCTAGGTCACTTAGTCTAGCCCCCCAAGTGATCTAGTTGCCTGATATTGGAGGTTAAGCTCTAGGTTGGAACTCTCGAGTGTATCTTCTACTACATCGAGAAGCCGACGAGGATGTGCTCTCCATTTCACTCCAAGGAGCTTGCAAGGAGAAGGAGGACAGCGGGAAAGAAGAGAAGGACTTGGAACTCTAGGTATAATCATCTTACCGAGTAGATAATACCTCTAGTTAGTTTTGTTAGATATGGTTTAGCTAAGATCTTGGGTTTAAGTCAATGCTACCTTGTTGTAAAAAAATCGTTTTTTACCTGTTCCACCTCCCCGCAACCCCGTGGGGTGTGTAACATTGACTTACAGTGGTATCAGAGCCGAATAAACCATAACTAACAGTTTAAACGACAAGTTAAACTACGAAACCGAAACAGCCCGAAAACATCGAAGCCAAGATTCAAGTTTCTGTCGATTTTTAATGAGGCTCTAAATATTATTTAAACAACTGCAGAGTACTCTTTGAACTATAAAATGAACACAGAACAAAAACGGGACATTTCCACATAAACTGGGCGGGCCACAATGGCTAAAATACCGGCGAGCTCGGTCCAAAATCGAGGGAAATGCTTCATTTTTGGTGTGTGGCTTTTTGACTTGGATTTAGGGCTTCAGGAGTTGTTTGTTTTTGCCAATTTTGATTTTACTGTAAATTCTTTACTGTGGCAAATACTGGGTGTTTCGAAATCGCAGTTTAATGTCGTTTAATGTTTTCAAGTTCTGTTAATGTGTTTGTAAACTTCCGCTAATTGCTATATGTCGGTTAGTTGGGGGTTGCACATTTCTGTGATGATTATGTTGGTTTTTGTATATGAACTTGTTGGATTGTCGTGATGAATAGACGAGGATGTGAGATGAGGGTTTTCATTCTTTCATTCGATGTAAAATTTGTAAAGTGATGTAATATTATTTTTGCGGGGCACATCCGGGTTGAGGTTGTAGCCGCCGTTGTATTATTTTTTTACTATTTTTGCTCCTAAGATAGACTTAAGGTGGGGTGCACAAACTACCGGGTACTTTGAAGTGCCGAGTGGCCTACTCACTTTGTTGAGGGAGGTTGCTTCACTTCAGGTATTTGGCAGGTAGTTTGCCACACCCGTAGGGGTCTAGGGTAGGGTTTGGCTATTCATCGCGACCGTGTAATCCGTCTTTCTTTGCAGGCTCAAACGAAACGCGGATTCCTAGTATATCCAATGTGTTCATCTGTGATCTGGAATGCCTATCATTGCGTCTGACGAATGTATATATCTATATATGATATCTAGTAGACATTGCTTATGTTTTGCATCCGCGCTAGTCCAGCCCCCGCTCTGTCGTTAGTTAAGTAACCTTACGGGTGATGACGGGGCCCAGTGGCGAATGCGGATGGATTAAGCGTACGTTATATTTTCGTTGTTTTCTGCAATGGTAGGATTAATTGATGGGACGCATTATATTAATGCAAAGAAAACAAACCAAAGTTGAATCGTTGGAACAATTTCAAAACCACTCGGTTTTTTCAAAACAACAAAACTTTTAAAAATGCGGAGCTTAAACCACTCTTTTTAAAAGCTATCAGCTTCCTTTGATTATATCAAGTTCACTACGTTCACGGTTTCGCCAAAACCATTCGTAACCCTCCGTCATTTCATATGAATATTCAATAGTGTTCAAGCTATGTTTGTTGACCTTCGTCAAGGCATAATGATTGGTAGCTGCTGGGTGTTCATATGTAGCATAGATAGATGCGTTGGTTTGGGACAGTCGTATTACCTTGTTGACCTTCGTTAAGGGTATATACGGGTGGGTTCAAATTAACATGGACAATGATGGATAGAACTTGACATGTGACTTATGATTTGTTAACCTTCGTCAAGATCATAAGAGCATGGGGAAAAAATCCACATCGGGAGTTTCTAAAGAAACTGAAACTTGCTAGTATTGCATACCATTTGGAGTTTGATAATGTTGGTAGGATTCCTTCAGCATTATCATACAATGATATTTGGATCCTGGTCCTACTGTGAGTATCCGCTACTCCTCGGGAGATTTTTTCACTTAACGATCAATACTATAAACCAAGTAGGTGTCTAGAACGGTATTAGCAGGGCTACCCCTCCAGGAAAAAGAGGTTATTTAATTAAGGAACTTCGCTAAAGTGTCATAAAACCTCCCTCGAAGTACCAACACTAGCATGGCCGAACGTTTAAGCAAGAATTGTACGATGAGATCAATCCTGACTAATTCTTCTTTTATGGTTTGAGGAAGGATTCGAGAAACAGTGGGAGCCATCCTGTTTAGATAAATTAAGAACCAATCTAAACTTGCAAGCGCATCATGCTAAGTGTTTTTCTTCTCTCTCTCCAGCAGAGACCCAGTGACCAGACATAAGTTACATCTAGATAATAAAATGACTGAATCTGACTATAATGACTGGCAAAGGTCTGTCCAGATGTTCATTGCCTATGGCAAGCTGGGACACCTCATTACTACTCAAGCCCCTGCCGTCCCAGGTCCAGTTTCCACCGTCACGGATAATGATATTCGTAAGACATTGGAAAAAGATAATACAAATGCCAAGAGCGTCATGTTGGCCTCAGTAGATGGTGTAAACCAGAGGCAACACGAGAAGATGGACTTAGCTTCCATCTTCCTCCATAACAAAGATTTATATGGAGAGCAATGTCATATCGCAAGATATGAGACCTCGAAGGAATTGCTTCAAGCGAGGTTGGAAGTTGGATCATCTGTAGGAGACAACGTCCTTACGATGACTAGCTATATTGATGAGTTCACGGACCTGGAGACCACGTTAGGGAACAGGTCATATGCTGACTTGTTTCTACAGTCCCTACACTCTACTTACACCCTGAAGGAAACCAGGGAGACATCCACTCTGCTTATTGGGGAATCTTCCTCTTCTGCATCCAAGGCAAAAGTAAAGGGTGAGAAGAAGAAGACATCCACAAAGCCGATATGCGGTGTCAAGATGGTAGAAGGAAAGGGAAGGGCAAAAGTTTCGGGACTAAAAGTAGGGAAGGAGGGACGTTCCTATTGTTACGGGAAATGACATTGGCAGAGGGATTGCAGGGCTTTGAAATCCAGTAGCCAGGATTCGAAGCATGTTGTGGCTTCAGCTTCGGGTGTGTTTGTAATGGAAAACTGTTTGTCAATTAACTCTACTTCCTGGGTACTAGATACCGGATCAGGATCACATGTCTATAATTCATTATAGGCTTTGAGAAACCATAGAGTTATCAGGGTAGGTGATATGACTCTCAGAGTTGCGAACGGAATGAGCGTGGACGCTGAATCCGTAGGGGAATATCACCTAGGATTGACAAGTGGGCAGATATTGATTCTACGTAACTGTTTATATGTACCTAGTCTAGCTTGTAATATCATATTTGTATCCTTACTTTCTAAGGAAGGATATAATTTTACATTTGTAAGCGATGTGGTCCACATCCACCTAAATCAAGACTTGGAGCGCTAAGGCACTTCTTATGCAATAGCGCACACGTGAGAAGCACGTGGCGCGCTTGGCGCCAACCAATGAGTGCAGAGTGCTCTTTATAAAAACAGCGCCCGCGTGAGGAGCACGTGGCGCGCTTGGCGCTTAGCGCCAACCAATGAGTGCAGAGTGCTCTTTATAAAAACAGCGCCCATGTGAGGAGCACGTGGCGCGCTTGGCGCTTGGCGCTAACCAATGAGTGCAGAGCGCTCTTTATAAAAACAGCGCCCACGTGAGGAGCATGTGGCGCGCATGGCGCTAGGTGCTAACCAATGAGTGTAAAGCGCTCTTTATTTAGTAGCGCTTGGCGCTGGGTTTCATTTTGTGTATTATATTCTGCAAAGTTCAATTCTTTGTTCTTCCCCAGATCTTTGATCCCTAAAACAAATTCGTCCCCGTAAGAATTAAATTCTTATCTGTGAGAAACTTGTCTCATGGATCTCAGATCCGAGGAAAGAACAAAGTTCTTTTTATGAGGATTAAACCCTTGATATACTCTGATCTCTTCAGTTTTTGTGAAAGACTTTGTCTTAGATATATATGATCTAGAAAAAGAACTAAGTTATTCTAAAGTGAGAGATAAACTCTCAAAATATGGAGGGGGTGTTATGATCCATCTTCTTCTTATTTACCTTGAAAAGGTTCTTCGTCTTAGAGTTTGCTCTTCTCTTTTTATTTTCTGAGAACTTGAAACTTATAGGGAAGTTTCTCTTTCTTTTAAGAGTTGAAGTCTTGGGTCCTTGATATAGTGAAGGTTGTTCTGTTGAAACAGTTAAGGAAATCTCTCATTGAGAGATCTCTGATTGATTTGTGGATTTTATCCATCGTTGGATCTTTGATCCAAGGACTTCTGTTTTACAGAAGAGATCCTTCTTGTTTTTAACAAGATTGGGAAAATATTTTCCCATACAGAACTTATTCTGTATCTTGGTGATTTTTAATCACCATTGGATCTTTGATCCAACGGTGCTCTGATTTAAAGAGCACAATCTTTCTTGCTTGGAAAGATTTGAGGAGTATTTTCTCAACAGAATTTTAATTCTGTAATTTGATGATTTATTCATCTTCGTTGGATTTTTGATCCAAGGGTAGAGAACATTTAGTTCTAGCGCTGGCGCTCTCGTGCTTTGCACGTGAGGCACTGCCTCAGAGTCTTTGACTCTTGGCGCTGGCGCTCTTAGCGCTCTCTTACTTTGCACGTGAGGCGCTGCCTCGGAGTCTTTAACTCTTGGCATTGGCACTCTCGTGCTTTGCACGTGAGGCGCTGCCTCGGTTCAAATTTTAAATTTTGAGCAGAGTTTTGCTCTGATTGGGGAAAACAAATTCCCCCCAACCGCTGCGCTCACGTGGCTCACACGTGAGTGCAGCGATGGCAGCCTTTCCACCGTTGGATTGTCTTGGAAGTCAGATCGACTTTCAACGCCTATAAATAGGACGTTTGGCCCTTTAAGATGACCTCTGTTCATCTTCTTGTTTTCTTATTCTTGAGAATTTTATTCTCTCTTCAGAGCTACGCTCTCTGCCTTAAGAACTCTCTTAGAGTCGGAACCTTGCTAAAAATTTAGGTAAAGATCAAACCTTTGAAAGGATTACTTCATAATCTAGGGTTTCACCCATTAACAGAGCTTTGCTCTTCTCAAATCATAGAGATTTTTAGGGTTTCTCAACAGAGCTTTGCTCTTCTTAGATCATAGATCTAAAGAGATCTTTTTAGGGTTTCTTAACCCATTAATGAAGAACTCTTAGAGTTCATTTTACAGATCTTAAAGATCTCGGAGTTTTTAACTCGGTAAAAGCTTTGCTTTTTAGGGTTTTGATGGATTATTCCATCGTTCTCACAGAGCTTAGCTCTTAAAATTTTTAGGGAATTTTATTCCTCTCATGATTAGAGTTGACAGATATCACTCTTGTCCTGCAGAGCGTTGCTCTCAAGGGAGTTCAACTCCTTGGCCCGAGGGGCCTCTCATTAAATGAGAATCCTTATAGGATTCCCTATTTAATGAGCGGCTGTCTCAACAATGATGAGCCGTCATCTTGATTTTGTGGGTCCCTTTTGGTCCATTTCCGCTGCATTACAGTGTGGTACCAATTTAAAGTACCAAGCGTCAGAATTTTGACTATAGCATTGACAGCTAACTTGTTCTTTTTCGCGCAGGTACTATGTCTTTTGACACTTCTTTCCCGTTTGTTCGTCCGGAGAGAGCATTTCTTGACGCGTCAGTAGACCGAGAAGTCTTTGCGCTGATCAAAGATCACGACCCAGAGCGGAAATCTCTTCATCTATGGGGGACATGGTACAATCAAATTATCCAGGGTCGGCATAGCTTTTCTTGTGATGCACCTTCATAGGTGATCTCCACCATTCACTACGCTGACTCACCCCCAGTGAACTATGTCGTAGAGGAGGTCAACTAGACTTCGGAGTGTTGCCTTCAGCCCTCTATGGCCGCGATACCCCATACAGCCTCCAATGGCTTTGGATATCTTGGGGCGACGTATATGTCAAGGCGAGTCGCGCCCTTGGGGACATACGTACATGATAAGCTTGACTCCTCGTCATTCAGCCGGGTACTTGCAGTGGGCTCGATACATCCTGTCGGCCAAGAAATCACTGCTGCTGCAGCTTGGGCTGTACCCCGCAGTTTATGCTTCCCTCTTCCAGTATTCCACGCCCCATGTATGGTGGGTCAAAGCTTTTTTGGAACAATGGAACGTCCCGACTCATACCTTTCTCCTATTAGATCGGGAAGTTTCAATCTCTTTAGAAGAGTTCGCGGAGATCTCCGGCCTGCCTGTCAGAGGGGAACATTATGAAGAGATATTACCCCCTGACGAGTACATTTTCGCCACTCGATCAATAGTGATGGGTCTGACCCCAGAGAATGTTAGTGTATATGCCCTAGAGGCCATTGTTGTATCATACTGGATTGTATATTACTTAATGGAAGCTTGGAATATTCACAGTAGTGTTGACGGTCTTGCTCAAAATGGTAGTATGCTACTTGGTTTGTTTCTACTTCAATATGTGCATATGTTTCTTTTAGCGTATCGCTTATACATATTAGTGGATCCCTTAGGATCTTTGCTTGATTACCAGCATTGTGATGGCAGTCACACTAGTGGGGGCTGGGTAATCTATAAGCACATCCTTATACAGGTCCCTGGTCGTATGATTATTGAGACGGGGCATCGATACACCGGAGTAGACTAGTGTATACGGTTCCCATCCCAGTAGGGGAGATGGTCTATCCCACAGCCATTAGTACGTCGTACTGGAGATAGTATGCAGGTGCTCGTTAGGTTATGAGTATACCGGGCAGGACTCGTCGGGAACTGCTGGTTGGTATTATACCTATTATCAGGTAGCAGTTCCCAGGTGACTTGAGTACAGCTTAGTCCGTTGACTTGACACTGCCACTTTGCCTCGAGTGTGTTCTCACTGTACTTTGATTACTACCCTACCACGGCTCTATTGAGGCGTGCAAACAGGTAGTAGTTGGGTGCAGTCCCGAAGCACTTGGAGGCAGTGGCGGTTAGACAGGATTCGTCTCTCCCGGTATTGGGGGTTGATATCGCGCTGTGTTTGGAGAGCAATTACGCAAAGTTCCTGTCCAGAGCAAGCGAGATTTACTGGTTGGTACTCCAGTAGTTTCTCAGGGTGTAATAGGCTACACTCTGACATGACTTATACCGCTATTAGGGGTCTGACATTTACTGCCCCCGTAGGCCCGATATGCGATACTCTTAGACGAACAGACTGGACTGTACGAAGATTGTCACATTTAGGCTCAGTAGGAGTTCGGATGGGTTTTCTCATTGGCCTTCTTATCGACATCTACCTGGGGACCGTTACGTACAGCTAGTACTGCTTGTGGCCTATGGTTAAACACACTGCCAGCATAGTGTCGAGTCTTTAGAGTCCCACACAGGGGGTTTCCCAGCTTCGGACGAAACAAGTAGAGGTCGTATGGTTTTACGACAGGGTTCGATCACATACGTGTGCTTGTGCGCATGTGGTGTTCAAGCGGACAATACTAGTGGGCTTTGGTTTAAGCCGGATCCTAGTATTTGATTGTTGGATTAGCTTCGTCTCATTGTATTCGTGTTTCTCGAAACACGGATGCAGGTATGTATATACAGATGTGAGGGGATGAAGAAGGAGAATTCTCATTAGGGTTTTGACCGTTGACTTGGTCAAAGCAAATATGAGAAACAAGGAAAGTATTTGTTATTTGTGATAAATGATAATCTATTTTGGCATGGTTACTTGGTTGAACATTTAACTTGGCATGACTTGTTAACCATAGATATTTTGATGAGATATTTTTGAGCTAGATATTTTGTTGAGATATTTATCATGCCATGACAAATGGTCATATATATTTTTTCCATTGCAATTTTTATTATCATTATCACAAATACATTCTCTCTCCTAAGCTTGCTCTCTTCTTCTTCCTCTCATAACCCTAGTGTCTCATGAGTTGAGAATTAAGGTTTAAGTGACACTAAGCTACTCCAAATCACACTCTACTCTCTCTAGGTCACTTAGTCTAGCACCCCAAGTGATCTAGTTGCCTGATATTGGAGGTTAAGCTCTAGGTTGGAACTCTCGGGTAGATCTTCTACTACATCGAGAAGCCGACAAGGAAGTGCTCTCCATTTCACTCCAAAGAGCTTGCAAGGAGAAGGGGGACAACAGGAAAGAAGAGAAGGACTTAGAACTCTAGGTATAATCATCTTACCGAGTAGATAATACCTCTAGTTAGTTTTGTTAGATATGGTTTAGCTAAGATCTTGTGTTTAAGTCAATGCTACCTTGTTGTAAAAAAATCGTTTTTTCCCGTTCTGCCTCCCCGCAGACCCGTGGGGTGTGTAACACTGACTTACAGAGAATGTCATTCAGCACCGATTCCCAAGCTTGATCAAGGTGTTAAATATTTATGAAAGCCTGTTTCTCGAATCCGGAAGCCACGCGGTCAGCTTTACGGATTTCATCACCCGTTTTCTTCGCCCAGAAGTCTTGGCGAAACAAGGTGCGATGTTTGCCAAGCTCGACGGTCCTTTCAGTTTTGGCTTGGATAGCTAGACGACAGCGGAAGCAGATCAAAAGAATTTCTTCCTCCCAAATGCCGCGGTCATCCCTTTTGCAGAACTCGCCGCTCAAGACATCGACGAAGAGGCGTTCTTTTTAGGGTTCCTTGGCTTATGGTTAAGCTGGTTTGCGCTCCCCATGCACCCTCGTTACATGAGGCCGTATATTTTCTACCCGGCCCACCGAATGGTTGAAGGGACGCGGGTTGCCGTCGGGATTGCTGGGCTGGCTCATTTGTACCATGGCTTGAGCTTGGCGGCAGACACCACTCGACCGGGGGTGCAGCCCGTAAACCTCCCGATGCATTATTTCATTTCATGGCTCGAGCTGCATGTGCTCGGCGCTTTTGGAGTCCATAAGCGGCCCCGTTTCTATGAAAGTTATAACTTTCCTCGGGTTATGCAGCTAGTTGACGCTTCCGGTTTGGAACCAACTCAGCGAGAGGCTCGGGGTCTGATTCTTTGCCTGCGTACGGTCGGGGACGGCATGACCTTCATCGATAAGGTCATAATATCGGCAAGGAGTCCAGTAAGGTGGTGCAACCGCTGCGAGACACCCTTAAAGACGGGGCTCCCGCGTTGAAGCCTCATGAGATCTTGCATATATATTCGATTAGGCCGGGCTACTTGGTGTTCAGGCAAAAAGACTCGGCGCTTTCATGAGGTACAACCCGCACAGTTTTGCCCAGCAGTCGGGTTACAATCAGGGTGTTCCCCTCGAGGCCTTCTTGGCAGAACCAGTCACTACTGAAGAGGGTATCCGGAGTGCGTTGCACCACTTCATGCGTCTAAACACCGGGTCCAACTTTTTGACCAGTGAGCCAAGCCGCGTTCCAAAAGCCTTGAACGTATATGTGGCGTGGTACCAGAACGTGATGGGCACTGTTATCAGGGAAGAAAAGCGATTATTGCTTGATCGCAAGGGTGCTGTCCCAGCTGGTAATTTAGCCGTTCCCTTGAAGCGATGGACCATCGTTCGTCCTCCCGTAAGAGAAGCTGATGCGGCTGTGGTCCCGCGTGTTTTTCCCGATAAGTCTCTACCTCGTGTGCCTGTAGAAGCGGTGGCTACAGCGTCTCCTGAGTCTGGGGTGGGTACGGAGATCGGGACTCGTCGCCCAAAGTTGCCCGCCAAGTGCAAGCTCCTGTTGCCGGCTACCGGCGGCCGCTCGCAAAAGAAGAAGAAGTCGTTGTTTTCTACCGACGTCGTACTTAGACAGGAGCCACATGCTCCTTACAGCGAGGGCTTGAGTGAATACGGGACCAATGAGGGTTTATTCATTGCGCCGGATGATACCAATCTAGAGGCTGCCATCACGGTTTCCGAGCAACTAGCTCGCGATGAAGCAGCACTAATCACCATCGCACAGTCAGGTAGAGTTCAGTCATATCTTTCCATGGTTATATATTTTTTATTATTATGCTTTGACTGACGCTTTCTTCTTCAACAGGTATCTCCACCGAAGAGGCTCTCGCGGCTTCCCTCAAGACTTTCGAAGAGGAAGAGAGGCTCCGTGCTTCTTTGAGCCTTGGTATGCTTCGGCTCGTTGTGCCTTCATTCCCTTTTTCTTTATTCGTTGTTTGACCCTTTCTTTTATTTTTTTGCAGGGACTACCTTGACTCAGATTATCCCGAGTGCGGTGCCGATCCCAAGTGGAGATGCGGCGATGCTTCCAGAGCCGGCTGTTGAGGCCCTAGCTCCCCCAGTTTTGCCGCAAGAGGCTTCGCTTAAGCAGCCGATGACGGATGTCGTAACGGCTCCAGAGGCAGCTCTTGGTTCGGACGATGACGTCCCTTTGACGGAGGTCTTGAGGAGATCACTTGTCACTGCTAAGGCCGACAAGAAGCGTAGAAAGCGTGCGGCGAGGGGACGCGATGCCAGCTTGGCTATGGGTGCAGGTTCAAGCACCACCCCATCTGCCGCTATTTCTCCAGAGGATGCTTTAGCTGCTCATAGACAGGTCATGCGCGCGGCTCGGGAGGCAACTGAGAATCTATAGCCAGGTAATGTAATGACCGGTCTTTTCATTTTTACTCGATTCGCAAATTCTGATATACCATATCTTGCAGGGCCAAGTATTGGCGATGAGATGGCAGGTGAGAAGACGGCGACCACAGAGCTCGAAACGGCTACTCTCTCTCGGGGGTCCGGGACCGCCCAAACCGTCGCTCTTTCTCCCTGTGGCTCCCTGATATCGGCAGGCGTTGCAAGCGTTACGATGGCCTTTGTCGAATCAGAGGACGAGGCCACGGGCGCAGAAACTATTCCAGTGGAGGAGAGCGAAGAAACCGCTGCGCCTAGCGATGCTCTCGTCGCGGTTTCGGTTGGCGACCTATCAGGTAGATTTTGGGTCACTGTTTTCTTTTTATCTTCCGATCTCGTTTAGCCCTATCTGAAGTCATTTTGTTCATTTTGAGTGTAGGTGCAGTGAATGCGGAGATTGCGCCATCTGAAGCACCTCTGGTCGCGACCTAGACAGCTGTTGTTCCGTCGTTTTCTCCCATATTGTCTGGAGTGCTGGAAGGTATATGTTTGTGACTTATCGGTTTCATTTTGGGTAATATACTCTTTGTACTGACATTGTATTTCTACAACCTTGCAGGAGTCCTTTTTGACCATCTGTATCAGGTGCTGAACCCGTATTTCTCCTTCCAGTCAGAAATCATCCTGTCTGCCGGTGTCGGTGAGTATAGTTTTTAAATGACATCATTTCCTTTCTCTTATGGGCAACCATGTCGTTGCTAATTCTTCTTTGAATTAATTGCAGCGTCACAGATGGAGGAGGGGACGAGAGAACAGTCGCGCCTCCGGTACTCCCAACTTTGCCACCAGTCGCAACCGGTATAGTAGACTCCATCGCTCGTGCATTTTCTTTATCTCTTGAGCCGACATTTGATCATCACTTGTTTTGCAGCAATCGCACCAGCTCCATCTCCCTTCGAGTCTCGAATCCCAACGCCGGAAGGTCCCTTTGCTAAACGCCCATCTTCCAGGGGTGCTGCGAATAGCCTGCGAATGTTGAGCGAGTTCGTCGAGGATCTCGACGCCGAGGCCTTCGCATCTGCTGCAGATTTTGCTGCTGAGGTTAATATTATGTTAGCGATACTCATGAACTTTTACAGCGAGGGCGTCGTCGAGTCTTGGGTTAACTACTACAGGAAGATCGAGGCCTGTCTGCATGAGATTGAGCTCAAGCGTCTTTTTCCAGAAGTATCAGCTTTGAACTCCCACAGGGCTTCTTGTGTTGAGCAAAGTGTTCCTTTCCTTCACCATTTTGAACAAGAGGCAACCTTGAGGCGGAAGGAATGTGAGGCGGCTTCAGGCGAATCTGCTCGGCTGCGCGCCCAGGTTGAAGCGAATGCTGCGCAACTGAAAGTCGTCTTTGTTAATCTACAGCGATGCATTTCGGACAGGCTGGCACTGAGGCAGAAGCTCGACTTCATTGAGCGGGTTATGCAGAGTTGAGAAGCTGCTCAGCGGGAAATCGATGAGAAACTTTCATCCTGCTTGCAGCAACGGGCTCAAGTCGAAGTGGAGCTGGCCGCAGTGGCTGACCATGAAAAGGAGTTGAGAGGAGTGCGCGAGCGGCTTGCCGACTTGTTGAAAATGCCTCCTTCTCGATAGTCGTCTTTGTATCGATTGTAATTTATGAATAACATGTATTCATTTCATTTTTTATTTTATATGATGCATCTTGTATTCAATTGAATTCATGAATAAATGACACATTTTTTATCTCCGACTATCGCTTTCTTTTCTCTGTTGTGTTGTTGGGCATGTGATTTTAGCAAATGTGGCCTGTAGATGATGAATAACATTTCTTCTTGAACTCTTTCGAGGGTAGTGATGGCTTAGGAAACAGGTTCAGGTCTGCTGCCTAAGACTTTTCAACTTTATGAGCCGTGAAGGTCTCATAAAGATTTTTCTCCCTACGAGTCGTGAGGATCTCGTAGGTGTGTTTTCTGCTTAGGATTCGTGAGGATTCCTAAGTGCGTTTTCTCTTGAGAGTCGTAAGGATCTCACAAGAGAGTTTTTCTCCCTTACAATTCGAGAGGACTCATAAGTGATTGGTGAGTTGACTTGTTTCCAAATCGAAGCATTGCTCCGATGGGGAGGTCAAGGGTTGACGTATTTCCGCTTTCTGCGGTGTCTGGGTTGACTTGCTCCGTTTTCTACGGTGTCGGGATTGACTTTCTCCGTTTTCTACGGTGTCGGGTTGACTTTCTCCGTTTTCTATGGTGTCGTGTTGACTTTCTCCGTTTTCTACGGTGTCTTGTTGACTTTCTCCTTTTTCTACAGTGTCTTGTTGACTTTCTCCTTTTTCTACCGTGTTGACTTTCTCCATTTTCTACGGTGTCGTGGTTGACTTTCTCCGTTTTCTACGGTGCCGGGGTTGACTTTCTCCGTTTTCTACGGTGCCGGGGTTGACTTTCTCCGTTTTCTACGGTGTCGTGGTTGACTTTCTCCGTTTTCTACAGTGTCGGGTTGACTCTAGGTTGTCTGTGAACCGTGGAGTCTTGAAACTAGGGACTTTGCCGTGGCTCCAATTGGTGGTGTCGCGTCCGTATCCTGCTGGAATGAGGGGGAACGCCGTTGTTGATCTCTAGGCTGTAAATGTTGCCGTCGAAATTTGGCTTTCCTTCGACAGAGTCTGGGGAAATGTGGTTCTCTCTTCGTTTATGCCCATGGATTGTATACAGGGGTCAGTATAGACTCACCTGCAGGGCAAAAGTTTCATTCTTTCATTCATCATTTTTTTATTTCTTTCCGCGATGCTCTATCATTTCAGCTTTTTATATCGCGAAAGTCATGATTGCCCAATCATTTCGGCTATTTTCGCGGTGCCCAATCATTTCGGCTATTTTTTATTTACTCGCTACTTTTTATTGCGAGTTACCCAATCATTTCGGCTATTTTCGTATGCATATATTTTACTTGCTAATTTTGTTGCAAGTTGCCCTATCATTTCGGCTATTTCATATGCATTTATAGCTCGCTGACTTTTTGCCGCGAGTATGAGATTTGGGATCTGATACCAATCTTAGCATCAGCATCGCTGCGACTGGAATATTGCAAGGAACGAATCATCATTTGCCGTGAAAGGACTTGTGATTTGATACCGATTTAGGCATCAGTATCGCTACCACTGGAACATTGACATGAGCGAATCATCACTTGCCTCTATCGATGTCGAACCAAGGTGGCTTAGCAAACAGGGTTAGGATCCTGTCGACTAAGGCTTTGACTTCATGAGCCGTAAGGGTCTCATAAAGATGTTTCTCCCTACGAGTCGTGAGGATCTCATAGGTGTATGTTCTCCTTAGAAATCGTGAGGACTTCTAAGTGGTGTTTTCTCTTATAAGTTGTAAGGATCTTATAAGAGTGTTTTCTCCTTATAAATTGAAAGGACTTACAATTGTTTGTTCACCGAATAGGGGGATTTCACACCCTTGGCGGAACTCGGTGAAGGGAGACGTTTATTTGTGCCCGTGGATTGTGTACAAGGGTCAATATTGAACCGCTTGTAGGGAAATCTGGGGAATGTGATGGCTTAAGAACAGGTTCAGATCCCTGTAGCTTAAGGCTTTTGAATCCTATGAGCCGTGAGGGTCTCATAGGGGGAATTCTCCTTACGATTTTTGAGGATCTCGTAAGTGTAATTTCTCCTTAGGAATCGTGGGGATCCCTAAGTGTGTTGCTCCTTTGTGAGTCGTAAGGATCTCACGCAGGTATTTTCTCCTTAAAAGGTCAAGAGGACCTTGCAAGTGTCTTTTAACGAGATTACGCCCTTTCGGGTTTTCACAAACTCGCCGGTAGCCCTGCTGTTTTTACTCACGGAGCCCTTTCGGGTTTTCATCCGTGCCCATCTCGCTTATGGACGTACCGTTTTTTTTTGTTTTTTTTATTTTTTTTGCATCAGCCCTAGGATGTTGCGGTTTGTAGTAGTTTGAAGACATTTCGGTCAGGCGTAGTATTTTTTCAAGAACCGACCATTTATTGGCCTGAAGGGTCTTTCGCCAAGCATATCCATGAGAAAGTAAGCCCCACCTTGGTAGACCTTGTCTATGATGTACAGGCCCTCATAGTTCGGCTCGAATTTCCCCCGTTTGGCACGATTGGGGACCATAGGTCTCTTGACCACTAGCATGAGGTCTCCTTGGCGACATGTCCTCGGCCTAGTCAATCTCTCATATGAGCACGTCATCTTTGCTTTGTAAGCCTCCAAGTTTTGCTGCGCCATGAGCCGAGTTTCATCGAGGGCGTCGAGCTTCTCGAGCCGAAGATGAGCATTCTCTTCGTCTGTTAACTCGTAATGAACTGCCACTCGTAGAGAGGGTAGCTCTATCTCCAAGGGGAGTACCGCTTCAGCGCCGAATACCAATGCATACGGTGTTGTGTTTGTGGCCGTTTTGAATGTGGTCCGATACACCCAGAGAGCTTCGTGCAGTCTCTCGTGCCAGTCCTTCTTATTTTTGGACACCGTTTTCTTCATGATCTTCATCAAGGTCTTGTTGAAAGCCTCAGCTAGACCGTTAGCTCGGGGATTGTAGACAAAAGAGTATCTCCAGTCTATGTTATGCTGCTGTGCGAAGTGGCTGATTTTTTGACTTCTGTAGGCCGGCCCGTTATCGGAGATAATCCGTCGCGGAATGCCGAACCGATAAATGACATGTGTCTTTAAGAAATGGAGAATATTATCCGTCTTCACTTCTTTCAGCGGTATTACTTCTGCCCACTTAGAGAAGTAATCGGTTGTTGCCAATATGAACCGATGTCATCTGGATGACGCTGGTTCGATGGGCCCAATTATGTCAGTTCCCCACATTTTGAACGGCCAGCTAGCCTCTGTCGGATGTAGTAGATTTGGGTGCTGGTGGATGAATTCCCCATGAATTTGTCATGAGTGGCACTTCTTTGCGTATTCGAGACAGTCCTGAATCATTGTGGGCCAATAATAGCCCATTCTTTTGATCTTCAGCTTCATCTTTGGCCCAGCTTGATGAGAACCGCGGAGTTCGTCGTAAGTTTCTTAAATGACTCTCCTTGCTTCTTCCGGTCAAAAGCATCTTAGCCACAGAGAGTGGAATGATCTTTTATATAGAGTATCATTAACGAAGGCGAAGGACAGAGCTCGTCTCATGAGCTGATGTCTTGAGGATGCATCTTCAGGTGTTCGATGGGATTTGAAGTAGTCTATAAATATTTCTCTCCAATCCTTAGCCTTTTCTTAGTCCTCTATTTGTAGGGTTGTTTGCTTGGTCGCTTCCTTTTCTTCAGACGACTCCGGAGATATTTCCGCTGGCGCAAGAACCCGACGGCTTTATACAACGATCCTCACGTCATCGAGGTTTTCGTCAGCCAGTTCCTTAGCAAGCTTGGCTAATGCGTCCGCCTTGCTATTCTCCGCTCGTGGTATGCTTTCTAGGATGTAAGAGGGAATTTGAGTTAGTAACTGTTGCACTCTCTCGCCGTACTTTACCAGCTCTGGCTTGCACATCTGATAGTCACCGTTTATTTGACTAACGAGTAGCTGGGAGTCTCCGTATATGAGGAGGTTTTCGATTCCCATGTCGACAGCGACCTCAAAACCTGCTATCAAAGCCTCATATTCTGCCTCATTGTTTGTCCTCGGCTCTGTTAAGGAAAAGGCGAAGCGCATTATCCCTCCTTGTGGAGTTACGAAGATGAGGCCTACCCCAGATTTGATTATAGGGGTGTTGTGTTGTCACTTCTTCATGGAAGATGCTCCGTCGAAATAGAGTTCCCATCGGGTATCACTCCTTCCTTTCTCGCCATTGATCGTGTCAAATGCGTGCTCGTCTGGCAGTTCGCAATTTAAAGGTGAGTCACCGGGTATCGGATGTTCAGCGAGGAAGTCGGCGATGGCCTGGCCTTTCACCACCTTGAGAGGTCGGTATGTTATCGAGAACCCCATCAAAAAGAAGGCCCATTTAGCGAGTCGTCCTGTTAGTATGGCTCTTGACATCAAATACTTGAGAGGATCCACCTTTGATATGAGATGGACCTCATACGCCAACGTATAATGCCGAAGCTTCGTTATCGTGAAGATTAACGCCAGGCAGTTTTTTTCGATGGGGGAGTAGTTGTTTTCTGCCCCCAGTAGGACTCGACTCAAATAGTAGAGGGCTCTCTCCTTCAATTGGTCGTTCTCCTGTGCCCATAGCGTGCCTAAAAAACTTTCAAGGGCGGTTGTGTATAGGATGAGAGGCTTTCCCTTGACTGGGACGGTCAGTACCAGCGGATTCTGCAGGTATTGCTTGATTTCGTCTAGCGCGCTTTGGCATTTGCGATCCCAGATGAACGGGGTCCCCTTCTTCATCAAATGACTGTAGGGGCGGTATTTGCCGGAGAGGTTAGTTATAAACCGTCGGATATATGCGAGCTTTCCTTGGAAAGACCGCAGTTGTTTGAGAGTTCTTGGAGGAGGCATTTCCATAATCGCCTTGATCTTTGACGGGTCTATTTCGATGCCCCAGTGTTGTACAATGAATCCTAGGAATTTGCCCGAGGAAACTCCGAATGCGCATTTGAGAGGGTTCATCTTCAGGTTGTATTTCCGAAGACGTTGGAATACTATCTTCAGATGCTCCCAATGCTCCTCGTGCGATTTGCTTTTCACCACGAGGTCTTCAATATAGAATTCGACGATTTCATGTATGAGATCATCGAAAATCTTCGTCATGGCCCTCTGATAGGTGGCACTGGCGTTCTTCAGACCGGAAGGCATCACTTTGTAGCAGAATATGCCCAGAGGAATCCGGAAAGCGATATGCTTTTGGTCTTCGAGATGCATCTTTATTTGATTGTACCCTGATGAGCCGTCCATGAAGGAGAAGACTTTGTGAGTAGACGTGTTGTCCATCATCATCTCGGTGACCTGTACGGGAAAGTCATCCTTCGGACAGGCTTTGTTAAGGTCCCGAAAGTCCACGCAGATACGCACCGTCCCATTTTTCTTCATCGCTGGGACGATGTTGGCGATCCAGTCAGGCTATTGAACTTCTTGGATGAAGTCGGAGTCAATTAGCTTCTTGACCTTGGCGTTGACGCTCATTTCAAGTTCGAGCCGCATTCTTCTCGGTGCCTGTTTGACTAGCTTGATGTCCGGAGATATCGCCAATTTATGCACAGCAATCTCTGGATCTAATCCCGGCATCTCGGAGTAGTTCCATATGAAGCAGTTTTTATACTGCATGAGGACATCTTTTAGCGTAGCCACCTTTTCTTCAGATAGCAGCTCACTGAAAAACGTTGGTCGCGGATCGTTTTCCGTACCCAAGTCAATTTTTCTCAGGTTGTCTTCCGTAGTGTGTATCCCATCCTTTAATTCTTTTGGCGTCGGTGGAAATTCTGAGATAAATTCTTCTTCATCCTCGTTTTCGAAGCACCAGGATAGGTCATCCATGTTCTCGGGCACTCCTTCTTCTGATAGCATTATTGCGTGGTAGGTATGAGATCGTTTCCAGGACCGATGTTGATCTGGTTCTACTCTCGCCATATACGTTGCCTTTGGCATATGCCTTTGCGGCGGAGCCACCTTCTAATTGTTGGATAGAGCGAACCTGTCGAGTTGATATTGGTCTTCGACCCAGTCCTTGAAAGTAAAGCAGTCTTCAAGAGGATGACCTATTGCTCGGTGATAGGAGCAATAATCCGGCTGACAGACCTCGTTTGCTTGTTCGAGGTGCTTGGACTCCGGGAGCGTAATCATTTGATATTTCAGGACGAGGTCAAAGATTCTCCTTGTCTTATCTTGAGGGAAAGAATATGCTCGACCCATCTTTTTCCCTAGAGACGGATTCCGGCTGACCTTTTCTCGATCATGTGACCTTTTGGATCTGTTTTGCCGCTGTCGAACGTTTTTCCGTTCTTCAACTTGCTTTTTCCTTCGCATCGGACCTTTTTCTTGTCTTGGGAATGCATGGCGAGCTGACGGTGAAGGGCATTGTCATTCTCCGTAGCCTGCTGAAGGAGGCGTTGCGCCTTGGCTTTCTCGTAGATGGTCATTTCGCGGCTGTGGTCGCTCCGAACCTTTTGACTCGCTTCCTGCACTAGCTTGTCCAACTGTTCTTCAAACAACGGACTCGGCATTTTTATGGAAGGACCGCGTTCTGGTTCAACGTCAGCGTCTTTTAAAAGAGCATCATCTTCTTCATCCAGGTCCTTTATGACATGGCAGCCATAGAACTGCTCCCGTTTCTTGGACTGGATATATCCAAGCCCTATCGTTTCCATTTTTCCGGTGGGCAATTTTTGCTGAGTTCCGGGGACGTTCCAGATCCTGTTGTAGAATTGAGCCTGTCGCACGGTCTGCTTCAAGGGTACACCTTGGCATCTCAATAACCTTTTCAATCCCTCTGCATAGTATCTGGGCAGACGGATTAGTTGGAGTCTATCGAGCGCAAAGTCGGCATCATGCCAGACTTCTCTTTCAACTTTAGTCTCCGTGGATCGGTAGAATAAGATCGCCATTTTCATTTCTTCACCTGGAAGGGACGTAGAATGTTTGCAGCTCTTGCACACTATATGTCTCAAGCGTATCAAGCTCTCTGTAGTGCTGCCGCGGAACCATGGCGATTTGCAAACTCTGATCATCTCCAGTGAGGGCCTGCATTGATGGACGGACTGAGAACACTGCGTTGACTTCGTCTTCAAAGTCACTACTGAAGACCAGAATAGGGGTAGATGGCCTCGGCCTGTTGCATTGGGGCGGCGCCGAATGAATCATCTCTTCTTCCTCCTCGGTATCGCTCCCGAAGACCGGAATAGTAGTGATAGCTTTTTGCTTATTCTCCGGTTTATGGCATCTTTCCGTGTCTTCAAAGTCTGGTAGGAAGTACTTAGCGTCTTCATACTTTTGGACTTCATTTACGGAAAATGGGTTCAGCTCCTCTGTCACGGTATACTCGAGACCGTCTTTGAAGTACTTCATACACTGATGTTGTGTAGAAGGGATGATGTTGTATTCGTGTAACCAAGGCCTGCCGAGTAAAGCGTTGCAGCAGGTCTTGGCGTCAATCACATGAAACTTAATGTCGGTGACGAGCAGCCCAAAGCGTAACGTCAATATTACAGACCCGACCCGAGCGTCCGTGATGACTGGGAGTCGAATCCGGAGATGGTGATTTTATCTCGAGCTAGGTGTTGCACGCTCATGCAAATTTCCTTTAGCACCCTCACGTTGAGAAGATTGACAGAGGACCCGTTGTCAATTAGTATCTTCTCTATCTTGATGTCATGGCAATACCCGGTGACATACAAGGGACGGTTGTGCTCGCACGTTCCAAGGAGGAGATCTTCATCGCTGAAGGTGATATCGGCCGTGTGGACTTCTTCCAGTTCGTCCTTCATCTTTTCTTCCGCCAGGAAGGCTTGGAACTGGTCGGGCTCTTGTAACGCCTTGATCAGGGAATCTTGGGCCTCTTTGGATAGGAGGAGGGCATCCAAGATACTCAATTGTGAGGGTATCTTTCTCAAATGCGCTAGGACATTGTAATCCACCTTGCTGCCCTTAAGCGGGTCCTTGCTGCAAACTCTTCGATGACTCGATCATCGAGGACGATGTCCTCAGGGACTTTTTCCTTCCCCTTATCTTTTTATTCGATCCCTTGTTCGTAGGTCCAAGATTCTTTTCAGGCAACGTACGATTTCGTAGCTGAATATTCTCACAGTCCCTCATCTCTTCCTCTTTTCCTGAGGTAGATTCTTTGAAAAGAGGGCCGAGGGCTATTTCTTCGTCAGAGTCGCTTCCGAAGGTGAGAACTTAAGATCTTTTGGTGTCAACCACGTGACATTTGCCGGCGCCTCTTTTACGCAAATCTGTCGTGCTTCTCTGTTCCCGACGAGCCTTGCACTTCAATCGCCTGACGTGTTGTCAGTGAGCAACATATCCCTGCGACCAGTTTTTAAAGGCTATACACTCTTCGGTAGGGTGTGCAATCCTCTGATGGTATAAGCAGTAGTTAGGATGTACATCCGCCTCGTCAAGGCGTATACCGCCAGGAGCATTTCCTTTGGGAGATGGCAGCTTCATTCCCATTGACAGGGCTTTAGCAAATCGTTTCCTTGCCTTAAGCTTGCTTTTGTCTGTCGCGGGCGTGCTTCGATCTGATTGGAGTGCTTCAAAGCTTTCGCTCAGTCGCTGATGTTTGTCTTTTTCGAATATGGCCATTTCACGCTCTCGATCAGCTTTGCTCTTCTGAAGGGCTTCGTTCAGAAACGTCAATCATCTCATCTGACGGTTCCATGAGCTCCGGTTCTGGATCTACCCCCAGTTTCTCTGCAACAAGAGCTTCTTTGTCGTTTATTGATGAGTGAGAGATCACGTTGCAGCTCGCCACATAATCCTCAGGCTCTTTTGAAGAATCGTATCCTTCATCAGCGTTATCGTCTTCATTCTCAAGAACATGTTTGAAGAATTCGTCCAATATAATTGGGGTCTGTACCTTCTGGTTATATTCTTCCAGTGCATCAATGTATTTCTGCAAACCTGTACGGTTGTCGTCGGGTTGGACGGGCTTCTTGGCCTTCTTCTTCTTCTTTGAAGACTTCGGAGGCTTGGCCCGAAGGTTCTGTCCACCATCACTAGCTTTCAGCGTTGGGCGCGGCTTCAGCATCCTCTCAATAATCTCAGGCTCCAGCGGGCTCTTTCACCTAATCGCCGGACATGCTTGAAGGTCCTTCAGCATTCTTTTAGTCTTAGCTGAAAGGGCCACCTCCCATGGGGCTTCCTCTATAAGTGAGCATGATGCCCTCGGTGTGCCCATCTTTTTCGGAGCATGTGGTTGTGGCGGGTTTACCCTCCAGTTTTCAGACAACGTGAATTTGCCTTACTGGTACTGGTCCTCAATCCAGTTTTTGAAGACAAAGTAATCTTCGATTGGATGGCCCATTATTCGATGGTAGGTGCAATAGTTGGGACTGTTGACATCACCGGGCTGCAGTGGGCGTTTCGGATCTGGCAGGGTGATGAGCCTGTTGCGCATCGCTAGTTCGAACAGTCTTCTCATTTTATCCCGGGGAAACGAGTAAGGACGCTTCAACTTTTCGTCGAAGAATCATGATTTTTTGCCTTGGCGAGCAACCGGCTTCGGGACATTCGGCTGTTGCTGAGCGTTGGCGATGAAGGTTGCTTTCCCTTTTCCCCTGTCATTCCGAAAATCCTCTTTTGAAGAGGGCGGTCTATGGCCCATCTGATCCATCTGGGCCAGCTTGTCAATCAAGGCCTGGAAGGTGGTCGGCTTGAAGAACATCATAAATTGGGATATGGTCGCCTGAGGGTCGAGGGTCCCCACGAACATGCCCACGGTAAGAGCTTCCTCTATGCGCTGTTCACACTTTGACCACAGGTTTTGCCACCGGATTGCATACTGCACCCATGTCTCTCCTGGCTGCATCCTGGCATTGATCAATGCTGTAATTGGGGTGAGTTCGCTGGCGCTTGCGAGACGCTGAGTGAATAGAAACTCCATCTCTGTAAACGTTTTGATGGAATCGTTCGACAGCTCTGAATAACATTCAAAGGCCGTTTCCGCCAAGCTGCCGATGAACTGGTGAAGTAGCAATTTGTCGTCACCTCCGGTATTGCCGCAGAGAGCCCTGAACTGAGTGACATGTTGATGGGGATTACCCGTCCCCTTATATACATGGAATTTGAGGATTGTATATCTTGGCGGGTACTTTATTTGATCATACCTGTTAGGTTTACCTAGCACCCTATGAGAGGTTTGGAAGCATCACATGTCACAAAGATCAAATTTTTATGGTGCTAAGCAAGCATACAAAGGATCTATCCTAGAAAATTAGGGTTTCATAACTTTACAAGTGACAAAGGCTAGGGTTTTGAGAGTACAACCTTTGTAGCTCCCTACGCTGGATTCCTTGGCCACTTGAGGGTTGGAGGAGGGTTTGCTTGAAGTCTCCTAGTGTCCACGATGATCCACCCGAAGCTCCTTTGTCCAAGCTATCGACTTCACTTGATCAAGAGAAGAAATGAAAATAACACTCTAAACAAGTGGGCTAGACTTGTGTAGAATGATGTTGTGGTTCTAATTCTAACTTCAAAATCTTATCTTGCTAAGTGTATTGCTCACTACAAAAGTCTAGAGAGCAAAAGAGGAAGGAAGAAGAAGATGATGGCTATTCTTTTAACAAGAGTGAAAAGAATAACTCTTGTGAAGAAAAAGAAAATATATGTATATATATTTTTATTATCCTCATCTCAAACCATGGTTAGATGATAAAGATATTATTTAATTTGAGTTTAAAACACAAAGAGAAGGTTAACCCATGGTTAGTGGTAGGTAAGCATGGTTAGGTTTAAGGAAGAGTGTAGAAACTAGCCAAGAATTATCCTTTTCTTCTTTTCTTTTGTTTTAACAAAAATTAAATAATAACTCATATATTTAAACCATGGTGTGAGTCTTATATTGCCACCATTTTCAATGTGTAATCAACCATGAAGGATGATGTATGTATGTATGTATGCACATCCATATGTGCATGAATCTAAAAAGAAAGAAAGCATACATGCATGCATACATCCATCATATACAAGAAAAGATTTCAAGTGAGAAAACTAATGGTTAAATGATAAATCAACACTTGATTTATCAATCCGGCCATATCACATACGACCCCACCAAAAGCAAGCCGCCCGATCAATATACGATATCCTATACACGCATTTTAATCGGGTCCATGCGCATATCGCATACGCGCACCACAACGTTTCGCCTGGACTAGGTAACTCCTTTGTGGGACTCTAAGACTCGTCAATACGCCGGCAGTGGGTGATAATCATATCAAGCACCCCCAAGCCGCAAGCGGTCAGCTAAACGTAATTGCCACCCGGGTATTGAACGATCAGAAGAAAACAAGCGAACCTGCTACAACTCCCGTCGAGCCAACCGGCAACACTACCGTACAGTCCGGTCTCTTCGTCAGATATGCTGCATATCGAACCTAGGGATGGTCACGTCGACCCCAATAACTCAATAAGTCGTGCCGGTGAATGGTCTATAACAGATCGAGAAACTACTGATAACACTTATCAGTAAATCTCAGCAGCCCTGGCCAGGGACTTACTGATATAACCAGTCGGGCACAGCACATCATCAACTCCCAATACCGGGAGAGACGAAACCCCTCCTGTTCGCTCATCGCCTTCGTGTGTCTCGGGACTGTACCCAACGGCCACCTGTTTGCACGACTCAGTAGAGCCGTGGTAGGGTGGCAATCAAAGTACAGTGGGAGAACACACAAGACTCTATGACGATCTCGGGTCTACAGACTAACCTGTACCAGTGTCACCTGAGAGCTGCTATCCGGCGATAGATACAATTCCATATAGGAGTTCTCGGTGAGTCCGTCCAGTGTACCCAGTCACCACTGAGCACCCGTATATGATCTTGATGTCAAACATCGATGAATGTGGGAACATTCATCGTCCATCGTATAGGTCTAGTATCATATACGCTAGTCTACTCTGGTATAGCAATGCCCCGTCTCGATATACCTACGACTAGGGACTTTCCAGGATATGCTTATAGACTACAGATGTCCCACTAGTATGATCTCCATCATAATCACAGTAGTCAAGCCGATATCCTCAGGGCTTTATCAGCATGTATGAATGAATAAAAGCATGATCAGATCATGTCAGATAAAGAAGAACCAGATAGCATACTATCATGTCGAGCAAGAATGTATACTGAATATATAAACATGTACAAATACATCCACTATCATATAATGGCCTCTAAGGAATACATATATCCAACAATCTCCCACTTGCACTAAGGCCAGTTATTGGCGTATCTCATACCCAACATCTCAAAAAGTCGCTCATGCTGCGGCTGAGGGAGGGCCTTGGTGAATGGATCCGCGGCGTTATTCTTTGTGTCTACTCTCCTAATCTCGATCTCGCGGCGATCTACAATCTCCCGGATCAAATGAAAACGCCTCAGGATGTGTCTGGACCGCTGATGGGATCTGGGCTCCTTGGCTAATGCCATAGCCCCATTATTATCACAATACAAAGGTATTGGATCAATAATGGTTGGAACTACTCCTAGCTCCGAGACGAACTTCTTCATCCAGACGGCTTCCTTGGCGGCATCATTTGCAGCAATGTACTCAGCCTCCATCGTAGAGTCTGCAACGGTATCCAGTTTGGAACTCTTCCAACTTACCGCCCCTCCGTTGAGGGTAAATACAAACCCAGAAATAGATTTGCGGTCGTCCTTATCGCTCTGGAAGCTCGAATCGGTAAAGGCCTCCATTTGGAGATCTGCATTACCATACACCAAGAACAATTCTTTAGTCCTTCGTAAGTACTTAAGAATGTTCTTCACAGCTGTCCAGTGGTTCTCCCCTGGGTTGGATTGATACCTGCTTACAACACTAAATGCATAAGCTACATCTGGGTGTGTACATAACATCGCATACATTATAGATCCTACTGCCGAAGCATAGGGTATAATGCTCATGCGAGCTCTCTCTTCATCGGTCTTTGGACAAGAATCCTTGGAGAGAGTGACCCCATGGCAAGCGGGTAAGGCACCCCGCTTGGAGTCTTCCATACTAAACCTTTTTAGGATGGTGTTGATGTACCTGGTTTGGGACAATCCCAATAACTTTTTGAATCTATCCCTATAGATCCTTATACCCAGGATGTATGTGGCATCACCCAGGTCCTTCATGGAGAACCTTAGTGATAAGAAAGATTTGACCGACTGTAGCATAGGAATATCATTTCCTATCAGAAGAATGTCATCCACGTACAATACGAGGAATGTGACAGCTCTTCCTACAGCCTTCTTATAAACACAAGGTTCATCTAGATTTTTGATGAAATCAAACTCTTTGATAACATCATCGAAACAGATGTTCCAACTCCGAGATGCCTGCTTTAACCCATATATGGATTTAAGCAATCTGCATGCCTTCCCGCTGCTCCCACTGTTAATGAAGCCCTCTGGCTGATCCATATAAACGCATTCTTCTAAATCTCCATTTAGAAATGCTGTTTTAACGTCCATCTGCCAGATTTCATAGTCGTAGTGAGCAGCAATAGCAAGTAGGATCCGAATGGATTTAAGCATGGCTACGGGCGAAAAAGTTTCGTCATAGTCTAAACCTGGTCTTTGACGAAAACCCTTTCGCCACAAGTCTTGCCTTATAGGTCTCTACCTGCCCATCTACACCAATCTTTCTTTTAAAGATCCATTTGCATCCCACAGGTTTTACCCCAGGGGGTACAACGTCCAAAGTCCATACTTTGTTGATGTGCATAGACTCCATTTCGGATCTCATGGCATCCAGCCACTTCACAGAGTCTCCACTCGTGATAGCTTGCTGAAAACTGGTAGGATCATCATCATCCATGATGCAGTCTTCTCTGTCACCATCAATGAGGAAACCGTAGTACCTCTCCGGTGGGCGAGAAGTCCTACCAGACCTTCGGAGTGGCCGAGGTTCCTCAGTTTCTATTGCAATAGCCGGTTCAACCAAATCGTCATTTGTAGTTTGTGTCTCTAGAACCTCTTCTAGATCCACCACTTTGCCATCATCTTTATCTGTGAAAAACTCTTTTTTCAAGAATGTGGCATACTGAGAAACGAACACCTTTTGTTCCTCTTTGTGGTAGAATAGATATCCATAAGAATTCTTTGGATACCCCACAAAATTACATATGACTGACCGTGTCTCGAGTTTGTCCGGATTCTGCTTTTTAATATAGGCCGGGCAACCCCAAATCTTAATTCTCTTAAGAGATGGTCTCTTCCCATGCCATATCTCATATGGCGTGGTAGACACGACTTTGGTTGGAACCCTGTTCAGTAGAAACGCTGCAGTCTCCAATGCATGCCCCCAAAATGAGACGGGTAACTCAGCATCACTCATCATGGATCGGACCATATCTAATAGGGTCCTATTCCGTTGTTCAGACACACCGTTGTGCTGTGGTGTGTAAGGAGGAGTGAGCTGAGAGAGAATCCCATTCTCTTTTAGGAAGTTTGCAAATTCTGTACTAAGGTATTCCCCACCTCGATCTGATCGAAGCATCTTGATACTCAAGCCGGTTTGTTTTTCTACTTCTTGTTTATATTCAATGAATTTCTCGAAAGCTTCGGAATTGTGCTTTAATAAAAATACATGACCGAATCTTGAGAAATCGTCAGTGAAAGTAATGAAGTATGAAAAACCGCCTCTAGCTTGTATAGACATTGGCCCGCATACATCACTATGTATGAGGCCTAGGAGCTCAGTAGCTCTTTCTCCGTGTCCCGTAAACGGAGTTTTGGTCATTTTACCCTTGATACAAGACTGGCAAGTCGCATAAGATTTATATTCAAAAGGGATTAAATATCCATCTTTGTGTTACTTGTTTAGTCTTGTTTCGTTAATATGACCAAGTCTACAGTGCCAAAGAAAAGCTTCATTTAATTCTGAAAGTTTTCTTTTATTAGTGCGTTGTATACTGAAAACTGTGTGTTGATTTAGGACGTATATCCCGTTATTAAGTGTACATTTCCCTTGGCCTTAGCTTTCGGGCGAGAAGAGGAAGACTGTCCAACAGTCATAACGGGAGTTTTTACTGACTTCATAGTGCTCTCTGCACTCCTTAACATATTAAGGAGTTCAGGTAGCTCCTTCTCCATGCCATGCATGTTGAAGTTAACTATGAATTGAGCAAATGTGGAGGGGAGGGACTGCAGAATAATATCTATATATTGTTCATTGTCCATAGTCCACCCAAGGTTCTCGAGCTCTTCTATAAGAGCTATCATCTTCAGAAAATGGTCTCCTACTGGTGTGCCAGGGGCCATTCGCGTCTGAAACAATTTCTTTGATGCTTCATATCGCAATACGCGGGATTGCTCTCCATACAACTCCTTTGTATGGAGCAATATGGTTTGAATGTCCATATTCTCATGCTATTTTTGATGTGTATTGTCCATCGATGCAAGCGCGAGGCATTTGGCCGTGGCACAATCAGCGTCCCATGTCTTGCGAACTTCTTTGTCCGCAACTGAGGATTTTGGACCTGGGACGGGCGGGGCTGAAGCCGTGAGGACATATGATACTTTATCATAAGTCAAGGCTATTTTCAGATTTCTCAGCCAGTCTTTATAATTGGTCCCATTCAGTTTGTTTTTATCTAGTAGAAGCTTGAGTCCAGTCATTGGTATCTGCCATTAAGAGAGAGAAAAGAATACACTCAGCGAAAGCTCTTGCATAGATCAGATTGGTTATTATCTTGTCTAATCGATGTCTCCCACTGCTTTAATCAAGTTTTTCTTTCAAACCTTAAAAAGAAAACTGGCCAGGATTAATTACAGTCTACAACTTCGCTAACCGTTCAGCCAAGCCAGTGTCGGTACTTGAGGGAGGTTCCCCGTGCTTTCGCACGGACCTAATTAAAGTAAACCTCGCTTTCCCAAAGGCGTAGCCTCGTCAACACCTTTCTAGACACCTAATGAGTTAGCTAATTGTAAACTGCAAAACTCTCCTAGGAGCAACTATTGCCCACAGTGGGATCGGGATCCAACCATCATATGGAAGGTATGCAATCTCATTGCAAATCTCAACACTTGAAATTCCCGATGTGATTTTTACCCCTAGTACTTATGACCTTAACTATGGTCAACAAATCCTAAGTACCAGTCAAGTTCTACCCGTCATTTCTTGATCAATTAGACCCACCCATATGACCCTTAACTATGGTCAACAAAGTCGCATGAATGTCCTAATTAATCTGCATCATATGCAGTGTAGGAAGACATCACTTAGCTATCGTACACTATGCCTTAACTAAAGTCAACAAACGTAGCACGAATACTAAGTACTCTACTTCCTAAAATGACGGAGGGTTGCGGATGATTTTTAAGAAAATCTTTAACGCTTTGAACTTGATATCGTCGTAGAATCAAATGGTTTTGAAAAGGAGTGGCTTGTGCTCCGCAGTTTTTTTTTGAAATACAGCTTTTTCATAAAGAGCCGAGTGGTTTTCAAATCTGATTCTACAACATCTTTTTAGGTTTATTTTCTTTACATTAATCATATTAATGTAATCCCATCATTTAAGTCCTTAAGCCAATCACAGAAAAGAAACGAAAATAACACGTACGCTTATGCTATCCGCATTCGCCACAATGTTCCGTTATGCACCGTTAGGTTACTTAACTAACGGCATACCGGGACGGGACTAGCGCGGGTGCAAAACATAAGCAACGTCTACTATATATCTCATATATAATATATCATTCGTCTCAGATATCACAGAACACAGGCAGCAGAAACATATATATAATGTGGGATATACTAGGACGTCCGTATTTAGTATTTAGCCAATAATAGAAAATACGGGTTCCACAGTCGCGATGAATAGCCATGCCCACACCCCTAGACCCCTACGAGAGCGGCAAGCGACCCTACCAATCCTGGAGTTTAGGAGACCCGGTCTCGACTCCTCGAGATGGCCTCCCACTGAACCCCAGAACCCGGTCACTTGTGCTCCCCTCCTTGGGTCTATCCTAATGCGGAAAAGTAAATAATATACAACACTGGTGGCAGCAACCTCAACCCGGAAGTGCCCCAAATAAAAGAATATTACAATACATTTGAATTTTACATGAATGAAAAATAAAACTCTCATCTCACATAAAACCCCCAGGCTATTCGATCACGACAATCCTGCATATTATATCTCAGCAACACATAATATCATATATCATCAACGTAAGTAAGTATGCGTACCCCAATTGTCGTTGATGTATAGCAACGAAACCGGCGATATCGAACATACTACACTTACGGTCACAGAAAAGAAAGTGTAAAACTACAATATTTGGAATCCACATTCTCTTTAGACATCATAAATGTGAAATATCACATACTTCGTATTTCATGCCTAAACTATATGAATTCCACATATTGTATCACATTCCAGATAAATAGACAGTATTAAAGTTTTCGACCGAATGATCAAATACCCAAAATTCCCTAAAGCTCAACACTTGAGCGGAGTTCAAAAAAATCCGGAGTGTGACACAGTAGTAGCGGTCCAGCCGTAGAAGGGTCAAGCCAACGCCTCACATGTGGCACGCCGTACTGCCCCAAACCCTAAGGTTCAAAGGGCAGTTCAAGACGGTCACATAATCGAGTTAAGGTTTGTTGTCTTCTAGAGGGTCCACCACAAAACTTGCACATATATCCGAAAGATTTAAACCCCGTGAAAAGTGAGCAAACGACACTCGTTCGAACAATTCAATACTTTCTAGTTATCCGGAAAGACAAGAAGTTAAAATTCCGATCGAATCAATGAACTCAAAACAATCTCCAGAACTAACAGTACTAAATTCAGATTAAAAATACTCCAAAAAATATACAAGCTGACATAAGCATTACTGTATAAAAATCATGCACTGATTCATTTGTACGGCCGCGGAAGCGCGGCCCAAGCAAGCTTTGGCCGCGTTTCCGCGGCAAGAAGGACTATTCACTGCATCGTTTTTAACAGTTTTGCTTATTTTTACCTGCTGAATTTTTTGCATATTTTTAATTCTGAAAAATATCAGTTTTCAAAAAATGTCCAGAGAGTGTCCCGTAATTCCGTATTTCGGTTCGATCGGAGTTTATACTTCGCTAAAGTATCGCCTAATGTTCTAGGTCGGCTCTGATACCAATGTTAGGTTTACCTAGCACCCTATGAGAGGTTTGGAAGCATCACATGTCACAAAGATCAAATTTTTATGGTGCTAAGCAAGCATACAAAGGATCTATCCTAGAAAATTAGGGTTTCATAACTTTACAAGTGACAAAGGCTAGGATTTTGAGAGTACAACCTTTGTAGCTCCCTACGCTGGATTCCTTGGCCACTTGAGGGTTGGAGGAGGGTTTGCTTGAAGTCTCCTAGTGTCCACGATGATCCACCCGAAGCTCCTTTGTCCAAGCTATCGACTTCACTTGATCAAGAGAAGAAATGAAGATAACACTCTACACAAGTGGGATAGACTTGTGTAGAATAATGTTGTGGTTCTAATTCTCACTTCAAAATCTTATCTTGCTAAGTGTATTGCTCACTACAAAAGTCTAGAGAGCAAAAGAGGAAGGAAGAAGAAGATGATGGCTATTCTTTTAACAAAAGTGAAAAGAATAACTCTTGTGAAGAAAAAGAAAATATATGTATATATTTTTTTTTATCCTCATCTCAAACCATGGTTAGATGGTAAAGATATTATTTAATTTGAGTTTAAAACACAAAGAGAATGTTAACCCATGGTTAGTGGTAGGTGAGCATGGTTAGGTTTAAGAAAGAGTGTAAAAACTAGCCATGAATTATCCTTTTCTTCTTTTCTTTTGTTTTAACAAAAATTAAATAATAACTCATATATTTAAACCATGGTGTGAGTCTTATATTGCCACCATTTTCAATGTGTAATCAACCATGAAGGATGATGTATGTATGTATGTATGTATGCACATCCATATGTGCATGAATCTAAAAAGAAAGAAAGCATACATGCATGCATACATCCATCATATACAAGAAAAGATTTCAAGTGAGAAAACTAATGGTTAAATGATAAATCAACACTTGATTTATCAATCCGGCCATATCACATACGACCCCACCAAAAGCAAGCCGCCCGATCAATATACGATATCCTATACGCGCATTTTAATCGGGTCCATGCACATATCGCATACGCGCACCACAACGTTTCGCCTGGACTAGGTAACTCCTTTGTGGGACTCTAAGACTCGTCAATACGCCGGCAGTAGGTGATGATCATATCAAGCACCCCCAAGCCGCAAGCGGTCAGCTAAATGTAACGGCCACCCGGGTATTGAGCGATCAGAAGAAAACAAGCGAACCTGCTACAACTCCCGTCGAGCCAACTGGCAACACTACCGTACAGTCCGGTCTCTTCGTCGGATATGCTGCATATCGAGCCTAGGGATGGTCACGTCGACCCCAATAACTCAATAAGTCGTGCCGGTGAATGGTCTATAATAGATCAAGAAACTACTGATAACACTTATCAGTAAATCTCAGCAGCCCTGGCCAGGGACTTACTGATATAACCAGTCGGGCACAGCACAGCATCAACTCCCAATACCGGGAGAGACGAAACCCCTCCTATCGCTCATCGCCTTCGTGTGTCTTGGGACTGTATCCAAGGTCCACCTGTTTGCATGACTCAGTAGATCCGTGGTAGGGTGGCAATCAAAGTACAGTGGGAGAACACACAAGACTCTATGATGATCTCGGGTCTACAGACTAACCTGTACCAGTGTCACCTGAGAGCTGCAATCCGACGATAGATATAATTCCATATAGGAGTTCTCGGTGAGTCCGTCCAGTGTACCAGGTCACCACTGAGCACCCGTATATGATCTTGATGTCAAACATCGATGAATATGGGAACATTCATCGCCCATCGTATGGGTCTAGTATCATATACGCTAGTATACTTTGGTATATCAATGCCCTGTCTCGATATACCTACGACTAGGGACTTTCCAGGATATGCTTATAGACTACAGATGTCCCACTACTATGATCTCCATCATAATCACAGTAGTCAAGCCGATATCCTCAGGGCTTTATCAGCATGTATGAATGAATAAAAGCATGATCAGATCAACATGTCAGATAAAGAAGAACCAGATAGCATACTATCATGTCGAGCAAGAATGTATACTGAATATATATACATGTACAAATACATCCACTATCATATAATGGCCTCTAGGGCATACATATATCCAACAATACCAACCCGGATAGGGCCGTCCAGTTCTGACGACTTGGCTGGTTGCTTCATTCGCCTGATGAGCTCGTATCTGTTGAGCTATATAGTCGTCAAGTGCAGCTTTCGACATCGTCTCCTCTTTGGCTGCTAAAAAAACGGAAGAGGGTTTGATGTCTCCCCTCTGTCGTCCTTAATGATTACCGGAGGGTCTTCAGCTGGAGGGTCCGGCTGGATCATCATGCCCACCATATCTTGGAACATGAGCGCCATTTGTTTTATGTTGGCCGCTTGTTCCGCGGCCTCTTTGTTTTTCTTCTCGAGCATTCTTCGAAGGAATTCAGCATCGGTTTCTTACTCCTGACGCTGCTCCGACGATATCTCCGGGCTTTCTTTTGGCCCAGTGAGTGTAGCCATCTTTGTTAGCGTCTCCTGGAGCTTTTGTTGTTGTTGCTCCTGAGCCTTTGTCACAGACCGTGTAAGTGGTCGATGACCCATGGAGATACGGCTATCCTCTTTCCTGGAAGCCATGTAAATGGTGTGTACCACCATGCCCCCAGACTTGGGGCGTTTAGGTTCAGTGCCCTTGAGATTAGTCACGGACATGGGGATTTTCTCCGGCCTTTTCCTTTTGTGGGCGGTCAAAGTTGAGGGGGGCGTTGCAGCAAGCACCCAAGCAGACAACACCTTCTATGGTATGACAGGGTGGTCCTTCTCTTGCCGAACCTTCATCTTCTTCTGTCGGCGGGAGTAGTCTTGGTTAATCAAAGAGTCTTGGACCCTTCGCCAGACCCTGTGAATTTTGGAGGACAGCCGCTAGGGGGGTTTCTCCGGCATTGCCTTTGTAACGTTCTCCACAGGTGGAGGAAATCTTTTCAACACGGTAGTTGGAGAGTTCTTACGCACCCTCCTGAGTGGTTCAAAGCTATTCCCAGTGGGAACAATAGCATCGACTTCCACCGTTGGAGCTGGCAGAGTCAGTACAGAAGGGGAACTGCCCCCAGCTTTCCTCACTCGGCGCCAGTGGCGACGTCGAGCATGTCGTGCGGCCGGGATCACCTCCATTGTCGGGGTAGCTTCATTATGCTTCATGCTTTGATGAGAAACTGCTGTTGGTGCCAACCTATCGAAGACTGACGTCCGTTGAGAAGGAACGTCCATCCTGTCGAAGACTGACTTTGGGCAGGGGAAGCAGCCTTGGTGATTTCACCTGAAGCGGGAATCGGAACGGACAGTCTTGTGAAGACTGATCCTATAGCAGGAGAAGTCTTTCTAATGACTTCATTCATTGGAGCAGGGATAGCTATCTGTTTCGGGATAACACCTTCAGGTATTACGGGCTTCTTCACAGGCCCATTTGAGCTTTGGCCTAGTCTGTTAAAGACCGAGGCGCTGGAATTGGACGACCCATTGAGAGGGGTCGCGGTAGTGGTGAGCCAGTCAAAGACTGACTTCTTCGGAGCTTCCTGTGACGGCATTGGGACGCTGAAGCTTGCCGGTGGGATCATGGTCCCAAAGAACAGTCCAGTGGTGGCCTGAGTCACCTGTTCTACTGGCATGGCGAAGATGGAGGTCGGTTGGAGCCCATAGGTCACTCCTCCGGCGAGGACGGAGTGGGAGTTATTGTTGCAGCTGGTGCAATTGGAAGCCATTTTCTCTGCACGGGAGCAAGACACTAAATCTTAGTACCTCGAATCCAGGGGCAACCACATTAAATCGCAATTCGTTCGTGAACACGACACACGAAGTGTGGAGTGGAAAGAGGAAAAGGCCCCACCGGGCGTGCCAGAATCTGTTCTCCACCGAAAGACACGACCGGGACGTTGGGACGTCCGGCCTGAATTTTGGGGGCAGATGCTATTTGGATTTATCCTTCCACCAATCCGAAAATGCCAAGTTAATTTATGGCACTATGTATCGGAGGTTTAGACGGATATGGCCGTTGTAGCAGACTTCGTCAGATTCCCCCTCATTGTGAGGGGGTTTTGATTGTGGGGACGCTCTTCCCTATAGGCGCAAGCCCCTACAATTAATTACGCTACCGCATCGTGGTAACCACTTTCTCCTTCTCCAGATGGTCACTTCGTGTCGTGTGTGTTTGTTTTATTTTTGGTTGCCCGTGGATTGTATACGGAGACTAATTTATGTTGTCGCCCGTAGGGCGGAGATTAGTCCAAATCCGTATTTTCTTAGATTTGGGTTTGGATTGGTTTAAGGATCGTTAATCTCATTTGAGATTAAGATCAACTTAGATGTTTGTTAAGGATACATTAGTCTAATTTTAGACTAAGATCTACTTAACAGGGTTTTGGGATCATTTAGATCAAACAAAAGAGCATTTGGACTTTATTGTTTTAGTTTAGGGACGTCACGGTCCATTGGGTTTAAGGACATCATAGTCCGTAGGGTTTAAAGACATCATAGTCTATGGGTTTAAGGACCTCATAGTCCATAAAGTTTGAGGACATCATAGTCCATGAGTTTAAGGACTTCATAGTCCGTAGGGTTTAAAGACATCATAATCTGGGTTTAAAGACATTGTAGTCTGGTTTAAAGACATCGTAGTCTGTGGTATTTTGGTTTCACAGTTTAGGGATGCACCAAAAGTTATTGGCTATTGGGACCCTCCATCTCTCTGAAGACGTTGAAGAATTACAACGACATATATCAGAGGTATGAAGAGATGTACCCTTGAACCAATATTGGTTGGGAGATCCATAGTCAAGTTTGGGACTAAAACCAATTAAAAAGATTGTGAGCACATGGGCTCAGTTGATCAGAATTAGGGATTTGTGGCCAACTTGGGTTCAGCCCACTTAGTTTTGAATAAAATGTTGAACATTTGTTTGGATTCAGTCCTTTTTTATCCAAACAATGCTGAGCATTGATTTGGGTTCTGACACCCCTTTTTCTTTTTTTCTTTTACTGAGTGTTGAACACTCTTTATGGCGCTGGGCTTTATTTAAAGAACACTTTGTGTTCCCTCAGCGCCCATGTGAGGAGCACGTGGAGTGATTGGCGCTTGGCGCCAGACTTGGAGCGCTAAGGCGCTTCTTATGCAATAGCGCCCGCGTGAGGAGCACGTGGCGCGCTTGGCGCCAACCAATGAGTGCAGAGTGCTCTTTATAAAAACAGCGCCCACATGAGTAGCACGTGGTGCGTTTGGCCCTTGGCGCCAACCAATGAGTGCAGAGCGCTCTTTATAAAAACAGCACCCACGTGAGGAGCATGTGGCGCGCTTGGTGCTTGGTGCCAACCAATGAGTGCAAAGCGCTCTTTATTTAGTAGCACTTGGCGCTGGGTATTATATTCTGCAAAGTTCAATTCTTTGTTCTTCCCCAGATCTTTGATCCCTAAAACAATTCATCCCCATAAGAATTAAATTCTTAGCTGTGAGAAACTTGTCTCATGGATCTCAGATCCGAGGAAAGAACTAAGTTCTTTTCTGAGGATTAAACCCTTGAGATACTCTGATCTCTTAAGTTTTTGTGAAAAACTTTGTCTTAGAGATCTATGATCTAGAAAAAGAACTAAGTTCTTCTAAAGTGAGAGTTAAACTCTCAAAATATGGAGGGGGTGTTATGATCCCTCTTCTTCTTATTTACCTTGAAGAAGGTTCTTCATCTTAGAGCTTGCTCTTCTCTTTTTCTTTTCTGAGAACTTGAAACTTATAAGGAGATTTCTCTTTCTTTTAAGACTTGAAGTCTTGGGTCCTTTATATAGTGAAGGCTGTTCTGTTGAATCAGTTAAGGAAATCTCTTATTGAGAGATCTCTGATTGATTTGTGGATTTTATCCACCATTGGATCTTTGATCCAAGGACTTCTGTTTTACAGAAGAGATCCTTCTTGTTTTTAACAAGATTGGGAAAATATTTTCCCATACAGAACTTATTCTGTATCTTGGTGATTTTTAATCACCATTGGATCTTTGATCCAACGGTGCTCTGATTTACAGAGCACAATCTTTCTTGTTTGGAAAGATTTGAGGAGTATTTCCTCAACAGAATTTTAATTCTGTAATTTGATGATTTATTCATCTTCGTTGGATCTTTGATCTAAGGGTGGAGAACATTTAGTTCTAGCGCTGGCGCTCTCATGCTTTGCACGTGAGGCGCTGCTTCAGAGTCTTTGACTCTTGGCGCTGGCGCTCTTAGCACTCGCGCTCTCGTGCTTTGCACGTGAGGCGCTGCCTCAGAGTCTTTGACTCTTGGTGCTGGCGCTCTCATGCTTTGCACGTGAGGCGCTACCTCAGTTCAAATTTCAAATTTTGAACAGAGCTTTGCTCTGATTGGGGGAAATAGTGAGGCGCCCTAAATATGGGCGCTGCCCTTTGGGTTTTATTCCCCCTTTTTATATAAGTGCTAAGGACTTGGTTGGAGTTCTCGTACAAAGCACGTGGCTGTCTCTTTTTTTTATACTGAGGTGTTTTAACACTCACGTGGAAAACACATGAGGCAGTTTTGATTGTTCTCTTTATTCATTTGAAGCACTCACATAGGAAACACGTGAGGCTTCGAAATAGTGCTAAGCACCAATGATTTCGCCCTGGAGATCTTGAATCACTGTTTTTTTATTGAAGAACTAAGTTCTTAATATAGGGTTAAATCTTAATCTTTGGAGGAATTAAATTCCTATGTGTTCCCGTTCTTCTTCTCCCCTTTTTTTATGTAACTTATTTCTTTTCCCCTAGGTTTTGAATCTTGCAGAGCAAAATCTCCCCGATAAGAATTAAATTCTCATCTTGTGTGGAGATTTGCCTCTGCAAATCTCAACCAAAGGAAAGAACTGAGTTCTTATATGAAGGGTTAAACCCTTAGAGAGGCAAAGGAGAGGTGTTTTCTTTTTACCTAGTGTTTCAAGGAAGTAAGTCTTTTCTTAGAGAATTAAATTCTCCTGCTCCTCAAAAGCTCACTGTATATTCTTTTTTTTAAGCCTCTGGGGAGTTCTCTCTCTCTGTGTCTGTGTGAGACTTGAAGTCTCGGGTCCTTTATATAGTGGAGAGAAGTTTGTTTAATTCTGAGAAAATCCCTCATTAAGAGATCCCACTTGATTTAATTGGTTTCAGAATTGATTTGGGGGATTTTACCCACCATTGGATATTTGATCCAAGAACTTCTGTTTTTTATAGAAGATATTGTTCTTGTTTTTAACAAGATTGGGGATATTCTCCCATATATATAATAAAATTCTATCGAGCGGTGTCATTTTAATCACCATTGGATTTTTAATCCAAGGGTGCTCAGTTTAACAGAGTATAATCTTTCTCTATTTAGAAAGATATAGAAAATATTTTAGATCTTTGATAAACTAACTCTCTGTTTAACAGAAAATATTCTTCACAATAGAATTTAATTCTATGTTTTATCACCGTTGGATTCTTGATCCAACGGTTCATTAAGTAGAATTTAATTTTACGCAAGGAGGTGTCCTCACGTGTTTACCACGTGGGACTTAATTTGGCCCTCTTAGCTGTTTGATTGTAGTTCCTATATGCTTTGCATATAGACGCTCACGCATTTACCACGTGAGACTTTTTTAGCCTATCAGTAGTTTAATTGCAGAGCCTATATGCTTTGCATATAGGCGCTCACGTGTATAACACGTGAGGCTTGTTTAGCCTATCAGTTGCTTAAATGCAGTGCCTATATACTTTGCATATAGGCGCTCACGTGTTTAACACGTGAGGCTTGTTCAGCCTATCATTAGTTTAATTGCAACGCCTATATGCCTTGCATATAGGCGCTCACGTGTTTAACACGTGAGACTCGAATAGTGGGGAGTTCCCCCTTTCTTACTCTCCCCTTTTTTTATGAGGGAACACCCGATATGCGATACTATTTGACGAAGAAACCAGAATGTACGGAGATTGTCATATTCAGGCTCAGTAGGGTAAGGACGTACTTGTTTGGCGACCCCCTTCCGGCAAGTATCTAGATAGCCATTACGTACAGCTAGTGTCGCTGACGTGCTTGTAGTTAAACCCGCCGCCAGTGTATTGTCGAGTCTTTAGAGTCCCACATAGAGAGTTTTCCCAGTTCAGGTGATCGATGTAGGAGCCGTACACGATTAAATACGTGTATTGGATACACGGAATTTAATCGGACGGTTGATAATATTATCCGGCTTAGGATTAAGCCGGATTATTAAATCAAGTTTTGATTTAATAATTTATATATATATATATATATATATTTTTTAGTATTATTGTTCACTATTTATTTTCTCTCATTGGTGCTATTCGTATTTTTATACGGATACACGTATATGTAGCATATATATACAGGGTGAAGTATTCCGTATTTGTACGGGAATGCTTCTAGAAGAAAGACACCTCATATTTGATTTTCCTTTTTAGAAAATCAAATGGGAAATGAGGTGTAAAGTGAGGATACATGAAGCATGGTTGTGCTTATAGATGAGTATGGCTTGGTATTTAATGTTGTAATCATTTATTGGGTTCACTATTGAACCATAGTTGATAAATTCAAAACCATTCATTCTTTCTACACATGATAATTTTTTCATTCTAGCTTCTTAAGTGCATGTTTCATGGTTAACACTTAGCCATTCTCCTCACCTCTTCTCCTTCTTCTTCCTCTTGCTCGCTTGAGCTTGAGAAAATGAGAGAAAATTTTTAGTGGAAAAATTCCTACATCACCCACCATCCATCCTTAGCAAGTTTGGATCGTCGGTCTGAGCCTCTTCCGGTTTCTCTCGGGTGGATCTTCTTCGGCGAGGGCTGTTGACTTTCAAGTGTGATCCCAGCGGTTATGAGCTTGGAGGGGTCTTCCACAATTGAGTCGACACGCGTCAAAAGTTGTAATTTCATACCCTTTGCGTATTTTAGCTTGCTAGTTTAGGTGTATGGATCGTATCCTGGGTTACGTGTGTTTAGTGCTCGTATAAAGTTTTTGTTTTCGCTTCCACCTCGGCCGCGGCTTCCGCGGCGCGGGCAACGAACTCCAACATGGTATCAGAGCCACTCCATAAACCTTAACTAGCTTATTAGCACTAATTTAGAGTTTCGATCGACGGAATTTTCCGATTCACGTTTCCAATTTACTGTTTGCTGTTCAAATTTCGAAGTTGTTCAAAAAATTGTTCCGGTTACATCAAAATTATGTGCAGGAAAAACTAGAGACCAGAAAGAAATTGGGGCACCTAAGCCTAAAATTTGACCACTAAACCGTCACCAAATGTGCCATTTGGCCACGAATCCACGGTTCAATTTTGGATACAATGCCCCAAATTTTTTCTGGTGCTCTAATTCATGGAAATGTGATTTTTGGAATATTTGGTTTTGTTCCAGATTTGTTTGAGTACTGGTTTGTACTTAGGGCCAGTGCGGAAAGTTTTAATCAATCGAAATTTTGAATTCATGGTTTTTAGTGCTTTTGTTTGTTTCTGCGACTGTGAATATCATAGCGCGGTATAATCCAACTGGTTGTTATATATACAATCAGACGGGTTTACGAACATGATATTCGTGTTGATGTTCTGTGTTGAACTGATCTTTTGGATGGATTGTCGTGATGGATAGCCTTTTGTGCAATGTTAGATGTACAGTTCAGATTCATTTGTATATTCATTATTACAGAGCGAGTGTCCGACATGTGGACTACCGTTTCTTTCTGTTTGTATATTCTTTTATTGGGGCACAACCGGATTGAGGTCGATATCACCATTTGTATATATATTTTTCTTTTCTGTACTTGGATTACCCCACAGAGGAGTTTTCGAATAGCCGGATTCTAGAGGGCGACGGGCCCGCATCTTATGGCGTTGAGACCGGGGGGCCTTACTCTAGAATTAGCGGGCTATTCGCCACGCTCGTAGGGGATATAGGTTGACCTACAGAGAGATGCTCAAGTTATCGGATTCCGTGAAGTGCCAGGTAGCCTATTCACTTTATTGATTGGGTTGCCTCACTTCCGGGATTGGCGGGTAACTTGCCGCATTCGTAGGGGTCTAGATTCTTCATTGCACTGGCTATCCACACGACCGGGGAACGTCGCGTCTCATTTATGACTCAAATGAAATGCGGGGCTCCTAGATTATCCACTATTTCATATTGTTGTTCGCATGCCTATGATAATTTTTATCTGCCTGTGTTGACTATTATTTACCTGCGATATATATATATATATATATATATATATATATATATATATATATATATAGAGAGAGAGAGAGAGAGAGAGATTAATTGAGGAAAGAGGCCATATGAGGGGATTTCCTCCTATGGCGTCGAAAAAATACACCCTCACTAATTTTTTCCGATGATCGGCACCCACCATCTTCATCGTTATCATCTAAGATGTGGGTACACCAAATTTCATGTGATTCTACAACTTTTTCACCATTGATTTAGTGGGTTCAAAATTAATGGTTTACCGACAATAAAACTTTTTACATTGCTAAATCAACGGTGAAATGGTTGTAGAATCACATGAAATTTGGTGTACCCACATCTTAGATGATAACGATGAAGATGGTGGGTGCCGATCGGCGGATAAAATGAGGGAGGATGTACTTTTCAACGCCATAGGAGGAAATTCCCTCCTATGGCATCTTTCCTCCATTATATATATATATATATAGTAGATGCTTCTATATGTTTTGTATCCGCGCTAATCCTGCCCCCACTCTGTCGTTAGTTAAGTAACCTAATGGTGCATGACGGGGCCCCGTGGCGAATGCGGGTGGCATATAAAAACATGTTATTTTGGTTGTTTCTTTTGTGGCTTGGAAACTTAAAATGATGGGAACGCATTATCTGAATAATGCAAGAAAAATAAACCTAAATGATATTGTCGGAACCAATTTTAAAACTACTCATTTTTTTCAAAACAATAGTCATATTCTTTTGCTTTGCATAAAGGTATTCGGTTAGGAATGTCACGCCCCGCTTCCCAGAGTGCGCTAAGATAGGCACGTGACAGAGTCAATCATGCTACCTGTGGATAGGAAATATCCCTCCACAATCACATTACGGCTGTAGAGATATCAAGAACAATAATAAACTATCTAACACATGTCCATAGGCCAAAATAAACGAGTCAAGAATAAAATAATATGCAGAAGCAATAGATCCAATAAACAAAACACGTGGAAAGTAAAACTGGATACCAACTGGATCCTCACTGCTCAGCCTAACGGCGGAAGTACTCCTGATCAGCCCGCGACCAAGGTAGAGGATCTGGGCCATGCAAAACCCAGACGTCAGTGCGTCATAACATCAATAATAATATAATCAGGGGGTAGTAAGACATGAAGGCACGAGTATGAACAGTAATAAAGGTATAACAGTAAAGTAAATAAAGACAGTGAAGGGTAAGGCATAGGTGATGTGTAGTGAGTAATCTAAACTGGTCTACTGGGTTAATTACTCTCAAGTCTTTAAAATCAATTTGATGAATTATCGATGTAACTCAATAGTATCCTGTGCATGCCCGGGACCACGGTCAAGATTCTCGGGCTGAATCCGAGACGTGCCGCTAGGCAGTAAAAGATAGTATGTAACGATGAATGATGTCAGTAGCATCATCCCGGGGCTGGCCTAGCCCGTAAGACTGATCAGTAAAGGCATCGAACTGTCGAATTACAAGTCAGGTTCCATCATTGATTTCCCCATACCCCCAAGTTATGTGTTCAAGTCAAGTATTGATAAATCTGGAGCTAATGCCAACACAGGATCAAGCAAGGACAGGCTTGTCTGTATAGATAACAGGATATGTCCGTAGGGACAAAAGTCAAGATTATCGGCATTAGTAACAAGATCAGGTATCAAGTCAAGCTGTGGTACATCAGGTCATGTCAAGTGGTGTACATGTATCAAATCATGTCAAGTAATGCACAGGTATTAAGTTATGTCAGGAGTAGTGTATCAGATCATGTCAAGTAGTGTACAGGTATCAAACGGATGCTCATAATAAAACTGTAACAGGTCCGGGTGCACAAATAAAGCATGGATGCACAAATATTTATCAGGGATTACATCACGACTATGTAGGATGCACAAGATCAAGTATGGGATACCAATGTAACAGTAAAATAAAATAATATGGTCTCGGCGTGCAACTAGATATGTAATAAACCGTACGAATACAGACGGATACTGTAAAACTGTAAATCGGTAAAATTTGCTGAATATTAAACCACAAGCACTATTATTTATTAAATAGATATTGATATAATAATATTAACATGGATAACATATTCAAACCGATTAATAACTATAAAAGTGGTATTGATTAACCATGCACAAGAAAGTTCTGTTCAGAAATTCAGCGTCACCCTGATTTGTAAAATAGCTTAAAAATAACAAACGTTCTCCAAAAGGGACATGTCTTATACCAAAACAAAGATAATTCAATAAGGTTTTTATTTTTATAAGTATAAGCATCTTAGGTTGTTCCTACAAAAATCTATGAACATTCGAAGTTGAAAGTTTGCTGCTGGAATTTCCCTGGACAGCAGTTTAGAGATATTTTCATTTGCATTTTACATCATTTAAAAAATTTATTTTGCAAGTAAATATTTCATAGAGTTCTAGTATTCTGAGTTAGCTTCGTAACGAACTAAAAAACGTATACTAATGATTTTTCTATGATTTATAATGAATTTTGTAAGGTAAGGTGTACAGTAAATTTCAGATTTGTCGTATCCGCTTTGCAACGACGTTTCATGTGTAAACTGTAATATTTTTAAATGTATAACATTATAAAATGCAGATTATAAACTAATTAAAGATAATAATAAGAAATCTTACGACGATATATATTTTAAATGATATGGATGCAAACGGGTATCACATAATCGTAAAATGATAAACGAACAAGTGCGGAACATATAACTAAGCAATATGAAATGTAACAACTATTCAATTTGATGCAGTATATGATAGTATAGTATATAACAAGATAAGTTTTCATGACCTACATCTGAAATGATATGAATGGATGCAAACAGAATCTCGAAAAGTTATAAAACTAAACATGGGGTGCATGATTTTAAATACAGGTATTCCATTTGTTAAAATAGATGCGTCTAAAATAATGTAGCATGTAATTAAGATTGGTTTGCATGCCCTAGATCTGAAATACACTATATAAATATAAACGGAATGTCGAAAGTCTGTAATATGAAACATGGGATATTTGATTTAAAATACAGGTGTGATATTTATTTAAATAGGTATATATTAAGTTATATAGCATGTAGCAAGATTAACTTGCCTAGACGGAACAAGAACGGATGTGTACGGAACGTCCTTCGTCGGCGAAATGTCGAGACGCGCTCACGGTATACGGAAGGGTTCCAAGCAACGCACGAGGGTGATCACGCAAGTCAGGTACGTTCACTGGATCACTCGGATCGTCAGCGACGAGCACGGCTCCGGCGGTGATCACCGGAATCAAGAAACAAGACCAAGAAAAAGAAAGAAGAAAGAAGAAGAAGTAAGAAGAAGAGACTGTGTATTAAATAAGGAAAGAAAAATTAAATAAATAAAATATATATAAATATATATATGCAGAGGAAAGAGAGAGAGAGAAAGGGGTTGTTAGTTTGTTAGGAAATTAGTTTAGATTTAAATTTAAAAAAATCTTTTATTAGTTAACTAAATTTTAATTTGTATCAATTTATAAAATTAATATTATATAAATAAAATTTGATATTCTGATAAATACAAACATAGTCCAAAACATATCCGGGTCGGGTCTAAAATTCAGTTTTAAAATACGAAAAATATACGTGTCGACCAAAATTAAAGTTGGATATCCGGGTAATGAAAAAATGCATACCCCCAAGAACGGATGCACGCACGCGCACGTAGTCATCCAAACAAGTTCGTTTCACTGAACGGGACGAGAACAAGATGCGCGGATGGTACCACGGGGTTAGGGGTATTATACAGGCTACGAAATGTATTTTTTAAAATATTTTACATGACTTAAAATGTTATATGGTAAAAGATACAATGCCAGATAAAATGCAAGTATGCAGTAAACATGAAAGTGCACCTGTCTACGTAACAAGTCAGGATAATTCATAAATATGAATCAAATAAGTTCAAGCAAGCGGGTCGGGTCGAATACAATGTAAAATATAAAATACTATTCGCACCCAAAATACGATAAATCAGGAAAATACCACAATTAAGGAAATACGAGAACTGGAATTGGTATAAATGAACTAGGTTGTTATATTATACCCAATTACAAAAGAATTTCGTCCTCGAAATTCCAAGAACAAGAAAGGATAGACAATCAAGAAACTACAAGAATAGATGTGGAAACTTCTGCCGGATTTCATCTTCTCTTTCCCAAGTTGATTCTCCATGCGAGCGATTTCCCCAAGAAACAAGTACGAGAGGGATAACCTTGTTCTTAAGAACCTTTTCCCTTTGATCCACAATCGACATCGGTCGTTCCTCAAAGGTTAAATCTTCTCATACAGTCAGCTCCGAATGATCCTGCACGTATGTTTCATCTCGAACATATTTACGGAGTTGAGATACATGAAACACGTCATGAACATTTGCCAAAGATTGTGGTAACGCCAATCGATAAGCCACTTCTCCAACACGCTCCAAAATCTCAAAAGGCCCAACGAATTGAGGACTAAGCTTTCCTCGACTCCCAAAACAAATCACTCCTCTAGTCGGTGATATCTTCAAGAATACAAGATCACCAACAGCGAACTCTAGAGGTCTTCTCGATGTATCGGCCTAACTCTTCTGCCGATCTTGCGCTGCCTTCATATGATTCCGAATAGTATTAACTTTCTCTATGGTTTGCACGATCAAATCCAGTCCCAACAATCTTCGTTCTCCAACATCGTCCCAACAAACATGTGAGCGACACTTGCGACCATACAATACTTCGAATGGAGCCATCTGAATAGTCACCTGAAAGCTGTTGTTGTACGAAAACTCCACCAAGTGTAGATGATCCTCCCATGAACCCTTGAAGTCTAACATGCAAGCTCTCAACATGTCTTCAACAGTTTGGATTGTTCGCTCCGACTGGCCATCTATTTGAGGATGATAAGCTGTGCTAAACTTCAATCGAGTCCCCAAACTTTCCTGTAAGCTCCTCCAGAAGTGTGATAAGAATCGGGTGTCACGGTCGGACACGATACTCACAGGTACTCCATGCAATCTCACAATCTCCTGCATGTAACGCTTCCGTTGAATGACCAACTCAAAACGGTATGAAGTGAGCTGCCTTGGTCAATCGATCAATAATCACCCAAACTGTATTATTGCTCTTTGGACTCCGCGGTAAAGCTGTCACGAAATCCATGGTTATATGTTCCCACTTCCATTGAGGAATCGGAAGTGGTTGCAATAAACCAGCAACTCTTTGATGTTCAGCCTTAACTTGCTGACACACCAAGCACTTTGCTACAAAGCAAGCAATCTCCCTTTTTATGCCTCCCCACCAGAAATGCTGTCGTAGATCACGGTACATCTTCGTGCCTCCTAGATGTACGGAATACGTGGAACTGTGTGCCTCCTTCATAAATTCTTCGCGAATATCTCCTTTTGGCACACACAAACGGCTACCATATCGCAACGAACCATCTTCATGAATTAACAAGTCCGTTCGTAGTCCAGCTTCAACCTGTTCTCGAAACCTTTGCAATCTTGGGTCCTTTGACTGCGCTGCTTTAATACTCTATATCAATGACGACTGTACTTGCAGCTGCATCAACTGTCCTGAAGAATGCGGTAGCACGATCTCCAACTCGAATCTCCGAAATTCTTCCATAAGCTCCTTCTGTGCAGTCAACATCTGAATTGCTGGCAACCGACTAAGCGCATCTAGCACAACATTAACTTTCCCCGGATGGTACTTAAGATCAAGATCGTAGTCAGCCATCAGCTCCAACCATCTACACTGCCTCATATTAAGCTCCTTCTGTGTGAACACATATTTCAGGCTTTTGTGATCGGTGAATACTTCGACCCTTTCACCCAATAAGTAGTGTCTCCAAATCTTTAAAGCGATCGGTGAATACTTCGACCCTTTCACCCAATAAGTAGTGTCTCCAAATCTTTAAAGCGAAAATCACATGTGCTAGCTCCAAATCATGAGTTGGGTAATTCTTCTCATGGGTCTTCAACTGTCTCGATGCGTAGGGTATAACCTTCCCTTGCTGCATCAAAACACATCCCAATCCTTTCCCAGATGCGTCGCTGTGAATCACCAATCCTCCGGAACTGTCTGGTACGGTCAAAATAGGAGCGGTTATCAATCTCTGCTTCAACGCCTCAAAAGCTGACGCACACTTATCCGTCCACACAAATGGTACTTCCTTACGCGTAAGCTGGGTCAAAGGCTCAGCCAAACGAGTAAAATTCTCCACGAACCTTCTGTAATAGCCGGCAAGTCCAAGAAAACTTCTGATCTCTGCTATGTTCTTCGGAATCAGCCAATTTTGAACTACTGCAATCTTCTCGAGATCAACGGCGATTCCATCTCCGGATACGACGTGCCCCAAAAACTTCACTTCTTCAAGCCAAAACTTGCACTTGCTCATCTTTGCATATAATCTTTCTTGCCTCAATGTCTGCAGTGCGATCTTCAAGTGTTCCGCATGCTCTTCAATGCTCCTCGAGTAGACCAGAATATCATCGATGAACACCACTATAAACTGGTCCAAGAACGGTGAAAAGATTCGGTTCATCAAGTCCATAAATATCGCCGGTACATTCGTGACTCCGAATAGCATCACTAAATACTTGTAATGTCCATACCGAGTTCGGAACGTAGTATTGCAAATATCTTCTGATTTAACTCGGACCTGATGATATCCGGACCGCAAATCCAGCTTCGAGAATACCCTCGCACCACTAAGCTGCTCGAACAATTCACCAATGCGAGGGATCGGGTACTTGTTCTTAATAATCACCCGGTTTAATTCTGGATAATTGATGCACATCCTCCTTGTGCCATCCTTCTTCTTTACTAGAAGAACTGGAGCTCCCCAAGGTGAATTGCTGCTGCGAATTCCACCCTTCTCTAGCAATTCGGTAACCTGCTTCTTTACTTCTTCCAACTCCACTGGTGCCATCGGATAGTACGCCTTTGAGATTGGCGCTGCACCAGAAACAAGATCGATCGTGAACTTCACATCTCGTTTTGGCGGTAAACCCGAGATGTCCTCGAACACGTCCATGAACTCTCAAACTACAGCTGCGCTTCCTCCTTATCAACTTCCATTGACGAAAGAACATTGCTTGTCGGCCCAGCCCTAAACTCGACTAGCCCGACAGAACTGCTACCTCCAGCAAAACAAACTCCGGATGTCCGGGAATCTGTAAAATCACTTTCTTTGCCCTACAATCAATGTGAGCGTGGAAAGTGAGACCATCAATTTCCAAGACAACTTCATAACTGCCGGTATCGGTCACCAAGAAATCTGCAAAATATAAACTGGTAAGCAATGAAACGGAGAGAACCAAGGTAATAGAACGACCATGAAACAAGGAAATGAAACAAGACCAGGACTCCAAGTTACTTAAATGGAATACCGCATTGTAACCATGCTGCAGTTCATAGTTACAATCACATAACTCCGTTCAAGTCGCCCAAATCCTAGTATCAGAATCAAAGGAATAGGACGGAAGAAACAATAGGGAACCAAAAGAATTTCAACTCGAGATGCAAAGTTGTTTGCATATCGTCAAGACAGGGGTCAATTCAAAGATATGATTCAAGAATCATGATAACAATATAGCAGGACATGTTCCTAATCACGGATTTTTTGAAAAGTGTGGGTCCAATACCCAACTACAAAAGAATCAAACCCGATAAACCTAAATCCTATGGCTCTGATACCAAACAAACCATGTCACGCCCCGCTTCCCAGAGTGCGCTAAGATAGGCACATGACAGAGCCAACCATGCTACCTGTGGATAGGAAATATCCCTCCACAATCACATTACGGCTGTAGAGATATCAAGAACAATAATAAACTATCTAACACATGTCCATAGGCCAAAATAAACGAGTCAAGAATAAAATAATATGCGGAAGCAATAGATCCAATAAACAAAATACCTGGAAAGTAAAACTGGATACCAACTGGATCCTCACTGCTCGGCCTAACGGCGGAAGTACTCCTGATCAGCCTGCGACCAAGGTAGAGGATCTGGGCCATGCAAAACCCAGACGTCAGTGCGTCATAACATCAATAATAATATAATCAGGGGGTAGCAAGACATGCAGGCACGAGTATGAACAGTAATAAAGGTATAACAGTAAAGTAAATAAGGACAGTGAAGGGTAAGGCATAGGTGATGTGCAGTGAGTAATCTAAACTGGTCTACTGGGTTAATTACTCTCAAGTCTTTGAAATCAATTTGATGAATCATCGATGTAACTCAATAGTATCCCGTGCATGCCCGGGACCACGGTCAAGATTCTCGGGCTGAATCCGAGACGTGCCACTAGGCAGTAAAAGGTAGTATGTAACGATGAATGATGTCAGCAGCATCATCCCGGGGTTGGCCTAGCCTGTAAGACTGATCAGTAAAGGCATCGAACTGTCGAGTTACAAGTCAGGTTCCATCATTGATTTCCCCATACCCCCAAGTTATGTGTTCAAGTCAAGTATTGATAAATCTGGAGCTAATGCCAATACAGGATCAAGCAAGTACAGGCTTGTCTGTATAGACAACAGGATATGTCCGTAGGGACAACAGGTCAAGATTGTCGGCATTAGTAACAAGATCGGGTATCAAGTCAAGCTGTGGTACATCAGGTCATGTCAGGTGGTATACATGTATCAAGTCATGTTAAATAGTGCACAGGTATTAAGTCATGTCAGTAGTAGTATATCAGATCATGTCAAGTAGTGTACAGGTATCAAACGGATGCTCATAATAAAACTTTAACAGGTCCGGGTGCACAAATAAAGCATGGATGCACAAATATTTATCAGGGATTACATCACGACTATGTAGGATGCACAAGATCAAGTATGGGATACCAATGTAACAGTAAAATAAAATAATATGGTCTCGGCGTGCAACTAGATATGTAATAAACCGTACGAATACAGACGGATACTGTAAAACTGTAAATCGGTAAAATTTGCTGAATATTAAACCACAAGCACTATTATTTATTAAATAGATATTGATATAATAATATTAACATGGATAACATATTCAAACCGATTAATAACTATAAAAGTGGTATTGATTAACCATGCACAAGAAAGTTCTGTTCAGAAATTCAGCGTCACCCTGATTTGTAAAATAGCTTAAAAATAACAAACGTTCTCCAAAAGAGACGTGTCTTATACCAAAACAAATATAATTCAATAAGGTTTTCATTTTTATAAGTATAAGCATCTCAGGTTGTTCCTACAAAAGTCTATGAACATTCGAAGTTGAAAGTTTGCTGCTGAAATTTCCCTGGATAGCAGTTTAGAGATATTTTCATTTGCATTTTATGTTATTTAAAAAATTTATTTTGCAAGTAAATATTTCATAGAGTTATAGTATTCTGAGTTAGCTTCGTAAAGAACTAAAGAACATATACTAATGATTTTTCTATGATTTATAATGAATTTTGTAAGGTAAGGTGTACAGTAAATTTCAGATTTATCGTATCCGCTTTGCAACGACGTTTCATGTGTAAACTATAATATTTTCAAATGTATAACATTATAAAATGCAGATTATAAACTAATTAAAGATAATAATAAGAAATCTTACGACGATATATATTTTAAATGATATGGATGCAAACGAATATCACATAATCGTAAAATGATAAACTAACAAGTGCGGAACATATAACTAAGCAATATGAAATGTAACAACTATTCAATTTGATGCAGTATATGATAGTATAGTATGTAACAAGATAAGTTTTCATGACCTACATCTGAAATGATATGAATGGATGCAAACGGAACCTCGAAAAGTTATAAAACTAAACATGGGGTGTATGATTTTAAATACAGGTATTCCATTTGTTAAAATAGATGCGTCTAAAATAATGTAGCATGTAATTAAGATTGGTTTGCATGCCCTAGATCTGAAATACACTATATAAATGTAAACGGAACGTCGAAAGGCTGTAATATGAAACATGGGATACTTGATTTAAAATACAGGTGTGATATTTATTTAAATAGGTATATAATAAGTTATATAGCATGTAGCAAGATTAACTTGCCTAGACGGAACAAGAACAGATGTGTACAGAACGTTCTTCATCGGCGAAATGTCGCGACGCACACACGGTACACGGAACGGTTCCAAACAACGCACGAGGGTGATCACGCAAGTCAGGTACGTTCACTGGATCACTCGGATCGTCAGCGACGAGCACGGCTCCGGCGGTGATCACCGGAATCAAGAAACAAGATCAAGAAAAAAAAAGAAGAAAGAAGAAGAAGTAAGAAGAAGAGGCTGTGTATTAAATAAGGAAAGAAAAATTAAATAAATAAAATATATATAAATATATATATGCAGAGGAGAGAGAGAGAGAGAAAGGGGTTGTTAGTTTGTTAGAAAATTAGTTTAGATTTAAATTTTAAAAAATCTTTTATTAGTTAACTAAATTTTAATTTGTATCAATTTATAAAATTAATATTATATAAATAAAATTTGATATTCTGGTAAATACAAATATAGTCCAAAACATGCCCGGGTCGGGTCTAAAATTCAGTTTTAAAATACGAAAAATATACATGTCGACCAAAATTAAAGTTGGATATCCAGGTAACGAAAAAATGCATACCTCCAAGAACCGATGCACGCACGTGCACGTAGTCATCCAAACAAGTCCGTTTCACTGAACGGGACGAGAACAAGATGCGCGGATGCTACCACGGAGTTAGGGGTATCATGCAGGCTATGAAATGTATTTTTTAAAATATTTTACATAACTTAAAATGTTATATGGTAAAAGATGCAATGCCAAATAAAATGCAAGTATGCAGTAAACATGAAAGTGCACCTGTCTACGTAACAAGTCAGGATAATTCATAAATATGAATCAAATAAGTTCAAGCAAGCGGGTCGAGTCGAATGCAATGTAAAATGTTAAATACTATTCGCACCCAAAACACGATAAATCAGGAAAATACCATAATTAAGGAAATACGAGAACTGGAATTGGTTTAAATAAACTAGGTTGTTACAAGGAATATCCCATAACTCATTCTATAAGGGAAGAGCCTTGATCCTTTCACTGGGAGTTCGCTCTTAAGCAATGGTTTATGTTACTAGTTTTAAAAAGCGGAGCTTAAACCATTCCATTTCAAAGCTACTCGAGTTCTTTCAACGATATCAAGTTCATTACGTTAAAGGTTTTTCACCAAAAACCAGCCTAACCCTCCATCATTTCAGATTAGTATTGCTTCGAATTCGTGTCGCGTTTGTTGACCTTGTCAAGACGTAGTGTGCGGTAGCTCTGTAATACTTTTCTGTCGCATGGATATGTGGATTGGTTAGGATAGTCGTTCGACCTTGTTAACCTTGTCAAAGGTCTGTGCGGGTGGGTCTAATGCAATCAAGATAATGATGGGTTGAACTTGACTAGGAACCTTTGACTTGTTGACCTTATCAAGGTCATTTGGATCCTAGGGGCAAAAACCATATCGGGAGTTTCAAATATACGGGAAACTTGCCAAGCATGCCCATACCTTCTGGAGTGTGGTGACTTGAGTGGATTCCGTTAGGTTGTCACGTGATGATAGTTGGGTCCCGATTCTCACTAATAAGTATGTATTACTCCTTACGAGATTTTTCACTTCACAATTAGCTAACCTATTAGATGTCTAGAAAGTATTAACGAGATTACGCCTCTGTGGAAACGGGGTTATTAATTGGGTCCGTACGAAAGTACGGGGGACCTCCCTCGGAGTACCAACATTGGCCTGACTGAACGGTTAGCGAACTTGTAAAGTGTATATGATCCCGACTAGTTCTTCTTTTAGGGTTTAAAAAAGAATTTTAGGAAACAGTAGGAACCATCCTGATTAGATAAAGTGATAACCAATCTAATCTTGATAAAGTGCACGCTGAGTGTTTCTTTTCTCTCTCTGGTACAGCAACCCATGACTTATCTTAAAAACTCGTGAACCAAGTTGATCGAACCTTCTTACACACTTGGGCTTTGGATTGTCATGATTCATGACAAAGTCGCACATATCCCTGCCACTCCTAATTTACCCTTTGCATTTTTTCAGAACACTTCGTATCACTACGATGATCCATATCGCTTGGAACGGCCATCGTATAGTTACATACGAACTCGAAGAAATTACTTCAGTCGAGGATGGCCACAGGTTCTGGAGAAATTGAATAGGATTATTTGATTGTCTCTTCCTTTTACCTTCTATTAGGTTGCGAAAGCTCTTTGTACTAGAAGAGTACACCTATTACGCTTATTGGATATTCTTCTTCCAAATCTTAGGCTGGTGCTGAAAGATAGGGAAGAAAGAAAATCAATTAGCCTAAGGACGGTGTGCAGAAGGTAAGATGTAGAGATATATAAAGGGATTGAAGTGAGGACAAATAAAATTGCGACTACTGTCATGAATCTGGATAATGAAAAAGGAATTGCTAGGAATACCTGGCCACCCCCTATGAAATATTTTCATATTTCAGATTTTCTGTATACTTGTTATCGAGAACTATTTTCCCAATTAATTCTAACTCCAGGGTATGTATTTACCGGGTTTGGATCTCATATTTGTACGGTGTTACAGATGTTAAGTAGGAGTAGAATATTGGGAAATGGGTGATTTGATTCTCAATATCGGAATTCGTTGCAATTAGTGATATTAGATTAAATCGCCCGGCTTAGTCTGATGGCAAATGTTTGGTTTCGAATAACCGTTGTTATGCACCAAATTTTAAAATGAAATATCTGTACCTTTATTTTATAAAGTGAGATATACATTTTGAAAATTGTGTTTTAAACATTTACGATTATCAGTTGAAGATAAGGTAAGGTGCATTGAATAACGGTATAAGACATTCTTAACCAAGATACGGTTTTCAATTAACAAAATATAGAATTTGAGTTAGTATACTCTTGGGACTTATACATGAAAATGTATGTTGTCCAGTGTCCTCCGGAACAAGGGTTAGTACTCTTACTTCATTCAGGTTTACCTATAAGTTCTCTGGTTTTAGACACGCATTCGTTGTAATGCAAGGTCCACAGATTATAAGAAATTTGTAGGTATAAGAATAAAGTAGAGAACCATACGTTGGAAGTATCAGGATTTTTCAAGGTGATCGAAGATGTAGATACTTATGCTAAGTATTCCGTCATAGTAATAGTGAGAACTTGATTCTCTCGCAGGTTGCTCATCCGTGGCTACACTCCTTGATGAGTAATACTGTATTGGCCTTTTTTCCATTTGGGGTATGCACTGGAAACAGCTGCATGACTTTTGAATCTGTTCCCATCTAATTTAGTGCCTTGATTCTATTTAGACATAGAATGGTTACATATCTTGAGGTTGTTGAGATATATAATTATCTGTTTTCTGTTTAAAAGCAGAATTCGGACAAACTCAAAGCACACTTCGGTAATGGCGGTTTGTAGATTATCCCAAGCATTCGCTAGGATTTTGTCTCTTCCATTTTCAAGATCAATAGTTACAATGTTCTTGACTCGCTGCCATTTTATAAAAAGGAATATTTTTTGCAAAACAAACTAGTGGGAGTATGATAGAATTGGAAGTGACTCTAGAACCACAGACGGTTACTGAAAATTTAGTAGAACCTAAAAATTCAATTGGACTTGAAAAACTATTAGCTACTCCACAGATTTTAGTAGGTGGCCTCAGATACCCGAGAGACACTTTGGTTTTCTCGTAGACGGTGACAGGGAGGTCAGCATCATGGTGATGATGGCCCTACTAGTTATCAGTAGGTCATAAGAAGAGGTAACTTCCAGGTGACCAGATACTTTAACAAATCATGGATTTTAGATTTTGCCAGGTGCTCCTGAAGGGGTAAAACCCATTAGGAGCAAGTAGATCTTTCAAGATCTGTGCAGGTAGAAAGGTACCAACCTAATAAGGCTAGATATGTTGTAAAGAGTTTTCATCAAATACCCATTGTGGATTGTAATGAGATTTTTACTTCAGTGTCTATGCTAAAGCCCATACGGATACGACTTGGCACTGCTATTCTCCCTAGTTGTTATCAGCGGGTCACAGGAAGTGGTAATTTCTAGGTGACCAGATACTTCATATCCAAGATGGACTCCACGCACTTCAGCAAATTATAGATTTTAGATTTTTCTGGGTGCTCCTGAAGGGGTGAAGCCCATTAAGAGCAAGTAGATCTTTCGGCATCTGTGCAGGTGGAAAGGTACTAACCTGATAAAGCTAGACTTGTTGTAAAGAGTTTTCATCAAATACCAGTTGTGGATTGTGATGTGACTTTTACTTCAGTGATTGTGATGTGACTTTTACCCCAGCAGCGTTCATGGATTTGATGAACTGGATTTTCAGGCCGTTCCTCGACCAGTTTATTATTGTATTTATTAATGACATTCTGCTTTATTCCAAGAGTCATGGGGAGCATGAGCAGCACTTGAGAATTGCTTTGCAGACATTAAGAGAGCACCAGCTGTTTGCTAAATTCTCGAAGTGTGCCTTCTGGCTTGACAGTGTTGACTTCCTTGGTCATGTGGTTACGGGAGACGGTATTCATATGGACCTTAGTAAGGTCGAGGCCGTGCAGGTTTGGCACAGGTCTATATCAGTGACAGAGGCCCGCAGCTTTTTGGGCTTAGCCGGTTATTATCGACGTTTTGTTCAGGATTTCTCCCGTATCACTGCACCGTTGACCGTATTGACCCGGAAGGGGGTTCCATTTCTTTGGACTTAGCCATGCGAGCAGAGTTTTCAGCAGTTGAAGACTCGGTTGACTACTGCACCAGTTTTATCTTCGCCTTCTGGATCGGGCGGCTTTATCGTATACTGTGATGCTTCTCGAGTGGGGCTCGGTTGCGTATTGATGCAGCATGATAGAGTTATCGCTTATGCTTCCCGGCAGTTGAAGAAGCACGAGCAGAATTATCCCACTCATGATCTTGAGATGGCCGCGGTGGTCTTTGCGCTTAAGATTTGGAGACACTACTTGTACGGGGAGTCGTGTCAGATTTTCACGGACCACCAAAGCTTAAAGTACATCTTCCAACAGCGGGATCTAAATTTGAGACAGCGCCGTTGGATGGAGCTTGTAAAGGATTATGATTATGAGATCCTTTATTACCCGGGCAAGGCGAATGTAGTAGCCGATGCTTTAAGTCGTAGGCCCGGGGATAGCTTGTCCCAGTTGAGCGCAGTTCAGAGACAGTCTTCTGCAGATTGGCAGATTCTGTGCGACAGTAGAGTATAGTTTGAGTTTACTTCCACTGGGGGATAGCTTGCTCACGTCCGCGCCCGTCCACTTCTACTAGATCGTATTCGTGAGACACAGCCCGCCGATGCCCGTTTGTCTGAGATTCTTGAGCATATTCGGCAGGGTATAGATTCAGAGTTCTTGATTGATGACCAGGGTGTACTAGGTTTTGGGACTCGTTTGTATATACCTGATACCGATGGGGTGAGGCGCGAGATCCTAGAGTAGGCACATCAGTCAGCTTTTAGTGTTCACCCGGATTCCACCAAGATGTACTGTGACTTGAGAGATTCTACTGGTGGGCAGGGATGAAGAGTGGTGTTTCGGATTTCGTTTCGAAGTGCCTAACTTATCAGCAAGTCAAGGCTGAGTATCAGAGACTGGCATGAGAGTTGCAGCCTCTATCCATTCCGGAGTGGAAATGGGAGCAGATTTCTATGGACTTCGTTGTGGGTCTACCCAGGTCTAGTCGAGAGTATGACTCCATTTGGGTGATTGTAGACCGGTTGACGAAAGCGGCTCACTTCCTTCCAGTGAAGACCACTTTCGGTTATGCTCGGTATACTCAGTTGTACATTGATGAGATTGTGCGTTTGCACGGAGTTCCTTCATGCATTGTATCGGATAGAGGCACCCAGTTCACTACCCGTCTTTGGCAGAAGCTTCAGAAAGTCTTGGGTACCTGTTTGAGCTTTAGCACCGCTTTCTATCCGCATACCGATGGTCAATCAGAGCGGACTATAGAGACTCTGGAGGATATACTTCGTGCGTGCGTGCTTGATTTTGGTGGCATTTGGGATCGTCACTTGCCGTTGATAGAGTTATCCTACAATAACAGTTATCAGAAGACGATTCAGATGGCGCCTTTTGAGGCTTTGTATGGTAGAAAGTGTCGATCGCCGGTCTGTTGGACCGAACTCAGCGAGAGCAAGATTTTGGGACCCCAGCTAGTTCAAGAGACTATGGAAAAGATCCAGTTGATTCAGGATAGGATGAAAGCAGCCCAGTGTAGGCAGAAGTCTTATACCAACCTTTGTCGTCGCAGTCTCGAGTTCGCAGTGGGGGATCATGTGTTCCTACGGATTTCTCCGATGAAGGGCGTGATGAGATTTGGGAAGAAAGGAAAGCTCTGTCCCAGATTTGTAGGTTCTTTTGAGATCCTTGAGCGAGTTGGTATCGTTGCCTATCGTTTGGCTCTTCCACCCAACTTTCCGGATGTTCACCCCATATTCCATGTGTCGATGCTTCGCAGATACCTTCATGACCCTTCTCACATGATTCAGCACCAGACCATTCAGTTAGAGCGTGATCTTTCGTTCACCGAGCAGCCGGTAGTGATATTGGATCGGCAGGTGAAGAAACTTCGGTCAAAGGTCTTGCCATCTGTGAAAGTTCTTTGGCGTAGCCCGAATAGTGAAGAGGTCACTTGGGAGGCCGAGAGCGAGATGCGGAAGAAATTACCTCATCTCTTTGAAGGTACGTATAGTAAAAATTTTTAATTCGGGGACGAATTTCTTTAAGGGGGAAGATTGTAACACCTTAGAATGTGATTGGTGTTAATTAAGCGATAATGCTGGTTTTTAGTAAAAAGTTTACCAAAGTAGTTTTCAAATATTTTATAAAAATTAATGAATATTTTATTAATATTTATTTTGGTCTTACACACACATGTGCATGTTAACCTAGGATTAATTAGGTGTTAAACCATGCTCAAGTAGCCATGGCACCTTAAGCCCATTTTAATTAAGTTTTATCCAATTATTTAAATTATTAGCTATTTTATATGAGAGGTTTGAATTGTTGACTTGAGGAAGAGGGGGGCATCATGAGGCATGGCAAGCATACCATGCATTAAATGAGGAGAGAGAAGAGGGAGGCATGGCTCTACACTAAACTCACACCTCATTCCTTCACCCCTCACTCACATACACCCTCACTCTCATTTCCCTCACACTCTCACTGACTTATCATTTCTCCTTCTCATATTTTTCTTCATTCTCACACTCTCTCAACTGAAACCCTAACCCAAAACCCTCACAAATCCTCACTACCCTTCACAAAACTTCACTTAAACTCCTCACAAGCCAAGGTCAAGCCACTAGAACCTCTTGGAGCATGGAAAGCCAGGGTTTTGGAGCAAGTGTGGATTGGTAATGGCTCCTAACTGTTATTTAGGTTGTTAAATTGTTTTGTTGCTTATTAGTTTCAGTTTAGAACGTTAAAGATATAGCTTTGTGCAAAATATCGTATTTCTAGGGTCGTTTTGAGTCTCAGTAACCTGCTGTTATCCCGAGTGTTTACTGTGAAATCAAGCAGTGTAGTAGTGTAGTGCTAGTTGCCCTGAGTGTACACCAGTAACACGAGCCCAACCTGAGCGGTTTTGGCCAGCGAGATGGGGTATTTTTCCGGCGAGCTCGGCCGAGGAGTGGACTGGGGTGTTGTAATTTTTAGGGTAGCTGTCTGCTGTTGTTCTGGGGTGTTTGGTACTGCTAGATTTTTATGTTTTTATAATGGGTAAAATATGGGATCGATTAGCTAGTTTTTAGTGTTTCGACGACGCGCGTTACGATATCCGACATGGTGTCTGACTCAGTTCTGTGCTTCGCGTGATTTCTGGACTTGGGTTGTTTTAGTGATGTCGCCACACACGCTAGCCATTAAACGAACACTTGTGAGTTTTGGAAGTCGGTGCGTCAGTCTAACCATAGTTTGTGTGTATTATTGGTCAATTTCTAAGTTTTGCCTTGCTATGTTTATGTGTTAATAGGATCGCAGGCGGGGACTTCGGACGCTGCGAAGAAAGAGAAGCAGGTTGTTGGATATATTTAGCTCGAGATCGCCGGTGAGTAGATTTAATATCTACGGGGAAATCGCCCGTATGGCGTTGTGCGTCAGGGCTTGATAGGATATTGTAGCCGCATGTTTATATTCATATACATTGATTGTGCATGTGTACCATTGTTGCATACCCTATTTCCTGTTGCATAGGGACATAGTATTAATGAGACACAGCACTGTTACTAACGGTTCATGTTGCACAAGCACTAAATTGTATACCACACACACACCGTTAGTAATTGCCATGACACTCACACTATAGAATTGCCATGGATAATTCATTGTTTAGCTACTTTATTATTTATATTGACACATGGATTATTGTTCTATTACGCATATGAGATACATCGTGCTTACATACTTACATGTATACACCCATACTTGCTATAGCTACCTATGCACCTTTAGATAATGTTGGATTTGATTTCGGAGAAATTAGGAACCGCATGATATATTTTAAAAATGGATTCATTTAAAAGAGCGGTTTTCCCTTGATATGCTCATATTACGGTTTTATTTGCATACATCATATTTTTGAGATATGGATTTCATGTGATTATGGATTTGAGAACCGTGGTATTATTTCAAGAAAGTATGCATCATTTTGAAAACCCGCTTTCTCTTGATATGATATTTCAGTGCGTCCACCATGAGTTTTCTTGGTTCTGAGTTTGGTTTTCGAGACCCGATTCGAGGAATGGAGGAACCATCTGTGGGTACATGGTGGACCTGGTATGGTACCCCGAGGCAAGAGAGAGATTTCGTGGGGATGACGATGAGCCTGGCAGAGGGACTACTACCTACTGGTGATTGGTTGGACCTGGCGGTTATCCGAAGGATACCGATCAGAGTCGAGAGATGGATATGGGCCGACCCGTACTGCCGAAGCCCGAAGGCCGATCCGGACAGACGGAGCCCGTGGGCCGATCCGGACTGATGGAGCCCCATATATGTGGATTTGCATGTCGATGTTAGACACGAGTATTTCATGATGTTTTCAAGTGCCGATGTTGGGCACTCAGGTTGCATGAGATTTACAGGATATGAGGGCCGATCAGAATGACAGCGCCTGAGCTATTGGGATTTGGGGTGTCGTTGATGGACACTGGGTTTTTTTCCACGATGTTGACTCAATTATGATGACATGTTTTATCCCATACTCAGCATTCATTGATATGCACTGCTTCATGTATTTGTAGTACCTGATAGAGTACTTTCATGATTGTTGCATATCCATATTAGTATATTGATAATATCATATTGCATGTGGTAGAATATCGCAGTACGTGCATACCTGCGATTACCTGTATGATATTACTTACTATTCACGATTTGGCTACTCACCCCCGTTGTGTTATGGTGTTTTGCAGGTTGACCATCAGAGTAGTCGCGGCAGGGCTATCTCCTTGTATCTTTTTGCAGCGGATACCGCTACGGTTGGCTGTGAGCCGTTTTGCTATAGGTGGGTTGCAGTTATCCGAATTTATATTTCATTGTACACCTTATTATATCCAGTACTCTCCATCTACCATTTCATGTATTGACTTAGAGACGAGTTGTGAGGAAGATATTGTATTTTATTTTGTGACTCTGGATGTCGAGCTCGTGTGAGCCGACTTTTATTTTGCAGTTTTATCTTTTATATTGTTTTTCACTTATATTGTCCATTTCTTCGCTACGGCGTCGTATATATCTGCTTGTGGTGGTTGTTTCCGCCTTTGGGCGTGATTTGGTCCCGTTTGGGGATGCTTTATTTATATCTTATGTTTGTACCCGTTTCGGGGCTAGTTTTTACAAAGGAGGTGCTGCCGAAATTTTTAAAAAAATAAATTTAAACTTTAAGGATTTTTAGTTGAGATTTCCAAACGTTTTTAACAATGTTTTTATCACTTACGACTTTTGATGGTTTAGATTTCTGGGTTTTCGGCTTACTTAAATTGCGTTACGCCTGTAGTCGTTACGTGGTCTAAGTGCCGGCCACGTGCTAAATTTTGGGTCGTGACAAAGTTGGTATCAGAGTGCTAGGTTTTACTTTTCGGAGTGTAGGATGACCTTAGTATGATGGAGTAGGTAGCTTAATCCGAGTGATGTAGCGTGTGTATATTCCGCGGCATACTTACGACACAGTACTCCACCTAAGTGACCTTAGGACTTGTTGGTCAAAATTCCTTCCGTGATTATATATATCCTTATGATTCGATTTCCGTGTACTTATCGAATCATGTTTTCATTTCCAGCCATTATGCCGCCGAAGACTACGAGGGCGCAGAGAACGGCCGCGAGAGCCGAGGTCAGAGTTGGCTCATTGAAGACGAGGACTGACCAGGGCAATACGCCCGTTGTTCAGGAGCAAATTGATCCACCTTCGCTTGATCGTATTACTAGGCTAGAGGCCGGTATGCAGGATTTGCACCAGATGATAGGATCACTAGTTGAGGCCAGTCAAGCGCAGCGACAGGAGGTTGTCCCACCTGTTATGGGGACCACTATAGTGTCTACTGTTCAGGCAGTTGTACCTACAGCTACGGAGGTTATCACCATATCGTTATCTGAGTTCATGAGGCTGAAGCCTCCGGTTTTCACAGGTACTGATGCAGCTGAGGATCCGCAGTCATTTATCGATTGGATGGCCAAGATATGTCGTTCGCTGAGATGCTCCGACGCGAGATGGGTAGAGTTTACAAGTTTTCATCTGGAAGGTCTTGCCCAGAAGTGGTGCGAGTCTTTAGAGAGGGGCAGGGCCGTAGGTCTTTCTTCTATGACCTGGGATGAGTTCGTGACAGTGTTTCTTGCCCGTTTCCTTCCACAGAGCGTCAGGGATGCTCGAGCGCGCAGTTTTGAGTCATTACGCCAGACTCCGGGTATGACGGTGGTAGAGTACGATGTGCAGTTTACTGAGCTATCTGTGTATGCTCCATATTTGGTAGCTACTGAGGAGATGCGGATCAAGAGGTTTGTTCGAGGCTGCTCACTCAGTTGTTCCTCACTATCAGCGCACAGTATTACGATACATATGCAGCAGCAGTGGACGCAGCCCTATTGGTTGAGGAGCGTCTTTCCGAGACTTCGGTAGTTCCGGAACCGAAGAGGGTTTGTACTGATATGTCTGCCCAGAGGCAGGTGGGTAGGCTCCGGGGCAGACGCCCTCCAAGCCGTGATGATGGCAGAGGTTTGAGACGAAGTCAGTTATATAGCACCTACCTACAGGGCCAGCGGCCGGCGTCGGGATGTTTTCGGTGTGGGAGTCTATATCACCGCATTAGAGATTGTACTGAAGCATGCCAGGATAGGGCAGCGATTCCTTATGTTACCTTACCACCTTCTCTACTTCAGAGAGCGTTGCCTCTTGCGCCTGTTGTTGCTCTGCGTCAGACTTATGCTCAGAGAGGTCGTGGTCGTGGAGGGTTCGTTCAGAGAGGACGGGGTGGCAAAGGCGGAGGACAGCCAGTGGCAGCTAGAGGGAAAGCACGAGTTTTTTCTTTAACTCATCAGGATGCGCAGGCCTTCCAATGCAGTGGTTTCAGGTATTCTTTCAGTATGTTCCTTCGATGCACACGTATTGTTTGACCCAGGATCTACGCACTTGTATGTTTCTACACACTTCGTGCTGAGATTGGGCAGAGAGTTGTGTTTGCTAGATCAGCCGCTTGTTGTGACTACTCCTGTTAGCGAGTCATTTGTTGCACGACACGTGTTTTGGTCGTGCATTGTCCGTATTAGAGAAAGAGGTTCGTCTGTCGACTTGATCCTTCTTAAGATGTTGGACTTCGATATTCTCCTTGGCATGGGCTGGTTAGCTGCGTGCTATGCGTCTGTGGACTGTCGCGAGAAGACAGTTAGGTTTTGTTTTCCTGGCGAGTCGGTTCTTGTTGTGCAGAGGGACCGTGGTGTCGTCCCTCACAGTTTGATTTCAGCCCTTTGCGCTGGTCGGCTTTTGAGGAGAGCATGTCGGGGATTCTTAGCTTTCATTCGTAATACCGGAGCCACAGTAGATTCGTTGGACCGGGTTCCTATCGTGTGAGAGTTTCCCGACGTCTTTCCCGATGAGTTGCCTGGATTGCCGCCAGAGCGTGAGATAGAGTTTTGCATTGATCTGATTCCCGGCACGGGGCCTGGCTCCGGCGAAGCTTAAGGATTAGTTGCAAGAGTTACTTGATAGGGGACTTGTACGTCTGAGTGTTTCGCCGTGGGGAGCTCATGTTCTATTCGTCAAGAAGAAGGATGGCAGTTTGAGATTGTGCATTGACTATCGTCAATTGAGCCGAGTTACGGTGCGGAATAGGTATTCTTTACCTCGCATTGACGATTTGTTTGATCGGTTCCAGGGTGCGGGACATTTTTCTAACATTGATTTGAGATCAGGTTATCATCAGTTGCGGGTTCGAAATGAGGACATTCCGAAGACTGCTTTTCGTACACGCTACGGGCATTATGAGTTTTTGGTGATGTCGTTCGGACTCACCCATGCCCCAGCAACGTTCATGGATTTGATGAACCGGATTTTCAGGTCGTTCCTCGACCAGTTTATTATTGTGTTTATTGATGACATTCTGCTTTATTCCAAGAGTCGGGGGAGCATGAGCAGCACTTGAGGATTGATTTGCAGACATTGAGAGAGCACCGGCTGTTTGCTAAATTCTCGAAGTGTGCCTTCTGGCTTGATAGTGTTGACTTCCTTGGTCATGTGGATACGTGAGACGATATTCGTGTGGACCCAAGGAAGGTCGAGGCCGTGCAGCTTTGGCCCAGGCATGTATCAGTGACAGAGGTTCGCAGCTTTTTGGGCTTAGCCGGTTATTATCGATGTTTTGTTCAGGATTTCTCCCGTATCACTGCACCGTTGACCGGATTGACCCAGAAGGGGGTTCCTTTTCTTTGGACTGAGGCATGCAAGCAGAGTTTTCAACAGTTGAAGACTCAGTTGACGACTGCACCAGTTTTATCTTTGCCTTCTGGATTGAGCGGCTTTGTCGTATACTGTGATGCTTCTCGAGTAGGGCTCGGTTGCGTATTGATGCAGCGTGATAGAGTTATCACTTATGCTTCCCGGCAGTTGAAGAAGCACGAGCAGAATTATCCCACCCATGATCTTGAGATGGTCGTGGTGGTCTTTGCGCTTAAGATTTGGATACACTACCTGTACGGGGAGTCGTGTCAGATTTTCACGAACCACCAAAGCTTAAAGTACATCTTCCAGCAGCGGGATCTGAATTTGAGACAGCGCCGTTGGATGGAGCTTGTGAAGGATTATGATTGTGAGATTCTTTATCACCCGGGTAAGGCGAATGTAGTAGCCGATGCTTTGAGTTGTAGGCCCGAGGGTAGCTTGTCCCAGTTGAGCGCAGTTCAGAGACAGTCTTCTGCAGATTGGCAGATCTTGACAATAGAGTACAGTTTGAGTTCACTTCCACTGGGGGACAGCTTGCTCACGTCCGCGCCCGTCCACTTCTACTAGATCGTATTCGTGAGGCACAGCCTGCCGATGCCTATTTGTCTGAGATTCTTGAGCATATTCGGCAGGGTAGAGATTCGGAGTTCTTAATTGATGACCAGGGTGTACTACGTTTTGGGACTCATTTGTGTGTACCTGATATCGATGGGTTGAGGCGCGAGATCCTAGAGCAAGCACATCAGTCAGCTTTTAGTGTTCACCCGGGTTCCACCAAGATGTACCGTGACTTGAGAGATTCTACTGGTGTGCAGGGATGAAGAGTGATGTTTCGGATTTCGTTTCGAAGTGCCTGACTTGTCAGCAAGTCAAGGCTGAGTGTCAGAGACCGGCAGGAGAGTTGCAGCCATTACATGTTCCGGAGTGGAAATGGGAGCAGATTTCCATAGACTTTGCTGTGGGTCTACCCAGGTCTAGTCGAGGGTATGACTCCATTTGGGTGATTGTAGACCGGTTGACGAAAGTGGCTCACTTCCTTCCAGTGAAGTCCACTTTCGGTTATGCTCGATATTCTCAGTTGTACATTGATGAGATTGTGTGTTTGCAAGAAGTTCCTTCATGCATTGTATCAGATAGAGGCACCCAGTTCACTAGCCATTTTTAGCAGAAGCTTTAGAAAGCCTTGGGTACCCATTTGAGCTTTAGCACCGCTTTCCATCCGCAGACCGATGGTCAGTCAGAGCGGACTATACAGACTCTGGAGAATATGCTTCGTGCGTGCGTGCTTGATTTTGGGAGCAGTTGGGATCGTCACTTGCCGTTGATAGAGTTCTCCTACAATAACAGTTATCAGAAGACGATTCAGATGGCGCCTTTTGAGGCTTTGTATGGTAGAAAGTGTCGATCGCCAGTCTATTGTACCGAATTCAGTGAGAGCAAGATCTTGGGACCCCAGCTAGTTCAAGAGACTATGGAGAAGATCCAGTTGATTCAGGATAGGATGAGAGCAGCCCAGTGCAGGAAGAAGTCTTATGCCAACCGTCGTCGTCGCAGGCTCGAGTTCGCAATGGGGGATCATGTGTTCCTACGGATTTCTCCGATGAAGGGTGTGATGAGATTTGGGAAAAAATGAAAGCTCAGTCCCAGATTTGTAGGTCCTTTTGAGATCCTTGAGCGAGATGGTACTGTTGCCTATCGTTTGGCTCTTCCACCCAGCTTTCCGGATGTTCACCCCGTATTCCATGTGTCGATGCTTCGCAGATACCTTCATGACCCTTCTCACATGATTCAGCACCAGACCATTCAGCTAGAGCACGATCTTTCGTTCACCGAGCAGCAGGTAGTGATATTGGATCGGCAGGTGAAGAAACTTCAGTCAAACGTCTTGTCATCTGTGAAAGTTCTTTGGCGTAGCCCGAATAGTGAAGGGGTCACTTGGGAGGCCGAGAGCGAGATGCAGAAGAAATTACCTCATCTCTTTGAAGGTACGCATAGTAAAATTTTTAAATTCGGGGACGAATTTCTTTAAGGGGGGAGATTGTAACATCTTAGAATGTGATTAGTGTTAATTAAGCGATAATACGGGTTTTTAGTAAAAAGTTTACCAAAATAGTTTTCAAATATTTTATAAAAATTAATGAATATTTTTATTAATATTTATTTTGGTCTTACACACACATGTGCATGTTAACCTAGGATTAATTAGGTGTTAAACCATGCTTAAGTATGTTCTCCGCCGAACGACGCGACCGGGACGTTGGGACGTCCGGCCTGAATTTTGGGGGAAGAACAGATTCTGGCACGCCCGGTGGGACTCGGCAAGGAAATGATTATTTGTGCCCATGGATTGTATATAAGGGTCAGTATTGAAACGCTTGTAGGGCAGTCTGTGGAGTGTGATGGCTTAAGAACAGGTTCAGATCCCTGTAGCTTAAGGCTTTTGAATCTTATGAGCCGTGAGGGTCTCATAAGGGAATTCTCCTTACGAGTCGTGAGGATCTCGTAAGTGTAATTTCTTCTTAGGAATCGTGGGGATCTCTAAGTGTGCTGCTCCTTTATGAGTCGTAAGGATCTCACGCAGGTATTTTCTTCTTACAAGGTCGAGAAGACCTTGCCGGTGTCTTTTAACGAGCTTGCGCCCTTTCGGGTTTTCACAAACTCGCCGGTAGCCCTGCTTTTTTTACTCACGGAGCCCTTTCAAGTTTTCATCCGTGCCCATTTTGCTTATGGACGTACCTTTTTTTTTGCGAGTATGGAACTCAAGATCTAATACCAATCTTAGCATCAGTATCGCTGCGACTGGAATATTGCCAGGAGCGAATCATCATTTGCCCTGAAAGGACTTGGAATTTGATACCAATTTAGGCATCAGCATCGCTACCACTGGGACATTGCCAGGAGCGAATCATCATCTGCCTTTGTCAGTTCGAACAAAGGTGGCTTAGTAAACTGGGTTAGGATCCTGTCGACTAAGGCTTTTGACTTCATGAGCCATAAGGGTCTCATAAAGATGTTTCTCCTTATGAGTCGTGAGGATCTCGTAAGTGCGTTTCTCCTCAGGAATCGTGGGGATCCCTAAGTGTGTTTCTCCCTTATGAGTCGTAAGGATCTCACGCAGGTATTTTCTCCTTACAAGGTCGAGAGAACCTTGCCAGTGTGCATGAATTTTTTTTACGAGTCTGTGTCCTTTCACGTTTTCACAGACTTGCCGGTAGCCCTGCTGTTTTTACTCACGGCGCCCTTTCGGGTTTTCATCCGTGCCCATTTTGCTTGTGGACATACCTTTTTTATGGGTTCAAGTGGGATATTCCACTTGACTGCAGGACTCGTTTGTAAGCCCCTTGATATCCTTTCTATTCTTTGAGAAGAAAGGACCATCTTACGTAGAGATTCTTCCTCCAGTGAGAAATATGCCCCCTGTATATACCTTGGGGGAAGCGAGTATCCACGCCGTCGCTATTTTGGTGACAGGTTGTTTCAAAGTCGCTCATTTTTTTTTGTTGAGCGTCGGCGACAAATACCACCTTACCTCCGCTTTTCATTCATCTTCATCAGATGATGAAGGGTCTTGACTCAGCTGATCCAATCGAGTCATTTATCCATGAGCTCTTCGACGGTTGTCGGCTTGAAGAGGGCCATATACGAGGACGCCTTTGAATTTAGGTCAAGGGTGGCTATGAGCATTCCCATGGCTGCAACTTCATCGATGCGTTGCTTGTATTTGAACAGAGATTTCGCCATCGGGTAACACATTGAACCTAAATCTCATTCGGTCTAACCCTTTCGTTGACCAGTGCCGTCGCGGTAGTGCGTTTATTCACACTAGCGAATCTCTGACAGGAGGGCATCTCCATTTCGTCAAAGGTATTCATGGAGTCATTCGGGAGTTCTGCATACCATTCGAAGGCAATACCCGCCAGACAGCCGATGAACTGTCAGAAGAGAAGTATATCAGTATTGTCGCACATGGGTTCAAATCGCGCAATGTGCCAGCGAGAATTCTCAGTTCCTTTGTACATGTAGCACGTTGGAAGTGTGTACTCTGGCGGGTACTGTATTTGATTGTGCCATGTCGGATACGGTCGACCAATCTTGATTGATCTATTTGCGGCTTCACTGGTGTAGTGAGCTTCGATTTGCTGAGCGATATATTCGTTCAGCTTTGCTTTTAGGATTCATTTCCTCCTCGGCCATTGATGAGCTTTGCAGAGGATTTGAAATATCATCCTTATCTTTAAGACCGACTACCGGCAGTTCATCTGCCAGTGGTTCCGATTGAACTTTCATTCCAGCCATATTCTGAATCAGAAGGGCCATCTGGTTCATTTTAGTAGACATTTTTGCCGCTTCTGCATCTCCCTTTTTTAGAGAACGCTTTAGGAAATCAATATCCGACCCCTTCTCTAATCTTTCTCCAGGTGCGTCTTCGGGATCTGCCTTAGATGATGGATTAGCGTTTGCTGCCGCCTGAGCAAGCATCTCCTGCAGCTTTTCACGTTGTAGTTGAACTTTTGTTAAGGACCACGTTTGAGGTCGGTGACTAGTAAAATCTCGAACTTTGTCTTTGGAATTCACCACATAGACTATGTGAACTACCATGCCCCCAGGCTTGGGGAGTTTGGAGTTTTGACCGTTGGAGTTTGCTTCGGAAACTTGAGCTTTATTGGGCCTTTCTTTTTTTGTGAAAAGCCGCTTTGGTTTTGGGAGGAACCGTTGTATCGGGATTCGTCTTGGAATGAGTCCCCTTGTATTTGAAAGAGGATTTGTCAGAATTTGGCTGACATTTAGGGGAAGAGCCACGGTTGACGACAGAGACCTTCACTCGCTTCCGTACTTTATATATAGATGAGGAAAGTTGCTTTAGGGAGCGAACTGGTTTCTGCTCTCGTGGGATCTCCATGGGCTGCAGAGATTTCTCAAATATTGCGGTAGGAAAATTTTATCTGACCCTTCGCACCAATTTGAAGCTGTTCCTAGTTGGAACAACATTCACCACTGAGGTTGAAACATAACCATACGAAGAACTGCCCCCAGCTCATTTTGTATGATGCCAATATTGATTTCGACTATTTCTTACGGCCGGGATTTAATTAGCCTCAGGATTTTGCCGAGCCTGCCCCCTATTTCCTTTAGGAGCTTGAATATTCTGCCACTGCGTCGACCTTGGTCCTTGGCAAGTGCCGATTGTTTGAGGACCGATTCCGTCGGCAAAGTTACAGCTTGGGGAACCAGCCTATGGAAGACAAACTTCCTCTGGGCTTCCTCCATCGGCATTGAGGCACCGAGGGTGGGAGGTGGGAGCTTCGACCCAAAAAGAAGCCCATTGATTTCTTGAAGAGCCGGATTGCAGAAATTTGAGCCTGCAAGTGGCCCGTACTTGACTCCACCAGATATGACAGAGCCTGAGTTGCTAAGGTGGGGGCAAACGCCATTCTTCATAGAGACGAAACGCCGGCTTCAGTATTCCCTCCCCTAAGGGCAACCACAAACATATATACCGCGATTATTTGATCGCGGAAAAACACGACACACGAAGTGTGGAGTGGAAAAGGTCCGACCAGGCATGCCAGAATCTGTTCTCCGCCGAAAGACGCGACCGGGACGATGGGACGTCGGGCATGAATTTCAAAGGAAGATGCTATTTGGTGCTATTCGTCCACCTCTCCGAAGATGCCAAGTTGATTTATGGCACCATGTATCGAAGGTTTAGACGGATGCGGCCGATGTAGCAGACTTCGTCAGATTCCCCCTCATTGTGAGGGGTTTTTGATTGTGGGGACGCTCTTCCCTGCAGGAGCAAGCCCCTGCAGTTAATTATGCTACCGCATCGCGGTAACCACTTTCTCCTTCTCCAGATGGTCACTTCGTGTCGTGTATGTTTGTCTTATTTTTGGTTGCCCGTGGATTGTAAACGGAGACTAATTTATGTTGTCGCCCGTAGGGCGTGGATTAGTCCAAATCCGTATTTTCTTAGATTTGGGTTTGGGGTTGGGTTTAAGGATGCGTTAATCTCATTTGAGACTAAGATCAACTTAAACGTTTGTTAAGGATACGTTAGTCTAATTTTAGACTAAGATCAACTTAACGGGATCATTTAGATCCAACAAAAGAGTTATTTTAGTTTAGGGACATTGCGGTCCATTGTTAGTTTAAGAACATTATGGTCCAATGTTAGTTTAAGGACATCTCGGTCCATGAGTTTAAGGACCCCACAGTCCGAGATTAAGGACATCATAGTCCATGGGTTTAAGGACCCCACAGTCTGAGGTTAAGGACATCATAGTCCATTAAGGACCCCACAGTCCGAGGTTAAGGACATCATAGTCCATGGGTTTAAGTACCCCTCAGTAAATAGAATGTCTGGTTGTCGGGACCCATCACCTCTCTGAAGACGTTGAAGGATTACAACGACGGATATCAGAGGAGTGAAGAGATGTATCCTTGAACCAGTATTGGTTAGGGGATCTGTAATTGGATTGATTTAAGGATCATTAATCTCGTTTGAGACTAAGATCAACTTAAACGTTAAGGATACGTTAGTCTAATTTTATACTAAGATCTACTTAACGGGATCATTTAGATCCAACAAAAGAGCATTTGGGCTCTATTGTTTAGTTTAGGGACATTGCGGTCCAGTGGATTTAAGGACATCGTAGTCCATGGGGTTTAAAGACATCATAGTCTATAAAGTTTTTAGTTGTCAGGACCCACCACCTCTCTGAAGACGTTGAAGAATTACAACGACACATATCAGAGGTGTGAAGAGATGTACCCTTGAACCAATGTCAGTTGAGGGATCTGTAGTTGGATTGATTTAAGGATCGTTAATCTCATTTGAGATTAAGATCAACTTAAATGGTTGTTAAGGATGCGTTAGCCTAATTTTAGACTAAGATCTAATTAACAGGGTTTTTAGGATCATTTTGATCCAGCGAAAGAGCATTTGGGCTCTATCATTTTAGTTTAAGAACGTTACAGTCCATAAATTTAAGGACATCATAGTCCATGGAGTTTAAGGACATCATAGTCCATAGTTTAAAGACGTCATAGTCTGTAAAGTTTAAAGACATCATAGTTTATGAGTTTAAGGACCCCACAGTCCGTGGTAGTTTAGAGACATCATAGTCTGTAAAGTTTAAGGACATCATAGTCCATGAGTTTAAAGACCCCACGGTCCGTAAAATTTAAGGACATCATAGTCTAGTTTAAAAACGTCATAGTCTGTGTGGTTTTGGTTCAACCGTTTGGGGATGCACCAAAAGTTATCGGTTATTGGGACCCTCCATCTCTCTGAAGACGTTGAAGGATTACAACGACATATATCAGAGGTATGAAGAGATCTACCCTTGAACCAATATCCCGATTTAGGGAATGTGATAAACATCAGTTTAGATGTCATATGTTAGGAGAACACTAGTCATCTTTGGGACTAGGATTAGTTTGGGGAGACCTGAACATGAGGGCTCGGTTGATTGGTGACAAAAAGGGTCTTGGCTTCGGAAGACTTGGCTAATTTGAGCAAAGGTTGATTTCCTTTAGTCATCCCATAGTGCTAAGCACCGAATCAGTGTTAAGCACTGGACTTTAGAGGAGCTCACGTGTGAACACGTGAGGGGCCCCGAAGTGGGCATTGTTCCTTGAGTTTATTCCCTCATATATATATAAAAGTGTTGAGCACTTGGCTCACGTGTGAGCACGTGAAACACCCGAGGTGAGAACTGTTCTCTGGAATTTATTTCTCTTTCATTTATAAGTGCTAAGCACTTGGTTCATTAAACAGTCACGTTCAGAAACGTGAGGTGCCTTCAAAATGCGAGTGCTGTCTTTGGAATTTTCTCTCTCTTTTATACACAACTGTTTGGGGGTCACGTGGTGTGCCCCAAAATAGGGTTTATTCCCTTTTCTCTTTTATAAGTGCTGAGCACTTTTCAGGGGTCACGTGACTAGATCTTATTATTTCCCTTTTTCTTTCTCAAAGGTGCTCACGTGAGCTTTTATGTAGCTTTTGAATGCTAATGAATCATCATGCTGTTCTTCTATGGTTCCGAGGGATCAAGTTCTCTTTTTGTTCTTTGTACGGATTAAATTCTTTTTAAAGGGTTAAACCCTAGTCCCAGAGGAATTAAATTCCTATATGTTTTGTAAGAGTTAAACTCTTTTGGATTCAGTTTTTTCCCCTAGGCTTTGAATCTGCATGACAGAATCTTCCCGATGAGAATTAAATTCTCAACTTGTGGGGAGATCTGCTTCTGCAGATCTTAACCAGAGGAAGAACTAAGTTCTTTGAGAAGAGTTAAACTCTTGGTTTGAGAATTAAATTCTCTTTTTGTGGGAGCTTTTGGGAGGGGTTCCTCTATATTTGGAAAGAAAGATCATTGGTCGTTGGGGCCCACCACCTCTCCGACGACGCTGAGGGATTACAGCGCCATATATCGAAGGTATGGAGGGATGTATCCTTTGAACTATGTCCCACTTATCAGGAGGAAGAATATGTTGAAGCTTAAACTCCTAACTGCTGAAAAAGGCCTCTTTGCGTTCGCGCACGTGTGTTGCACGTGTTGGGCGCATATGCATCGCACGTGGCGGGCGCACGTGGCGCTTGCACATCATGGGAGGGCAGCTAAGGCCCTAACATGGAGAACTAAGCTCTTTTGAGAATTGAATTCTCCCACGTGCGTTGCACGTGGCGCGCATGTGACGGGCGCACGTGCATTGCACGTGGCGCACATGGCGCTTGCGCATAATGGGGGGAGCAAGCTCCTATGGAGAACTAATCTCCTTTGAGAATTGAATTCTCCCACGTACGTTGCACGTGTTTGGCTCACGTGTATTGCACGTGGCGCGCATGTGGTGAGCGTACGTGCATTGCACGTGGCGCACATGGCGCTTGCGCATATGCGCATTATGGGGGGAGTAAGCTTCTATGGAGAACTGATCTCCTTTGAGAATTGAATTCTCTACCTTTTCTAAGAGGTATCCCCTCTTATTTATATTGGAGTAGTAGAGAAAGGATCTCTCTTTTTCCCGATGTGGGACTAAAAATGCATCCCCCATGTAGTAGAGCATTACTTTAGATTACACGTGCGTAGCACATGTACTCATAACTTTTGATCCTGAATGAATTATGAGGCCCATAATATATCAAATCGAAGGATTTTTCGAGACGCTTTCGATACCATCAGAATTTAGTTGTTTCTCATTTGGGAGTTTGTCAAAATACAGCCCGGAAAATACTGGTTCGCATTTTCTTCCTTAGATTTCATGTGCGTAGCATATTTGCTCATAACTTTTGATCCCGGATGAATTATGAGGCCCATAATATATCAAATCGAAGGTTTTTTTTCGAGATGCTTTCTATACCATCAGAATTTAGCTGTTTCTCATTCGAAGTTTGTCAAAATACAGCTTGGAAAATACTGGTTCGCATTTTCTTAAACGTATCGCTGCCATTTGATACCTTGGGCTCTTTTGCGCAGAAATTTTTTGCGGGAACAAAGTAGCCATGGCACCTTAACCCCATTTTAATTAAGTTTTATCCAATTATTTAAATTATTAGCTATTTTATATAAGAGGTTTGAATTGTTGACTTGAGGAAGAGAGAGGGGGGGCATCATGAGGCATGGCAAGCATGCCATGCATTAAATGAGGAGAGAGAAGAGAGAGGCATGGCTCTACACTAAACTCACACCTCATTCCTTCATCCCTCACTCACATACACCCTCACTCTCATTTCCCTCACACTCTCACTCACTTATCATTTCTCCTTCTCGTATTTTTCTTCACTCTCACACTCTCTCAACTGAAACCTTAACCCAAAACCCTCATAAATCCTTACTACCCTTCACAAAACTTCACTTAAACTCCTCACAAGCCAAGATCAAGCCACTAGAACATGGAAAGCTAGGGTTTTGGAGAAAGTGTGGATTGGTAATGGCTCCTAACTGTTATTAGGTTGTTAAATTGTTTTGTTGCTTATTAGTTTCAGTTTAGAACGTTAAAGATATAGCTTTGTGCAAAATATCGTATTTCTAGGGTCATTTTGAGTCTCAGTAACCTGCTGTTATCCCGAGTGTTTACTGTGAAATCAAGCAGTGTAGTAGTGTAGTGCTAGTTTCCCTGAGTGTACACCAGTAACACGAGCCCAACCTGAGCGGTTTTGGCCGGCGAGATGGGGTCTTTTTCTGGCGAGCTCGGCCGAGGAGTGGACTGGGGTGTTGTAATTTTTAGGGTAGCTGTCTGCTGTTGTTCTGGGGTGTTTGGTACTGCTAAATTTTTATGTTTTTACAGTGGGTAAAATATGGGATCGATTAGCTAGTTTTTAGTGTTTCGACGACACGCGTTATGATATCCGACACGGTGTCCGACTCAGCTCTGTGCTTCGCGTGATTTCTGGACTTGGGTTGTTTTAGTGATGTCGCCACACACGTTAGCCACTAAGCGAACACTTGTGGGTTGTGGGAGTCGGTGCGTCGGTCTAACCGTAGTTTGTGCGTATTATTGGTCGATTTCTAAGTTTTGCCTTGCTATGTTTATGTGTTAATAAGATCGCAGGCGGGAACTTCAGACGCTGCGAAGAAAGGGAAGCAGGTTGTTGGATATACTTAGCTCGAGATCACCGGTGAGTAGATTTAACATCTATGGGAAAATCGCCCATATGGCGTTATGCGCCAGGGATTGATAAGATATTATAGCCGCATGTTTATATTCATATACATTGATTGTGCATGTGTACCATTGTTGCATACCCCATTTCCTGTTGCATAGGGATACAGTATCAATGAGACACAACACTGTTACTAACGGTTTATGTTGCACAAGCACTAAACCGTACGCCACACACACACCATTAGTAATTGCCATGACACTCACACTATAGAATTGCCATGGATAATACATTGTTTAGCTGCTTTATTATTAATATTGACATATGGATTATTGTTCTATTGCGCATATGAGATACATCGTGCATACATACTTACATGTATACACCCATACTTGCTATAGCTACCTATGCACCTTTAGATAATGTTGGATTTGATTTTGGAGAAATTGGGAACCGCATGATATATTTTAAAAATGGATTCATTTAAAAGAGCGGTTTTCCCTTGATATGCTCATATTACGGTTTTATTTGCATACATCATATTTCATGGATTTACGCATTGAGATATGGATTTCATGTGATTATAGATTTGAGAACCATGGTATTATTTCAAGAAAGTATGCATCGTTTTGAAAACCCACTTTGTCTTGATATGATATTTCAGTGCGTCCACTATGAGTTTTCTCGGTTCTGAGTTTGGTTTTCGAGACCCGATTCAAAGAATGGAGGAACCGTCTGCGGGTACATGGTGGACCCGGTATGGTACCCCGAGGCAAGAGAGAGATTTCGTGGGGATGATGATGAGCCTGGCAGAGGGACTACTACCTACCGGTGATTGGTTGGATCTGGCGGTTATCCGGAGGATACCGACCGGAGTCGAGAGATGGATATGGGCCGACCCGTACTGCCGAAGCCCGAAGGCCGATCCGGACAGACGGAGCCCGTGGGCCGATCCGGACTGACGGTGTTGCGCCACGGCAGCGCCCCGGCCTCGTACTCGAGGCCAAAATGCGGAATCAAAAATTTTCCTTACTCGGAAACCGGCGCTACCGCGGACAATGAAAAACCCGGATCGTAAACCATTAACCTATACTAGCTAACTAGAGATGGGGAGAGAGATATACCAAGCGATCCGTGTCCTTCGGTCTTCGTCTCCACTCCGATCTCCCGCGGAATCTCCGTCACCTCCTCGCTCGTCGGAAAGGGCACCACGTAGCCGGAATCTTTTACGGGCTCCCGCCTCTTGACCGAGGCAACTCGGGCGCGAAGTTGGCTAGCCGACGCGTCCAAGGCTTGCTATAGAATAGTGTAGTGAACTTGTCTCTTTAGGGTTCTTGAAGTTGCCATGATGGAGGAATCAAAGAATAGAAAAATGGTGCTTGCATTTTTCTAGCAAGAAAATGAGATCAAGAAGAAACTCTCAAGATGAAGCTCTCATTTTCTTTTTCTCTCTTCTTTTTCTCTCATGAAAACTTATCATCTTATCAAGTGAGAATGAGAATGGTGGAGCAAAGAAACATAATGCAAAGGGAGGTTAGTGTAGGAGAAAAAGAAAGGTGACCATATCCAAAGCTTCATGATAACAATCTTACATCAACTTAACATCCAATTCTAATCACAATCAATCCAAGAAAAGGTGATGGAAAAAGAATATAATGATGATGGAAAAGAATGGAATCTAAAGATGTTATCATAACAAATCCTTTTGCAAGAAAAACCTCCACAAAATGTTATTTGCAAACTTGCAAATAACACCCTCCATCGGAAAAGTCCGGCCGGGAAAGAACAAAGGAAAACCGGCCGGGACGGAATGCAAACTGGCAACTCCAGAAAACTGGTCCCGTAATAAATTACAGGAAAACCCCAATACTGTGCATACACACCCGCATCTGTATTCCGACTGAACACAAATGCAAAGAGACAAAACTACACTACCAAAAACTAGAATCCGGCTTAAGCCAAAGCCGGCTAGTAAAAACTGTCCGATCACGATCCGTGCAATACCGCACGTATCTGATCGAACCCTGCCATATCTCCATACGGCCTCTACAGCGTTTCGCCCGAAACTTGAGTAACTGAGTGTGGTGGACTCTAAAGACTCGTCAATACCTTAGCTGTGGATTTAACCACTAGCACGTCAGAGGTATAAGCCAATACGTGACGGGCCACCAGGTATTGACCATATGGGACGTCGATGAGGAAGCTCACCCCGACACCCAACTGAGCCTGTCAGTGACAATATCCGTACAGTCCGGTCCGTTCGTCTATGAGTATCGCATGGCGGGCCTAGGGGGTTGGTAAAAGTCAGACCCCCAAAAGCGGTACAAGTCGTGTCGGAGCGTAGCCCAGAACGCCCTGAGATACTACTGGAATACCTACCAGTAAATCTCCTGCCTCGGCCGAGGGCTTTGCGTAATGGCTCTCCTAGACACAGCGCGACCTCACCCCCAATACCGGGAGAGACGAACCCCTGCAGATCCGCTCACTGCCTCCATGTGGCTCGGGACTGTACCCAACTAAAACCTGTTTGCACGACTCCTTTGAGCCGTGGTAGGGTAGTAATCAAAGCACAGTGGGAACTCACATGAGACAAATGACGATCTCAGGTCGATGAACTAACCTGTACACATGTCACCAGGGAACTGCTATCTGACATCTGGTATAAGACCAACTAGCAGGTTCCCAGCGAGTCCTGTCCGGTGTACTCATAACCCAATGAGCACCTGTATACATCTTAGGTGAACCAACTGACACCAGTGGCTTGTGAGACCGGCCACCGCCCCTCGTCGGGGTCTCGACTGTATACACTAGTCTACTAACGGAGTATCGATGCCCTGTCTCGAAACTCCTACGACTAGGGACCTATTAAGGATGTGCTTATAGACCACCAGCTCCCACGTATATGATCGCCATCATACTGCTGGCAGTCAAACAAGAATCCTAGGGGCTCTATCAACGTGTAATAGCGACATGTCAGGTCACCTAAAGCAGTACACGATGATAAAGATAAACCAGATAGCATACTATCATCTCGAGTAAGACTGTCCTACCGGGATAGGTCCTCCCTCAATCATTGCAATCACGTGCCTGTGATCCAATAATTGACTCTGAGGGCACTAACTCCAACAATCTCCCACTTGCACTCAAGGCTAATTATTGCGATGTCGCATACTCACAGCCCGTGTGATACCGAACATCCAACTCCTCTACTAGTCAGTCTCACAAAACCCGTTTGCGAAACTATTGCGTTCGAGGAATAGCCTCAGTGAGTGGATCCGCTGTGATGTTTCTTTCTATGTCTCTCTATATCTCAAGTTCGCGGAGAAAGCCATCTCCCGAAATGAGCAATACCTGTCTTAAAATGTCTGGATGTCTGATGGGACCTAGCTCATAAATGAACTCCAAATCCAAACTTCTTAGACTGTATCATCAACCGAACTTAATCAGTATCCTGCGCCATGCCTCCCTCAGTATTGCCTTGGACCACCTGTCCAAAATACTGCCCCTCGTCAGAGAGATAACTATAACTCTGACAACCTCCTTGTCGTCCATGTCACTTTGGAAGCCTGGAGTGATAACCGTCTCCTAAAAGAGGCAGCCGTTATCATATCCCTAGAACATTCACTTATGTTCTAAAACTGCTTCCGACTGTTCCTCCAGGATTGGATCAATATCAACTTATTGCATCTAGTGCAAGAACAACATCTGGTGTGGTACTTGACATCTCATGATTGACTCAATTGCCTAAGCAAGTGATCTGTCAATCATGCATATCCCTCTCCCCTTTAGTCTGTAAGACACCTTTAGAGAGGGTGACTCCATTACCTGCGGGTACACTACCATGCCAGGAGTCGTCCATTCTAAATACTTATAGAATGCTGTCAAGGTACCCTGATTGGGAAACCACCCAAATCTAGATCTAAAACCATAGGTCTAGTAACCAGTATGTTTGATATAATATCCAAGTCCCATGTGGAGAAAACACTGTGTGACGACCAAAGTATAACCGATCGTAGTATAGGAATATCACTTCCTACTACCTTCTCAACAGATCCATCCCCTATTCTGATGACGTCAAACCCATGACTGTCACATCAGAAACAGATGATCTATCTCCGCTGTATCTGCTTTAGTCTATAAATAGACATAAGCCTGATGTCCACCAATGCTTCCGCTGCTCCCACTGACTATGACAACCCTCTGGCAGAGTCATATAGACGTGCAGTTCCAAAGCTAGTTTAGAACGACGCTATACTCATTCTCCTGCCGGGTCTCGCAGCCTGGAACAATCAGCAATGGTAAGTGTGGGTAAACAAGAACTTCCCTGTCACCGTCCTTGAGGCTACCGGAGTACCTCTCGGGTGCCTGAAGTTACCCACCGTATCTGCGGAGTGGCCAATGGAATGTCAATACAGATTGAATCTTTAGGTTCCTTATCAAATCTTCAGTAATCGTTTGTGGTTCTGGAATCACTTCCAGTTCTACCATACTCCCACTGCTGGTTTTGAAAAAATCCATTTTTAATAAAACTGTGGCGAGTCAAGAACAATATTTCTATTGATCTGCCAGATGGTAGAAAGTCAACCCTCGTCATAGCCTGGGTCAACCCACAAACAGCCATTACAGAAACGTGCCTTGAGTTATCCGGAGTCTGGTTTTAAGCATAAGCCGGACAACTCCCTGTACCTTAACATCGTTAAGATATGAACTGTTCTATATCCAATATAGAAACAGAGGCACTGATTCAATTGAACCAGATTCAAATCATGCAGCTGTCTCCAGTGCATGTCAACTAAATGGAAGGAGGTCGATCAGCGTTACTCAACTTAGGAATGCTTCCAATTATGAGTAACCTGAAAGAGAAGCAATCTGTCTTCATCATTACTATCAACTGAATATCATACACAAGTATCTACATCTTCAATCTCTTTGAAGAATCCCGATACTTGCTACACCTGGTACTCTACTCTATTCAAATACCTATAACTCCTCAAAACTTAGACCCTGTGTTTCCATGAAACACATGTCTAAGAACTAGAGAAGTTAAAAGTAAACAGAATATAGTATGAGAACCAACCCCTCTGTCCTAATGGACACTGGACAGCATACAATACTCTGTATAAGTCCGCTGAGTCTAACAACTCTTTCACTGTGTGTCGTAGGTTGAAAACTGTACTTATGGTTAAGAAGAATTACACCGCTGTTTAATGCTCCTTACCTAACCATCCACTGATATAGGTAAATGTCATCGACATAATATCAAAAGGCATATCTCACTCTATGAAAATAGACGTACAGATATAACAATTTGAAATTGGTGCACAACAGCGGATATTCAAAACCAAATATTTGCCGACCGGCAAACAACCCAGGTGACTTCCTCAAATATCACCGATTGCAACGAATCCCGATATAATGAGGATGATCACCCAATTCCCAATAACTTACTCCCACTCATCATCTGTAAAACCATACAGATGTGAGAATCATACCTGGTAAATACATACCCTGGAGTAAGTGTCTAATCGGGAAATCAGTTTTCTTTTAACAGTACACAGTGAAACTGAAATATTGTAATGTTTCAATGGGGTATCCTGGTATTCCTAGTAATGCCTCTACCATTATCCAGATTCACAACTATAACCGTATAATTCTTTGCCACCTCTCCAAATCCCTTTATATGTCTTTAGTCAATACCGTCTGCACACCCCTTTAGGCCAAATGGTTTTCTTCTTTCCCTACCGTTCGGCACCAGCCTATGGTTTGGAAGAAGACTATCCGAAAGGCATAAAGGGTGTACTGTCCTAATCCTAGGAGCACTTGCAATGCGAGAGAAGGTGAAGATAAAAGACACCTGAATGTACTTTATTCCTATTTCTCCTGAACCAGGATCCATCCCCGAACTGGAACAATTTCCTTTCGAGTTCGTATATAACCATACGATGGATTATCCAATAAAATGGGATCTTCGTAGTGATACGGAGTGTCCTGGAGAAATACAAAGGTGATTTAGAATTGGCGAAGAAATACTTGGTTTGGTCGTGAATAGTAGTCGCAACTTACTTTGCCCTCTTACTAATCCCTTGCTTTGTCTTAACTTAATACCTTCTGCACACCATCGTTATGCTAATTGGTTTTCTTCATTCCCTACCCGTCGGCACCAGCCTATGGTTTGGAAGAAGACTATCCAATTTGCGTAATAGGTGTACTACTCCTAAACCAAGGAGTACTCGCAACCTGAGAGAAGGTGAAAAGAAAAGACAACTGAATAAACCTATTCGTTTTCTCCAGAACCAGAAACCATCCTCGAAGTCCTTCGAGTTCGTATCTAACCATACGATGGTTTTGTCCAATGGAAGTGGACGTTCGTAATAATACGGGGTGTCCTGGAGAAAAGGGTAAAAGTAGGAGTGGCAATGAGGTCTGCAACTCTGACAATCCAAAAGCCAGTGTTAAGAAGGTTCGGTCAACTTGGTCACTGAGTCATAGTCCAGGGTCGGGTCAATGGTCGCTGCCAGAGAGAGAGAAAAGAAACACTCAGCGTGCACTCTAACCTAGATCAGAATGGTTATCACTTTGTCTAATCTGGAAACCTCCCACTGTACCTCAAATTCTCCTCCAAACCTAAAAGAAGAATTAGTCGGGATCACCCGAGGAGTAAACCAACTCATCAGTGGAAATCGGGATCCAACTATCATCGCATGATAACTTGACGGAATCCACTCAAGTCACCACACTCCAGAAGGTATGCGCATGCCTGGCAAGTTTCAGTTCTTTTGAAACTCCCGATGAAAGTTTTACCCCTAGGACCCAAGTGACCTTGACACAGTCAACAAATCAAAGAGTCCTAGTCAAGTTCAACCCGTCATTATCCCGGATTGCATTAAACCCACCCGTACGAGCCCTTGACACAGTCAACAAGGCCGCACGACTGTCCTAACCAATCCCATTAATATGCTGCAAACAAACACTACTTAGCTACCGCACACTACGCCTTGACACAGTCAACAAACGCAGCACGAATACTAAGTAATACTTGTAAGAAATGACGGAGGGCTACGTCTAGTTTTTGGCGAAAAACTTTTAACGTAATGAACTTGATATCGTTGAAGGAACTGCATAGCCTTTTATAAAAATATAGTGACGAAAACCTTTGCTAAAGAGGTCACTCCCGGTGAAGGGATCTCGGCTCTTTCCCCGTAGAATGAGGTGCAGGATATTCCAACTGAATACCACGATGCAAAGCAAAAGTAATCGGCTATAGTGAAGTTAATGCCCTGACGCAAACTTCTGTCCAAGGGGTCACTCCCGGTGAAGGGATCTCGGCCCTTGCCTCGTCGACTGAGGAGCAGGATATTCCAAATGAATACCACGATGCAAAACAAAAGTGAACGTCCTTGCAATAACAGCTTTTTGAAAAATGTTCCAACAACATCAGATTAGGTTTGTTTATCTTGCATTGATCCGAATCAACGCAGTCCCATCAATTGATCACACCACAAAGAACGAAAATATACTGACGTACGTATATGCCATCCACATTCGCCACTGGGTCCCGTCATCACCCGTTAAGTTAGCTAACTAACGGCAGAGCGGGGACTGGACTAGCGCGGATGTAAAACATATACAACGTCTACTAATATATATACCAATATATAGTATTTCGCTCAAGGCGTGAATGAAAAGCAACATCACAGAAATGTACAGCATCACAGAACAATACAGATATCTGGAAACCCCGGGTTTCACAGAGCCGCTGCTGAAACCCGACGTTCCCCTGGTCGTGTGGATAGCCTGTGCAATAAAATCCTAGACCCCTACGGTCGCGGCAAGTCACCCGCCAAAACCTGAAGCGAGGCAGCCCCCTTCAGCTCCGTGAATGGACCACCCAGCACTCCACGGAATCCGGCAACTTGGGCACCCCTCCTGGGTCAACCTGTACCCCCTACGAGTGCGGCGAATAGCCCGCCAATCCTGGACTGAAGCCCCTCCGTCTCAATGCCCTGAGATGCGGGCCCGTTGCCCTCCAGAACCCGGCTATCCGTGCACCCCTCCGCGGGGTAATCCTAGTACAGAAAGTAAAATATACATACACCGGGTACATCGACCGCAACCAGGTCGTGCCCCAAAAAAATAATACAAACAGGCAGTGACGGCAGTCCACATGTCGGACGCTCGCCCCGCAATATCAAATGTACATAAAACACCAAAACTGTACTAGCATTGCAACCAGGCTATCCCCACGACCGATCCGCAACATCACAGCATACACATAGAACATCAACGTGAAAGTCACGTTCGCAAATCCGTCTAACCGGGCTATAGCAGTTAGACAGGATTTACCGATCGAGTGACATTCACGGTCGCAGATATAATGTAAATACTGTGAAATAATGTGTTTCAAATATCCGATCGATCAAACAATTAACAAGCGGGCCCCAAACCAATACTGTAGCAGTTACAGAAAACCTGGGCCCAAATTTAATATCCCAAAACCCTCAAAATTAGCCCAAAAGCCCACTGTAAAATTTTCACAGTGTGAGCACAGTAGACTGCGGCGGAAGCGCGGCCCAAAGTGGGGTTTGGCCGCTCTTCCGCGGTCAACTGTACGACTGACACTGTCGAATTTTTACAGTGGTCTTAGAATTTCGTGCACATTATTTTTCTGTAACCTGAAAAATTTTTAGACACCAAAAAATTCCAACAGAAAACTGATGTGAACAAAATACGGGTTTTTGAGATTTTGGACGATCGGATAAGTAAAACGCATTAGAACAAGCTAGGTAAGGTTAATGGCGTGGCTCTGATACCATGTTGCGCCACGGCAGCGCCCCGGCCTCGTACTCGAGGCCAAAATGCGGAATCAAAAATTTTCCTTACTCGGAAACCGGCGCTACCGCGGACAATGAAAAACCCGGATCGTAAACCATTAACCTATACTAGCTAACTAGAGATGGGGAGAGAGATATACCAAGCGATCCGTGTCCTTCGGTCTTCGTCTCCACTCCGATCTCCCGCGGAATCTCCGTCACCTCCTCGCTCGTCGGAAAGGGCACCACGTAGCCGGAATCTTTTACGGGCTCCCGCCTCTTGACCGAGGCAACTCGGGCGCGAAGTTGGCTAGCCGACGCGTCCAAGGCTTGCTATAGAATAGTGTAGTGAACTTGTCTCTTTAGGGTTCTTGAAGTTGCCATGATGGAGGAATCAAAGAATAGAAAAATGGTGCTTGCATTTTTCTAGCAAGAAAATGAGATCAAGAAGAAACTCTCAAGATGAAGCTCTCATTTTCTTTTTCTCTCTTCTTTTTCTCTCATGAAAACTTATCATCTTATCAAGTGAGAATGAGAATGGTGGAGCAAAGAAACATAATGCAAAGGGAGGTTAGTGTAGGAGAAAAAGAAAGGTGACCATATCCAAAGCTTCATGATAACAATCTTACATCAACTTAACATCCAATTCTAATCACAATCAATCCAAGAAAAGGTGATGGAAAAAGAATATAATGATGATGGAAAAGAATGGAATCTAAAGATGTTATCATAACAAATCCTTTTGCAAGAAAAACCTCCACAAAATGTTATTTGCAAACTTGCAAATAACACCCTCCATCGGAAAAGTCCGGCCGGGAAAGAACAAAGGAAAACCGGCCGGGACGGAATGCAAACTGGCAACTCCAGAAAACTGGTCCCGTAATAAATTACAGGAAAACCCCAATACTGTGCATACACACCCGCATCTGTATTCCGACTGAACACAAATGCAAAGAGACAAAACTACACTACCAAAAACTAGAATCCGGCTTAAGCCAAAGCCGGCTAGTAAAAACTGTCCGATCACGATCCGTGCAATACCGCACGTATCTGATCGAACCCTGCCATATCTCCATACGGCCTCTACAGCGTTTCGCCCGAAACTTGAGTAACTGAGTGTGGTGGACTCTAAAGACTCGTCAATACCTTGGCTGTGGATTTAACCACTAGCACGTCAGAGGTATAAGCCAATACGTGACGGGCCACCAGGTATTGACCATATGGGACGTCGATGAGGAAGCTCACCCCGACACCCAACTGAGCCTGTCAGTGACAATATCCGTACAGTCCGGTCCGTTCGTCTATGAGTATCGCATGGCGGGCCTAGGGGGTTGGTAAAAGTCAGACCCCCAAAAGCGGTACAAGTCGTGTCGGAGCGTAGCCCAGAACGCCCTGAGATACTACTGGAATACCTACCAGTAAATCTCCTGCCTCGGCCGAGGGCTTTGCGTAATGGCTCTCCTAGACACAGCGCGACCTCACCCCCAATACCGGGAGAGACGAACCCCTGCAGATCCGCTCACTGCCTCCATGTGGCTCGGGACTGTACCCAACTAAAACCTGTTTGCACGACTCCTTTGAGCCGTGGTAGGGTAGTAATCAAAGCACAGTGGGAACTCACATGAGACAAATGACGATCTCAGGTCGATGAACTAACCTGTACACATGTCACCAGGGAACTGCTATCTGACATCTGGTATAAGACCAACTAGCAGGTTCCCAGCGAGTCCTGTCCGGTGTACTCATAACCCAATGAGCACCTGTATACATCTTAGGTGAACCAACTGACACCAGTGGCTTGTGAGACCGGCCACCGCCCCTCGTCGGGGTCTCGACTGTATACACTAGTCTACTAACGGAGTATCGATGCCCTGTCTCGAAACTCCTACGACTAGGGACCTATTAAGGATGTGCTTATAGACCACCAGCTCCCACGTATATGATCGCCATCATACTGCTGGCAGTCAAGCAAGAATCCTAGGGGCTCTATCAACGTGTAATAGCGACATGTCAGGTCACCTAAAGCAGTACACGATGATAAAGATAAACCAGATAGCATACTATCATCTCGAGTAAGACTGTCCTACCGGGATAGGTCCTCCCTCAATCATTGCAATCACGTGCCTGTGATCCAATAATTGACTCTGAGGGCACTAACTCCAACAGACGGAGCCCCATATATATGGATTTGCATGTCGATATTAGACACGAGTATTTCATGATGTTTTCGAGTGCCGATATTGGGCACTCAGGTTGCATGAGATTTACAGGATATGAGGGCCGATCAGAGTGACGGCACCTGAGTTATTGGGATTTAGGGTGTCGTTGATGGACACCGGATTTTTTTCCACGATGACGACTCATTGATGTGACATGTTTTATCCCATACTCAGCATTCATTGATATGCACTGCTTCATGTATTTGTAGTACCTGATAATGTACTTTCATGATTGTTACATATCCATATCAGTATATTAATACTATCAGATTGCATGTGGTAGAGTATCGCAGTACGTGCATACCTGCGATTACTTATATGATGTTACTTACTATTCTCGAGTTGGCAACTCACCTCCGTTGTGCCACAGTGTTTTGCAGGTTGACCCTTAGAGTAGTCACGGTAAGGCTATCTCCTTGTATCTTTTTGCAGCGGATACCGCTACGGTTGGCTGTGAGCCATTTTGCTGTAGGTGGGTTGCGGTTATCCAATTTTATATTTCATTGTACACCTTATTATATCTAGTACTCTCCATCTATCATTTCATGTATTGACTTAGAGACGAGTTGTGAGAACGATATTGTATTTTATTTTGTAACTCTGGATGTCGAGCTCGTGTGAGCCGACTTTTATTATGCAGTTTTATCTTTTATGTTGTTTTTCACTTATATTGTCCATTTCTTTGCTACGGCGTCGTATATATCTGCTTGAGGTGGTTGTTTCCGCCTTTGGGCGTGATTTGCTCCCGTTTGGGGATGCTTTATTTATATCTTATGTTTGTACCCGTTTCGGAGCTGGTTTTTACAAAGGAGGTGCTGCGAAATTTTTAAGTAAATAAATTTAAACTTTAAGGATTTTTAGTTGAGATTTCCAAACGTTTTTAACAATTTTTTTTATCACTTACGACTTTTGATGGTTTAGATTTCTGGGTTTTCAGCTTACTTAAATTGCGTTACGCCTGTAGACGTTACGTGGTCTAAATAACAGTCACGTGCCAAATTTTGGGTCGTGACATTGGCACAGATGCTATTCTTGGCTATGATATCTGGCATATGGATGAGTATAACGTCTTTCCAAATGGGAATTTGGAAGTGTACGTGTATATAACTCTGCCAAAGGGTTATCGTAGTTGGTAGGAGTAGCGAAAGGTGTGCAAGTTGCTTATGTCTATTCGTAGCCTAAAACATGGATAGCAGAGACAGATCATCTGTTTTGATGTGGCAATCAAGGTGATTTATTTCATCAAAACAATAGATGAACCTAGTAAGAAGGATGTAGAGAGTACTGTCCTGGATTTGGATAACATACTCCATATAGGAAGTGATGTTCATATACTACAATCGGTCAGATTTTGGTTGTCACATAGTATTTTCTCCACACTGGATATGGATAATATATCAGGAATTCTGGTGACTAGCTCTGGGTTTAGAAAGTTCCCCAATCAGGTACTTAGACAGCATTCTAAAAGTATTTTAGAATGAATGACTTCTGGCAGGTGATGTACCCGCAAGTGATGGAGTCACCCTCTCTAAAGAGATGTCTTCTAGACTGATGAGCAGAGGGACTATCATGAATGACATATCATTTGCTTAGGCAATTGAGTCAATCATGCAATGTCTTATACAAAACCAGATAGATAATATATCAGGGATTCTGGTTTTAGATCTAGATTTGGGAAGTTTCCCAATCGGGTACTTAGACAGCATTCTAAAAGTATTTTCGAATGGACAACTCCTAGCATGGTGGTGTGCTCATAGGTGATGGAGTCACCCTCTCTAAAGAGATGTCTTTTAGACTAATGAGGAGAGAAACTAGCATGAATGACATATCATTTTCTTAGGCAATTGAGTCAATCATATAATGTCTTGTACAACACCAGATATTGCTTTTGCACTAGTTGCAATAAGCATATATTAATCCAATCCTGGAGAAACAAAGAGATGCTATTATAAGCATAAGAGGATGTTCTTGGAATAGGGTAACGGCAGCCTCTTTTGGGAGGCGGTTATCCATTCATGCTTCCAAGGTGACCTGGATGACGGAGATGCTGTCAGATTTTTGAGTTTAGTCTCTTCTGAGAATTAGTATATTGGATAGTGTTTCAATAGGGATACTAAGGTAATCATGGTGCAGGATACTGGTTATGACTTTACAGAGGATACAACCCAAGAAGTTTGTCGGATGAGGTTGTTCATTTATGAACTTGGTCCCATCAAATATCCAGACAAATTCTTGAGACGGGATATCGCTCATTTTGGGAGATTGTTGATCTCCGCAAGGTTGAGTAATGGAGAGATGAAATTGGAACATTGTAGCAGATCCACTCACTGAGGCTATTTCTCGAACACATTAAGTTTCATAAACATATTTTATGAAACTGATTAATAGAGAAATTGGGTATTCGTTAGCACACGAGCTGTGGGTACCCGATACCGCAATAATTGGTTTTAAGTGCAAGTGGGATATTGTTGGATATAGTGCCCTCAAAACAATTATTGTGATTGCAAGTAGGCAATTATGATAATTGAACAAGGACCTATACAGGTATAACACTCTTACTCGAGATGATAGTATGCTATCTGATTTGTCTTCATCATTGATGAAGCCCGTAGGATTGTTGCTTGACAACCAGTATTATGATGGCGATCATATATGTGGGAGCTGAGTTGTCCATAAGCATATCCTTAAATGTCCCTAGTCGTCGGAGTATCAAGACTGGATATCGATATTCCCGAATAGACTAGTTTATACGTTTCTAGACCCCGACGAGGGGCGGTGGCCGGTCTCACAAGCCATTGGTGTTGTGTCACCTATGATAATATACAGGTGCTTACTGGCGGTGAGTACACCGGACGGACTCGCCGAGAACTTCTAGATGGTATGATATCTATCGTCAGATGGAAGTTCTCAAATGGCATGAGTACAGATTAGTTTTTTGACCTGAAATCGTCATTTGTCTCGTATGAGTTCCCACTGTACTTTGATTTCTGCCCTACCATGGCTCAAAGGATTCGTGCAAACATATTTTAGTTGGGTACAGTCCCGAGCCATATGGAGGCAGCGATCGATTGTCAGGAATCCATCTCTCCTGATATTAGGAGTCGATGCCGTGCTGTGTTCAGTTGGCTATCACTAGAAATCTGTGGCCACGGTGGATGGGATTTACTGATAGTTGATCAATAGTATCTCTATTAGTGACAAGCTTGACTCAGACATGACTTATCGGGTTGGTAAGGGTCTGACGTTATCCACCCCCTAGACCCGATATGCGATACTCTTTGATGAAGAGACCGGACTGTACGGAGATTGTCATATTCAGGCCCAGTAGGGTAAGAACGTACTTGTTTGACGACCCTCCTTTCGGCAACTATCTAGGTGGCCGTTATGTACAGCTAGTGCCGCTGACGTGCTTGTGGTTAAACCCACCGCCAGCGTATTGTCGAGTCTTTAGAGTCCCACACATAAGGTTTTCCTGGTTCAGGTGATAGATGTAGGAGCCGTACGTTGGTACGTGCAGGGGTCCGATTAAATACGTGTACTGGATACACGGAGTTTAATTGGACGGTTGATAATACTAGCCGGCTTAGGATTAAGCCGGATTATTAAATTAGGTTTTAATTTAATAATATATATATATATATATATATTGATATATATATTTTAGTATTATTGTTCACTATTTATTTTCTCTCTTTGGTGCTATCCGTATTTTTATACGGATACACATATATATAGCGATAAATATACCGGGTAAAGTATTCCGTATTTATATGGGAATGCTTTTAGAATAAGAATATCTCATATTTTATTTTCCTTTTTAGAAAATCAAATGGGAAATGAGGTGGAAAGTGAGGATACATGAAGCATGCTTATACATGAGTATGGTTTGGCATTTAATGTTGTAATCATTTATTGGGTTCACTGTTGAACTATGGTTGATAAATGTAAAGCCATTCATTCTTTCTAATGATTTTTTCATTCTAGCTTCTTGAGTGCATGCTTAATGGTTAACACTTGGCCATTCTCCTCACCTCTTCTCCTTCTTCTTCCTCTTGCTCACTTGAGCTTGAGAAAATGAGAGAAAATTTTTAGTGGAAAAATTCCTACATCACCCACCATCCATCCTTAGCAAGTTTGGATCGTCGGTCCGAACCTCTTTCGATTTCCCTCGGGTGGATCTTCTTCGGCGAGGGTGGTCGACTTTCGAGCGCGATCCCGGCAGTTATGAGCTTGGAGGGGTTTTCCACAATTGGATGGACACACGTCGAAGGTTGTAATTTCTTACCCTTTGCGTGTTTTAGTTTGCTAATTTAGGTGGATGGATCATATCCTGGGTTACGGGTGTTTGGTGCCCGTGTAAAGTTTTTGTTTTCTCTTCCGCCTCGGCCGTGGCTTCCGCAGCGCGGGCACCAAACTCCAACAATTATAACATGGGCCAGGTATTCCATTGGGGTACCCACTAGGACTAAGGTTAAAGATAATCTAAAATATAATTATATGACATATATCTTTACAATATTTTAACCATAATCTTTCACAATTAATTTATTTTCCATACAATAAATTATCATGATCAATAATACCCATAACAAAAAAATCTATGATAATCCAAACCATGCAATTTATCAATAAATCACATAACATGATAATAAAATATCATGGCACACAATTCCATCCGTTAATCAAATAATTTTAAACAACCATAAAATTAATTATCATAAATTTATTCAATCAAATTATCGTACGATGGTTCTATAGTGTTACCGTGGTCTATAGTGTTACGGTGGGTTACTTTGGGGTTGATGAGGTTACACTATGGTTACGCTTAACTCAAGCTCAAATTCGAGTTAAGTTGTCATATGGTTGTATTAAGTTAACAAATATGTTTTAAACGGCTGTCAAAAACCTCTTGGAAAATTTTCATGCAGTATATATATAGTTTCATGTTATATCTAATTAGCTCATACATATTACAGGCAATTACATACATAACGCATAAAAGTTAGATATATCACTCCACTATACGGATACCGCAGGCAGATTTTTTTTTTTTTGATAACTGAAAACGTTTTCAAGGGTTGTTAGAGAACTGCTTCAGGCCCGGGGTTTTTTATTAGCTGGATAACTTGCATGGAGGGTTTTGACAATTTCCCCCAAAAAGGTAAATTGTCAAAACCCACAAGCACCTTTTTCCGTTGTCAGAAAACCCCCGGCCTCGAAACAATAGTTAAAACCCTCCAAAAAGAAGTTTTTAGTTGTCATAAAAACCCTTACCTGTGATATCTAGCGATTTCCTGCTATATCCAGTATCCAAGCAGTCGACGGTGATATCTAAACAACTGCCTGTGATATCTAAACCGTTTTCTACGATATCTATATGGTTTGTTTGTATTGGTTAGACATAGCAAGCAATATAGACAGTGCAGAAATTTTTTTCTGAAATTTTGACTATCAGTTCGAGTCCAGTGGTTTTTAACGGCTGATAAAAATGCTTGGGAATTTCTTTTGATAATTTACCCAAAAAAAGTGGATGATGCAGCAATAGCCAGCCACACCCGTCCATTATCCCTTGTCCAAATCCACATCCCATTTTCCCATGTCCTGCTGCTGCGGCGGCGACGGCGACGGCGACGGCGGCTCCGACGGCTCTCTACTCCTCCTTCGCCACCAGCTCCTCCCCCAAAACGCCCAAACCCTAGAAACCCTATCTCTGATGAACTCCAGCTTCGCCCCGCTCGCATCTCAAGACATCCTCCGCTCGATCCTCGAGCGCCTCCCGTCGCCGGACCTCGCCCGCGCCGCCTGCGTCTGCCGCCTCTGGCGCTCCGTCGCTGGCGACCGCGGCCTGGTAGAAGAAGCCTTCAGGAAGCCATGGCGCGTCAGGCGCGTGATCGGCGATCCGACCTCGAGCGCGTTCTGGAGGTGCAACGGGATCGATCGGTTCGCGATCTCGCATCGGATTCAGAGGGGGGATACTGTGGCTGGGCTCGCCCTCAAGTATTCAGTTCAGGTGATTTCATCAGAATTTGATTCTGAATTTCATTAAGCTCATAATCATGATTATCTGAGATTTTTGCATAAGCTAGAAATGGAAAATGATATATTTGCTATAGGGAACAAAGGAATTAAATTCAAACTCCAAAAGAGCTTATAAAATTCCCTTATTTCACCAAATCCGTTTATGAATTCTGGGGTATGTTGGGTCAATTCATAACGGTGATGGGGTGTGTGATGGGTCTTGTCAAGGAGAAATTATTTAGTGCTCCGGGTGTAATACACTCGGCCAGGAGAGAGAGAGAGAGGAAGAGATGGAGAACCCTTCGGGCAGTTAGGTGGGCCCATGTTCTTATTTCTTTCTCTCTTATGATCAAGACACATAGCAGGCACACCTAATAATATTCCCTTATCGAGGGGTTTTGGTGATGGATTTTACCGTAGCGGTTTTTGGGCAAGACGGATAAACCACTAGTGTGGTTTTGGTGAAATAAGCCAATAAAATTTAGTCATATCTCATTATTTGATGGTTATTTCAGCTATGTGTGCACAATACCCGATCAATGATGTGCTAGAACAAATTTCCAAATTCTACAAGATTGGAATTACATTTAATGACGAGGCACAAATAAAATTTGGCAATATCTCTTTGTCGAAACGCTTGAAAATATTTGGACTTTGCGAGCATGAGAGTTTTGTTTTGTTTTGGTATGGAAAATTTTGGGAATGTCAACTGGCCATTTTATTTCGTCAAAAAGGTTTGACGGTTAGATTATGGAAAGTCCCTAATTAGTTAATAGGTTTATCGGCTTGACACTTATTAAGAGAGGATTGGCATCATAGGCAACAAATCAATTGAACTTTGTCAATCTTTCATTAGGCCTTACTTCTTAGCAGACCCAGTATTAATTTAAAGAGGCTTCGTTGATGATGATTACGATGATGATGATAACGACAACGAGCATGCACATTTCTTTTTATTGTGGCATATCAGCTTTTCTAATTTCTGCATACTCCCACTTTTGAGCCCCTTGTAACTGTTTCCTTTTCATTTTGAAAAAGTTTTGTAACTATTTTGTGCAATTTCATGTGCGTCCTATTATATCAACTTTTTCTTTTTGGCAAATCCGGAACATCCAGCATTTGGAGATGCATTGAATACTGAACCTTCTTGGATCTGAAATTATAATGCTAAACAAGTATTGCAAACTTAGTACTTTGCATCAATTTTCCAGAAGGATATGATTTCGACTTGCATATATCGTCAATATCGATGCATGTTAGTATGCTACAATAGTGCCGTACAAATCTAAAATGTGCCTCACTTGCAAAGCCTAATGCAACTTACCTTCATAATAAATATGAAACAGTGAATGAGTTTTGAATGTGATAAATTGAGCCTTCATCTAAAAAGTAATTATCCATTGCTAGTGTAAATTTGATTGAAGCATGATTTCAGATTGTTTTAGCCTACATGGGGCTTTCTTAAATCTATGTACTGTTCCGTTAGCTCAAGCTTTGTAAAATAGCTAGGGGAAGTTCCATATACTATTGACTTTTGATGAAATCATACATCAAGTGGTTGAAATGGACAACCCTCAATAGTTGCAAGAGATACAAGAACCCGAAATTGAGTTCATGGCTGCAGTGGTGGTAAAGGTATCCTGATCGATTCCAAATGATTTGCTCCTTTTGCTATTTTACCTGTTGTAAATCTCTCTTTTTAGCCATCATTCTTTTACTTACTGATAAAATTCTCGCCTTTATGAAGTACTGATGTACCTAGAAAACTTGACAAGATAAAGTGCATGATTTAGGAAATTTGTAGACCTTTAGTATATTCACCTCTTTATATAAGTTTCCTAAAGTGCATCTGTAAGTCCACGTTGCTCACCCCGGTTCTTACGGGGAGGCGGAAACGACGAAAAACGATTTTTGGACGCAAGGCAACATGGACTCAAAAGCAAGGATCTGGGCTAAACGAGAAACTAGCAAACAAGTAGAGGCTTTAACTACTATGCTGTAGAAAATATACCTACGGAACCGGTCCTTCGGGTCCTCTCTCCGCTGTCCGGCTCGTCCATCCAAGCTCCGAGGGTCGATCCGGATCTTGGTCACCTCCGCGGCCTTCTTGAGTCGAAGACGATCCACTCGAGAGTTGTATACTAAGCTCCACCTCAAGCCGAGGCAACTAGGGTAACGAGATCGCTAATCTAGATGCTCTAGGTTGTGTAGAAGAGAAAGATGGAAGTGTTTGTCTATGTGGATTCTTTTTCTCTTAACACATGAGATCAAAAGAATTATCAAGAGGAGGAAGATGAAGGAGAAACTTTAGCAACCATGGAGCTTTTCTTTTCTTCTCACTTCAAGAGAGAGAATGAGAAGAGAATAATGAAAAAGATTAACTAAAGCAAATGAACCATGGTTGCAATAATACACCCAAAATCATCATTACTAATCCTATCATGATAAAGTTGATGGCACAAATGACTTGACCATTTTCATAACTCAAGAATTAAAAAGAAAATCAAAGAAGAGTGTAGATCTCTCTTGAAGGTCAATGGTCAACACAGTCAACGGGTCAACAAAGTCAAGAGAGGTCTAAGTGGTCAAATGGTCAATGCAATTAGCCATCACAAATCTATTACTAAAAGGATTAGTAAACAATGTCTCCGGCTCATAATGGTTTTGACCAAACGAATTGTCAAAACCCTAATGAGCCTGCCACATTACGGTTTTGGCCGAACCAACTGCCAAAACCCTAATGGGGCACCTCCTCCTTCATCACTCCTCAAAACTGTGCATACACATCCGCATCCGCATTCCGTAGAATGCGAATGCACAGAAGACAAAACAAATCCATCTGTGCAATACTAGGATCTGGCTTAAACCAAAGCCCACTAGTATTGCCTGCCCGAACAGCATACGCACAAGCATACGCACACAAGTGCACGTAAGTGATCGTAGCCCTGCCGTAAAACCATACGGCCTCTACACGTTTTGCTCACTGCAGGGAAACTCTCTGTGTGGGACTCTAAAGACTCGACACTACGCTGGCAGTGGGTTTAACCACAGACCGCAAGCGGCACTAGCTGTACGTAACGGTCCCCAGGTAGATGTCGATAAGGTCGATGAGGTAAACCCATCCGAACTCCTACTGAGCCTGTATGTGACAATCTCCGTATAGTCCGGTCTGTTCGTCTGAACGTCAGTCCCCTAATAGCGGTACAAGTCGTGTCGGAGTGTAGCCCAGAACACCCTGAGATAACACTGGAAACCTACCAGTATATGTCGCTTGCCCTGGCCAGGGACTACTCGTGTAATGGCTCTCCTAAACACAGCGCGATGTCAACCCCCAATACCGGGAGAGACGAATCCTGTCTAACCGTCACTGCCTCCAAGTGCTTCGGGACTGCACCCAACTACTACCTGTTTGCACGACTCTTTTGAGCCGTGGTAGGGTAGTAATCTAAGTACAGTGGGAACACACTCGAGGCGAAGTGACAGTGTCAAGTCAGCGGACTAAGCTGTACTCATGTCACCTGGGAACTGATAACTGACGATAGGTATAATACCAACCAACAGTTCCCGACGAGTCCTGTCCAGTGTACTCGTAACCTAACGAGCACCCGCATACTATCTCAAGTATGACGTACTGACGGCTGTGGGATAGACCGTCTCCCCCGCTGGGATGAGAAGCGCATACGCTAGTCTACTCCGGAGTATCGATGTCCTGTCTCGATAGTCTTATGAATAGGGACCTGTATAAGGATGTGCTTATGGATTACCCAGCCCCCACGAGTATGACTGCCATCACAATGCTGGTAATCAAGCAAAGATCCTAAGGGCTCTACTAATATGTATATAAGCGATATACTAAAAGAAACACATGCACATATTGAAGTAGAGACAAACCAAGTAGCATACTACCATTTTGAGCAAGATTGTCTATACAACTGTGAATATCCCAAGCTTCCATTAAGTAATATACAAGCTAGTATGATACAGTAATGGCCTCTAGGGCATATACACTAACAGCATCTTGTACAATCGGAGTAAATGGATCGGGTACAAAATGTAGAATGTTCTCCTTTATCTAGCAGTATTGTAACCTGTTGTAAATGTCTCTTTTGGGCCGTCGTCATTTACTTAGTCATCAGATGCTGACCTTTTTGTAGCAATATTATACCCTAGGAAGTTCGGCGAGGTAAAATGCGCACCTTTATCTTGTTTTGCTGTACCATTTCTTTGAGTGAACGGACTGAAGAAATCAGCCACACATGGTAGATAATAAGCGAAAAGAAGAAGACGAACAAAAAATTCAACAACTTGGGCAGAAAATTTTATGCACTCTTAAAGGATAACCAACAAAGTCAACCAACAGATATTGTAACTATAAGTTGGACCCAACCCCATAGAAACATAGAGCAAGCAGCTGTAACGGGTGGTTGGACTCAAAACTTTGTTTACCTTGTGTTGAGTGGATTAGAATTTTGGAATCATTATTTACTTGATAAAAAACAAAATATTTATTTGATTAAAAAAATTACATATAACAATAAATGCAAGGCTTGTCGTAGTTTACATGCCGTCGTTGTGCATGTGTATGCGTGTGTAATCTTAGACACAAGAATCAATCTAAAGCAAGTGAAGTCTTCTCCACTTTATATATGGGTACAAAAATTTACCAGGAAGTAACCAGCAATTAGAGAAGTAAAAGAGCTTATGAAAATAATAAGATATAGGGCGAGATTGGGAAATATAAAATTTCGCCGACATTAATATCATCTTATCATTTAGTAGCTCCCATTATGGAAATTCTCTAAATACTAACAAGACACAAGCAAGCAAAGTTTTCATGTTTATGATTTGAGATCAATCTCTTATTACCGCCACTATCGTTTACATAGTTTATTGTCTAATAGGCTTATGATGAAACTTAATCTACATTCTTCGATCCATATCTCTTGACGCGTTCTCATGAACATATTTCAATTTACCTACTCTTGGTAACCATTGTAATATGATTTAAAATTGTGTTAATTGCACAGTAACCCCCTGTACTTTACCCTGTATAGCACTTGTAGCCCTCAAGTGATGTATTACATCAAGCACCCCTGTTGCTCACTGACCAAAACCCTTAAAAACACTCAAATTCAACACTAAGGAACTCAATTGATTGCCTAATTTAACACTTACATTTGTTTTTGTTGTTCTGAATTGAATTTGAATGTATTCGATGGAAAAAGGGGGTATTTACACCAATAAATCACTTGAGGGTGGTATAGTGCAATTAACATCCTTTACATTTTGAATGTCATTCTAAAAAGAACTCTCATATATGAAGGTGATGGACATAAAAAGATTTAATAACATGATGAGCGAGCACGGCATATACTCTCGCGAGCGGCTCCTCATTCCCATCAGCAGTAGCAAAACCAATCTCTTATTCAATAGCACCTGTTACATAGAGTTGGATGCTCATGCAAAGAGAGAAGTTGCCGTGCTGTACCTTGATGAGCACGGGCGACCTCAAGTTATTGCATCCACTGATGCTGCCAATTCCGTTCTGCCTTCAAGCAGTGGACAAAGAGGCAGAAGATTTCTCGTCGAGTCTGTAAAAAGAAGCATGCGTGTTGATGAGGGCACTGCTGAATATTACCTATCTGTTTCTAATGGTGACCCGAGGGCTGCGATTTCGAATCTAGCTGAGGATTTGAGCTGGGAACAGCAGAGAAAAGCATGTTAATGGTTGGTTTATTGATCTGCTTCGATCATTATATAAACATACGTGAAACTCGACGTAAGGTTCTCTCTATATAGCAGCAAACTTATCAGTGTAAACTCATGAACTCGAAAAATAAAGTTGAGTTAGATTTGCTGCGGAAAAACTGCAGTTCATTAGGATTAAATTTGATATTTCAAATACGAAAGGCACAGAAGAACATCTTAATTCTTGTGTCCAAACTGATGTGTAATATCATGTATTTATATTTAGAAGATTTTAAATTTTATCGATTTCCATGTTTAATTAGTAGGTAGTTGAATCCTGTTGCCTGCAGAATGATCAATGCTTGCTACTGAAGTATCTCAGAAGAAAATAGAAAAGATAAGAAGGGACTGGGCTTGCATTGATGGTATTTTTATTGGGCTGCTTGATACACTGAATGGCAAGTTATTGGGAATCCACACATTTCTGCGAGGCTTATGATTTCAGGGAATGTGGTCGTAATGTAATTGGTACATTTTGATTATTCCTGACAATATATGTGCATGAAAACATTGAGCGGTGGCGGTGGCGGGTTGTGATTGTAGAGGAGAAGACAAAAAAAATAACAAAAAAGACAACGGCTGTCAGGCGGCCACCGACGAGTTGGTGGCGGCAGGTGGCGGTGAGTGATTCCTGAAGGGGTTAGATGCATGAATGAGCGGTGAGTGATGCCTGAAGGGGGCAGATTGCAAATTTGAATTAAACGGGATGTGCCGTCATTCCCTTTTAACTTATTTTGACAAAAATACTTTTCTTATACCAAAATCCTAATTGGATTGAAAATAGTAATAGTTCTGTTGTATCTCTACTACTTAAAAAGCTTAAAACGCAGATGTTCAGTTCGGATCGGCCTGATAAGAGCTCGAAGCTCGTTTGATGCTCGTTTGATAGTTAAAAAATGCCGAGCTTGAACATAAATTAAAACTCGATAAAATAAACGAACAAATATAAAAATAATATGTTCGAGCTCGACTCGTGTTTAGGCTTGGCTCGTCAAGGCTGGTGTGGGCTCGAATAGTTTAGGATTAATTGCTAAATAATATCCTAACGTTTCACCTACTTTGCACTTATATACCTTATTAATTTTTTCGCTGTACTCAGACATCTTAAAATATAAACCATATGGATTTTGTTTAAACAGTGATGGATTTACTTGCCAAATAAATAAGTTGCTTATTCTTAAATTCAGATGATATCTATAAAATCGTCAATATTAACTCTAAATTTAGATGGTCGTAAATATGTATTCAAGTATTGTTATACTACAATATCAAAGAATCTAGATTATGAAAGGTTTTAAATAAGAACTAACTCGTTCATTTAGTAATAACAACAATAATTCTTGCAATTCATGTTGTTAAAAATACTATTAAGCATCTATATGCTTTTTCACATATTTTTGTAAGTATTTATAACTATATTCTAGATTTTAAATAGGCTTGATAAAGCTCGAGTCTTTACTCGGGCCCGTTCGATAAATAAATGAGCCGAGCTTGAACAAAGTTTTGAGCTTGTTTAAATAAATGAGCCAAGCCGAACAACCTAAAGTTCGGTTCATTTGGCTCGTTTAAAAGCCCTAGTTGAAGCTCTAGGTCCGTTGGAAATTTCTCCAAATAAGCAGTCGAAAATTCCCTCTTGCCATGACAAATAGGATAATTCGAACTCAGGACCTCCCAACTAGTTGGGGGCGTCTTTGGCGCTGGAGCCAAGGAAATTAATTTCTATAACCAATCACTGTAACTATTAGTTTTGTATTCAACCTTTACTTTCTTTATTTTTGTATTCTAGCTTTCCTTATATTTGAAATCAAAGATTTGAGGCTTTTAATAAATTTTGGTTTGAAATCAATAAACATTTATGTAAATTTGGGCATTAAAACTATCTTTTTTCTGTATTTTTTTTGCTTTCTAATAAAGTTCATGGAACATACTCTTTTCGAGTTTTGCTTACATTCAAAAATTAAAAAACATAAGCACTACCTTTTTGTTAAGTGATATGTGTTCTTTTTAACTGCTTTCTAGACATTTGGTTGGTTTCACACATTTATAATTCATACATGTGTATTGTACATGCCAAATACAAGTAACTAGAAATTCAGGGGACACATGCCAAACCGTAATTAATGTAAATATAAATTTATATAGACATAAGAAAATGCCTTTATTATAAGGGTATCCACCTTATTAATTCATAATTGTAAGATTTTTTTATAAAAAAAAAGAATAACAAATTAAATCTTTCAAAATATCTTCTAAAAAGACATAAAAATTCTTTATTATCCTAACTAAGGTTTTTTAAAGATTAAGGTAAAATTCTTCAAAAATCGTTTCAAATCTTTTGTCAATGAAAAATATTTATTATCCTGACTAAAATTTTCTTAATAATATTTATAATCTTAAGTAAATTCCTGAAAATCTTTTCAAATATTTTTTCCATTAAACAATGTTCACTGTCCTAACTAAAATTTCTATAATAATATTTATCATCTTAAGTACAGGTCTTTGAAAATATTTCAATATTTTGTCTAGTAAAATATGGTTATTATCTTAGTTAAATTTCTTTAAGAATATTCATGAGGAATTTGATTTAACTGATCAGCATGGCTTCAGATTTTAATCAGCAGCTAATTAAACAAAAGGTTTCCATTTAAAGTTTTAAGATACCCATTAAACATAATGGGATATATCTGCTTCCATTATTAATTTGTTGATATGAATCAGAATTTAAAATTATGGGATTGCATGTGTTAATTAAACAATTAATTAATTTTTTGAAGAATAGAAAGAGAGATGAAGTTGAGGATTATATATATATATATATATATAGATATATAGATAGATAGAGAGAGAGAAAGAGTGAGGTTAATGGATGAAAGAGGCCATATGAGGGAATTTCCTTCTATGGCGTTGAAAATATACACCCTCCTTCATTTTTTCTCATTTTTTCCGACGATCGACACCCACCATCTTTATCGTTATCATCTAAGATGTGGGTACACCAAATTTCATGTGATTTTACAACCTTTTTCGACGCCATAGACGGAAATCCCCTATTATGGTCTCTTTCCTCAATTATTCATATATATATATATATATATATATATATATATATATATAATCTTCTATCTTCTATATATAATGCATATACTTTTTGGTTAGAGCTCCAACCTTCTTCTTTTTTCTTGAAAAAAAGAAGAAAAACCCTCCCATTTCAAAGCCTCCACATCATCTTCTCTCTCTCTCTCTGTTCTTCCAAAAAATAATTAATTATTTATCTAGAACTCTCCATGTTCTCTCTCCTCCCAAAAATATATAGAAGATATCTCGAACCCTCCACATACATCATCTCTCTCCCAATATATATATGAGAATAATGGAGGAAAGATGCCATAGAAGGGAATTTCCTCCTATGGCGTCGAAAAAATGCACCCTCCCTCATTTTTTCCGCCGATCGGCACTCACCATCTTCATCGTTATCATCTAAGATGTGGGTATACCAAAATTTCATGTGATTCTACTACTTTTTCACCGTTTATTTAGTGGGTTCAAAATTAACGGTTTACCGACAATAGAACTTTTTACATTGCTAAATCAACGGTGAAAAGTTATAGAATCACATGAAATTTGGTATACCCACATCTTAGATGATAACGATGAAGATGATGGGTGCTGATCGGCGGAAAAAATGAGGGAGGATGCATTTTTTCGACGCCATAGGAGGAAATTCCCTCCTATGGCATCTTTCCTCCATTATTCTCATATATATATTGGGAGAGAGATGATGTATGTGGAGGGTTTGAGATATCTTCTATATATTTTGGGAGGAGAGATGACATGGAGAGTTCGAGATAAATAATTAATTATTTTTTGGAAGAACATAGAGAGAGATGAGAGATGATGTGGAGGCTTTGAAATCGGAGGATTTTTCTTCTTTTTTTCAAGAAAAAAGAAGAAGGTTGGAGCTCTAGCCAAAGAGTATTTGCATTATATAGAAGATAGAAGATTATGTTAGGCCACGGCAGTGCCCCGGCCGTCAGAAAGAGGCCAAAATGCGGAATTAAAACTTTTCTTTAAACAAGAAACCGGCGCTACCGCGGACTATAAACCCGGATCGGGCCATTAATCTACTCCTAGCTAACAAGAGAAGGGGTAGAGAGATATACCGAGCGATCCGTGTCCTTCGGTCTTCTCGTCGTCGTCCCGATCTCCCCGCGGAATCTCCGGTCTTCAGCTCCTCGTCGGAAGGGCACCATATCGCCGGGTTCTTTTACGGGCTCCCACCTTTGGACCGAGGCAACTCGAGCACGAAGTTGGCGAGTCGACGTGTCCAAGAATACTGTAGATGAAGTGTAGAACTCTTTTGTCTCGATGGGGTTACTAGAAGTTGCCTTGTATTGGTGGAGGAATGAGATGCAAGTTTTTGGATGAACAAAGGGATTTTGTGCATACAAAATGAGAACAATCCCACATCAAATATTTTGGACAGCCCTCTCCCATTGTGGCCGGCCCCTTGATGAATGAGAAGGGTGGTTAATCTTAACGGGGGGGGGGGGGTGAGAAGCAATAATACAAGAGAGAGAGAGAGAGAGAGAGAGAGAGGTGATGATTAAAAATTATCATCACAACAAAGTCCACACTCATAAACCCATCACTCTCATCACAAAAGTCAAGCCATCATGAACTAATGAAGTCAAAGGAAGCCAGAATCATGATGAACCATCATGTGCCATAAAAAGTCTTCTCCATTATCAAATGAACAATTGCAAATAACCCCCTCCACCAAATTTCAGCCAAAGAAAGGAAACAAAGGAAAATGGCCGAAACGGAATGCAAACTGGCAACTTCAAAAAACTGATCTCGTAATAAATAACAGGAAAAACCCGCGACTTTATATACATACCCGTATTTGTATTCCAACCGAATACAAATGCAATGAGACAAAGTCTACACTGTACAATACTAGGATCCGGCTTAAACCAAAGCCCGCTAGTATTATCCGTCCGATCATGATCCCTGCAATACCGCACGTATATGATCGAACCCTGCCATATCTCCATACGGCCTCTACAGCGTTTTGCCCGAAACTTGAGTAACTGTCTGTGGGGGACTCTAAAGACTCGTCAATACTTTTGGCTGTGGATTTAACCACTAGCACGTCAGAGGTATTAGCCATACGTAACGGGCTACCAGGTATTGACCAAAAGGGACGTCGATGAGCGAACTCATCCTGACACCCTACTGAGCCTGTCAGTAACAATATCCGTACAGTCCGGTTCGTTAGTCTATGAGCATCGCATGGCGGGCCTAGGAGGTTGGTAAAAGTCAGACCCCCAAAAGCGGTACAAGTCGTGTCGGAGTGTAGCCCAGAACATCCTGAGATACTACTGGAATACCTACCAGTAAATCTCTTGCCTCGGCCGAGGGCTTTGTGTAATGGCTCTTCTAGACACAGCGCGATCTCACCCCCAATACCGGGAGAGACGAACCCCTGCAGATCCGCTCACTGCCTCCATGTGGCTCGGGACTATACCCAACTAAAACCTGTTTGCACGACTCCTTTGAGCCGTGGTAGTTGTAAGTCCACGGTAGCGCCCCGGCCGTCTAACAGACGCCAAATGTGGAACAAAAACTTTTTACAACCGGCGCTATCGCGTACTATAACCCGGATCTGCTATTAAAGCTAAACTAACAAACTACAAAATGGGTAGAAATGTTATACCGAATGATCCGAGTCCTTCGGTCTTCAACCATCATCCCACGTTTTGTTGCGGCTGCTCCGATCTCCTGAATTTCCAGTCTTCTCGTCCAGGTGGCACCACGTCGACGGATCTTTAAACGGGCTCCCGCCTCTGAACCGAGGTAATTCGGTCGTCAAGTTTGCTAAAAGAGACGACCAAGATGATGTAGAGAATGAGTAGAACACTTTGTCTCGTTATGTCCAAAGCTACGGACGAACGGTTAATGAAGTTGCCTTTTGGAATCGGGTGAAATGAGAAATGAGGCTTATCTAATTTCCATGAGTCCAAAACTATCATCTTTTTCCAAATGAATCAACCATGATCCACACCAAGAGGTGGCCGGCCACTAAATAGAGAGAGGGGGGTGAGTGTAGGAGAGGGAAAGGTGACCACAAGATTAAAGAAGAGATGAGTCATCTAAACACCTAGTATGAACTCATTTAATGCAAACCAATGATAATAAACCTAGTCATCACAACATTAAATGAACACTTAATGCATCAATGACTCACAAGCTTAGTCATCATCCTAGTCGCCTTCTAGAAGCTTCCATACTCATCTCAAGAAAAGATAAATCCGTATTTAACCGAATGTTAAATACGGCCGATAGAAAACTGGAAACTGGCAACTTCCAAAAGTGATCCTGAAACGAATTTCAGGATAACCCCGTATCAGTATAAACATACGCGCATTTGTATTACGACCGAATACAAATGCAACTGAGACAAAGATATTATATCTACACAGTATAATACTTGGATCCAGCTTAAACCAAAGCCTACCAGTATTATCTGCCCGAAAAATGACACGTGCGAAAACGCACATGCATTTTCCGAACCCTGCCATAAAACCATACGGCCTCTATAACGTTTCGCCCGAACTTGGGAAAGTGTCTGTGGGGGACTCTAATGACTCATCAACACACTGGCACTGGGTATAACCACTAGCACGTCAGAGGTACAAGATGTACGTAACGGTTGCCTATGTATTGATTGGAAGGGAAGCTGACGAGCGAACTCATCTATAAACCCTACTGAGCCTAACAGTGACAATATACATACAGTCCGGTCCGTTCGTCTAAAGAGTATCGCATATCGAGTCTAGGGGGGTGGATAAAATCAGACCCCTAATAACGCGATAAATCGTGTCGGCATGAAGCCCATCACCATCTGAGAAACTACTGATCCAAATCAGTAATTCTCCACTACCTCGGCCGAGGATTTCTGGTGATGGCCACCAGTGCACTGTGCGACATCAACCCCCAATACCGGGAGAGACGAATCCCCGACGATCCGCTCACTGCCTCCATGTGGCTCGGGACTGTACCCAACTAAAACCTGTTTGCACAACTCTTTTGAGCGTGGTAGGGTAGTAATCTAAGCACAGTGGGAACTCACACGAGACAAATGACGATCTCAGGTCGACAAACTAACCTGTACACATATCTCCAGGAAACTGCTATCTGACGATATGTATAATACCAACTAGCATGTTTCCGGCGAGTCCTGTCCGGTGTACTCATATCCTAATGAGCACCTGCATACATCTTAGGTGATCTAACTGACACCAGTGGGTTGTGAGACCGACCACCGCCCCTCGTCGGGGTCTCGACTGTATACACTAGTCTACTCTGGAGTATCGATGCCCTGTCTCGAAACTCCCACGACTAGGGACACTTTAAGAATGTGCTTATAGACCCCAGCTCCCACGTATATGATCACCATCATACTGCTGGCTGTCAAGCAGAATCCTATGGGCTCTATCAATCATGCAATAGCGAACTAAAGCATGTATACGATGATAAAGACAAACCAGATAGCATACTATCATCTCGAGCAAGAATGTCATATCGGTATAGGTCCTGCCTCAATCATTGCAATCACGTACTTGCGATCCAATAATTGACTTTGAGGGCACTATCTCCAACAATCTCCCACTTGCACTTAAGGCTAATTATTGCGATGTCGCATACTCACAGCCCGTGTGATACCGAACATCCAACTCCTCTACTAATCAGTTTCACAAAGCTAGTTTGTAAAACTCTTGTGTTCGAGAAATAGCATCAATGAGTGGATCCTGTTAGTTGTATGTATGCCTTAGAGGCCAGTATTGTACAGATGATGTATATTATATTGGATGCTTGGACATATATAGAGAGGACTTTCTTGCTCGATATGATAGTATGCTATCTGGTTGCTCTTTATCTTAACATGTATACTTATCTCTTTATACTGTCTTATAGTTACATGTTGGTAAAGCCTTTAGGATGTGTACTTGACTACCTGGACTATGATGCAGATCATACTAGTAGGGACATGGTAGTCCATAAGTATATCCTTCAAGGTCTCTAGTCGTGGGTGTATCGAGACGGGGCATCGATATACCAGAGTAGACTAGCGTATACGCTTTTCGACCCATGAGATGGGCGATGGATGATCCCATATCCATTGGTGTTTGACATCAGAGATGGTATACGGGTGCTCAGTGGAGACTGGGTACACTGGACGGACTCGCCGAGAACTCCCAGATGGTATTATACCTTACGTCAGATGGCAGTTCTCTGGTGACACTTGTGCAGGTTAGTCTGTAGACCCGAGATCGTCATAGAGTCTTGTGTGATTCCCACTGTGCTTTGATTTCCACCTTACCACGTCCATGAGGGCATGCAAAATGGTGGTTTTTGGGTACAGTCCCGAGTCACATGGAGGCAATGAGCGATAGGAGGGGTTTCGTCTCTCCCGGTATTGGGGGTTGATGTTGCGCTGTGCTCGATTGGCCATAACAGGGAAGTCCCTGGCCAGGGCTGATTTAGACATTTACTGGTAAGTGTTACCAGTAGTTTCTCGACCCGTTATGAGCCTCACATCGGCACGACTTATCGGTTATTGGGTTCTGACGTTTACCACCCCTAGACTTGATATGCGACATATCAGACGAGGAGACCGGACTGTACGGGAAGTGTTACCGGTAGGCTTTTACAGGAGTTGGAGTGGGCTTGCTTACTGATCTTCTGATCGCTCAATACCCGGGTAGCCGTTACGTCCAGCTAGTACCGCTGACGGCTTGTGGGTGCGTGATGTGATCATCACCTACTGCCGGCGTATTGACGAGTCTTTAGAGTCCTACACAGAGGTTTTACTGGCTCAGGCAAAATGAAATAGGAGCGCATATGTGATATGTGCGGGACCGAGAATAATGCGCGTATGTGATACCGTATTCTATTCTCGCGACTTTTAGTATCGGTCGGTTATATATGATATGACCGGGTTATCGAATCAAGTGTTGATTCGATAAGTCGATACGATGAATGTTAGTCGGTTATATGAGATATGACCGGATTATTAAGTCAAGTGTTGATTTAATAATTAAGTGTATAATTGTATATTAGATATACTAGTTTACATTTACTAACACTTGTTCACTTTAGGGTTTTTCTCACATGAGCACAACTTTAATGTATATATGATAAATATTAAAATTGTGTTTTCTTTTATTGTATCATGGTTGATGATACACTTGACATGGGTGTACAAGACATACACCATGCTATTTGTTATGTTGGGTTTAACATTTAAAATTAATTACAAATTAGTGGTAAATTAGAAAATGCATGAAGCTTGTGGAAACTTGTGGATGCATTGACTAAAGTGCACTAAATTTGTTTTTACTTTGGGTTTTAACCTAACCTTAACACTTAGCCATGGTAATGTCTCTATAAGAGTTAGTATATGATACTCACTCACCATGGTTAGCTCACTCACTTGATCATTATCTCTTCTCATTTTATTTTCTTCATCTTCTTCTTTTTGCTTCAAAATGAAAAGAAAACTAGGGTTTGATCCAAAGTGAGAAAGATTGTGAGAAACAAAATTTTAAAGAGAACCCACTTCCTATTTCTCCATCCTTTAGTAGACTAGCACTTTACTTTAGGGTGTTTACTTCACTAATTCTCTAGTTAGTGAAGTAGGAGCTTGAGTCGGAATTCTCTCGACGTAGATCATCTTCCGCCTCGGAGACTTCAAGCAAGGTCGCATCCTTCGCGTCGTGAAGCCATGCAAGAGCCGGGAGAACCTTGATCGCAGCGAAGGGACTTCAACAAGGAGCAAATGAAGTGAAGGACCGATCTACAAAGGTTGTATTTCGTATTCCGTTTAGAGTAAAGTTGTTTACTTGCTATATGATTCGCCTAATCTCTAGTATACGATCTTGCTTAGGGTTGTTCGGCACATAAAAATTTAATTTTGGCATGGTCGATGCCTTGTAGAGCGTTGTTAGTGTGCCTAGTAACTCTACAGTGGTATCAGAGGCTAGCTAGAGCATTAGGCGATGTGTTAACAAAGTTAAAACTCCGAACGAATCCGAATACGGAAATTTAACCCCCTCTCTGGACAATTTCTAAAAACTGGGTTTTTTCTGAATTAAAAATACCTAAAAAATTCAGCAGGGTTTTATAAGAATTACGGTGCAAATTTGATGACCTAAATCGTACGGACCGCCGCGGTTCCGCGGCAATACCCTGCTTGTGCCGCGGAACCGCGGCCTTACAGTGACCTTGGGCTTCTCTGTTTGCACAGTAATGTTAGATTCTGTTATTGATATTTTCTGGGTATTTTTAATCCGACTCAAGTGTTGAGTATTTTGGGGTTTATTTTGTAATCGTCGATTCGATCGGAGAATTTAATTTTGTTTTGTTATTCCGGATACTTTAGAAAGTATTAAAATGTTCGAACGGATATCATTAACTCAATTTTTCCTGGCACGAAAAACATTCAAGTGTTGAATTTTTCTCGGGTTTAAATCTTTCGGAAAAACGTGCATGTGATGCGATGGACCCTCTAGAAGACAAAAAACCTTAACTCGATTATGTGACCGTCTTGAACTGCCTTTTGAACCTTAGGGTTTGAGGCAGTACAGCGTGCCACATGTGAGGCGTTGGCTTGACCCTTCTACGGCTGGACCGTTGCTACTGTGACGTATTCTGGAATCTTTGAACTCCGCTCAAGTGTTGAGCTATTATGGAAATCTTGGATATTTGATTATTCGATCGGAAAGTTTAATAATGTCTATTTATCTGGAATGTGATACAATATGTGGAATTCATACAGTTAGGCATGAAATGCGAAATATGTGATATTTCGGATTTATGATATCTAAAGAGATTGTGGATTCCAAATGTTGTAGTTTTACACTTGTAGGGTTCCTAGGCACCCTAATGAGGTCTCACAAGGCATCAACTATGCCAATTTCAAAAATACGGTGCCGAGAAACCCTAGACTACGGATCGTTAGCTAGATGTCTAGGCGAAAAAGAAACTAGTTAACAACTTAACTAAAGTTTAAACGGAAATACAACCTTTGTAGATCCGGTGCTCCACCTCCATAGCTCTGCAACGAAGTCCCCTCGCTGTCCAAATGAATTCCGGGCTCTAGCGTCGGCTTCGTCGGAGAAATGGCGAGCTAGGTCGTCGATGTCCATGCCGAAGATGATCTACGTCGAGGCATCGCTAGATCAAGCTCCAACTTCACCAAGTCAAGAAACTTGTGAAGAAAACACACTCTACTACTTGGCAAGAGGTAGAGGATGAAGAAATAGGAAGTGGGTAGACTTTAGAATTGGATTTCTCACTCTTTTTCTCACTTTGCCATTAAAGCTTTCAAGCTTTTTCTTGAAGTGAAGAAGAAGAAGAAGATGAAGAATATGATAAGTGTTAATTCAAAAAGGAAAAGAAAATCAAACCTTATCATATTCAAACCATGGTTTAGTATAGAGAATGAATCATGGTTAAATGGAATGGTTAGGGTCAAGCATGAGACAAAATGGTCACTTGGTCAAAGTCTTCATGAAGCTTCAAGAAAGATCAAAGAAAGCCACCATTTTTCTCTTTTGCTATTATTTTCCAAAACTAATAAATAAATAAATGAATGAATGAATAATCATAACCCTAACCATTCATATAATCATGGTTCAATCTTCACACAAACACAAGTAGACATGTATCATCAAACATGATACAATCAAGTGCACAAAACTATATCGAATATACAATGTGCACATCCGAGCGAGAAAATCCATCTTAAGTAAACCGATACTAGTTGATGCAAACTAATATATCAAATATATAATTATGCATTAAATCATTAAATCAACACTTGATTTAACGATCCGGTCATATCGCATATAACCGACTAGTATCCTATGTATCGGCTTATCGAATCAATACTTGATTCGATAACTAGGTTATATCGCATACAACCAATCGATACATTCATCGCGAGAATAGAATACGGTATCACATACACGCATTATTCTCGGTCCCGCACATATCTCATATGCACTCCTATTTCGTTTCGCTTGAGCCAGGAAACCTCTGTGTAGGACTCTAAAGACTCGTCAATACGCCGGCAGCAGGTGATGATCATATCAAACACCCACAAGCCGCAAGCGGTCTGCTAAACGTAACGGCCACCCGGGTATTGAGCGATCTGAAGATCGACGAGCAAGCCCGCTCACACTCCAGTGAATTCCAACCAGTAACACTACCGTACAGTCCGGTCTGATCGTCTGATATGTCGCATATCTCGCCTAGGGGTGGTAAACGTCAGACCACAATAGCTCGATAAGTCGTGTCGATATGAGGTCTATAACAGTTCGAGAAACTACAGGTAACACTTACCAGTAAATCTCAGCAACCCTGGCCAGGGATTTCCGGTTATAGCCAATCGAACACAGCGCAACATCAACTCCCTATACCGGGAGAGACGAATCCCCTCCTATCGCTCATTGCCTCCATGTGACTCGGGACTGTACCCAAAAACCACCGTTTTGCACGCCCTCTTGGACGTGGTAAGGTGGAAATCAAAGCACAGTGGGAACCACACAAGACTCTATGACGATCTCGGGTCAACAGACTACTCTGTACCAGTGTCACCAGAGAACTGCCATCTGACGTGAGGTATAATACCATCTGGGAGTTCTCGGCGAGTCCGTCCAGTGTACCCAGTCTCCACTGAGCACCCGTATATCATCTTTGATGTCAAACACCAATGGATATGGGATCATCCATCGCCCATCTGTATGGGTTGAGAAGATATACGCTAGTCTACTCTGAAATATCGATGCCCCGTCTCGATATTCCCACGACTAGGGACTGTGAAGGATGTACTTATGGACTACCATGTCCCCACTAGTATGATCCGCATCATAGTCCAGGTAGTCAAGTACACATCCTAAGGGCTTTACCAACATATAACAGGGAGACAATCAGTGTACACGTTAAGGTAAAGATCAACCAGATAGCATACTATCATGTCGAGCAAGAAAGTCCTCCCTATATATGTCCCAGCATCCACTACAATATACATCCTATGTATAGTAATGGCCTCTAGGGCATACATATAACTAAAAACACTTTCTTTTCTGTGACTGTAAGTGTAATATGTGATATCGCCAGTTTTGTTGCTATATGTCAACGACAATTGGGATGCGCATATTTACTTACATTGATGACATGTGATGTTCTGTGTTGCTGGATATGTTATATTGGATCGTCGCGTTCTGAATAGCCAGGGGTTTTATGTGAGATGAGAGTTTTTTATTTTCATTTATGTAAAATTTAAATGTATGTAATATTCTTTTATTGGGGCACTTCCGGGATGAGGTCGATGTCACCATTTATATATTATTTACTTTTCCGCACTAGGATAGACCCAAGGAGGAGAGCACAAGTAACCGGGTTCTAGAGTCCAGTGGGAGACCAACTCGAGGAGTTGAGTCCGGGTCTCCTAACTCTAGAATTGGCAGGGTTGCTTGCCGCTCTCGTAGGGGTCTAGGGGTGAGGGTTTGGCTATTCGTCGCGACCGTGGAATCCGTGTTTTATAGATGCTCAAAATAAAACACGGACGTCCTAGTATATCCAATGTTTCATATGTTTCTTCTGCTGCGATATCTGTGATGTGATCATTTGATGTTCTGTGATAAATACTGTATATAGTATATATGATATATTATATAGACGTTACTTATGTTTTACACCTGCGCTAGCCCTGTCCTGCTCTGCCGTTAGTTACCTAACCTAACGGTGCACAAGAGGACATCGAGGCGAATGCGGATGGTATAAGTGTACGTCGTATTTATCTGTGATGTTTAGGTGATTTAAATGATGGGACTTCATTAATGTGATTAATGAAAGAAAAGAAAGCTAAAAGATGTTGTAGAATCAAATTTTCAAATAAAAAGGGTAGCTACAGTTTTGCTTTGCATAGCGGTATATATGATATACTCTGCACCTTATTCGATGGGGAAAGAGCCGAGATCCCTTCACCGGGAGTGACCTCTTTAGCAAAACTGGCAGATGCTACAAAACTCGGTTTGGTTTTTGATTGCTTTTAGAGTTTTGCTTTGCATAGTGATATATATGATATGTCCTGTACCTTATTCGATGAGGAAAGAGCCGAGATCCCTTCACCGGGAGTGACCTCTTTAGCAAAGCTAATGAAAGCCTCAAAATCACTCCATTTCAAAATTCACTCGATTCTACAACGATATCAAGTTCATTACGCAATAGGTTTTCAGAAAAACCTATCGTAGCCCTCCGTCATTTCAGATAAGTCCTATTTAGTATTCGTGCTACGTTTGTTGACCTCCATCAAGACGTAGTGTGCGGTAGCTAACTAGTATTTATCTGCTTATGCATATGATGCAGATTGGATTAGGGTAGTCGTACGACCTTGTTGACCTCCGTCAAGGGTCGTGCGGGTGGGTTTGATTCAATCAAGAAATGACGGGTTGAACTTGACTTGCACCCTATGGTTTGTTGACCTCCGTCAAGGTCATGGGATGCTTGGGGCAAAATATTATCGGGAATTTCAAGTGTTGAGATTTGCAATGAGATTGCATACCTTCTATGAGATAGTTGGATCCCGATACCCACTGCGAGTAATTGTTACTCCTGGGAGAGTTTTACACAGGACAATTAGCCGATCAAGTAGGTGTCTAGAAAGGTGTCAACGGGGTTACGCCTCTGGGAAAACGAGATTTACTTTAATTAGGTCCGTGCGAAAGCACGGGGAACCTCCCTCAAAGTACCGACACTGGCCTGGCTGAAAGATTGGCGAAGTTGTAGGGTGTAATTAATCCCGGCTAGTCTTTCCTTTTAGGGTTTGAAGGAAGATTTGATAAAAACAGTGGGAACCATCCTGATTAGATAAAATAATAACCAATCTGATCTTGCAAGAGCATACGCTAAAGTGTTTTCTTCTCTCTCTCTCCAGGTAGCGACCATATCATGCCTTAATCAAGATAATAATATGGATGTATTGACCGAACCCGCATGTTATACTGTGCTGGGGAACGTTGGTTCCGTTCTTTCTTATAAGAGTTATAGGACTGAACCGGATATAGGGGAATACCAGGATCCTATGCCACCCGTATGAAGAAAGTACATGTTGATGCATTTTCTTCGGGTGTGTTCGTTACTGAGAACTGTTTCTCCATTTGCTCTACGTCCTGGGTATTAGATACCGGGTCAGGATCCCATATATGTAATCAGTTACATGGGCTTAGAAAAAGTAGAGAACTTAGGGAAGGTGATAAAGACATAAGGGTTGGAAATGGTGCAATTGTTGCAGCTAAAACCGTCGGGGAATATCACCTTGTATTGCCAACTGGTAATACATTGGTTCTGAACGAGTGCTATTACATACCGAACCTGATATGCAACATTATATCGGTTTCTTTACTAAGTAAAGAGGGATATAATTTTGTGTTACATGATAATGTTATGAACATTTTCCTTAACCAAAAGTTGGTTGGATCAGGCACGTTGTGCAATGGCATTTATGTTCTAAATCAATCAACAGTTCTGAGCATAACAAACACACACAAGAGGAAGAGTTTAGAACTGAACGAATTCTTCTTATGGCATTGTAGACTGCGTCATATCAATACGACACGACTAGCTAAGTTGCATAAGAATGGATATTTAAATCCGTTTGAATTTTCATCTTATGATACTTGCCAGTCATGTCTCAAAAGCAAGATGACCAAAACTCCGTTTACGGGACACAGAGAAAGAGTTACCGAACTCTTGGGACCGATACATAGTGATGTATGCGGTCCCATGTCTACACATGCCAGGGATGGTTCTTCGTACTTCATTACATTCACTGACGATCTCTCTAGATTCGGATATGTATTCCTGATGAAACACAAATCAGAAGCTTTTGAGAAATTTAGAGAATATAAACAAGAAGTCGAGAACCAAACCGGGAAAAATATTAAAATCCTTCGATCTGATCGAGGAGGTGAATACTTGAGCAATGAATTCCTGTACTTCCTAAAAGAGAATGGGATTCTCTCTCAGCTAACTCCTCCATATACACCACAGCACAACGGTGTATCGGAACGGAGGAACCGCACCCTATTAGATATGGTGCGCTCTATGATGAGTATAGCTGAGTTACCTATTTCCTTCTGGGGATATGCACTGAAGACAGCAGCATACCTACTGAATAGGGTTCCTACCAAATCTGTGCCTACCATCCCATATGAGATATGGGAGAGGAAGAGACCATATCTTAATTTTATTAAGATATGGGGTTGCCCGGCCTAAGTCAAATGACAAAAACCGGACAAACTCGAGGCAAGGTCTGTTTTGTGTAAGTTTGTTGGATATCCCAAGCATTCGCGAGGGTATATCTTCTACCATAGTGAGGAACAAAGGGTGTTTGTTGCTCAACACGCCACCTTTTTAAAAAAGGAATTTTTTGCAAAAGAGATTAGTGGCTCTGAGGTAGGACTAGAAGAGGTTCCAGCTGTACAAACCACAATAGAAGATTTGGTAGAACCAGAGGATTCGATAGTTCCCGATGAACCCCAGCCACTTCGCCGATTGTTGGAGATAGTGCCCTCAGAGTCAATTATTAGGTCACAGGTACGTGATTGTAATGATTGAGGGAGGACCTATCCCGGTAGGACAGTCTTACTCGAGATGATAGTATGCTATCTGGTTTACCTTTATCATCGTGTACTGTTTTAAGTGACATGACACGTCGCTATTACACGTTGATAGAGCCCCTAGGATTCTTGCTTGACCACCAGCAGTATGAGGGCGATCATATAAGTGGGAGCTGGGGGTCTACAAGCTTATCCTTAAAAGGTCCCTAGTCGTGGGAGTTTCGAGACTGGGCATCGATACTCCATTAGTAGACTAGTGTATACAGTCGAGACCCCGACGAGGGGCGGTGGCCGGTCTCACAAGCCACTGGTGTCAGTTGGATCACCTAAGATGTATACAGGTGCTCATTGGGTTATGAGTACACCGGACAGGACTCGCCGGGAACCTGCTAGTTGGTCATATACCAGACGTCAGATGGCAGTTCCCTGGTGACATGTGTGCAGGTTAGTTCATCGACCTGGGGATCGTCATTTGTCTCGTGTGAGTTCCCACTGTGCTTTGATTACTACCCTACCACGGCTCAAAGGAGTCGTGCAAACAGGTTTTAGTTGGGTACAGTCCCGAGCCACATGGAGGCAGTGAGCGGATCTTCGGGGGTTTCGTCTCTCCCGGTATTGGGGGTGAGGTCGTGCTGTGTCTAGGAGAGCCATTACACAAAGTCCTTGGCCAAGGCAAGGAGATTTACTGGTAGGTATTCCAGTAGTATCTCAGGGTGTTCTGGGCTACACTCCGACACGACTTGTACCGCTTTTGGGGGTCTGACTTTTACCAACCCCCTAGGCCCGCCATGCGATACTCATAGACGAACGGACCGGACTGCACGGATATTGTCACTGACAGGCTCAGTAGGGTGTAAGGATGAGTTCGCTCATCGACGTCCCTTTTAGTCAATAGCTGGTGGCCCGTTACGTATTGGCTTATACCTCTGACGTGCTAGTGGTTAAATCCACAGCCATAGTATTGACGAGTCTTTAGAGTCTACCACACTTTCAGTTACTCAGGTTTCGGGCGAAACGCTGTAGAGGCCGTATGGAGATATGGCAGGGTCCGATCAGATACGTGCGGTATTGCACGGATCAGGATCGGACGGTTTGTACTAGTAGCCGTATAGGAATATGGCAGGGTTCGATCAGATACGTGCGGTATTGCACGGATCAGGATCGAACGGATTTTACTAGCCGGCTTTGGCTTAAGCCGGTTCTAGTTTAGTACAGTGTAGATTTTGTCTCTTTGCTTTTGTATCCGGACGGAATACAGATGCGGGTGTGTATGCACAGTGTCGGGGTTTTCCTGTAATTTATTACGGGAACAGTTTTCTGGAGTTGCCAGTTTGCATTCCGTTCCGGCCGGTTTTCGTTTGTTCTTTCCCGGCCGGACTTTTCCGATGGAGGGGGTAATTTGCAGTTTTGCAAATTACATTTGTGGAGGGGTTTTCTTGCATAAAGATCTATTATGATAGCTTTCTTTTCTTGCACCATGACTTTCTTTATTTGTGATTTGATAAGGGTATGGGTTTGATGTGAGTTGAAGCATGCTTGCATGTTTCTTTGTCTTGGTTGTGGTCACCCCTTCTTCACTCCTACACTCACCTCCCTTCATCATATATATCCATTCTTTCCTCCACCAATTTCTTTGATGATTTTGGCCGGCCACTTCATGGTGGAGAAGAAAAATGAGAGATTGATTTATGTGCTTCATTTGTTCATCTCATTTGGCTTGCAAAATTGGTAGCTTCATTTCCCTCCAAAGTTCAATCTTCATTCCTCCGTCCAAAGGCAACAAACCCCAAAGAGACAAGTAGCCTCTACACTACACTTCCTACAGCAAATCTTGGACGCGTCGATTCGCCAGCTTCGCGCCCGAGTTGCCTCGGTATTGAGGTGGGAGCCCGTAAAAGCTACAGGCGATGTGGTGCCCTTTCCGACGAGGAGGAGACGGACGGAGATCCCGCGAGGAGATCGGAGTGGAGATGAAGACCGGAGGACTCGGATCAGTCGGTACAACATTTCTACACTCTTTACTGTTTGTTAGTTTAGCAATTATGGCAGATCCGGGTTAAAGTATACGATAGCGCCAAGTTAAAAAGTTTTATTCCGCAATTGGCGTCTGTAGACTGCCGGGGCGCTAACGTAGACTTACAGTGGTATCAGAGCCTCACCATTTTGCTATGCTAACTTGTGCTAACGCGTTTAAAACTTCGATCCGACCGGAAATCGAAAACTACAAAAATCCAAGCCGACAGTTTCTGTTGTTTTTAAACGGTCTCAAAAATTATTTCTGGATGTCTTAAAAATCATAGCAGGAACATTTAAGAGTCCCGACAAAATTTGGGGTCGTGATCCCCCCAACCTGCCGCGGAAGCGCGGCCAAACCCATGGTTTGGCCGCGCAACCGCGGTTACGTGGGGAGCACGTGCTCCCAAATTTTGTCAGATGGTTCTCTGTGGGTTTTTGGGGTTTTTGATATATATCGTTTTTGCCCAGATTTTGTTACTGTTCACCAGTAAGTCGTGGGGCCCACTTCTTGATATTTTGTCGATCGAAATTTAAACACGTTATTTTCACAGTATTTACATTATATTTGCGACCGTGAATGTCACTCGATCGGTAAATCCGGTCTAACTGCTATAGCCCGGTTAGACGGATTTGCGAACGTGACTTTCACGTTGATGTTCTATGTATTTGCTGTGATGTTGCGGATCGGTCGTGGGGGATAGCCTGGATGCAATGCTAGTACAGTGTTGTTGTATTATGTACATTTGATATTGCGGGGCGAGCGTCCGACATGTGGACTGCCGTCACTGCCTGATTGTATTATTCTTTTGGGGCACGACCTGGTTGCGGTCGATGTACCCGGTGTATGTATATTTTACTTTCTGTACTAGGGTTACCCCGCGGAGGGGTGCACGGATAGCCGGGTTCTGGAGGGCAACGGGCCCGCATCTCAGGGCATTGAGACGGAGGGGCTTCAGTCTGGAATTGGCGGGCTATTCGCCGCACTCGTAGGGGGTACAGGTTGACCCAGGAGGGGTGTCCAAGTTACCGGATTCCGTGAAGTGCTGGCTGGTCCATTCACGGCACTGAAGGGGGCTGCCTCGCTTCAGGTTTTGGCGGGTGACTTGCCGCACCCGTAGGGGTCTAGGTTTTCATTGCACAGGCTATCCACACGACCAGGGGAACGTCGGGTTTCAGTAGTGGCTCTGTGAAACCCGGGGATCCCAGATATCTGTATTGTTCTGTGATGCTGTACATTTCTGTGATGTTGCATTTTATTCACGCCTTGAGCGAAATATAATATATTGGTATATATATTAGTAGATGTTGTATATGTTTTGCATCCGCGCTAGTCCAGTCCCCGCTCTGTCGTTAGTTAGCTAACCTAACGGGTAATGACGGGACCCAGTGGCGAATGCGGATGGCATATACGTACATCAGTATATTTTCGTTCTTTTTGGTGTGATCAATTGATGGGACTGCGTTGATTTGGATCAATGCAAGTTAAACAAACCTATTCTGATGTTGTTGGAACACTTTTCAAAAAGTTGTTATTGCAAGGACGTTCACTTTTGTTTTGCATCGTGGTATTCATTTGGAATATCCTGCTCCTCAGTCGACGAGGCAAGGGCCGAGATCCCTTCACCGGGAGTGACCCCTTGGACAGAAGTTTGCGTCAGGGCATTAACTTCACTATAGCCGATTACTTTTGCTTTGCACAGTGATATTCGGTTATGAATATCCAGCACCCCATTCGACGGGGAAAGAGCCGAGATCCCTTCACCGGGAGTGACCTCTTTAGTAAAGGTTTTCGTCACTATATTTTCTAAAAAGCTATTTGTTCCTTCAACGATATCAAGTTCACTACGTTAAAGGTTTTCGCCAGAAACCATTCGTAGCCCTCCGTCGTTTCATATGGGTAGTCAATAGTATTCAAGCTGTGTTTGTTGGCCTTAGTCAAGGCACAGTGTTTGTTAGCTGTTGGGTATTCATATGCTGCATAGATAGATGCGTTGGTTTGGGACAGTCGTATAGCCTTGTTGGCCTTAGTCAAGGGCTTGTACGGGTGGGTTCAAATCAACCTGGACAATGACGGGTAGAACTTGACATGTGACTTATGATTTGTTGGCCTTAGTCAAGGTCATAAGAGCATGGGGCAGAAATCACATCGGGAGTTTCAAAAGTACTGAAACTTGCCAGATATGCGCATACCTTCTGGAGTGTGATACCGTGAGCGGATTCCGTCACGTTGTCATGCGATGAGAGTTGGATCCCGATTCCCACTGATGAGTTGGTTTACTCCTCGGGTGACCCCGACTGATTCTTCTTTCAGGTTTGGAGGAGAATTTGAGGTACAGTGGGAGGTTTCCAGATTAGATAAATTGGTAACCATTCTGATCTTGGCTAGAGTGCACGCTGAGTGTTTCTTTTCTCTCTCTCTGGTAGCGACCATTGACCCGACCCTAAGACTATGACTCAGTGACCAAATTGACCGAACCTTCTTAACACAGGCTTTTGGATTGTCAGAGTTGCAGACCTCATTGCCACTCCTACTTTTACCCTTTTCTCCAAGACACCCCGTATTACTGCGAACGTCCACTTCCATTGGACAAAACCATCGTATGGTTAGATACGAACTCAAAGGGATTCGAGGATGGTTTCTGGTATTGGAGAAAACGGATAGGATTATTCAGTTGTCTTTTCTTTTCACCCTCTCTCAGGTTGCGAGTACTCCTTAGTTTAGGAGTAGTACACCTATTATGCAAATTGGATAGTCTTCTTCCAAACCTTAGGCTGGTGCCGATCGGTAGGGAATGAAGAAAACCAGTTAGCCTAAACGGTGTACAGAAGGTATTAAGTTCAGACAAAGCAAGGGATTAGTAAGAGGGCAAAGTAAATTGCAACAGATATTCACGACCAAACCAAGTTTTTCTTCGCCAATCCTAAATCACCTTTGTATTTCTCCAGGACACTCCGTATCACTACGAAGATCCACAGTTTATTGGATATTCCATCGTATGGTTATATACGAACTCGAAAGGAACTTGTTCCAGTTCGGGGATGGATTCTGGTCCAGGAGAAATAGGAATAAGGTTTATTCGGTTGTCTTTTATCTTCACCTTCTCTCGCATTGCGAGTGCTCCTAGGACTAGGACAGTACACCCATTGTGCTTATTGGATAGTCTTCTTCCAAACCATAGGCTGGTGCCGAACGGTAGGGAAGGAAGAAAACCAATTGGCCTAAAGGGGTGTGCAGGAGGTAATGACTAAAGACATATAAAGGGATTTGGAGAGATGGCAAAGAATAATGCGGTTATAGTTGTGAATCTGGATAATGGTAGAGGCATTACTAGGAATACCAGGATACCCCATCGAAACATTTCAATGTTTCAGTTCACTGTGTACTGTTAAAAGAAAACTGATTTCCCGATTAGATACTTGCTCCAGGGTATGTATTTACCAGGTTTGATTCTCACATCTGTATGGTTTTACAGATGATGAGTGGGAGTAAGTTATTGGGAATTGGGTGATCATCCTCATTATATCGGGATTCGTTGCAATCGGTGATATTTGAGGAAATCACCTGAGCTGTTTGCCGGTCGGCAAATATTTGGTTTTGAATATCCGCTTTTATGCACCAATTTCAAATTGATATATCTGTACGTCTATTTTCATAGAGTGAGATATACCTTTTGATATTATGTCGATGACATTTACCTATATCAGTAGATGGTTAGGTAAGGAGCATTAAACAGCGGTGTAATTCTTCTTAACCATAAGTACAGTTTTCAACCTACGACACACAGTGAAAGAGTTGTTAGACTCAGCGGACTTATACAGAGTATTGTATGTTGTCCAGTGTCCATTGGGACAGAGGGTTTGGTCCTCATACTATATTCTGTTTACTTTTAACTTCTCTAGTTCTTAAACATGTGTTTCGTAGAAACACAGGGTCTAAGTTTTGAGGAGTTATAGGTATTTGAATAGAGTAGAGAACCAGGTATAGCAAGTATCGGGATTCTTCAAAGTGATCGAAGATGTAGATACTTGTGCATGGTATTCAGTTGATAGTAATGATAAAGAGAAATTGCTTCTCTTTCAGGTTACTTATAATTGGAAGCATTCCTAAGTTGAGTAACGCTGATCGGCCTCTCTCCATTTTGTTGACATGCACTGGAGATAGATGCATGATTTGAATCTGGTTCAATTAAATCAGTGCCTCTGGTTCTATATTGGATATAGTACAGTTCATATCTTAACATAGTTAAGGTACGGGGAGTTGTCCGGCTTATGATTAAAACCAGACTCTGGATAACTCAAGGCACGTTTCTGTAATGGCTGTTTGTGGGTTGACCCAGGCTACGACGAGGGTTGACTTTCTACCATCTGGAAGATCAATAGTGATATTGTTCTTAACTCGCCACATTTTAAAAGAAATGGTTATTTTTCAGAAAACAGTAGTGGGAGTATGGTAGAACTGGAAGCGATTCCAGAACCGCAAACGATTACTGAAGATTTGATAAGGAACCTAAAGATTCAATCTGATTTGACATTCCATTGGCCACTCCGCAGATACGGTGGGTAACTTCAGGCACCCGAGAGGTACTCCGGTAGCCTCAAGGACGGTGACAGGGAAGTTCTTGTTTACCCACAATTGCCATTGCTGTTGTTCCAGACTGCGAGACCCGGCAGGAGGATGAGTATAGCGTCGTTCTAAACTAGCTTTAGAAGTGCACGTCTATATGACTCTGCCAGAGGGTTGTCGTAGTCAGTGGGAGCAGCGGAAGCATTGGTGGACATCAGGCTTATGTCTGTTTATAGACTAAAGCAGATATAGCGGAGATAGATCATCTAATTCTGATGTGACAGTCATGGGTTTGACGTCATCAGAATAGGGGATGGATCAGTTGAGAAGGTAGTAGGGTGTGATATCCGGGTTTTTGGATGACATACACAAAGTAGGAAAAGAAACTCCTATACTACAATCGGTTATTCTTTGGTCGTCACACAGTGGTTTCTCCACAAGAAACTTAGACACAATATCAGACATACTGGTTACTAGATCTATGGTTTTGGATCTAGATTTGGGTGGTTTCCCAATCAGGGTACTTTGACAGCATTCTAAGAGTATTTAGAATGGACGACTCCTGGCACGGTAGTGTACCTGCAGGTAATGGAGTCACCCTCTCTAAAGGTGTCTTATAGACTAAAGTAGAGAGGGATGTGCATGATTGGCAGATCACTTGCTTAGGCAATTGAGTCAATCATGAGATGTCAAGTACCACACCAGATGTTGTTCTTGCACTAGATGCAATAAGTTGATATTGATCCAATCCTGGAGGAACAGTCGGAAGCAGTTTTAGAACACAAGTGGATGTTCTAGGGATATGATAACGAAAGCCCTATTCGGGAAACAGTTATCATTCCAGGCTTCCAAGGTGACCTGGACGACAAGGAGGTTGTCAGAGTTACAGTTTTCCCTCTGACGAGGGGCAGTATTTTGGACAGGTGATCCAAGGCAATACTGAGGGAGGCATGGCGCAGGATACTGATTAAGTTCAGTTGACGATACAGTCTAAGAAGTTTGGATTTGGAGTTCATTTTTGGGCTCGGTCCCATCAGATATCCAGACACTCTAAGACAGGTATTGCTCATTTCGGGAGATGGTTTTCTCCGCGAACTTGAGATATAGAGAGATATAGAAAGAAACTTCAGAGCGGATCCACTCACTGAGGCTATTCCTCGAACGCAATAGTTCCGCAAACGAGCTTTGTGAGACTGACTAGTAGAGGAGTTGGATGTTCGGTATCACACGGGCTGTGAGTATGCGACATCGCAATAATTAGCCTTGAGTGCAAGTGGGAGATTGTTGGAGATAGTGCCCTCAGAGTCAATTATTAGGTCACAGGTACGTGATTGTAATGATTGAGGGAGGACCTATCCCGGTAGGACAGTCTTACTCGAGATGATAGTATGCTATCTGGTTTACCTTTATCATCGTGTACTGTTTTAAGTGACATGACACGTCGCTATTACACGTTGATAGAGCCCCTAGAATTCTTGCTTGACCACCAGCAGTATGAGGGCGATCATATAAGTGGGAGCTGGGGGTCTACAAGCTTATCCTTAAAAGGTCCATAGTCGTGGGAGTTTCGAGACTGGGCATCGATACTCCATTAGTAGACTAGTGTATACAGTCGAGACCCCGACGAGGGGCGGTGGCCGGTCTCACAAGCCACTGGTGTCAGTTGGATCACCTAAGATGTATACAGGTGCTCATTGGGTTATGAGTACACCGGACAGGACTCGCCGGGAACCTGCTAGTTGGTCATATACCAGACGTCAGATGGCAGTTCCCTGGTGACATGTGTGCAGGTTAGTTCATCGACCTGGGGATCGTCATTTGTCTCGTGTGAGTTCCCACTGTGCTTTGATTACTACCCTACCACGGCTCAAAGGAGTCGTGCAAACAGGTTTTAGTTGGGTACAGTCCCGAGCCACATGGAGGCAGTGAGCGGATCTTCGGGGGTTTCGTCTCTCCCGGTATTGGGGGTGAGGTCGTGCTGTGTCTAGGAGAGCCATTACACAAAGTCCTTGGCCAAGGCAAGGAGATTTACTGGTAGGTATTCCAGTAGTATCTCAGGGTGTTCTGGGCTACACTCCGACACGACTTGTACCGCTTTTGGGGGTCTGACTTTTACCAACCCCCTAGGCCCGCCATGCGATACTCATAGACGAACGGACCGGACTGCACGGATATTGTCACTGACAGGCTCAGTAGGGTGTAAGGATGAGTTCGCTCATCGACGTCCCTTTTAGTCAATAGCTGGTGGCCCGTTACGTATTGGCTTATACCTCTGACGTGCTAGTGGTTAAATCCATAGCCATAGTATTGACGAGTCTTTAGAGTCTACCACACTTTCAGTTACTCAGGTTTCGGGCGAAACGCTGTAGAGGCCGTATGGAGATATGGCAGGGTCCGATCAGATACGTACGGTATTGCACGGATCAGGATCGGACGGTTTGTACTAGTAGCCGTATAGGAATATGGCAGGGTTCGATCAGATACGTGCGGTATTGCACGGATCAGGATCGAACGGATTTTACTAGCCGGCTTTGGCTTAAGCCGGTTCTAGTTTAGTACAGTGTAGATTTTGTCTCTTTGCTTTTGTATCCGGACGGAATACAGATGCGGGTGTGTATGCACAGTGTCGGGGTTTTCCTGTAATTTATTACGGGAACAGTTTTCTGGAGTTGCCAGTTTGCATTCCGTTCCGGCCGGTTTTCGTTTGTTCTTTCCCGGCCGGACTTTTCCGATGGAGGGGGTAATTTGCAGTTTTGCAAATTACATTTGTGGAGGGGTTTTCTTGCATAAAGATCTATTATGATAGCTTTCTTTTCTTGCACCATGACTTTCTTTATTTGTGATTTGATAAGGGTATGGGTTTGATGTGAGTTGAAGCATGCTTGCATGTTTCTTTGTCTTGGTTGTGGTCATCCCTTCTTCACTCCTACACTCACCTCCCTTCATCATATATATCCATTCTTTCCTCCACCAATTTCTTTGATGATTTTGGCCGGCCACTTCATGGTGGAGAAGAAAAATGAGAGATTGATTTATGTGCTTCATTTGTTCATCTCATTTGGCTTGCAAAATTGGTAGCTTCATTTCCCTCCAAAGTTCAATCTTCATTCCTCCATCCAAAGGCAACAAACCCCAAAGAGACAAGTAGCCTCTACACTACACTTCCTACAGCAAATCTTGGACGCGTCGATTCGCCAGCTTCGCGCCCGAGTTGCCTCGGTATTGAGGTGGGAGCCCGTAAAAGCTACAGGCGATGTGGTGCCCTTTCCGACGAGGAGGAGACGGACGGAGATCCCGCGAGGAGATCGGAGTGGAGATGAAGACCGGAGGACTCGGATCAGTCGGTACAACATTTCTACACTCTTTACTGTTTGTTAGTTTAGCAATTATGGCAGATCCGGGTTAAAGTATACGATAGCGCCAAGTTAAAAAGTTTTATTCCGCAATTGGCGTCTGTAGACTGCCGGGGCGCTAACGTAGACTTACACCGATCTAGTAGGGTTCCTCACCCACCTGAGAGATACTACGGTTTTCTCATGGATGGTGGGAGCGAGGATTGCATCATGGTTGATGATGACCCAACTAGTTTCGAGCAGGCCATCACGAGTGGGGACTCAGTGAAATGGCTGGATGCAATGCGGTCCAAGATGGAATCCATGTACACCAACAAAGTATGGACTTTGGAAGTTGCTCCTGAAGGGGTAAAACCCATTGGGAGCAAGTGGATCTTCAAGAAAAAACTTGGTGTAGATGGGAGAGTGGAGACTTTCAAAGCTAGACTTGTTACAAAGGGTTTTCGTCAAAGACCAGGTGTGGACTATAACGAAACCTTTTCTCCAGTGGCTATGCTTAAATCCATCCGGACCATGCTTGCCATCGCTGCATATCATGACTACGAAATCTGGCAAATGAATGTTAAGACCGCCTTTCTAAACGGTGATTTAGAAGAGTGCGTGTACATGACTCAGCCAGAGGGCTTCGTAGATAGTGGGAGCAGCGGGAAGGTGTGCAAGCTGCTTAAATCCATTTATGGATTAAAGCAAGCATTGCGGAGTTGGAACATCTGCTTTGACGTCGTTATCAAAGAGTTTGATTTCGTCAAAAACGTAGATAAACCTTGTATTTACATGAAGGTGGCAGAGAGTAAGGTTGTCTTCCTCGTATTGTACGAAGACGACATACTCTTGATAGGAAATGACATTCCTATGATGCAATCGGTCAAGCTCTTTTTATCACAAAGATTCCCAATGAAAGATCTTGGTGATGCCTCCTGCATATTGGGAATTATGATCTATAGAGATAGATCTAAAAGGATATTGGGATTGTCCCAATCCAGGTACATTGACACCATACTAAAGAGGTTTAGTATGGAAGAGTCCAAACGTGGGTTTTTACCCACGATCTCAGGGCTCACTCTCTCCAAAGAGATGTCTCCCAAGACTGATTTGGAGAGAGCTCGCATGCAAGGGATACCCTATGCTTCGGCAGTAGGCTCTATCATGTACGCGATGCTATGTACCAGACCCGATGTAGCATACTCACTAAGTGTAGTGAGTAGGTATCAAGCTGATCCTGGAGAGAGTCACTGGACAGCTGTGGAGAGCATTCTCAAGTACTTGCGAAGGACTAAAGAGATGCTCTTGGTGTATGCTAATGGAGAACTCCAAGTGGAGTCCTTTACCGATTCAAGCTTCCAGAGTGATAAGGACGACTCTAAGTCGCAGTCGGGATTTGTCTTTACCCTTTATGGAGGGGCGATTAGCTGGAAGAGTTCCAAGCAGGAAACCGTGGCAGGCTCGACGATGGAGGCTGAATACATCGCTGCCAACGATGCTGCCAAAGAGGCTGTCTGGATCAAGAAGTTCATTACTGAACTTGGTGTGGTTCCATCCATTGAGCATCAAATACCTTTGTATTGCGATAACAATGGAGCGGTGGTTTTGGCCAAGGAACCCAGGTCCCATCAGCGATCCAGACATATTCTGAGGCGGTATCACCTGATCCGGGAGATAGTTGATCGCCGGGAGATCGAGGTCAGGAGGGTTGACACGAAGAACAACATAGCGGATCTACTCACGAAGGCCATTCCCCAGATACAGTTTGAGAGACTCTTCGGGATGCTCAGTATACGATACTACAGCAGCTGGCCCTAGTGCAAGTGGGAGATTGTTAGTTGTATGTATGCCCTAGAGGCCAGTATTGTACAGATGATGTATATTATATTGGATGCTTGGACATATATAGAGAGGACTTTCTTGCTCGATATGATAGTATGCTATCTGGTTGCTCTTTATCTTAACATGTATACTTATCTCTTTATACTGTCTTATAGTTACATGTTGGTAAAGCCCTTAGGATGTGTACTTGACTACCTGGACTATGATGCGGATCATACTAGTGGGGACATGGTAGTCCATAAGTACATCCTTCAAGGTCCCTAGTCATGGGTGTATCGAGACGGGGCATCGATATACCAGAGTAGACTAGCGTATACGCTTCTCGACCCATGAGATGGGCGATGGATGATCCCATATCCATTGGTGTTTGACATCAGAGATGGTATACTGGTGCTCAGTGGAGACTAGGTACACTGGACGGACTCGCCGAGAACTCCCAGATGGTATTATACTTTACGTCAGATGGCAGTTCTCTGGTGACATTTGTGCAGGTTAGTCTGTAGACCCGAGATCGTCATAGAGTCTTGTGTGATTCCCACTGTGTTTTGATTTCCACCTTACTACGTCCATGAGGGCGTGCAAAACGGTGGTTTTTGGGTACAGTCCCGAGTCACATGGAGGCAATGAGCGATAGGAGGGATTTCGTCTCTCCCGGTATTGGGGGTTGATGTTGCGCTGTGCTCGATTGGCCATAACAGGGAAGTCCCTGGCCAGGGCTGATTTAGAGATTTACTGGTAAGTATTACCAGTAGTTTCTCGACCCGTTATGAGCCTCACATCGGCACGACTTATCGGTTATTGGGTTCTGACGTTTACCACCCCTAGACTTGATATGCGACATATCAGACGAGGAGACCGGACTGTACGGGAAGTGTTACCGGTAGGCTTTTACAGGAGTTGGAGCGGGCTTGCTTGCTGATCTTCTGATCGCTCAATACCCGGGTAGCCGTTACGTCCAGCTAGTACCGCTGACGGCTTGTGGGTGCGTGATGTGATCATCACCTACTGCCGGCATATTGACGAGTCTTTAGAGTCCTACACAGAGGTTTTACTGGCTCAGGCAAAACGAAATAGGAGCGCATATGTGATATGTGCGGGACCGAGAATAATGTGTGTATGTGATACCGTAATTCTCGCGACTTTTAGTATCGATCGGTTATATATGATATGACCGGGTTATCGAATCAAGTGTTGATTCGATAAGTCGATACGATGAATATTAGTCGGTTATATGAGATATGACCGTATTATTAAGTCAAGTGTTGATTTAATAGTTAAGTGTATAATTGTATATTAGATATACTAGTTTACATTTACTAACACTTGTTCACTTTAGGGTTTTTCTCACATGAGCACAACTTTAATGTATATATGATATATATTAAAATTGTGTTTTCTTTTATTGTATCATGGTTGATGATACACTTGACATGGGTGTACAAGACATACACCATGCTATTTGTTATGTTGGGTTTTAACATTTAAAAGTAATTACAAAATTAGTGGTAAATTAGAAAATGCATGAAGCTTGTGGAAGCTTGTGGATGCATTGACTAAAGTCCACTAAATTTGTTTTTACTTTGGGTTTTAACCTAACCTTAACACTTAGCCATGGTAATGTCTCTACAAGAGTTAGTATATGATACTCACTCACCATGGTTAGCTCACTCACTTGATCATTATCTCTTCTCATTTTATTTTCTTCATCTTCTTCTTCTTGCTTAAAAAAGAAAAAGAAAACTAGGGTTTGATCCAAAGTGAGAAAGATTGTGAGAAACAAAATTCTAAAGAGAACCCACTTCCTATTTCTCCATCCTCTACTAGACTAGCACTTTAGTTTAGGGTGTTTACTTCACTAATTCTCTAGTTAGTAAAGTAGGAGCTTGAGTCGGAATTCCCTCGACGTAGATCATCTTCGGCCTCGGAGACTTCAAGCAAGGTCGCATCCTTCACGTCGTGAAGCCATGCAAGAGCCCGGGAGAACCTTGATCGCAGCGAAGGGACTTCAACAAGGAGCAAATAAAGTGAAGGAGCGATCTACAAAGGTTGTATTTCGTATTCCCTTTAGAGTAAAGTTGTTTACTTGCTATATGATTCGCCTAATCTCTAGCATACGATCTTGCTTAGGGTTGTTTGGGACATAAAAATTTAATTTTGGCATGGTCGATGCCTTGTAGATCCTTGTTAGTGTGCCCAGTAACCCTACAGATCCGCCCTGATGTTTCATTCTATGTCTCTCTAAATCTCAAATTCGCGGAGAAAGCCATCTCCCGAATTGAGTAATACATATCTTAGAATATGTCTGGATATCTGATGGGACCTAGTTCATAAATGAACTCCAAATCCAAACTTCTTAGACTGTATCGATAACTGAACCTAATCAGTATCCAGCACCATGCCTCCCATAGTATCCTCTTGGACCACCTGTCCAAAATACTGTCCCTCGACTAGGGAAAACTATAACTCTGATAATCGCTCTGTCATCCATGTCACCTTTGAAGCCTGGAATGATAACCGTCTCCCGAAGGAGGCTGCCGTCATCAAATCCATAGAACATGCACTTATGTTCTAAAATTGCTTCCTTATGTTTCTTCAGGATTGGATTAATATAAACTTATCGCATCAAGTGCAAAAACAACATCTGGTGTGGTACTTGACATCTCATGATTGACTCAATTGCCTAAGCAAGTGATCTGCCAATCATGCACATCTCTCTCCTCTTTAGTCTCTAAGACACCTTTAGAGAAGGTGACTCCATCACCTGTAGGTACACCACCATGTCAGGAGTCATCTATTCTAAAATACCATTACAATACTGTCATTGTACCCACATTGGGAAACTACCTAAATCTAGATCTAAAACCATAGATCTAGTAACCAGAATGTCTTATATTATATCCATATCCTGTCTGGAGAAACAACTGTGTGACGACCAAAGTACAACCGATCGTAGTATAGGAATTTTACTTCCTACTCTGTGTATGTCATCCAAATACCAGGACATCATACCCTACTACCTTCTCAACAGATCCATCCCCTATTCTGATGAAGTCAAAACCATGACTATCACATCAAAAAAAAAGATGATCTTATCTTCGCTATATCTGCTCAAGCCTATAAATAGACATAAGCTACTTGCCCACTATGTTCCGCTGCTCCCACTGACTATGACAACCCTCTGGCAGAATAATATATACGTCCACTTCTAAAACTAGTTTAGAACGACGCTATACATATCCTTCTGCCGGGTCTCATAATCTGGAACAACAGCAGTGTCAAGTCTGGATAAACAAGAACCTCCCTGTCACCGTCCTTGAGGCTACCGGAGTACCTCTCGGGTGTCTGAGGTTACCCACCATGTCTGCGGAGTGGCTATTGGAATGTCAAACCTGATTGAATATATAGGTCCCATTAAATTTTCCGTAATCGTTTGCGGTTCTGGAATCACTTCCAGTTCTACCATACCCCCACTACTGTTTTCTGAAAAAATTCTATTTTAATAAAACTGTGGTGAGTCAAGAACAATATCACTATTGATCTTCCAGATGGTAGAAATGTCAACCCTCGTCAAAGCCAGGGTCAACCCACAAACTGCTATTACAGAAACGTGCCTTGATTTATCCAGTGTCTGGTTTTAAGCATAAGCTGGACAACTCCCCGTATCTTAACATCGTTAAGATATGAACCATTCTATATACAATATAGAAATAGAGGCACTAATTTAATTGGAACCAGATTCAAATTATGCAGCTGTCTCCAGTGCATATCAACTTAATAGAGAGAGGTTAATCAGCATTACTCAACTTAGGAATCCATCCAATTATGAGTAACCCGAAAGAGAAACAAGTTTCTCAAAACCATTACTATCATCTGAATACCAATCACAAGAATCTACATCTTCGATCTCTTTGAAGAATCCCGATACTTGCGATACCTTATTCTCTACTTTATTCTTATACCCACAACTTCTCAAAACTTAGGCATTGTATTTCTACGAAACACTTGTCTAAAAACTAGAGAAGTTACAAGTAAACAGAATATAGTACGAGGACCTGCCCTGTTGTCCTGACGGACACTGGACAACATACAATACTCTGTATAAGTCCGTTGAGTTGAATAACTCAAAACCTATGCATCGTAGGTTGAAAACTGTATCCAGGCGATTTCCTCAAATATCACCAATTGCAACGAATTCCGATATAATGAGGATGATCACCTTATTCCTAATAACTTACTCTCACTCACCATCTGTAAAACCATACAGATGTGAGAATCATATCTGGTAAATACATACCCTGGAGTAAGTATCTAATCGGAAAATCAGTTTTTCCTTTAACAATGCACTGAAACATGAAAATGTTTCGTAGGGGTATCCTGGTATTCCTAGTAATGCCTCTTCTATAAATCAGTTCATGACTATAACCGTATATTTCTTTGCCATCTCTCCAAATCCCTTTATTTGTCTTTATTCATTACCTTCTATACACCATCGTTAGGCTAAGTGGTTTTCTTCCTTCCCTACCGTTCGGCACCAGCCTATGGTTTGGAAGAAGACTATCCGGTAAGCATAACAAGTGTACCCTCCTAATCCTAGGAGTACTCGCAACTTGAGAGAAGGTGATCATAAAAGATAACTGAATAATACCTTATTCCATTAAAGGTAAAATAGGAGTGGCGATGAAGTACGCGGTTTGGTCGTGAATGATAGCAGTCACAATTTACTTTGCCCTCTTTCTAATCCCTTTATTTTGTCTTTACATATTACCTTCTGCACACCCTACTTAGGCTAATTGGTTTTCTTCATTCCCTACCTTTCGTCACCAGCCTATGGTTTGGAATAAGACTATCCAATAAGCGTAATATGTGTACTCTCCTAAACTAAGGAGCTCTCGCAACCTGAGAGAAGGTGATAATAAAAGACAACTGAATAAACCAATTCTATTTATCCTGAACCTGGATCCATCCTCAAAGAAGTCCCTTTGAGTTCGTATATAACCATACGATGGATCTATCCAATGGAAGTGGATGTCCGTAGTAATACGGGGTGTTCTGAGAAATACAAAGGGTAGAAGAAGGAGCGGCAATGACTTATGCAACTATAGACAATCCAAAAGCCAGTATTTTAAGAAGGTTCGGTCAACTTGGTCACTGAGTCATAGTCTAGGGTCGGTAAAAAAGTCGCTACCAAAGAGAGAGAGAAAAGAAACACTCTACGTGCACTCTAACCTAGATCAGAATGGTTATCTCTTTATCTAATCAGGAAACCTCCCACTGTAATCTCAAATTCTCCTCCAAACCTGAAAGAAGAATTAGTCGGGATCACCCGAGGAGTAAACCAACTCATCAGTGAGAATCGGGATCCAACTATCATTGCATGATAACTTGATGGAAGCCACTCAAGTTATCACACTCCAGAAGGTATGCGCATGCCTGACAAGTTTGCTTTATGTTTGAAACTCCCGATGTGATTTTTGCCTCATGCTCTTATGACCTTGACTTTAGTCAACAAATCATAAGCCACATGTCAAGTTCTACCCGTCATTGTCCAGGTTGATTTGAACCCATCCGTACATACCCTTGACTTTAGTCAACAAGGTAATACGACTGTCCCAAACCAACACATCTATCTATGCAACATATGAATACCCAGCAACTACCAAACACTATGCCTTGACTTTAGTCAACAAACATAGCTTGAATACTACTGACCACCCATAAGAAATGACGGAAGGCTACGGCTGGTTTTTGGCGAAAAACCTTTAACATAATGAACTTGATCTCGTTGAAGGAACCTGATAGCTTTTTATAAAAATATAGTGACGAAAAAACCTTTGCTAAAGAGGTCACTCCCGGTGAAGGGATCTCGGCTCTTTCCTCGTGGAATGAGGTGCAGGATATTCTAACTGAATACCACTATGCAAAGCAACTTGTAATCGACTATAGTGAAGTTATTACCCTGACGTAAACTTCTACCCAAGGGGTCACTCCCGGTGAAGGGATCTCGGCCCTTGCCTCGTCGAATGAGGTGCAGGATATTCTAACTGAATATCACTGTGCAAAACAAAAGGAAATGTCTTTGTTATAACACCTTTTAAAACTGGTTCCAACAACATCAAATATAGGTTTGTTTTATACTTGCATTGATCAAAATCAACACAGTCCCATCATCTAATCACACCAGAAAAGAACGAAAATGAAATGTATGTATATGCCATCCGCATTCGTCACTGGGTCCCGTCATCACCCGTTAGGTTACTTAACTAACGACAGAGCGGGGGCTAGACTAGCGCGGGTGTAAAACATATACAACGTCTAATAGTATATATACCTATATACAATAATCGCTCCAGGCGTGATAATATGCAACATTACAGAAAAGTAATAAGCATCACAGAACAATACAGATAATCTGGGATCCCCGGGTTTCACAGAGCCACTACTGAAACCCGATGTTCCCCAGGTCGTGTGGATAGCCTGTGCAATGAAACCTAGACCCTTACGGGTGCGGCAAGTTACCCGCCAAAACCTGAAGCGAGGTAGTCCCCACAGCATAGTGAATGGAACACCCGGCACTTCACGGAATCCGGTAAATTGAGCACCCCTCCTTAGGTCAACCTGTACCCCCTACGAGTGCGTCAAATAGTCTGCCAATTCTAGAGTGAGGTCCCTCTGCCTCTCAAAGCCATGAGATACGGACTCGTTGCCCTCCAGAACCCGGCTATCCGTGCACTCCGTCGCGGGATAAACCTAGTACAGAAATAAAAATATGTACAACAGGTACATCGACCTCAACCCGGTCGTGCCCCAAAAGAATATTATACAACAGGCAGTGACGGCAGTCCACATGTTGGACGCTCGCCCCGCAATATCAAATGTACAAATAAATCCAAACTGCACTACCATTGCACACTGCTATCCATCACGACATATCCGCAACAATACAGCACAACACAGAATATCAACGCGAATGTCACGTTCGCAAACCCGTCTAAAAGAACTATAGCAATCAGACGCGGTTTACCGATCAAATGACATTCCCGGTCGGAGATATAATGTAAATACTGCATACTAACAAGTTTAAAATTTCGATCGACTAAATTTTCCGAAGTGGGCCCTACGTACATCTGCTGTACAGTTACAAAATCTGGGCCCAAAAGAACTATACCAAAAACCACAATTTCCACATTAAAGCTCTCTGGAAAAAGCTGAAGCACTGTTCCCACTGAAGCGCCGCGGTTCCGCGGTCAAACCCTAGGTTTGACCGCGGATCCGCGGTGGTCTTGTGGGATCACGTGTCCTAATTTTTCCAGAATGCTTAGAAAAGCCTGCTTGGTTTTCTGCAATATGTAAAATAATTTTTAGACACTGTTTAAAATCAACAGAAACTTTAATCCTGGAATTTGCGATTTTCGAAAATCCGTTGATTCAATATTTTAAACGCGTTAGCACAAGTTAGTATAGCTTAATGGTAAGGCTCTGATACCACTGTAAGTCCACGGTAGCACCCCGGCCGTCTAACAGACGCCAAATGCGGAACAAAAACTTTTTACAACTGGCGCTATCGCGTACTATAACCCGGATCTGCCATTAAAGCTAAACTAACAAACTACAAAGTGGGTAGAAATGTTATACCGAACGATCCGAGTCCTTCGGTCTTCAACCATCATCCCACGCTTTGTTGCGGCTGCTCCGATCTCCTGAATGTCCATTCTTCTCGTCCAGGTGGCACCACGTCGACGGATCTTTAAACGGGCTCCCGCCTCTGAACCGAGGCAACTCGGTCGTCAAGTTTGCTAAAAGAGACGACCAAGATGATATAGAGAATGAGTAGAACACTTTGTCTCGTTACGTCCAAAACTACGGACGAATGGTTAATGAAGTTGCCTTTTGGAATCGGGTGAAATGAGAAATGAGGCTTATCTAATTTCTATGAGTCCAAAACTATCATCTTTTTCCAAATGAATCAACCATGATCCATACCAAGAGGTGGCCGGCCACTAAATAGAGAGAGGGGGGTGAGTGTAGGAGAGGGAAAGGTGACCACAAGATTAAAGAAGAGATGAGTCATCTAAACACCTAGTATGAACTCATTTAATGCAAACCAATGATAATAAACCTAGTCATCACAACATTAAATGAACACTTAATGCATTAATGACTCACAAGCTTAGTCATCATCCTAGTCACCTTCTAGAAGCTTCCACACTCATCTCAAGAAAAGATAAATCCGTATTTAACCGAATCTTAAATACGGCCGATAGAAAACTGGAAACTGGCAACTTCCAAAAGTGATCCTGAAACGAATTTCATGATAACCCCGTATCAGTATAAACATACCCGCATTTGTATTACGACCGAATACAAATGCAACTGAGACAAAGATATTATATCTACACAGTATAATACTTGGATCCGGCTTAAACCAAAGCCTACCAGTATTATCTGCCTGAAAAATGATATTTCCCCTAATCAGAGCAAAGCTCTGCTGAAAATTCAAAAATTCAAATTATGAAGCAACGCTTCAAATCCCGGGCGCAACGCGCCACGTGTCAGGCGCTGATACGTCAGCGCAGCGCCCGAGAAGGCGCACCCAATCAGAGCAAAGCTCTATTAAAGGAAGCCACGCTTCAGTTGCGCAAGCACTGCGCTGCGCTGCGCGACACGTGTCAGCGCAGTTGCGCAGCGCAGTGCGCTGCGCGACACGTGTCAGCGCAGATGCGCTAACGCAGTTGCGCTGCGCTGTGCGCTGCGCGACACGTGTCACGCGCTGGGGCATCTACGCCAAACAGAATTAAATTTCTAAGAAATCTTTTCTGTTCTTGTTAAAACAAGAAGATTTTCCTCTGCAAAGCAGAAGCCCTTGGATCAAAGATCCAACGGTGGGGAAAATTCCCCAAATCACTCAGAGAAAAATCTCTTTAACAAATTTAACTAATTTATGGGCACTATAAAAAGGACCCCAGACCTCAATTCAAAGGTATCAACATCTTTCTAAAAAAAAAAAAGAAGAGAACTTTTGAGAACTTCTCAAGAACAACAGAAGGTAAAAACCTTTAGGAAAAAGAGAAAATTCTCTTATGGACAGATTATTGATCTAAGAACAAGATCAATAATCTTAAATAAAAAGAAAAATAAGTAATAATAGTGCTTTGCACTTTCTTATGAACCATTGGTTCTTTGAAAACAAAAGATAACTTGTTTTCTTTGATTTAAAATCGATCAAAATATAAAACAGTGCTTTGCACTTGAAAAATTGCGCTGTTGCGCTCCTTTGTCGGCGCAACTCAACAGAGTGCGCCACGTGTCAGCAGCGCAACAGCGCAGCGCACTAGCGCAGCGCACTGCGCTGTTGCGCTTGCGCTCACCAGAGCATGACACGTGTCCTCACCACAAGCGCTTGCGCTCAGTAACTGGCGCAAAGCGCCTGACAAATGCAATGCATTTCTTTTCCTGAAGGGCCAGGCCCAATTAAGAGACCAAGCATGCCTAATTAAATTGATGCTCTGCATCATTTATAAATGGGCAGAGCCCAAACGAAATAATAAAAAATGCTACGCATTTTAAAAGGGGCAGAGCCCAAACAAAACAGATGCATTGCATCATTCATAAATGAGCAGAGCCCAGAATAAATTGATGCTCTGCATCTTTTATGGACAGAGCCCAAACAAAAAAAATAGAAGTAATGCAATGCATTATTTAAGTGTGGGCAAAGCCCTAGCACAGGTCTAATAGACCAAAAATAAATAAGGGTGTTGAACATTTTCAACTGGACTTAGCCCAATTTTGGCCGTAAGTCCTCAAATTAAATTGACTGAGCACAGCTGTTCTCTTAAATTAATTTATATCCGGTTCGAGGGTACATCTCCGAACTCCTCTGACACCCATCGTTGTAATCCTTCAACGACGTCAGAGAGGTGACGGGTCCCGACGACCACACATCAATATGGACTGCGGGGTCCTTAAACTCGTGGACCGAAACGTCCTTAAACTAATATTGGACCGAAACGTCCTTAAACTAATATTCGTCCCTAAATGGGAATGCTGGACCGGAACGTCCTTAAACTAATGTCGGACCGAAACTTCCTTAAACTAACGATGGACCGGAACGTCCTTAAACTAATGTCGGACCGAAACGTCCTTAAACTAATGTCGGACCGAAACGTCCTTAAACTAACGACGGACCGGAACGTCCTTAAACTAATGTCGGACCGAAACGTCCTTAAACTAATGATGGACCACTACGTCCTTAAACTGGTGACGGACCGAAACGTCCTTAAACTAATGATGGACCACTACGTCCCTAAACTGGCAATGGACCCCCATGTCCCTAAACTGGAACACGGACCACTACGTCCCTAAACTGGAACAATAGAGCCTTCAAATGCTCTTTTGTCGGATCTAAACGATCCCGTTTAAGTTGATCTTAGCCCCAAACACGGCTAACGTATCCTTAAACATTCAAACGGACTATAAAACTCCAAATCGACTTTGGTTCAAGGGTACATCTCTGAACTCATCTGACATCCGCCGTTGTAATCCTTCAACGACGTTAGAGAGGTGACGAGTCCCGATGGCCAGATATTAAATGGATTATCCCGTTAAGTTGATCTTAGTCTCAAAACAGGACTAACGTATCCTTAACGAATGTTTAAGTTGATCTTAGCCGCAACGCGACTAATGCATCCTTAAACTAAAAACACCAAACCCAAATCTAAGTAAATACGGATTTGGACTAGTCCACGTCCTACGGACGACGGCATTACTCAGTCTCCGTATACAATCCACGGGCAACCACAAACAAAACAAACACACACGACACGAAGTGAAATTCTGGAGAAGGAGAAAGTTGTTACCGCGATGCGGTAGCGTAATTAACTGCAGGGGCTTGCGGCCTGCAGGGAAGAGCGTCCCCACAATCAAAAACCTCTCAAGCGAGGGGGAATCTGACGAAGTCTGCTACATCGGCCGCATCCGTCTAAACCTCCGATATACGGTGCCATAAATCAACTTGGCATCTTTGGAGAGGTGGACGGATAAAACCAAATAGCATCTGCCCCGAATCTCAACGTCAGGACATCGCGGTCCTGTGTGCCGCCATTCGGAGGGGAACAGATTTTGGCACACCCGGTGGGACCTTTTCCTTTTTCCACTCCACGCTTCATGTGTCGTCTTCGCGAACCAGTCGCGGTTTGTTAATGGTTGCCTTCGGATTTCAAGTTACTAAGATTTGGTCTTTTGCCTGGTGCAGAACTCAAGATTCAATGGCCTCTAATTGCACCAACTGCTCGAAGTGCCACTGCAACGGACGCTCCACCTCACTGGGAGGTGTAGCATATGGGCCCCAAGCGGCTTCCTTCCTCACTCTGCCAGTAAACCAGGTGACCCAGGCCACCACTGGCCTGTTCTTCGGGACCATGATCCCACCTACAAGCTTCTCTGAGCCAATACCTGCACCGGAAGTGAACAAAAAGTCGGTCTTTGACCGGCTCACTGCTACGACGGCCCCTGTCGACGGGTCGCCCGCTACCAAACCGACAGCCTCTGTTTTCACCAGGCTAAATCTGAACTCTAAAATGGTTGTCCAAAGGAAGGCAATAACTGCTGCCCCAGAAGTCGTCAAGGCTGCTTCCCCTATCAAAGAGTCAGTCTTTTCAAGACTGACGATTCCTGCTCCTGCCTCTGCTCAAGGATCCGTCTTCGGCAGGTTGAATATCACCCCTCAGAAGACAACCTCAGTCTTTAAGAGGTTAACACCGGCGGCGCCTCATTCAGACAGGGGGCAAAAAGAAACTATCTCAATCTCTGAGCCAATCCCAACGGCTCGCCGTGCTCGACGTCGCCATTGGCAACGAGTGAGGAAGGCAGGGGGCAACTCTCCCTCAGGGCTAACTCCATCGGCTCCAGTGGTGGAAGTCAACGCTGCTGTCCCAACTGGGAACAGCTTTGAACTGCTGAGGAGGGTACGGAAAAACTCTCCAACCGCTATACTGAAGAGATCTCCTCCAACTGCGGAGAGAGTTCCAGAAACGAAGCAAGAACAGCCCCCTCAACGGCTATCCTCAAGAATTTATAAAGTTTGGCGGAGGGTTCAAGACTCCGTAATTGACCCAGGTCACTCTCGTCACCAGAAAAGGGCGAAAGTGCAAAAAGGAAAAGACCATCCTATTGAACAGCAGGGGACAGCAGCTGCAAGGCTGCCCCCTTCAACGGTTCCTTCAACCTCAACGGCCCACAAAAGAAGGAGGCCAGAGAAAACTCCCGCGTCAGCGGCAAAAGTTAAAAATGGTGAACCTAAACGCCCCAAGTCAGGGGGCATAACAGTTCATACGGTTTATATGGCATCGGGAAAAGAAGATAGCCGCATATCAACAGGTCATAGACCGCATACGGGGTCAGTGACCAAGGCTCAGGAGCAGCAGCAGAAGCTCTAAGAGATGATGAACGCTATGGCCGCACTTACAGGGCCAAAAGAAACCCCTGAAACATCCTCGGACGAGCGTCAAGAACAAGAAACGAACGCAAAATTCCTTCGCCGCGTACTGGAGAAGAAGGATAAAGAAGCTGCGGAGCAGGCAGCCAACATAAAGAAAATGGCCCTCCTGTTCCAGGATATGATGGGTATGATGATTCAACAAGACCCACCTGCTGAAGATCCCCCGATCATCTTTGAAGACGATAGGGGAGAGACGTCGAATCCTCCACCAGCTCTGTCCACTGCTAAAGAGGATACAATCTCCAAAGCTCATTTGGATGAGTACATAGCCCAGCAAATACGGGTTCATCATGCGACTGAAGCGGCCGGTCAGGTCGTAAAAACGGGACGGCCATATCCAAGTTGGTACGATCAAATCAAGTACCTACCCGGTTACACAATTCCTAAGTTCCATGTGTACAAAGGGACGGGCAATCCTCATCAGCATGTTGCCCAGTTCAGGGCACTCTGCGGCAACACCGGCGGTGATGACAAGCTGTTGCTTCGCCAGTTTGTTGGAAGCTTATCAGATACGGCGTTCGAATGGTACTCTGAGCTCCCGAACGACTCTATTAAAACCTTCGCGGAGATGGAGCTGTTGTTTACTCAGCGTTTTGCAAGCGCCAGTGAACGTACCCCGATGACAGCACTGATTAACGCCCGGGTAAAGCCAGGCGAGACGTGGGTTCAGTACGCTATACGATGGCGGAACTTATGGTCAAAGTGTGAGCAGCGCATTGAAGAAGCTCCCGCGGTGGGTATGTTTGTGGGAACCCTCAATCCACAAGCAACCATCTCGCAGTTTATGATGTTTTTCAAGCCGACTACCTTCCAGGCCTTGATTGACGAACTAGTGCAAATGGATCAAATGGGCCATAAACCCCCTCTTCCAAGGCCAGACACCCGAAATGACAAAGGGAAGGGAAAAGCGATTGTCGTCGCTAATGCTCAGCAACAACCGAGCGACTCGAAGCCGGTTGTTCGTCAAAATAATACGCGACCGTACGTGCCCCTTGAGGATAGGATAGGACGTCCTTTTCCTTTCCCCGCGATAAAACGAGGAGGTTATTCGAGCTGGCGTTGCGCAACAGACTCATAAATTTGCCGGATCCAAAACGTCCGTTGCAACCAAGTGGCGTCAACGAGCCCAACTACTGTCCTTATCATCGAGTACTAGGCCATCCGATCGAAGATTGCTACGTTTTCAAGAATTGGCTTGAAAACCAGTACCGACAGGGCAAGTTCGCGTTATCTGACAAATGGAAGGTGAATCCCCCGCAGCCCCACACCTCTAAGGGGACGAATACGCCGGGGGCAACATGCTCCGTCATTGAAGAAGCTCCTTGGGAGGTTGTATTATCAGCCAAGACAAAAAGGATGCTAAACGATCTTCAGACATGTCCAGCGATCAAGTGGAAGAATCCGTTGGAACCGCAGGTCATTGAAGGGATGTTGAAGCCACGTCCAACTCCAAAGACCGATGGTGGCGGTTCAAGCACTTGCAGCTAGCCGTCAAAATCTTCGAAAAAGAAGAAGAAGAAATCTAAGAAGCCCGTGAAGCCTGGCGGCAAACGCACGGACTTACAAAAGCAAATTGATGCGTTGGAAGAATACAACCAAAAGGCGCGGACTCCCATTACATTCCAAGAGTTCCTCAATCATGTCTTTCAAGAAGAAGATGAAGGAGAAAGTTCATCGGATGAATCCGAGGAATATGTGGCGAGCTGTCATATGATTTCCCATTCGATCACGAACGATGAGGAGACTCCTTGCACCGAAAATCTGGGGGCAGATCCTGAACCAAAAGTTCTGGGGCCACCAGATGAAGTAATCGACGCATTCCTTAATGAAGCTCGGTTGAAAAGTAAAGCTGATCGGGAGCGCGAGGCGGCTATATTTGAAAGGGCCAAGCGCCAGCGACTCGATGAAGGAGCTGAGATGATCCCGGTGGAGCTAAATACCTCCGCTACCGACAAAAGCCAATTCAAGATGAGAAAGAAGTTTGCTAAGGCCATATCAATGAGCATGAAGCTACCATCCTCCGAAGAAGAAATTACCGGTGAAGCGAAAATGCACCCGTCTTATTGCTTATATCATCAAAAGATTTCGCACCCCACTCAAGAGTGCAAAGCTTTCGATAGATGGTGGCAAGGGTATGTTGCTCATCGACAACGCTTTAAGCGGGAGAAGCGTAAAACTCGTCGAGAGCAAAGAAATACGACCGAAGGGAGTAAAAGAACTACCGGCGATTGTCGCGTAGTTAACACCGGCGGGTCACAAGTGCCTACATTCGGGAGCGATTCTGATGAGGAGCTGGAACTTGCCCCTCTCTTTAAAGGGTCCGCTTCGAGAAAAGAAGAAGAACCGAAGGTTTGCGAAAATATCCGGTTACGTAATCGCACGCTGCCCGAAAAGAACCTCGGACCCTCGAACAAAAAGGATAAAAGGAAAGAAAAGGCCTCTGGGGATATCGTCTTAGATGACCAAGTGGTGGAAGAGCTAGCTGCCAAAGATCCACCAAAGAAGGATAAGGTGGACTACAACGTCTTAGCACATCTGAGGAAGCTGCCCTCACAGCTCAGCATTCTTGACGCCCTTTTGCTATCAAAAGAGGCGAGAGATTCGTTGATTAAGGCGCTCCAAGACCCAGAACAATTCCAAGCATGCCTGGCCGAGGAAAAGATGAAGGATGAATTGGAGGAGGTGCACACGGCCGATGTTACTTTTGGCGATGAAGACCTTCTACTTGGGATGTGCGAACACAATCGCCCTCTCTATGTCTCGGGATACTGCCATGATATAAAGATAGGAAAAATCCTGATCGATAACGGGTCGTCTGTTAACCTACTCAACGTGCGGGTGTTGAAGGAAATTTGCATGAGCGTCCAGCACTTTGCTCGAGACAAGATCACCATCTCTGGGTTCGACTCCCAATCGTCAAAGACTCTTGGATCTGTGATACTGACGCTATGCTTCGGGCTACTCGTCACGGACATTAAGTTCCACGTCATAGACGCCAAGACATGTTACAACGCTTTGCTCGGTCGACCATGGTTACACGAGTACAATATCATCCCTTCTACACAACATCAGTGTATAAAGTATTTTAAGGATGGTTTCGAGTATACCGTGACGGGAGAACTGAACCCTTTCTCTGTGAACGAGGTCCGCAAATACGAAGATACCAAATACTTCTTACCGTATTTCGAAGACACGGAGAAGTGTCACAAGCCGGAGAATAAAACTAACGCTACCATCCCTGTCTTCGGCAGTGATACTGAGGAGGAAGAGGAGATAGTTTATTCGGGTCCACCCCAACACAACAAGCCGGGACCACCGGCTCCTACATTGATCTTTGGCAGCGACTCGGAAGATGAAGTCCATGCTGTATTCTCTGCTCGACCTTCAATACAAACGTCCGCTGACGAAGAGCAAAGTCTACAAGTCGCCATAGTGCCGCTTAAACACCATAAAGAACCGGATGCACTTAATATCTACAGTGTAGAAGAGTTGCGGACATTCTATATCCCTCCCAGGCGAGAGAGCGAGAAAGCAATTCTGTTTTACCGCTCTGAAGAAACCAAGGTGAAAAAAGAAATCTGGCATGGCGCGGATCCTGCGCTCGACAGGCTTCAGCCTATCCGTCTTCCCAGATATTATACAGAGGGTTTGAAGAAGCTGCTGAAACATCAGGGGATATCCTTCAAACAGACCGTTAGAGAGGCCAAATTCTATGACAGGGTCTGGAACGTTCCCGGGACTCAACGCAAACTGCCTAATGGGAGAATGGAAACAAAAGGGCTTGGATACATCCGGTCAAAGAAACGAGAGTTACTGCCCAGCTGTTACGTCGTGTATGACCTCGATGAAGAAGCGGATGCTCAATAGGAGGACGCTAATCCTAAGCCAGTGAAAGTTCCAGATGCAAAAGAGCCCAGTCCGTCATTCGAGGAACAAATGGACAGACTTATAAAGAAAGCTGGTCAAAAAGTCCGAGATGATCACAACCGTGAGACGGCCATCTATGAGAAAGCCAAGACGCAACGCCTTCTCCAACAGGCCGTAAAGGATGAAAATACCGCTCCTTGTCAACCTGTTATAAAGAAAGCTCGGCGCAAAAGCAGAAATAAGTCGAAAGGCCAAAAAGACGCTCAACAACAACAAGACGGGGCTAAGAAACCACGCAAACGGAAGGCGAGCATTATTGATCTATCCCTCATGAAGAAAATGGGTCGAGCATACTCTTTTCCTCGGGACAAGACGAAGAAGATACTTGATCTTGCTCTAAAATATCAAATACTTACACTGCCGGAGTCCAAAAACCCCGAACAGGCAGGCGAAGTCTCTCACCCGGACTATTGCCCTTATCACCGAGTTATAGGGCATCCTCTTGAAGATTGCTTCACCTTCAAGAATTGGGTCGAAGATCAGTATCAGCTTGGCAAGTTCGCTCTATCCGACAACTGGAGGGTAGCACCGCCACAGAAGCACGAGCCCAAGGCCACGAAAGGAGAACCGGTTCCACATTGGGATTGGAAACGAATTCGCACCTGTCACATGATTACAATATTAAAAGAAGAGCCCAAGGACATAGAGGAGCTCCCTTGGTGCTTCGAAAACAGCAGCGACGAGATAATCTCAGAATTCCCACCAGCGTCAAAAGAGCTGGAAGATGGAATCCATACCACTGCAGATAACCTTAAGAAAATTGAGTTGGGATCGGCAGACGATCCGCGACCGACATTCATCAGCGAGCTGCTATCTGAAGAAAGGGTGGCTGCGTTAAAAGACGTGCTTCTACAGCATAGAGATTGCTTCGCGTGGAACTATTCCGAAATGCCGGGACTAAACCCAGAAATTGCTGTGCACAAATTGGCAATATCCCCGGACGTCAAGCCAGTCAAACAGGCGCCGAGAAGAATGCGGCTTGAGCTTGAGATGAGCATCAATGCTGAGGTCAAGAAGCCGATCGACTCTGGCTTCATCCAGGAAGTTCAATACCCTGAATGGATCGCCAACATCGTCCCGGTGATGAAGAAAAATGGGACTGTGCGCATATGCGTGGATTTTCGGGATCTCAATAAAGCCTGCCCGAAGGATGATTTCCCGGTGCCAGTCACCGAATTAATGATAGACAACACGTCTACGCATGAGATTTTCTCTTTTATGGATGGCTCATCAGGGTATAACCAGATAAAGATGCATCCCGAAGACCAGAATCACACCGCCTTCAGGACTCCTCTAGGTATATTCTGTTATAAAGTGATGCCCTTCGGTTTAAAGAATGCTGGTGCCACTTATCAAAGGGCCATGACAAAGATCTTCGATGACCTTATACACGAAATCGTCGAATGCTATATCGACGATCTTGTGGTTAAAAGCAAATCATACGAGGAACATCTCGAACATTTGAAGACCGTATTTCAACGCCTTCGGCAATACAACTTGAAGATGAACCCTCTTAAGTATGCATTCGGAGTTTCCTCGGGCAAATTTTTAGGATTCATCGTCCGACACCGGGGTATCGAAATAGATCCGTCCAAGATCAAGGTTATCATGGAAATGCCTCCGCCGAGGACTCTTAAACAGTTGCGATCTCTCCAAGGGAAGCTCGCATACATACAGCGATTTATGGCCAATCTTTCAGGCAAGTGCCGTCCCTATAGCCACCTGATGAAGAAGGGAACCCCATTTGTTTGGGATCACAAGTGCCAAGGCGTACTGGACGGGATCAAGCAGTACCTGCAGAACCCTCCAGTTTTGGCTGCTCCGGTTAAGGGAAAGCCTCTCATTCTTTACACGACCGCCCTTGAAGGTTCTTTAGGCGCGTTATGGGCACAAGAAAATGACCAAGGGAAAGAAAGAGCACTCTACTACTTAAGTCGAGTTCTACTGGAGGCAGAAAGCAACTACTCCTCCATTGAAAAACACTGCCTGGCGTTGATCTTCGCAATAACAAAGCTTAGACATTACGCGTTGGCGCATGAAGTCCGTCTTATTTCAAAGGTGGACCCTCTCAAATATCTAATGTCAAAGGCTATATTGACGGGACGACTCGCTAAATGGACCCTGCTCTTGATGGAGTTCTCGATAATATATCAACCTCTCAAGGCAGTAAAAGGCCAGGCCATCGCCGACTTCCTCGCTGAGCATCCGATACCGGCCAATTCTCCTTTAAACTGCGATCTTCCAGACAAACATGCGTTTGATACGGTCAACGGTGATGATACTCGATGGGAGCTTTATTTTGATGGCGCATCTTCCATGAAGAAGCGCAAACAAAGCACCCCTATAATTAAATCGGGCGTAGGGCTCATCTTTGTAACTCCACAAGGAGGGATAATGCACTTTGTTTTCTCCCTAACAGAGCCGAGGACAAACAATGAAGCCGAATACGAAGCTCTGATAGTAGGCCTCGAGATCGCCATTGACATGGGAATTGAAAACCTCCTCATATACGGGGATTCTCAACTGGTCGTTAGTCAAGTAAACGGCGACTACCAAACATGCAAACCAGAACTGGTGAAGTACGGCGAAAAAGTGCAACAATTATTGACTCAAATTCCCTCCTATACTTTGGAAAACATACCGCGCGCGGAAAACAGCAAAGCAGACGCATTGGCCAAACTTGCTAAAGAACTGGCTGACGAGAACCTCGATGACGTTAGAATCGTGGTGCAAAGCCGTCGGGTGCTTGCCCCAGCAGAAATATCTCCGGAATCATCCGAAGAAAAAGGAGCGAGCGAGCAGACGACCCTGCAAGTAAAAGACTGGGAAAATACCGAGGATTGGAGAGAAGTCTTCGTAGATTACTTCAAGTCCCGCCGATTGCCTCAAGAAGCGTCCACAAGACATCAGCTTATGAAACGAGCTCTGTCTTTCGCCTTTGTCAATGATACTCTGTACAAGAGGTCATTTGATTCTCTGTGGCTGAGATGTTTAGGACCTGACGAAGCGAAAAAAGTCGTCCGGGAAGTTCACGACGGACTCTGCGGTTCTCACCAAGCGGGCCCAAAGATGAAGATAAAGATCAAACGGATGGGCTACTATTGGCCCACGATGAGCCAGGACTGCCTCGAATATGCGAAGCAATGCCACTCATGCCAAATTCATGGGGATTTCATCCATCAACATCCGAATCCACTACATCCAACGGTGGCTAGCTGGCCATTCGAAATGTGGGGGACTGATATAGTCGGCTCCATCGAACCAGCATCGTCTAGAGGACATCGTTTCATCCTAGCGACGACATCTCTAAGTGGGCAGAAGCGGTACCACTGAGAGAAGTAAAGACGGAGAATATTCTCCATTTCTTCAAGACGCATGTCATATATCGGTTTGGAACGCCGAGACGGATCATCTCCGATAATGGGCCAGCCTACAGAAGCCACAAGATCAGTCGCTTCGCGCAACAACACAATATAGATTGGAGATATTCCTCGGTTTATAATCCGCGAGCTAACGGTCTAGCTGAGGCCTTCAACAAGACATTGACGAAGATCATGAAGAAAACAGTGTCGCGAAATAAAAAAGACTGGCACGAAAGACTGCAAGAGGCTTTCTGGGCATATCGAACTACGTTTAAAACGGCCACAAACGCAACACCATATGCGTTAGTATTCGGGACAGAAGCAGTACTCCCCCTCGAGATAGAGTTACCCTCTCTACGAGTGGCAGTCCATTACGAGCTGACGGACGAAGAAAATGCTCACCTTCGGCTTGAGGAGCTTGACGCCCTTGAAGAAACACGGCTCATAGCGCAACAAAATCTGGAGGCCTATAAAGCAAAGATGACGCGCTCATATGAAAGATTGACCCGACCGAGGACATTTCGCCAAGGCGAACTCCTGCTAGTGGTCAAAAGGCCTATGATCCCTAATCGCGCCAAGCGGGGAAAATTCGAGCCAAACTATGAAGGTCCGTACGTCATAGATAAGGTCTACCAGGGTGGGGCCTATCTACTCATAGATATGCACGGTGAAAGGCCTTTCAGGCCGATAAACGGTCGCTTCCTAAACAAATACTATGCTTGATGAGCCACAGCCTAGGTCAATGATAGATGACGACGACTACGTCCGCTCGCTATCTTCCTAAGCTCAAGCTTTATAAGCAGTAGCTCGCCTCTCAACGACGGACCGAAATGTCCTTAAACTAGTAGCAGACCGAAACGTCTCTAAACTACTACCGCAGCATCTTTAGGCTGACGAGATATAAAAAAAACATATAAAAATAAAATAAAATAAAAACGGTATGTCCATAAGCAAAAGGGCACGGATGAAAACCCAAAAAGGGCCCCGTGAGTAAAAACAGCAGGGCTACCGGCGAGTGTTCGTGAAAACCCGAAAGGGCGCGACCTCGTAAAAAAAAAGAGAGAAAAAAAAATATATACATAAAAATAAAAAGAATAAAAAAAATGGTATGTCCATAAGCAAAATGGGCACGGATGAAAACCCGAAAGGGCTCCGTGAGTAAAAACAGCAGGGCTACCGGCGAGTGTTTGTGAAAACCTGAAAGGGCGCAACCTCGTTAAAGAACACTTACAGGATCCTCTCGACCTTGTAGGGAGAAACCACCTGCGTGAGATCCTTACGACTCACGAGGGAGCAACACACTTAGGGATCCCCACGATTCCTAAGGAGAAAATACACTTGCGAGATCCCCACGACTCGTAAGGAGAACTCTCTTATGGGACCCTCACGGATCATAAGAGTTGAAAGTCTTAAGTTACAGAGACCTAAACCTGTGCTTAAGCAACCCCCACAACTTCCGATATTGCCCTACAAGTGGCTCAATACTGACCCTTGTATACAATCCACGGGCGCGAATAAACATTTCCCTAATCAAGTCTCATCCGAGACTGGGGATATGTTCGCATGATGAACAACCCTTATAAGTCCTCTCGACTTACAAGGAGAAAACCCTCTGGTAGGATCCTTACGACTTACAGAGGAACATACACTTAGGAATCCTCACGATTCCTAAGGAGAAAATACACCTACAAGATCCTCACGACTTGTAGGGAGAAATACCTTTCTGAGACCCTTACGGCTCATGAAGTTAAAAGCCTTAGACGACAGGACCCTAACCCTGTTCGCTAAGCTACCTTTGTTCAACATCGACGGAGGCAGATGATGATTCACTCCTGGCAATATCCCAGTTGTAGCGGTGTTGATGCCGAAATCGGTGCCTATTTCCAGGTTTACGGCGGAAAGCCAGTAGGCCGCACATGCATACGGAATAGCCGAAATGATTGGGCAACTCGCAATAAAAAGCAGCGAGTAAAAATAAAATAAACAGCCGAAATGATTGGGCACCGCGAAAAATAGCCGAAATGATTGGGCAATCGCGACCTTCGCGATATAAAAAGCTGAAATGATAGAGCATCGCGGAGATAAAACAAAAAAAATGATGATAAAATTTTGGCCCTACTGTTAAGATCACATCGATCCCTGTATACAATTCAAGGGCATAAACAAAGAGGGAACCATACTTTCCCAACAGGCTCCGCCAGAAGACGAAGCCAAATCTCGACGGTTCAGTCCAACTCCGAAGAAACAAATGTCTTTAGCAAATTCCTCAACTCACGGATACAAACACTCCTTGACGAGAGCCTCCTGATCCGCGTCGACTCGCAGAGCCACCAGTGCCTCCGTGGGAAATTCTCGACTCGTTTCAAACCCCAAGGAAACAAATAATCCTTGGCGCTTGGGAAACAAATAATCCTTAGCAAATTCATCGACTCACGGATACAAACAATCCTTGACGAGAGCCTCCTAATCCGCGTCGACTCGCAGCGCCACCAGCGCCTCCGTGGGAAATCCTCGACTCGTTTCAGACCCCAAGGAAACAAATAATCCTTGGCGCTTGGGAAATAAATAATCTTTAGCGAACTCCTCGACTCACGGATACAAACACTCCTTGACGAGAGCCTCCTGATCCGCGTCGACTCGCAGAGCCACCAGTGCCTCCGTGGGAAATCCTCGACTCGTTTCAAACCCCAAGGAAACAAATAATCCTTGGCGCTTGGGAAACAAATAATCCCTAGCAAATTCCTCGACTCACGGATACAAACACTCCTTGACGAGAGCCTCCTGATCCGCGTCGACTCGCAGAGCCACCAGCGCCTCCGTGGGAAATCCTCGACTCGTTTCAAACCCCAAGGAAACAAATAATTCTTGGCGCTTGGGAAACAAATAATCCCTAGCAAATTCCTCGACTCACGGATACAAACACTCCTTGACGAGAGCCTCCTGATCCGCGTCGACTCACAGAGCCACCAGCGCCTCCGTGGGAAATCCTCGACTCGTTTCAAACCCCAAGGAATCAAATAATCCTTGGCGCTTGGGAAACAAGTAATCCCTAGCAAATTCCTCGACTCACGGATACAAACACTCCTTGACAAGAGCCTCCTGATCCGCGTCGACTCGCAGAGCCACCAGTGCCTCCGTGGGAAATTCTCGACTCGTTTCAAACCCCAAGGAAACAAATAATCCTTGGCGCTTGGGAAACAAATGATCCCTAGCAAACTCCTCGACTCACGGATACAAACACTCCTTGATGAGAACCTCTTGATTCGCGTCGGCTCGCAGAGAAACTGTGTCTCCGTGGGAAATTCCCGATTCGTCTCAACAGGCAAATGAAGCCTCAGGCAGCAGGGACTAAAAAAAATCTTGCTTCCTGAACAATGGGACCCTGCAAGTCAATCCAAAATGGTCTCTTGCATACTATTCACGGGTCTCACTCTCCAAAGTCGAATTTCGACGAGGAGGGAAACAACCGCTTGTGGGTCCTCTCGACTCGCAAGAAGGAAAAATTCTCTTATAGGATCCTTACGACTTGTAAGAGAAAACCACACTTAGGAATCCTCACGATTCCTAAGGAGAAAGCCCACCTACGAGATCCTCTCGATCCGTAGGGAGAAGAATCTCTATGAGACCCTCACGGCTCATGGAGTTGAAAAGTCTTAGGCAGCAGATCCGAACCTGCGGCCTAAGCCATCATTATTTCTTAAGAAAGTCAGAATACTCGTTCTAATCATCCGTTAACCATGTTTGCTAAAGTGATATGCTAATAGTAAAAGAAAGAAAAGACGGAGAAAATGACACATTACAAATAAAGTGTATCTTTTATTCATAAACTTGATTGGGTACAGGATACATTATATCAAAGAATAAAATATATATATATATATATACAATTACAAACGATACAAAGAAGGATAGCTACTGAGGAGGAAGTGTCTTTAGTAAATCCACAAGTTGCTCTCGCACTTCCTTCAGTGCCTCCTCCTGAGCGGCTGCCGCGGCCACCTCCGCTTCCACCCGGGGCTCGCTGCTGCAAGAAAGATGAAAGTTGCTCCTCCGCCGCCTTCTGGGCTGCTTCCTGGCTAGGTGCATCTCGCTCGACAACATCAAGGTGTTGCCTCAATGATAACCCTTCAGAAAGACATTGCAGGAGGCCCTCAAAAACAACCTTCAGCCGTGCGGCGTTGGCCTCCACCCGAGCATGCAGTTGGACGGATTTGCTTGAAGTTTCACCACGCTCCTTGCGCCTTGAAATGACTTCTTGTTCGAGGTGGCGGAAGTAAGGAGCGCTCTGCTCAATCTACACTGTTCTTTGATTACGGGAAGCCAAGGCCTCGGGAGCGGGACGCAGCGACTCCAACTGATATAGGCGACCCTCGATCTCCATACAATGGTTAACCCAGGATGCGACGATGCCCTCATCATGAAAGTTCACGAGTATTGCTAGCATCGGGTTAACCATCATAGCGAAGTCTGCGGCAGATGTAGGAGTTTCAATGTCGAGTTCCTCGACGTAGTCACTCAACATGCGCAGACTATTCGCGGCGCCTTTTGAAGACAGACTCCTCAGATAAGGACCCGCCGGCATTATGATGCGAGATTCGAAGGGCGCCGAGACCGGAATGACAGCTGAAAAGAAACAAGATGTGATCAGATAACAGTTCTGAAAATAAAGAAGGAAGACTTTATCAATGTGATAGTCGCTGTACCAGCTGAGGCAGGTGGCAGAGCCGGAAAAGTCGGCAACGCAGCCCGTCTTTCATCCCCTCCTTCGATTTGTAACACTGCAGTCGAGATAAAAAAAAGGGTTTAGAAATAATCCCATCAATGAAGAAAGAAGGATGTCATTGAAAATCATACTCACCAACGCCACCAGAGGAAGAAGCAAGCTCGGATGGGAAGGAGAAGTGTGGGAGCAACATCTGGTAAAGATGGTCAAAAAGTACTCCTGAAAAGACACAACAGCACGACTTCAGTACATACACTATACATCTGAAAGATAAGACTAATAAGTTGCAAACCCATACCTTCCAACATCTTAGACGGTTTGAGAGAGGGTTGGGAGGTGACCACTGCCAAGGCAGTCGTTGAAGGCGCTCCTTCAAGCAGTGGGGCATCGGCGCTGGATGCACCTGCGTTACAAGAAAGATGAACTTGTCAGAAAGGATTGTAAAATAAGAAAGACAGTAACCTAAGGTTTACCTGAGGAGCTCCCGGCCGAAACAAAAGCGACTCCCTCCTCTATCGACATGAGGCCACCGCCCGTAGCCTCATCACCCGACTCGATGGGGACCGTCGTCGTGCTAGCGCGACCAGGAGACGGCAGGAGATCGTAAGTAGGGAGGGCAATGATTGGAGCATTACCGGATTCTTGGAAGGAAGCGGCTGACTCTTCCCCAAGAGTCGTACCTATCTCACCCGCAACTTCTTCGAGCTCCGCCGTCTCCATCGGCTCATCCACTGTCACCACGAGGTCGCCGGCCTCAAGCGCCTCGTCCACCACCACCCTCGGTTCAGTTATAATGATCATATCATCTGCCACCGCTTCAGGTTCGGCATCAATGACCTTCTCGGCTGTAGGCCCCTCGACCTCCACCTCAGGCTCCAAAGCCACAACGACGTTGCCCACCGTCGGCTCGAGTTCGGCAGGTACCGCCTCCTCTGTTTCTTTGGGATCAACGGTTTCCGCCTCCCCCTCGATCGGACACGGCCCTGCAAGATAAGGGATATAAGGACCAATGACATTAAAAATCCTTATAACAAAAACTCTGAGAGAAATATTAACTGAAGCGGATTAACCGTTTGCGCTCCGAACTGCGCGCGCCACCTCTCTGCGGGCAGTGGATAGGGCAACAGGGGCCTCTTCAGATGGAGTATCAGCACGAGGGGCGGTGCCGGGGCCCGCTCCCACAGCCAAGGCAGCCCGGCGCGCCTTCGCCTCACGCCTTTGCCGCTTTCTTTCCTCCCGAGCTGTCACAATGGACCTCTGTGACGCCTCTTTCACCGCGGCATCGTCATCCGTAAACAAAGAAACCTCCAGAGCCAAGGCGTCTCTCATCGGCTCCTCAAGACGGACTTCTTGCGGTAACCTTGAAGAAGCAGGAACGTCGGCAGCCGGTAGGACATCTGCGTCACTTGGCAGGAGCGGCATTGAGGTTCCTGTGATTAAAAGGGAGAGGTTAGATCGACCATAACACAAGGGAAATGAAATCTTAATAAATCGAAACTTACTAAGGCCCATAGATGCTCTAAGACGTTCCTCCTCCTGGAAAGTCTTCAGAGAAGCGGCAATGGCTTCTTCGTCAGTGATGCCTGTCGAAAGGAAAGAAAGAAAAGCGTTAGTCAAAGGCAATGAAGAGGATATGTTGCAATAAAGAAAATGCGACTAATAGTTACCTGATTGCGCAAGCTTGGCCAGCCACGCGTCACGCTTTGCCAACCACGCCGATGTTTCGAGAGCGGCTTCCAAGTCCGTATCGTCCGGCGGCGGCATCACTAGTCCTTCGTTCGTCCCGTATTCGATCAGGCCCTCGGCATAGGGAGCATGGGGTTCCTGACCGAACACAACGTCCGCAGCGAAGAGCGACTTCTTTTTCTTTTGCCCTCCGACCCTAGGCTCACGGGGGATCGACTTACGTTTAGCAGCCACCTTAGGACGGCGGGTCCCGATGTTTGCACCTACACCGGACTCCGGCGAGGCCACGACCACTGTCTCCACTGGAGCACGGGGCGCTGGGGCTGCATCTGTAATATCGGGAAGCGGCAATCCGTGCGGAGGACTTTGCGCACGCGACGGTCTGCCCTCGGCATCTTTTAGAGGAGGAACCACCGGGGTCTTTGGCATTAAGGGAGCGTTACGGTCGGTGCCGGGAGGTGCTTCTTTACGGTCGATCAACACTCGCCTCTCCTCCTTTATAACAGCCCCCGTCGCATGATTGTACCACTCTTTATATACATTAAGGAGTCGTGGAGCGCAGGCCGGCGCGCTGATAAAAAAACGAGAACCTGTGTTCAGGCGCATAAAGTGATGTAACGCGTTCTCCATCCCTTCTTCATTGGCAGCAGGTTCCAATAAGAAAGCTTCCAAGGGTACCCCTTGATCGTAGCCCAATTGTTGGGCAAAACGATGCGGGTTATATCTCATGAAGATTGCCGCACCTCCCTACCTGAAGACTAGGAAGCCCGGTCTAATAGAATACAAGTGGAGGATCTTCCGGGCCGTCAACACTGAAGCTCCATCCTTAAAGGAGTCCTGTAATGGTCGCACCGCAGTGGTGGACGCTTTTCCAATGGTTAATACCTTGTCAATGAAGGACATCCCTACTCCAACGGTGTGAGGGCGAAGCAGTAAACCCCTGGCGTTCCGTAGTGAAGGGGTCACCATTGATGAGCCAATCAACTGTATAATGCGAGGAAAACCGCACTTGTCAAAGAATGAAGGCCTTTTATGCATGCCGAAGACACCCGCCGTATGTAGCTCGAGCCACGACATGAAGTAGTGCATCGGGAAGACCACGTGCAATACCCCGGGTTCGTTAGCATCCGTGGCTCGGCTGAGACCATGATATAAGTGCGCCAAGCCGGTGATCCCCACAGCCACCTTTACCCCGATGACCATTCGGTAGGCTGGGTAAAATATGGAGGGCCGCATGCGATGAGAGTGCATTGGGATCGCGAACCAACTCAGCCACAGTCCGAGAAATCCTAAGAAAAAGGCCTCCTCGTCCATCCCGGGGGCTGCGATTTCTGCAAAAGATATAGTAGGGAAGTCCGGAAGGAAGAAAACCTTTTGGTCTATCTCCTTCGCTGGCAGGTTATCCAAACCTAGGCCGAAAGGATCATCCAGGATAGCAGACTTGGCAGCTCCTGATGAAATGACGCTTGGGCGAAGGAAACGAGCAATGAAGTCCTCAAAATTAACTCCTCGGCTCCCATGTTCGATAAATAGGGACTCATAGATGTTCAACACCTTGATCAGGCTAGGGAATTGGTGTTGAACAGCATTTTCCGGCGTGATCCCCCTTACCATCGGCTTAGCACCGAAGACATACTCATCTGTCGGGAGCAGCTCTTCATAGTGTTCCCCCATGACTGGTAGACCGGATACCTCCGCAAATTCCTCCAAAGAGATAGACACTTCCCGATCCATGGCAAGGAAAGTGTGGGTGGGAATGTTCCACTTTTCCAGGAAAGCTTTAAACCACCAAGTGGGGAGCGTAGGATACTGGAAGAGAGAGACATAGACCGCGGTGTACAATCCTAATCTTATCAACTGCGACTTCTTCGTCGACAAGATGTACCGGGCCCACGGCAAGTAACCAATCGGATGGCGGGGGATCAGACCAATGTTATATGATTGCCCCCAGGGTCTCGCCTCGCCCTGACAGATACGACGTCCTAGGATATCCAAGACCATAGGACGTTGGACAGGAACCACATCCATAGCAAGATGAAGAAAGCTGTTCGCGGTCCAATCCACCAACTCCACGGCATACTGCACCGAGGGTGGGGTAGCATAGTGAATCGCCGTGATGGGTTCCGACGGCACCGCGCATGTGAAGCTCCGGCGGCCCATGATGATCTGATTATACCACGACCCCCAAAGGTGGAGACTCTTGTGTTCCGGGTCGTACTCCTTAATCATGGTCGGGACTTCACGGTCCAAGGGCGCCTCGGGAAATCCCTCTTCCGAGCGGACGAACGGGAATGAAGTGTCTAGAGACATGATCGCTACAAAAGAACAATTTAGCCGTTAGTGTTGTAATTCCAACGTTTGGCGTCTAAAAAAGAAAATGCATTAATTAAATTAAAATTAATTAATTACACCACACATCAGTGCAGTGATTGAGAGACCAAAGAGGGACCCACAAAATCTGGATGACAATATATCAGACAACCTCATCATTGGATGAGATTGTCAGTTGGTCCCCAGGAAAACATTCCCATTTATAAAAAAAAGGGGTGGGAAGAATCCCTAGAGGCAAGGAGAAAATCTCCTCTTTCAAAGCAAAGCTCTGTCACAGAGTGACACTTGTCAAACTCTGGCCCCAGGGAAATAAGATTCCTTAAAAAGAGCACAGCTCTATGGTAATAATGGAAAGGTCCATCAGAAAATGTCTACACGTAAAAGAATTAAAATTTTTGAAATCTTGGAAAATCCACGAAAAACTTGTGAATTTTTTTCATTTATCAGATCTAAAAGATCCACAGATGATCTATGAGCAAAGCTCTGCTCATGGGTTAAAACCTATGAACAAGATCCATGTAGATCTGCAAGTTTTTGAGAGCGAAGCTCTGTTTATGAAACCCCAATGGGGATCTATTTAGATCAAAAGATCTGTAAGAGCAAATCTCTTTGGTTAAGGTTAATTTAAGTTAATTTGATTTAATTTTTCCTAAAGTTTTTGACTTTGGAAATGAGCAAAGCTCTGAAGTTCTGGAAACGAGAGCAAAGCTTTGAAGTTCTAAGCAAGAGCAAAACTCTGGAATCAAAATCTAGAAAATGGTGAAGTTTTCTAAAGGGCCATAGGTCCTATTTATAAGGCGCTTACGCCCCTTCAGCTCACCCCTTGATCCAACGGTCAGCGGCTTACCACCGCTGCACTCACGTGCGCGCAACGGTGGGGGGCATTTGTTTCCCCCAATCAGAGCAAAGCTCTGCTGAAAATTCAAAAATTCAAATTATGAAGCAACGCTTCAAATCCCGGGCGCAACGCGCCACGTGTCAGGCGCTGATACGTCAGCGCAGCGCCCGAGAAGGCGCACCCAATCAGAGCAAAGCTCTATTAAAGGAAGCAACGCTTCAGTTGCGCAAGCACTGCGCGGTGCGACACGTGTCAGCGCAGATGCGCTAGCGCAGTTGCGCTGCGCTGTGCGCTGCACGACACGTGTCAGCGCAGACACGCTAGCGCAGTTGCGCAGCGGCATCTGCGCCAAACAGAATTAAATTTCTACGAAATCTTTTCTGTTCTTGTTAAAACAAGAAGATTTTCCTCTGCAAAGCAGAAGCCCTTGGATCAAAGATCCAACGGTGGGGAAAATTCCCCAAATCACTCAGAGAAAAACTCTTTAACAAATTTAACTAATTTATGGGCACTATAAAAAGGACCCCAGACCTCAATTCAAAGGTATCAACATCTTTCTAAAAAAAAAAAAAAGAAGAGAACTCTTGAGAACTCCTCAAGAACAACAGAAGGTAAAAACCTTTAGGAAAAAGAGAAAATTCTCTTATGGACAGATTGTTGATCTAAGAACAAGATCAATAATCTTAAATAAAAAGAAAAATAAGTAATAATAGTGCTTTGCACTTTCTTATGAACCATTGGTTCTTTGAAAACAAAAGAAAACTTGTTTTCTTTGATTTAAAATCGATCAAAATATAAAACAGTGCTTTGCACTTGAAAAATTGCGCTGTTGCGCTCCTTTGTCAGCGCAACTCAACAGAGCGCGCCACGTGTCAGCAGCGCAACAGCGCAGCGCACTAGCACAGCGCACTGCGCTGTTGCGCTTGCGCTCACCAGAGCATGACACGTATCCTCACCACAAGCGCTTGCGCTCAGTAACTGGCGCAAAGCGCCTGACAAATGCAATGCATTTCATTTCGTGAAGGGCCAGGCCCAATTAAGAGACCAAGCAGGCCTAATTAAATTGATGCTCTGCATCATTTATAAATGGGCAGAGCCCAAACGAAATAATAAAAAATGCTACGCATTTTAAAAGGGGCAGAGCCCAAACAAAACAGATGCATTGCATTATTCATAAATGAGCAGAGCCCAGAATAAATTGATGCTCTGCATCTTTTATGGGCAGAGCCCAAACAAAAAAAATAGAAGTAATGCAATGCATTATTTAAGTGTGGGCAAAGCCCTAGCACAGGTCTAATAGACCAAAAATAAATAAGGGTGTTAAACATTTTCAACTGGACTTAGCCCAATTTTGGCCGTAAGTCCTCAAATTAAATTGACTGAGCACAGCTGTTCTCTTAAATAAATTTATATCCGGTTCGAAGGTACATCTCCGAACTCCTCTGACACCCATCGTTGTAATCCTTCAACGACGTCAGAGAGGTGACGGGTCCCGACGACCACACATCAATATGGACTGCGGGGTCCTTAAACTCGTGGACCGAAACGTCCTTAAACTAATATTGGACCGAAACGTCCTTAAACTAATATTCGTCCCTAAATGGGAATGCTGGACCGGAACGTCCTTAAACTAATGTCGGACCGAAATGTCCTTAAACTAACGATGGACCGGAACGTCCTTAAACTAATGTCGGACCGAAACGTCCTTAAACTAACGACGGACCGGAACGTCCTTAAACTAATGTCGGACCGAAACGTCCTTAAATTAATGATGGACCACTACGTCCTTAAACTGGCGACGGACCGAAACGTCCTTAAACTAATGATGGACCACTACGTCCCTAAACTGGTAATGGACCCCCATGTCCCTAAACTGGAACACGGACCACTACGTCCCTAAACTGAAACAATAGAGCCTTCAAATGCTCTTTTGTCGGATCTAAACGATCCCGTTTAAATTGATCTTAGCCCCAAACACGGCTAACGTATCCTTAAACATTCAAACGGTCTATAAAACTCCAAATCGACTTTGGTTCAAGGGTACATTTCTGAACTCCTCTGACATCCGCCGTTGTAATCCTTCAACGACGTTAGAGAGGTGACGAGTCCCGATGGACAGATATTAAATGGATTATCTCGTTAAGTTGATCTTAGTCTCAAAACAGGACTAACGTATCCTTAACGAATGTTTAAGTTGATCTTAGCCGCAACGCGACTAATGCATCCTTAAACTAAAAACACCAAACCCAAATCTAAGTAAATACGGATTTGGACTAGTCCACGTCCTACGGGCGACGGCATTACTCAGTCTCCGTATACAATCCACGGGCAACCACAAACAAAACAAACACACACGACACGAAGTGAAATTCTGGAGAAGGAGAAAGTTGTTACCGCGATGCGGTAGCGTAATTAACTGCAGGGGCTTGCGCCTGCAGGGAAGAGCGTCCCCACAATCAAAAACCCCTCAAGCGAGGGGGAATCTGACGAAGTCTGCTACATTGGCCGCATCCGTCTAAACCTCTGATATACGGTGCCATAAATCAACTTGGCATATTTGGAGAGGTGGACGGATAAAACCAAATAGCATCTGCCCCGAATCTCAGCGTCAGGACATCGCGGTCCTGTGCGCCGCCATTCGGAGGGGAACAAATGACACGTGCGAAAACGCGTGTGCATTTTCCAAACCCTGCCATAAAACCATACGGCCTCTACAACGTTTCACCCAAACTTGGGAAAGTGTCTGTGGGGGACTCTAATGACTCATCAACACACTGGCACTGGGTATAACCACTAGCACGTCAGAGGTACAAGCTGTACGTAACGGTTGCCTATATATTGATTGGAAGGGAAGCTGACGAGCGAACTCATCTATAAACCCTACTGAGCCTAACAGTGACAATATACATACAGTTCAGTCCGTTCGTCTAAAGAGTATCGCATATCGAGTCTAGAGGGGTGGATAAAATCAGACCCCTAATAACGCGATAAATCGTGTCGGCATGAAGCCCATCACCATCTGAGAAACTACTGATCCAAATCGGTAATTCTCCACTACCTCGGCCGAGGATTTCTGGTGATGGCCACCCGTGCACTGTGCGACATCAACCCCCAATACCGGGAGAGACGAATCCCCGACGATCTGCTCACTGCCTCCATATGGCTCGGGACTGTACCCAACTAAAACCTGTTTGCACAACTCTTTTGAACGTGGTAGGGTGGTAATCTAAGCAAAGTGGGAACTCACACGAGACAAATGACGATCTCACGTCGACAAACTAACCTATACACATGTCTCTAGGGAACTGCTATCTGACGATATGTATAATACCAACTAGCATGTTCCCGGCGAGTCATGTCCGGTGTACTCATATCCTAATGAGCACCTGCATACATATTAGGTGATCTAACTTATACCAGTGGCTTGTGAGACCGGCCACCGCCCCTCATCGAGGTCTCGACTGTATACACTTGTCTACTCTGGAGTATCGATGCCCTGTCTCGAAACTCCCACGACTAGGGACACTTTAAGGATGTGCTTATAAACCCCAGCTCTCACGTATATGATCACCATCATACTGCTGGCTGTCAAGCAGAATCCTATGGGCTCTATCAATCATGCAATAGCGAACTAAAGCATGTATACGATGATAAAGACAAACCAGATAGCATACTATCATCTCGAGCAAGACTGTCATATCGGTATAGGTCCTGCCTCAATCATTGCAATCACGTACTTGCGATCCAATAATTGACTTTGAGGGCACTATCTCCAACAGGGTAGTAATCAAAGTACAGTGGGAACTCACACGAGACAAATGACGATCTCAGGTTGATGAACTAACCTGTACACATGTCACCAGGGAACTGCTATCTGACGTCAGGTATAAGACCAACTAGCATGTTTCCGGCTAGTCCTGTCCGGTATACTCATAACCCAATGAGCACCTGTATACATCTTAGGTGAACCAACTGACACCAGTGGCTTGTGAGACCGGCCACTGCCCCTCGTCGGGGTCTCGACTGTATACACTAGTCTACTCTGGAGTATCGATGCCCTGTCTCGAAACTCCCACGACTAGGGACCTTTTAAGGATGTGCTTATAGACCCCAGCTCCCACGTATATGATCGCCATCATACTGCTGGCCGTCAAGCAAGAATCCTAAGGGATCTATCAACGTGTAATAGCGACCTGTAAGGTCACCTAAAGCAGTACACGATGATAAAGATAAACTAGATAGCATGCTATCATCTTGAGTAAGACTGTCCTATCGGCATAGGTCCTCCCTCAATCATTGCAATCACGTGCTTGTGATCCAATAATTGACTCTGAGGGCACTATCTCCAACAGATTATATATATATATATATATATATATATATATATATATATATATATATATATGAGAATAATGGAGGAAAGAGGCCATATATATATGAGAATAATGGAGGAAAGAGACCATAGGAGGGAATTTCCTCCTATGGCGTCGAAAAAACACCCTCTCCATCGTGTTTTCCGATGATCGGAATGCATCATCTTCATCATTAACATCTAAGATGTGAGTACACCAAATTTCATGTGATTCTACAACTTTTTCACCGTTGATTTAGTGGATGCGAAACTAACAGTTTACCAACAATAGAACTTTTTACATCACTCATCCAACGATGAGAAAGTTGAAGAATCACGTGAAATTTGGTGTATGCCCATTTTAGATGATAAAAATGATGATAATGGATGCCCGGTCGTTGAATAAAATGTTGGAAGGTATATTTTTTCAACGCCGCCTAACGAAAATCCCTCCTAGGGCCTTTTTTCTCCATTTGTCTCTCTCTCTCTCTCTCTCTATATATATATATATATATATATATATATATATATATATATATATATATTGGGAGAGATGATGTATGTGGAGAGTTCTAGATATCCTCTCTATATTTTTTGGGAGAGAGATGACATGAATGTTTTCAGATAAACAATTAATTATTGTTTGGAAGGAGGGAGAGATGAGATGATGTAAAGATCTTTAGAGGGAAGGATTTTTCTTTTGTGTTTCCCCCCCCCATTAAAATAGAAAAAGGGCGGACCTCTAACAAAAGGTATTTGCGTTATATATAGAAGATATAATTAACTTTGCATGGAAAGTATAGTTTAAATTGATAATTATAGCCAAATCTCTGGATATTAATATTAGCAACCGTATTTAAAATATAAATTCTTAACAAAACTTTCCAAATAAAAACCTCAATCCAAATTCCAACAGGAGTTAGTCCAGCTACTTCTCTAAATACTTACCAAGAAAGAAGAGGTGATTCACAAAAGAAAAAACCTAGCTAAATCAAATTCTCAAGATCTAGCTTTCATCGAGAAGAAGATCAACCTTCAATTGATTGTCGGCGATGCCAGAAGAGGTGCGCGTCAAGTTATTATCCTGGCTGCAGACTGAAGATGTCCTTCGTTGTACCGCTGCCTCAAAATTGTTCCGCAACATCGTTGGCGAAGATTACTTTCGCCGTCTCCATTGCGAACGATTTCGTCTGGGTCTCAACCCTAATACTCCTCTCTTCATTAGACTGACGACAGCTTTAGAATCAACATGTGTTTAGGCCAAGAATATCATACTTCCCGTGAGAAGAAGCCGAGAATCCTCGACATAATTGCAAATGAATTCTATAAAGAGTGGTACACTGGTTCATGGTTAGAGTACAATTATTTTATCCCGAACGCATGCAACAGGCTTCTATACATCGTACCAATCGACCAGAAGCAATCTCTTATAGTGTGCAATCCTGTGACGCGTGAGTACACCATGGTTCCTGCTTACTACCCGGACGAATCTCCTCGCTTGCTCGTATGGATTAGGGTTCAACCTCTCTACAAAAGAATACACTTTCGTCGCCGCACGAAGGCACAACTTCAACTTTTTCAACCCGGTGGGTCATGTTCCGGGGAAGCTGATGGTGTATTCCTTAGGTTCGCATGATCCGTTATGGAGAAATGTCTACGACGTGGATTTCAATCCATGCGAAGGTCCTGTTTATGCCGACGGCATGTTGTTTTGGATAGTTTACGACACGTATGCGGCAGAGTGTACTAAGCGGCGTATGGTGACGTTTGACGTCGAGAGCGAAACATTGTTTGAGGTTGAGAACATGCCTGCTCTTGTTCGAGGTTTACATCCTTCCGACTATAAACTTTGGGAGTTCAAGGAAGCTTTTCTACGATCCTAATCCACGATCTTGCATCGAGATCTAGGTCCTCAAAGATTTCAACGAAAGTTATTGGGAAAGAAGGTATAAGGTTCACTGCTACAAATAGGGGTTGCCCTTACGGATTTATCCGTAGGAGCAAACCACTGTCCCTACGAATATATCCGTAGGGGCAAGAAATTACCCTGTAGGTGCAAACGCCGTAGGTGCAAGTCTTAACCTTGAACATGTCCCTATGGTTAAACACTTGCCCCTACGGCGTAATGTGTAGGTCCATATGTCCCTACGGATTAGACTGTAGGGACAAAAAAGTTATTTAATTTATCGGTTTATAAAATAAAATAGTTGTCCCTACGAAGTTATCCGTAGGGCCAAATGTCTGCCCTTACGGATACATGCGTAGGTCCCGATGTGTAGGGGAAAAATATCAGGTATCCTGATATTTTGTCCCTACGGATACCTGTGTAGAGGCATGTTTAAGCCCCTACGGACAACTCCGTAGGGACAAGTATAACCCCCTCTTACTGAGATCATAGGGGCAAAATATCAGGTATCCTGATATTTTGCCCCTACGGATAAATCTGTAGGGGCAAAGTAGGACCCTACGGATTAATCCGTAGGGGCAAGGTTGGGCCATACGGATTAATCCGTAGGGACATATTATCAGGTTTTTTTAAAAAAGGGCTGCCTATTTTTTTCTCGTCCTGTGCACAATAATATATACATCATATATAAAATTAATCAACACGCAGAATATATACCGCAGTATTCATAATCACATCTCACGCATAATATACAAAAGAAATCAACAGGCAGAATACGATATCAATATAAACACGCAAACACCACCAATATCAATATCGTCGAAAATATATACAATATGTATCATATAAATAAATACATGTTTAAAATATAAGAATCAAAAACCTACCCTATCTCGGTTCAGCTCCACCTCTGATAAACGCCGTAATCTGGCGCGCCTGCTCCTCGGATATACCCTGAGTCAATAAATCATGCAATGCAGAGTGTGCGGGAGTCTGAACGGGCTGTGGAGCTGTAGGAGTGGTCTGCGCAACCGCCGCCGAGGTAGTGGCTTGCGGAGCCACAGCTGCGGGAGTCTGAGCGGGCAGTGGAGCTATAGGAGTTGTCTGCGGAACCGCAACCGAGGTAGTGACTTACGAAGCCGCAGCCGAAGGAGATGCATGTGGAGGCTCGGCTGATGTACCCTGTCGCGTCTGTTCAATTTTGTGTGTAATAAACGAGTAAGAACTGTGTATTAGTCGAATTCGTATCATTATCAAGTTATTGCGAAACCCCAATCTATATATACTTAGGGACTTAGGCCTCGTTTGGATATCTAGGTTGGAAAACCGTAGTTTATTTTAATTAGATATGTATGTATGATTAATCAAAGCTAAGTCTACAATCAAATAAGCTCAGGCTACATATTAATATTGGATATGTTGCTATCTATAATATGACATAATATTTTACTATTAAGTAGTATACATACCAATATCTCCTTCAACTCCTGAACGGTGGCCTTCAAGATGTCCAGTTCTTGCTGGAAACGTCGCTCACTAGAGACGGAGGAAGTAACCGTCGGAGTGGAGTCCAACCTCATATGGGCCCTGCTAGGACCTAGTCCCTGGCCTCTCTCCCAACCTCCGTGGTGCCCTCCGTGTGCGGCGTTTAGGACTGGGGTCAGCAGCATCGGATCGTTCTGTCCAGTAAAATCGATACCCGATACCTCCGCCTGCTCAACCACCCGCTCTTACACCCACATTAACCAGTAAAATATAAGTATATCATTTAAATTTGAACCTTTCAAAACAAAAATTTCAAATAGGGATTGAATAAATATTAACATTTAAGCAATACTCCTGGGTAGCAATGTCGGGGTATCGAAGCTCGCTCGTGGCGGGATCTATCGAGGTGCCGTGGACGGCAAGATATGCGGACAGCACGCTCGGTGTACCACCCTGCGCCAGGGTCTGAGCTCTCTGCAATTGTAATACCAAGCCCCTTTTATACCAAAACCTGTATTTTGTTACTCTAGAATTCTATTTATTTTTATTTATAATTATATTTATTTTATAATAATTTTATTTATTTTAAAACCCATTTATTCTTTTATCCATAAAAAAATCCAAACCCATTCTTTTTAAATTAAACTTAAATTTTTCCCTTAAAACCCAACTCCTTCCCCAAGCCCAACAGCTTCCGGCCCATCTCCCAAATCCTTCTCCTAATTTAGTTTAATTTCTTTTAATTTCTGGCCCGGCCCAGACCCACTCTTCCCTCAGTTTATAAAAAGGAAATTCATTTTTATTTTTTTAAAGCGGCCCAGCCCATTTCCTTCGGCCCGCGTCGCGCACTCCTACCCGACCCGCTTCGTCTCTCCCTCCTTCCTCCAACGGCACTCTCCACCATTCTCGCGCGCCCGTTCCACCTCCGTCGCCCACGCCCGCGCTCACGCCTGCGACGATTGCCCCGCTCGCGAGCGTTATCCTCGACACGCGCCTCATCTTCTTTCCTCTCTCCCTCACTCCCATTGTCCTTCCCTCAGCCCTCCTCTCTTTCTTCCCTCCTCCTCTCTCATCCACTTCCGCACCCACCACTTCCACCGGTGACGATGACGACGACCGACTCCCCTTCCTTAATCACCCCACCGTCGCTCGCCTCCACCTCATCATCTCCACCCTTGTTCTCAGCCTCGTCGCACCCACCAATCCACCATTACCCGCAACCGACCACCTCTACACTCATCGCCGCCGGCACCTTCAGAACCCACCATCAACACCCTCTACAGCTCCGATCTCCGGCCACCTCCTCCCCGAGCACCCTCACCTGCACCCCTTAGCAGAGCCCACTGCATCTCTCTCATCTCTCCTTGCTTGTCTCTCTCTCGATCTCTCTCTTCCCTTTTCCTATCCCTCTCGATCTCCGCCTCTTTTTCTCACTCCCTCTCTCTCCCTTCCTCTGTTTCTTCCTCTCCTCATCTCAAATCTCCCTCTCTCCCTTCATCTGTTTCTCCCTCTCATCATCTCACCCCCTCTCTCTAATCTCTCCCAATCTTTTTCTCTCTCTCTCTCTCTAACTCTCTCTCTCTCTCTCAATATATCTCTCCCTCTGCAAATCACTCACCATCGGCCTCGCAGCACCATTATCTCCCCAGTCTCGCGAGCCGTAGGCGTTACCGAGGCAGAACCCCATAGCCGAGCCCGAGCACGAGCTGAGGCCGCGAACCCTACACGTGCCATTCATCGCGCGTTCATGCCGTTACCACTGCCGTACATCGCCAAGACGCCTCCAGGCAAGTACTTTTACTTGCTACATGCCATATATTCAAGTTACAAATTTAAATTACATAGATCGCAAAATTTCAATTTCTGATCGATTAGGCGTCATACCTGTTCGATGTGTGTTCTTAAAGAGAATACTTATCAAATTTGATGCAACTGGATGATTTACAATGGCCTTTGTAGGGATGGATAACTTGTGCAAATTTCGCTGGAAAATATGATCGTTAACGACTAAAACGACTACCCCCAAGTTTAATCGTAAAACTGTAATTTTATTGTACCTGAAAACCGCTAAAATCACTATAAATTATATACATACTGGAATGATGCGTTCGAGGGATCAAATCGAAGCCAACTCGACGAACTTTAATCCTATACTAGTTTCCAGATGTTCCTGTACTTAAACTGTGACGATATTCGGATCGGAGTGCGACTCTGGACTGCAGTCCAGAGTGGCTGTGTTTACTGTGTGCTATCCCGTAATGGGTACCACACTGTTTCCTTAACTTGTAGGTTGCGGAACTCCGCTGTTTAATATAGGAGAATGTGTTAGCTAGACAACACAAGTGGTTTCATCCTGTTTCGTTATAGTTTGTTATTTAATCTGCAATTTAATAGATGTAGACGTATAACAGTCCAGAACAGATTCTGAGATGACATATTAATATTAAATAGTGTATAACTCCTGACTTACAGATGCGATTGAAGATCCGTCTGTTGCGTTGACAACCTTACTGAAAACCCTAGAATTCATACAACTGTAGCATCGCTAAAATCTAATCTCAACTGAGATTAAAATGCGTTGCGAAACAGACTTCTGATTCTGAAACTGGATTTCCAGCCATGAACGCTTAAAATGAAATGGCAATAATTAATGATCCTGGAACCCGATTGGCATGAAACCAAATTCGTTGGATGGATAACTGAACGTACTATATATTCTCCGTTCATCGTTTCACTAAACTGTAACTGTGTTATTTATGATACATTATTCAAGTGTTAGATTACAAATTCATAACATCCTAAGCATGCTTTATTTACTGTCCACGCATCATATCATACACATGTCATTGCATTGATAAACTAGTGATAACGTGTATTACCCAGTATTAGGTATTAGTGATGATTGTGGCAAGTACGTTAGTGTTCGTGTATCCGTGAATAAGTGAAAATGATACGTACTTGTACACAATCAGTGAACCTTATTATTCTATTGCATTGTCGACGTCTGTAGGATGCATGTATGTATGACTATAAGTGGTATGGGACACTTATGGAAGCTATTGCACGGGTGTCACAGATAAGGCACCAGACACTGCCATTTATCTTAGGTATCAGTCAGGACGTGCTTGATGGAGGTCCTGTCTCCAGTTCTCGCGCAGACTTGTCACAGACCGATTAGTATTTAGGGTTATGGTTAGCGTTTGATGTAGACCACGGGGTGTGGGGTAGTTTAAGTGTGAGTTCAACAGAATCTCGGGAGTCCCATACCGGCTTATATATTTAGGGAGATATATGGAGATTTACAGGGTATGCGATTATTACCGTGATTTACATGTTGGGCCCGTGGTCCCTTGCCCTTGGGTTCTACCCTTGGGTGGAGGACACTCACGAGTGGTTGACTCTCACACTTGGACTGACGATAGGCTTAGTGACCTGTACAGTGAGACTTAGAGACTGATAGGGATACTGGCATTGATATACCTTATATACTGTGTTGACTATACGTAGCATATCGTTCTACTGCTTTTACTGTTCCGCTGCATTGATCACTGCATATTCATAACCATACTGCCATTGATCTACTGTTATATTTATCTAGTATCACTGTTAGAATTGTCACATGATTTTATATACATTATATTGCTATTGTGTCGCTCTGACGACCTGAGTATGCATGCTCAGTGTGAGGAGAAGATTTAGCCTGGACCGGGAATAGACGTACATCACGGACATCTTGATTAGCTATCCAGGGTTATACCCTTTTGTTTCCCATCAGGTCAGTTCTTTACATTGTTTCATTCAGTTACTGCATTTCTCATTACCTGCGCATCATTTACTGTTTACCATGTAAAACTAGAAGCCGAAGTGTGACTACGGCAGGACATTTCCTTGACCGTAGGAGCATGGCTGGCTTTGTCAACCCCTCGTATTCAGTATTTTGGGAAGTGGGGCGTGACATGGTTTAGTTGGTATCAGAGACCAGGTTTTGCTTCGATTGGGATTGCAGTTTTCCGTGTAGAGCTTGACAATCTAAGACATCCCTCAGTCTAGATTGTAAACTTGATGACCTTGATCCATATTCACATCGAATGTTCTGCTATCCATTCGCTAGGGTTTCGAATGACTCGGCAAGGTTACGTGGTTGCAATTGCACTACCGTACTCTGTTTAAGTGACTTAGAATCCTACAGTTGATTTCCACTTGTAATAAATTTCATCACATTCGATGTTCTTGATCCCTTGCCAAATCCATGTTATAATTTGACTCTTATATCGTTCTCAAAATTATTGTTTCAGGATCATGTCGTCCAACGACTCTTTCCCTATCTCCACTCCCCAGAATCAGACCATTGAGATTCTGAGTGTACTGCAAGGTTTGAAGGAAGCCCAGGAGCGAACAAACGACTTGTTAGCTGAAGGACTGAGAAGGCAGGTGAATCAGGCACCAGCGGGAGTCTCCAATCATAAAGGGATTCATGTTAGACGAGGAAAAGAGAAGAAGATGAAGCGCCAATTTGTTTCCCCGCGACAGAAGCAACAGAAGACCCCATGTTGTGGGTACTGTAAGAGGCCAGGACATCTTCAGACGGATTGTCGTCGCGCCCTATAGGAATGTCTGATCTGCGGATCCAGCGAACATCTTATCAACGGTTGCCCAAAAAGAAAGGAGCTGCAAGGAGGAGACTCGACCACACTCTCCACTTCTGCCAAGTGATGATTACCGCGTAGTTCAAACTTCGAGAATAAAGCGGACCCAACACAGATTCAACTCGCGTAACGAGAATGCAGCGGCCTAGCAATCAAAGAAGGATTTTCATGTTTTCTAATTTCAGTAATAATGTTGTCATTCTCTTAAAAATATTTCTTTCCGTTTGAAATCTTGTATCCGTTGAACTTTTAGTTGAATGCAATAAAATTTGAATCGTAATATATGTATCATTCTCTTGCTTTCTCCTTATTTATACTATTCATTATCACGGCATTTTAATCCTGACCTTTCAGTTCCTGCCACCGCATATTTTTCCTATACTTCGTGCCCTGAGCTATTTTCTTGATGTATTCTGCTGTCTAATCATGACTCTCTCTTTTCAGGCCATGGCCCACACTGGAGCAGCGCCGCATCTAGATGAGGATGCACAGTCATGCGTTTTCTCAGACCGCACGCTGATGAGTTCTGACGATGAGATCAACGGTCCCCAAGTCATTGGTGAAAACAGCGATTCCGAAGACGAAGGAGCAGCCGCCCCAGAGTTCGACATGTTAGACGATTCCGACGAAGAGGAAGGAGACCCTGAAGAGAACTCGATGGAGGAGGATCCCGAGGAAGACCCGATAGAAGAAAATCCAGTGAAGGAAAATCATATGGAAGAAAATCCAGAAGAAGAGAATCACATGGAATAAGACCTCGATGAAGAAGCCCCAACCGAGGAGGAAGGACCAGAAGATCAAGACCCTGCTGTGGAAGGACTCCCAATGGCAATCCCCGCAAGGCGCTATAGAAACGGACGTCCCTACCTGAGTGTGCGAGCCTACCGCAACCTGCTGAATCTCCACAACCGCGACTGACGGGATTTCTTTTAGATATTGTCTTCTCTGGCCAAATAAATCTGTGTATAGTTTAGGGCCACCTTTCATCTTTGAGAATGCTTTGTTCAAAATCTTCTGGAATGAAATAAGTTGCTGAGTTCGCTAATCTTTCGATCTTCTTAGTTCACTTGCTACTTGATTATTTCTTTTATACAATTATTTTTCCCTACTGAGATCTGTTCACCTCTACTCCATATATTGTTCTAACCTTCACTCAGACTAACAAGTACCACGCCCGATCTTTTAGAGGTCCACCCTTCATCCTTCGTCTGTGCCCCGTTTGAGATTCTTCTGGGAGGAGGACCTTTCTTATGAAATTCGGAGTTAGCTAACCTTTCAAATTTTGATTCATATGATGTACCGACCGTTATCCTCCCCATACTTTTCCCTTGTAGTCCTTTGTTGCTCACAATTATTTCCTGTGCTGACCCGATCCCTATCCCCTTGATCTTCAGCCTAGAGCCGCCACACTCCGACCTTCTGATTGAGCCACACTTCCTTGTAATCCTTACCCTAGCTAGCCCTGTACATTTTGTTCAGTTTTCCTATTACTATATATATATTTAGGGACTTTATTATTCGAAATTTGGTTTTCAGTATTTTGTGTTTATCGAAGAGTGCGTGTTATTGACTAATTAGTTTTATGTATTGTAAGCACACTACTATTATCCTCAGTTTTCAGTAGCGCTACCCTACCCCGCGCATACTTTTGGTCCATGTTTCTTAATTTCACTATACAAGTTTTCTAAATTATTTTAAACCTATTTTATCGATACATTATCCTAAAATGTTTTAACCTACCGACTAATTTTCACTACTTTATTGTCGTTACTTTATTTTCGGGTTTTGTGCCTATGATTACTATTATAAATGGTTGAGCCTTATACTTATTTTTCTGCTTGCTTTTGATAGGCTTAGATGTGCACATATTTGGGTTTCGACTGTTATCGAACACACTTTGATTATTATTGTTCGTTATTGTTACCTATATTCTCGTACACTTGTAGTTGCCCTTATAGTGTTTCTGCATTATACCTATTAGGCCTATCCTTTGTATGTGGTTCTTACATATATATATGTATCTTCAAAATTTTGTCTACTCGTTTTAAGTAAATCAATATGTATTAGTGTTCGATAAGATAACTCTTCGCTTATTATTTTATAGCTTGTTGTTTCTTTTAAATTTCGAGGACGAAAATTTTTGTAAGGGTGGTATGATATAATACCCAGCCCCTTTTATACCAAAACCTGTATTTTGTTACTCTATAATTCTATTTATTTTTATTTATAATTCTATTTATATTATAATAATTTTATTTATTTTAAAATCCATTTATTCTTTTATCTATAAAAAAATCCAAACCCATTCTTTTTAAATTAAACTTAAATTTTTCCCTTAAAACCCAACTCCTTCCCCAAGCCCAACAGCTTCCGGCCCATCTCCCAAATCCTTCCCCTAATTTAGTTTAATTTCTTTTAATTTCTGGCCCGGCCCAGGCCCACTCTTCCCTCAGTTTATAAAAAGGAAATTCATTTTTATTTTTTTAAAGCTGCCCAGCCCATTTCCTTCGGCCCGCGTCGCGCACTCCTACCCGACCCGCTTCGTCTCTCCCTCCTTCCTCCAACGGCTCTCTCCGCCATTCTCGCGCGCCCGTTCCACCTCCGTCGCCCGCGCTCACGCCTGCGACGATTGCCCCGCTCGCGAGCGTTATCCTCGACACGCGCCTCATCTCCTTTCCTCTCTCCCTCACTCCCATTGTCCTTCCCTCAGCCCTCCTCTCTTTCTTCCCTCCTCCTCTCTCATACACTTCCGCACCCACCACTTCCACCGGCGACGACGACGACGACCGACTCCCCTTCCTTCATCACCCCACCGTCGCTCGCCTCCACCTCATCATCTCCACCCTTGTTCTCAGCCTCGTCGCACCCACCAATCCACCATTACCCGCAACCGACCACCTCTACACTCATCGCCGCCGGCACCTTCAGAACCCACCATCAACACCCTTTACAGCTCCGATCTCCGGCCACCTCCTCCCCAAGCACCCTCACCTGCACCTCTCAGCAGAGCCCACTGCATCTCTCTCATCTCTCCCTGCTTGTCTCTCTCTTGATCTCTCTCGATCTCTCTCTTCCCTTTTCCTACCCCTCTCTGTCCCCACCTCTCTTTCTCACCCCCTCTCTCTCCCTTCCTCTGTTTCTTCCTCTCCTCATCTCAAATCTCTCTCTGTCCCTTCCTCTGTTTCTCCCTCTCATCATCTCACCCCCTCTCTCTAATCTCTCCCAATCTTTTTCTCTCTCTCTCTCTAACTCTCTCTCTCTCTCAATATATCTCTCCCTCTGCAAATCTCTCACCATCGGCCTCGCAGCACCATTATCTCCCCAGTCTCGCGAGCCCTAGACGTTACCGAGGCAGAACCCCATAGCCGAGCCCGAGCACGAGCCAAGGCCGCGAACCCTACACGCGCCATTCATCGCGCGTTCGTGCCGTTACCACTGTCGTGCATCGCCAAGACGCCTTCAGGCAAGTACTTTTACTTGCTACATGCTATATATTCAAGTTACAAATTTAAATTACATAGATCGCAAAATTTCAATTTCTGATCGATTGTGCGTCATACCTGTTCGATGTGTGTTCTTAATGAGAATACTTATCAAATTTGACGGAACCGGATGATTTACATTGGCCTTTGTAGGGATGGATAACTTGTGCAAATTTCGCTGGAAAATATGATCGTTAACGACTAAAACGACTACCCCCAAGTTTAATCGTAAAACTGTAATTTTATTGTGCCTGAAAACCGCTAAAATCACCATAAATTATATACATACTAGAATGATGCGTTCGAGAGATCAAATCGAATGCAACTCGACAAACTTTAATCCTATACTAGTTTCCAGATGTTCCTGTACTTAAACTGTGACGATATTTGGATCGGAGTGCGACTCTGGACTGCAGTCCAGAGTGGCTGTGTTTACTGTGTGCTATCCCGTAATGGGTACCACACTGTTTCCTTAACTCGTAGGTTGCGGAACTCTGCTGTTTAATATAGAAGAATGTGTTAGCTAGACAACACAAGTGGTTTCATCCTGTTTCGTTATAGTTTGTTATTTAATCTGCAATTTAATATATGTAGACGTATAACAGTCCAGAACAGATTCTGAGATGACATATTAATATTCAATAGTTTATAACTCCTGACGTACAGATGTGATTGAAGATCCGTCTTTTGCGTTGAAAACCTTACTGAAAACTCTAGAATTCATCCAACTATAGCGTCGCTAAAATCTGATCTCAACTGGGATTAAAATGCGTTGCGAAACGGACTTCTGATTCTGAAACTGGATTTCCAGCCGTGAACGCTTAAAATGAAATGGCAATAATTAATGATCCTGGAACCCGATTGGCATGAAACCAAATTCGTTGGATGGATAACTGAACGTACTATATATTCTCCATTCATCGTTTCACTAAACTGTAACTGGGTGATTTATGATACATTATTCAAGTGTTAGATTACAAATTCATAACATCCTAAGCATGCTTTATATACTGTCCACGCATCATATCATACACATGTCATTGCATTGATAAACTAGTGATAACGTGCATTACCCAGTGTTAGGTATTATTGATGATTGTGGCAAGTACGTTAGTGTTCGTGTATCCTTGAATAAGTGAAAGTGATACGTACTTGTACACAATCAGTGAACCTTATTATTCTATTGCATTGTCGACGTCTGTAGGATACGTGTATGTGTGACTAAGTGGTATGGGACACTTATGAAAGCTCTTGCACGGGTGTCACAGATAAGGCACCAGACATTGCCATTTATCTTAGGTATTAGTCGGGATGTGCTTGATGGAGGTCCTGTCTCCAGTTCTCGCGCAGACTTGTCATGGACCGATTAGTATTTAGGGTTATGGTTAGCGTTTGATGTAGACCATGGGGTGCGGGGTAGTTTAAGTGTGAGTTCAACAGAATCTCGGGAGTCCCATGCCGGCTTATATATTTAGGGAGATATATGGAGATTTACAGGGTATGTGATTATTACCGTGATATACATGTTGGGACCGTGGTCCCTTGCCCTTGGGTGGAGGACACTCACGAGTGGTTGACTCTCACACTTGGACTGACGATAGGCTTAGTGACCTGTACAGTGAGACTTAGAGACTGATAGGGATACTGGCATTGATATACCTTATATATCGTGTTGACTATACGTAGCATATCGTTCTACTGCTTTTACAGTTCCGCTGCATTGATCACTGCTTGTTCATAACCATACTGCCATTGATCTACTGTTATATTTATCTAGTATCACTGTTAGAATTGTCACATGATTTTATATACATTATATTGCTATTGTGTCGCTCTGACGACCTGAGTATGCATACTCAGTGTGAGGAGAAGATTTAGCCTGGACTGGGACTAAACGTACATCACGGACATCTTGATTAGCTATCCAGGGTTATTCCCTTTTGTTTCCCATCAGGTCAGTTCTTTACATTGTTTCATTCAGTTACTTTTACTGTTTACCACGTAAAACTAGAAGCCGAAGTGTGACTACGGCAGGACATTTTCTTGATCGTAGGAGCATGGCTGGCCTTGTCAACCCTTCGTATTCCGTATTTTGGGAAGCGGGGCGTGACATGGTTTAGTTGGTATCAGAGACCAGGTTTTGCTTCGATTGGGATTGCAGTTTTCCGTGTAGAGGTTGACAATCTAAGACATCCCTCAGTTTAGATTGTAAACTTGATGACCTGGATCCATATTCACATCGAATGTTCTGCTATCCATTCGCTAGGGTTTCGAGTGACTCGGCAAGGTTACGTGGTTGCAATTGCACTACCGTACTCTGTTTAAGTGACTTAGAATCCTACAGTTGATTTCCACTTGTAATAAATTTCATCACATTCGATGTTCTTGATCTCTTGCCAAATCCATGTTATAATTTAACTCTTATATCGTTCTCAAAATTATTATTTCAGGATCATGTCGTCCAACGACTCTTTCCCTATCTCCACTCCCCAGAATCAGACCATTGAGATTCTGAGTGTACTGCAAGGTTTGAAGGAAGCCCAGGAGCGAACAAACGACTTGTTAGCTGAAGGACTGAGAAGGCAGGTGAATCAGGCACCAGCGGGAGTCTCCAATCATAAAGGGATTCATGTTAGACGAGGAAAAGAGAAGAAGATGAAGCGCCAATTTATTTCCCCGCGACAGAAGCAACAGAAGACCCCATGTTGTGGGTACTGTAAGAGGCCAGGACATCTTCAGAGGGATTGTCGTCGCGCCCAATAGGAATGTCTGATATGCGGATCCAGCGAACATCTTATCAACGGTTGCCCAAAAAGAAAGGAGCTGCAAGGAGGAGACTCGACCACACTCTCCACTTCTGCCAAGTGATGATTACCGCGTAGTTCAAACTTCGAGGATAAAGCGGACCCAACACAGATTCAACTCGTGTAACGAGAATGCAGTGGCCTAGCAATCAAAGAAGGATTTTCATGTTTTCTAATTTCAGTAATAATGTTGTCATTCTCTTAAAAATATTTCTTTCCGTTTGAAATCTTGTATCCGTTGAACTTTTAGTTGAATGCAATAAAACTTGAATCATAATATATGTATCATTCTCTTGCTTTCTCCTTATTTATACTATTCATTATCACAGCATTTTAATCCTGACCTTTCAGTTCCTGCCACCGCATATTTTTCCTATACTTCGTGCCCTGAGCTATTTTCTTGATGTATTCCGCTGTCTAATCATGACTCTCTCTTTTCAGGCCATAGCCCACCCTGGAGCAGCGCCGCATCTAGATGAGGATGCATAGTCATGCGTTTTCTCAGACCGCACGCTGATGAGTTCTGACGATGAGATCAACGGTCCCCAAGTCATTGGTGAAAACAGCGATTCCGAAGACGAAGGAGCAGCCGCCCCAGAGTTCGACATGTTAGACGATTCCGACGAAGAGGAAGGAGACCCTGAAGAGAACCCGATGGAGGAGGATCCCGAGGAAGACCCGATAGAAGAAAATCCAGTGGAGGAAAATTATACGGAAGAAAATCCAAAAGAAGAGAATCACATGGAATCAGACCTCGATGAAGAAGCCCCAACCGAGGAGGAAGGACCAGAAGATCAAGACCCTACTGTGGAAGGACTCCCAATGGCAATCCCCGCAAGGCGCTATAGAAACGGACGTCCCTACCTGAGTGCGCGAGCCTACCGCAACCTGCTGAATCTCCACAACCGCGACTGACAGGATTTCTTTTAGATGTTGTCTTCTCTGGCCAAATAAATCTGTGTATAGTTTAGGGCCACCTTTCATCTTTGAGAATGCTTTGTTCAAAATCTTCTGGAATGAAATAAGTTGCTGAGTTCGCTAATCTTTCGATCTTCTTAGTTCACTTGCTACTTGATTATTTCTTTTATACAATTATTTTTCCCTACTGAGATCTGTTCACCTCTACTCCTTATATTGTTCTAACCTTCACTCAGACTAACAAGTACCACGCCCGATCTTTTAGAGGTCCACCCTTCATCCTTCGTCTGTGCCCCGTTTGAGATTCTTCTGGGAGGATGACCTTTCTTATGAAATTCCGAGTTAGCTAACCTTTCGAATTTTGATTCATATGATGTACCGACCGTTATCCTCCCCATACTTTTCCCTTGTAGTCCTTGGTTGCTCACAATTATTTCCTGTGCTGACCCGATTCCTATCCCCTTGATTTTCAGCCTAAAGCCGCCACACTCTGACCTTCTGATTGAGCCACACTTCCTTGTAATCCTTACCCTAGCGAGCCCTGTACATTTTGTGTGTTTTCCTATTACTATATATATATTTAGGGACTTTATTATTCGAAATTTGGTTTTCAGTATTTTGTGTTTATCGAAGAGTGCGTGTTATTGACTAATTAGTTTTATGTATTGTAAGCACACTACTATTATCCTCAGTTTTCAGTAGCGCTACCCTACCCCGCGCATACTTTTGGTCCATGTTTCTTAATTTCACTATACAAGTTTTCTAAATTATTTTAAACCTATTTTATCGATACATTATCCTAAAATGTTTTAACCTACCGACTAATTTTCACTACTTTATTGTCGTTACTTTATTTTCGGGTTTTGTGCCTATGATTACTATTATAAATGGTTGAGCCTTATACTTATTTTTCTGCTTGCTTTTGATAGGCTTAGATGTGCACATATTTGGGTTTCGACTGTTATCGAACACACTTTGATTATTATTGTTCGTTATTGTTACCTATATTCTCGTACACTTGTAGTTGCCTTTATAGTGTTTCTGCATTATACCTATTAGGCCTATCCTTTGTATGTGGTTCTTACATATATATATGTATCTTCAAAATTTTGTCTACTCGTTTTAAGTAAATCAACATGTATTAGTGTTCGATATGATAACTCTTCGCTTATTATTTTATAGCTTGTTGTTTCTTTTAAATTTCGAGGACGAAAATTTTTGTAAGGGTGGTATGATATAATACCCAACCCCTGTTATACCAAAACCTGTATTTTGTTACTCTAGAATTCTATTTATTTTTATTTATAATTCTATTTATTTTATAATAATTTTATTTATTTTAAAACCCATTTATTCTTTTATCCATAAAAAATCCAAACCCATTCTTTTTAAATTAAACTTAAATTTTTCCCTTAAAACCCAACTCCTTCCCCAAGCCCAACAGCTTCCGGCCCATCTCCCAAATCCTTCTCCTAATTTAGTTTAATTTCTTTTAATTTCTGGCCCGGCCCAGGCCCATTCTTCCCTCAGTTTATAAAAAGGAAATTCATTTTTATTTTTTTAAAGCGGCCCAGCCCATTTCCTTCGGCCCGCGTCGCGCACTTCCTACCCGACCCGCTTCGTCTCTCCCTCCTTCCTCCAACGGCTCTCTCCGCCATTCTCGCGCGCCCGTTCCACCTCCGTCGCCCGCGCTCACACCTGCGATGATTGCCCCGCTCGCGAGCGTTATCCTCGATACGCGCCTCATCTCCTTTCCTCTCTCCCTCACTCCCATTGTCCTTCCCTCAGCCCTCCTCTATTTCTTCCCTCCTCCTCTCTCATCCACTTCCGCACCCACCACTTCCACCGGCGACGACGATGACGACCGACTCCCCTTCCTTCATCACCCCACCGTCGCTCGCCTCCACCTCATCATCTCCACCCTTGTTCTTAGCCTCGTCGCACCCACCAATCCACCATTACCCGCAACCGACCACCTCTACACTCATCGCCGCCGGCACCTTCAGAACCCACCATCAACACCCTCTACAGCTCCGATCTCTGGCCACCTCCTCCCCGAGCACCCTCACCTGCACCCCTCAGCAGAGCCCACTGCATCTCTCTCATCTCTCCCTGCTTGTCTCTCTCTTGATCTCTCTCGATCTCTCTCTTCCCTTTTCCTACCCCTCTCTGTCTCTACCTCTCTTTCTCACCCCCTCTCTCTCCCTTCCTCTGTTTCTTCCTCTCCTTATCTCAAATCTCTCTCTCCCCCTTCCTCTGTTTCTCCCTCTCATCATCTCACCCCCTCTCTCTAATCTCTCCCAATCTTTTTCTCTCTCTCTCTCTAACGCTCTCTCTCTCTCAATATATCTCTCCCTCTGCAAATCCCTCACCATCGGCCTCGCAGCACCATTATCTCCCCAGTCTCGCGAGCCCTAAGCGTTACCGAGGCAGAACCCCATAGCCGAGCCCGAGCACGAGCCGAGGTCGCGAACCCTACACGCGCCATTCATCGCGCGTTCGTTCCGTTACCACTGCCGTGCATCGCCAAGACGCCTCCAGGCAAGTACTTTTACTTGCTACATGCTATATATTCAAGTTACAAATTTAAATTACATAGATCGCAAAATTTCAATTTCTGATCGATTAGGCGTCATACCTGTTCGATGTGTGTTCTTAATGAGAATACTTATCAAATTTGACGGAACTGGATGATTTACATTGGCCTTTGTAGGGATGGATAACTTGTGCAAATTTCGCTGGAAAATATGATCGTTAACGACTAAAACGACTACCCCCAAGTTTAATCGTAAAACTGTAATTTTAGGAGACTGCACCTAGTCTCGTGGGAGAAGATCTGCTTGGCGAGGTGCGCCCTCAATCGGCGGGGAAACGGGGACTACCCGAGCTAATGATAGAGGCAACCTTGTGCAGTAAACCCCCTACGGGCGGTCCTCCGTCGTCGTAAAGTAGTAAAGAGTCAAGTCGTCCCCGCGAAGCTTTCGGGAAGAGTTGTACCTGAAAACCGCTAAAATCACCATAAATTATATACATACTGGAATGATGCGTTCGAGGGATCAAATCGAAGCCAACTCGACGAACTTTAATCCTATACTAGTTTCCAGTTGTTCCTGTACTTAAACTGTGACGATATTTGGATCGGAGTGCGACTCTGGACTGCAGTCCAGAGTGGCTGTGTTTACTGTGTGCTATCCCGTAATGGGTACCACACTGTTTCCTTAACTCGTAGGTTGCGGAACTCCGCTGTTTAATATAGGAGAATGTGTTAGCTAGACAACACAAGTGGTTTCATCCTGTTTTGTTATATTTTGTTATTTAATCTGCAATTTAATAGATGTAGACGTAAAACAGTCCAGAACAGATTCTGAGATGACATATTAATATTAAATAGTGTATAACTCCTGTCGTACAGATGCGATTGAAGATCCGTCTATTGCGTTGAAAACCTTACTGAAAACCCTAGAATTCATCCAACTGTAGCGTCGCTAAAATCTGATCTCAACTGGGATTAAAATGCGTTGCGAAACGGACTTCTGATTCTGAAACTGGATTTCCAGCCGTGAACGCTTAAAATGAAATGGCTATAATTAATGATCCTGGAACCCGATTGGCATGAAACCAAATTCGTTGGATGGATAACTGAACGTACTATATATTCTCCGCTCATCGTTTCACTAAACTATAACTGTGTGATTTATGATACATTATTCAAGTGTTAGATTACAAATTCATAACATCCTAAGCATGCTTTATATACTGTCCACGCATCATATCATACACATGTCATTGCATTGATAAACTAGTGATAACGTGCATTACCCAGTGTTAGGTATTAGTGATGATTGTGACAAGTACGTTAGTGTTCGTGTATCCGTGAATAAGTGAAAATGATACGTACTTGTACACAATCAGTGAACCTTATTATTCTATTGCATTGTCGACGTCTGTGGGATGCGTGTATATGTGACTATAAGTGTTATGGGACACTTATGGAAGCTCTTGCACGGGTGTCACAGATAAGGCAGCAGACACTGCCATTTATCTTAGGTATTAGTCGGGACGTGCTTGATGGAGGTCCTGTCTCCAGTTCTCGCGCAGACTTGTCACGGACCGATTAGTATTTAGGGTTATGGTTAGCGTTTGATGTAGACCACGGGGTGTGGGGTAGTTTAAGTGTGAGTTCAACAGAATCTCGGGAGTCCCATGCCGGCTTATATATTTAGGGAGATATATGGAGATTTACAGGCTATGTGATTATTACCGTGATATACATGTTGGGCCCGTGGTCCCTTGCCCTTGGGTTCTACCCTTGGGTGGAGGACACTCACGAGTGGTTGACTCTCACACTTGGACTGACGATAGGCTTAGTGACCTGTACAGTGAGACTTAGAGACTGATAGGGATACCGGCATTGATATACCTTATATACTGTGTTGACTATACGTAGCATATCGTTCTACTGCTTTTACTGTTCCGCTGCATTGATCACTGCTTGTTCATAACCATACTGCCATTGATCTACTGTTATATTTATCTAGTATCACTGTTAGAATTGTCACATGATTTTATATACATTATATTGCTATTGTGTCGCTCTGACGACCTGAGTATGCATGCTCAGTGTGAGGAGAAGATTTAGCCTGGACCGGGAATTGACGTACATCACGGACATCTTGATTAGCTATCCAGGGTTATACCCTTTTGTTTCCCATCAGGTCAGTTCTTTACATTGTTTCATTCAGTTACTGCATTTCTCATTACCTGCGCATCATTTACTGTTTACCATGTAAAACTAGAAGCCGAAGTGTGACTATGGCAGGACATTTCCTTGACCGTAGGAGCATGGTTGGCCTTGTCAACCCCTCGTATTCCGTATTTTGGGAAGCGGGGCGTGACAGCAATATTAGAAAATAATTCTTAATATTAGATATATTAGAAAATAACTCTTAATATTACATTATATCACAAAGTCCGCTCTATTGTAATTTACCGATAACTCTATGGCATGAGTAATATTCCTCGAGCCACCTGTATAAGTGGGGCGACCCCTCTTCGCCGACTTACTATCCTCTTTATTTTGATTGGCATGTTTCTGCACAACACATTCAGATTTAGTTTTCTAATTAAGCAACACAAAAAAATAAATTATATACTAAATAATGAATTACATTTAAAATACATACCTGTTTGCGATGATAGTCGAAATATTGGCACAATAGAGGCCATGTATCTACGTCGACTCTCGCAAAGGTCGGAGTAGATAGGAGGGCCGCTCTCTCTGCCTCGGGGGTCGCCATCCACAGGGAATAGCAGTCGATCTTCAGCACATTCCTGTTGTATCGGACCTTCGTCTGCATGTTCTTCATCAGGCCATTGTACAAAGCGTGAAGATTGAGCAACCTCCCAGGGTGATCAGGGTCGGGTACAGGCTGAAAATCGTAATCCAACTGAAAATACAAAAAAAACCATTGTTATTAGATTCCAATTGTTAATAATAAATATATTGGATAAATAAAATGAAAATATATATTAATACTCGAGCCTGATCCCAGAAGAGGGAGAATGAGCGCCAGTGCTGGTCGCCCCACTCAATATGAAGTGGATAGTTCTTCACGAGGCGGCTCTCATCCACCATATACCGGCCGAACCTCTCGGCATGATCGCCGGTATAGCGATAATCAGAGGTAAAAAAGAGGGGGAATGCTGCCTCTCCCCTAGCTCTGTCGGGCCTCAGCCTGTGGGACTGATTCGAGCCTCGAGTCCCCCTCTCGGGATGGGGAGGCCCCGCGTCTACAAGAAATAACAAGAAAATCAATATTAAGACAAAGTGGTATTAAGAAATCAAGGTTTAACGAAAATTGAAGTGTGATATATACCTCCGGCGACTAAAGCACGAGCCTGGGCCCGGGCAGCAGCACGAGCGGGACGATAGTTCCTCCGGTGAGGAACAGCCGGTGGCCCGGACGTGGACGCATCTCTAAATAGAAAATAAACATCGATAAAATTACATGAAGTTCATGTTTATTCTTAAAGGATATGTAAAATGAATAAATATTTTATATTTATTCATACAAACCTGCAGACTGAGCGGAGGGTATGGAAGTGACGGGAGTGGCCCCTGCTCAGACGAGGACGCACCACCTATAATTAGATAATCAAGTATCAGCTATATAAGTAATTGCAAAAAGAATGCGTATATCAATAATATAACATTCTAAATCAACATGTATACACTATAGGATATATAAACATACCCGCAGGTATATGATATATAAACATACCTGGAGGTGCGGGAGTGGCCTCTGTCCCTGATGTAGTACGTAAGAGCAAAAAGAATGTATGTATATTTATGATATAGCATTCTAAATCAATATACATGCACTATATGATATATAAACATACCTGGAGGTGTGAGAGTGACCCCTGTCCCTGATGTGGACGCATCACCAACAGCTAGACAATCAAACATTGACAATATAAGTAATTTTGACATGAACATGCATGTATATCTATAATATTACATTCAAAATGAATATGCGTGCAATATACCTAGAGGTGTGGCAAAGTCCACACGGAAGGAGGCATCCGAAGGGGTCTCCGATCGGGGTGCAAGACCGGCCCTCTGAAGCTCCCTACGCAGCTCTCCGGACGGCAGAACCGCTCTGCCTCTGCCTCTGCCGGTGCCGCGGATGGAGCTCCTGCCGCCCCTCGCTGCTCCCTTCATCGTCATCAAATCTAGATAAAACGGTTCATGGACGCATTAGACAATCATTACAAGCATTGGCTATATATGTATAGATCGTAAAATGTGAAGTAATAATATAACATTACTGATAACCTTTTTTGTTTCTTGGGCGCATTAGACATATCTACTTGGATTTCATCATCGATATTATTTCTAACACACGTAACTTCATGATCAGCAGAAGACAACCCGTCTTTCGAAACAGACAGTCGGAGCACTCTAAGTCTTCTCTCTTCTTCATCCTCATCGCTGTCCACGAATTCTGGGACATCGTGACATCCCTGGGTTTCCAACGGCATATGACACTCCATCCCGGATGCTTCAAACACTGTGAGTAGTATACTTGGAACGCTTGGTTCGGAAAGATAAACGGATCTTCCTGACAGTAAAATCGAAATGTGTTCACACTGGTCAATCCATATTCATCTTTCCAAGTCCCAAGATTGTTTCTCCACTTATCCGTATCGGTTCGCGTATCGTACCAAGTACACTGAAATATATAAAAGGGTTCTGATCGTCCGGGATAGTGGATACCGAGTATACAATTTAAGTATCCATAATAAATCACACCATCCGATCCTACCGTTGCAATCCCACTATTCTGAGTGGTTCTAGATGTTTTTATCTCCTTAACTTCGAATTTGTATCCAAGGACACCGAATCCTTTATAATATGCAACCTCCATACTAGGAAATTGAGCTAAACATCTTGAATCACTCTCTAATGATGCAGACAAGTTCGGATCGTGGATCTAACAAAACAAATTTTACGACAAATACATAACGATATAAGTTTAGATTAAAACTGATAGCAATAACATATTATTCGAATAACTTACATGATCTGCAACCCAATCGCAAAAATTATCTTGATGATATTTTTCCAATCGTTCATCGTTCCAATCAGGATGCCCCTCACGTACCTCGTTAAAATGAATTCTGTTTTCGACAATAAATTATGGCATTAATATTATATTATTTCATACACACACAAACACAAATATAGCAATTAATCCAAAAAAAACTTACTCTCTAATTTTTTCAAGACATGCGCAATTAAGCAAGATAAACCGGTATATCTTGTTGATAAACATAGTGTCTACTCTCTTATAATCGGCTTTACCATATGGCCCATCTTGAATTCTTCGAGGCCGGTTAAGTCTCGTCTCAATGTTCTCGTCCAGATAGCGGGAACAAAATGTGGTTGTTTCATCAAGAAGATAACCTTGCATGATAGAACCCTCTGGTCGATTTTTATTGCGTATATACTTTTTAAGAGTGTAGAGATACCTAAAGAAAATATGTTGAATAAATAAATACGGGCATACAGGATAACAATAATTTTAAAAATTGCGCGAAACGAAAAATTCCACGTATCTCTCGACGGGATACATCCATCGATATTGTACCGGTCCGGCTAACTTAGCCTCAGTTGCAAGATGAACCGTCAGGTGTATTATGATATCGAAGAATGACGGTAGGAAAATACGCTCAAACTTGCAAAGTATCAACGCAATAGAATTTTCTAGTTTATCCAATGTCACAACATCCAGTGTTTTAGCGCATAACTCTCTGAAAAAACAACATAGGTCGTTGATTACTAGACCAACCGATTCGGGGAGAGAAGTTTTGAGGGCTAATGGGAGAAGGTTCTCCACGATAACATAGTGATCATGACTTTTCAGCCCATCGATCTTGCCTTTCAAAATTTTTATCTTCTTGCTGAATGATCCTGAGAAACCTGTGGGAACTTTCAAATCATGCAACACCTACAGAAATCTTTTCTTCTCCGGATGTGACATATGATAAGCGGCATTGGGAAGTACAAACTTGCCTGGTTTACCCGCTACCGGTTTAGGATGCAATTCACTTGTTATTTCCCAGTCCTGTAGATCCATCCGAGCATTGAGATTGTCTTTCGATTTCCCGTCTTTATAAAGAAGCAAGTTGAGTATGTGCTCGGATACTCCCTTCTCTATATGCATGACGTCCAGACAATGACGCACTAAATTTGTTGACCAGTACGGAAGCTCGAAGAAAATGCTTAACTTGTTCCAGAATGGTGGTTTGACCTGTTTTGTCTGATCCATCCCGAAGGTCACATTATTGTAATCATCCCACTGAGCAGTCACGTCCTCTCCGGACAATGGGGCTAGAGGTCCAAGAAGCTCCTGATGACCATCAAAGTGAACAGCGTCTAACCTGTAGGGGTGGTCTAAAGGCAGGAAACGTCGATGGCCACAATAACAAACCTTCCTGCTAAAATTCAAGAATTTCGATATTGTATGTTGATGGCAATGAGGACATGCTTTGTGACTATGTACGGACCAACCTGATAGCATTCCATATGCAGGAAAATCATTAATTGTCCACATTAAAGCCGCACGCAGTATGAAAGTTGTATTTTTGTTTGCATCGTAAGTCTCTACACCATCAATGAACAAAGATTTTAACTCCTCGATCAGAGGTCGGAGATAGACGTCGATATTGTTTCTCGGTGAGTTTGGTCCGTCGATAAGAAGAGGCATCATAAAGTATGATTGGTCCATAACCAACCAAGATGACATATTATAAATTATCATTACAACGGGCCATGTGCTGTGGCTTCCAGCCATATAGTTGAATGAGCAGAAGCCATCACTATCCAGTCCGAGCCTGACATTGCGAGGATCGCTACTGAATATTGCGTGCCTCCTATCGAAATCCTTCCATGCCGGTGAATCTCTTGGATGGCTCATTTTTCCATCTTCACTTGGAGGAGCACGGTGATGCCACATCATTGCCTCGGCTGTTTTCTTGCACCTGAATAACCTCTGCAGCCTCTGTGTTATGGGAAAGTATCGTGCTATCTTGACAGGTATATCAGGCTTCTTATCAGAATCTTTCGGCTTATACCTGGCCTCTCCACATGTTGGACACTCTTTCAAATCTGAATTCTCTTTCTGGTACAACACGCAATTTTTAGGACATGCTTGAATCTTCTCACACTTCAGACCCAAATCAGACATCATCTTCTGGGCTCCGTACCAGCTGTCGGGCACGTTATTTCCCGGGGGCATAGAATCTTTGAAGAACGAAAGAATCATTGTGAATGACTTGTTGCTCTATCCATTTAGGCACTTAATCTGGAAAAGTTGGACAAACCATGAGAGGGTGGAATACTTTGCATTCTCATAAATTGGTTTTCTAGCATCATTCATGAAATTTTCATATTTATCCACGCGCAGTCCTTGACCGGAAGGAATGTCATCTTCGGTACGAAAAGATTCACCTAGGGCAGCCTCTACCATATCCTCCATTTTTTCTGATGGAAAGAACTTACCGTCTTCTTCTTCTTCCGCATCACCGCCTTCTCCTTCTTCTCCTGCCGCATTATCATCTTCTCCTTCTTCTTCTGCCGCATTACTGCGTTCTTTTCCTTCCCCGTGATATAGCCAACTTGTATAAAGTCTAGTAAAACCATATTTTACGATATGAAGCTCTGCCAATTCTACTTTCTGCCAGTACTTATTCCCACATCTATCGCACGGGCAGAGAATCTTCTCTATCACGATCTTATTATGTGCGCGTGCAAATTCAATAAAAGCAGCAACTCCTGCGACAAACTTAGGTTGCATACGTTGTTGCCAATCCACATACATCCAGTTCTTAACTCTGACGTACTCATGGGCCATGTTAGACTGTATAACATATAAATTGTAGGTTATGATGACTATATTGAGAAATCTAAGAACGAGATGGTTACTGACAAAGGAGAAAATCCGAATATATGCTTTGTGTGTGCGTTTGTCGTTGAAAAGAATAAATTATCGATAATCAAAGTTAGATTTGAGGATACTCATGTATGAGAATATGAAAGTTTCATATTATCATCGAGTATCATATATTGGTTTTAACTTGAACATCTTGAATCACTCTCTAATGATGCGTTTGTTGTGTATTCTTGTTGTATGTGTGTGTTTCGGTTGTCGGGGGTAAGGCTTCTATCCCATTAAGAATGTATAGAGCGAACGCCCATTCGCTTATGCTTTCAACCGTTTCGATTAAATTTCGGCAGCACCTCCCCGCTGTTCTCCGAGTACACTGTAATAGAATAGATAATCATTTCAAAGCTGTGAAACAATGTTGAAATGAACATCTAATCTATCTTTTTACACGGAGAACCAGCGGAAAAGTACCGACGAAATATCTCGAAACAGATGAAAACACAAGTGAATGAAGGTGTTTGCTTTATACATTCCTAACTTGTCCATACGGGACAAATCTATCGGTTATCATATGATTGAATCTTCTCGTCACATAGACTACACGACGGTTGTTAGTATCGAGCTATACCGTCCAATATTTAACAACCTTCGTATAGTTCTATGTCACGATGAACATCGAACGTATGTTAACCGATAGACGAGGACTAAGTGGCACTTTGAGTTTCATATATGAGTATCGATGAGAATATAAAAGTTTCATATTATTATCGAGTATCATATATTGGTTTTAACTTGAACATCTTGAATCACTTTCTAATGATGCGTTTGTTGTGTATTCTTGTTGTATATGTGTGTTACGGCTGTCGGGGGTAAGGCTTCTATCCCATTAAGAATGTATAGAGCGAACACCCATTCTCTTGTGCTTTCAACCATTTCGAGTAAATTTCGGCAGCACCTCCCCGCTGTTCTCCGAGTACACTGTAATAGAATATATAATCATTTCAAAGCTGTGAAACACCGTTGAAATGAACATCTAATCTATTTTTGTACACGGAGAACCAGCGGAAAAGTACCGACGAAATATCTCGAAACGGATGAAAACACACGTGAATGAAGGTGTTTGCTTTATACATTCCTAACTTGTCCACACGGGACAAATCTATCGGTTATCATACGATTGAATCTTCTCGTCACATAGACTACACGACGGTTGTTAGTACCGAGCTATACCGTCCGATATTTAACAACCTTCGTATGGTTCTATGTCACGACGAACATCGAACGTATGTTAACCGATAGACGGGGACTAAGTGACGCTTTGAGTTTCATATATGAGTATCGATGAGAATATGAAAGTTACATATTATCATCGAATAACATATATTGGTTTTAACTTGAAAAACGTGCCGTTGAAACAAATTATTGTTCTCCACCTTGCACTCTCTTAACAATGGTACATGCATTAAACAACATGTAAGAGCTATCTATAACAACTCTAAACTTTCACCTGTTGGGTTCAACGAAAAGGTTTTTGATATAACAAACACAACCTTCCTCAATTTTTTTGGAGACATAAATCAAGGATAAAATAGATTTCAGATGGTGATAAAAATACCAAATTCTTTCATTGTTGGGTTAATGTCAGAAGATGTCAAAACAAAATTACAAAGTTGCAAAATGTAGAAGGCGTTTGTTTTGAGGAGCATAAACAAATTGTTCATATGGCAGCTTCTCATTTTGAAAAATCTTTTACTTCACAAAATATAAATGCAGAATTTGATTGCAGACATATCATTTCTAATATGATTTCAGATGTTGAAAATAAAATACTTAATGATATTCCTTTTATTGAAGAGCTACACAGTTGTATTAAGAATATGGATCCAAATAGTGCTCCTGGCCCTGATGGGTTCTCTGACAAGTTCTATTTGGCTGCATGGCAGATTATTAGTGAAGATCATTTGGAAGCTGGGAAATATTTTTTCAAACATAAAGAGGTGCCCAAGGCTGTCAATTCTACTCTCGTTTGTCTTATTCCCAAAAAGGCAAACTGCCGCTCCATCATCGATTATAGGCCTATAAACCTTTGTAATTTTCTATACAAAATTTTCACCAAACTTCGATCAGACAAACTAGCTACTCTATTGCCAAAAATCATTTCTCAGAATCAAGGAGCATTCACAAAAGATAAAAGTACTACAGAAAATATAGTTTTAGCACAGGAACTTGCTCAGGATATTAACAGAAAAACAAGAGGTCATAATATCCTCTTCAAATTGGATATGGAAAAAGCTTTTGACAGGTTGGAGTGGGGTTTTATTATCCCTAACCCCAGCCCCAGCCCCAGCCGAACCCCAACCCCAATCCTAACCCTAACCCCAACCCCAACCCCAGCCGAACCCTAACCCCAACACCAAACCCCAATCGAAACCTAACCCTAACCCTAACCCCAACCCCAATCGATGCCTAACCCTAACCCTCATCAGTACCCAAACCCTGAACCCTAGCCCTAAAATCATCAAAATTATGTTTAATTGGAGATTTAATAACCTGTAGGCGGTGGAGGAGACGACGGAGACGCTCGATCGGTGGTCGACGACGCGCGCAATCGGCGACGAGGAAGAACGAGGGCGGTGGCGACGACGAGAACGGAGGGCGGCGGCGACGACGAGAAAACTGCAGACGCGGGAACGAGATCACAGGGAATTTTGGGAATTTTGGGAACGAGGGAGATCGAGACGTAGGGCATTTCTGTGCCTTTTTATTTTATTAAATTCCCATTTAGATGTCCCTGCGGACTAATCCGTAGGTCATTGGGGTGGCTTCGTAGGGCAAAACAACAAATTACGATTTAATATTTTTAAATTATAATGTCAGGCACCATAGGGACAACCATTGGGCCCTACGGATTAGTCTGTAGGGACAACAAAAATCTGCCCCTACGGATTCCATTATCTGTAGGGGCAACCCCATATTGTAGAAGTGGTTGAGCTCCCTCGTGCGCCTCCGGAGACATATAGCTTCGAAAGGTTCATCGAACTGTGGGAGCATGATGATGGCTATTAGAGGGTCTCGCTCGCTGGACGGATGTTTAAAAATATTTGCGAAAGTATAAAAACGAAGTATTCCATGCGAACAAGATCACCCAATTACTAGAATCAACCATAGACTAAAACTTGCAAACTAAATAATAGAATAAGGATAAAATACAACTTTTGAAGCGTCTTCACATGCTCCAACGGTTGTACTTCGGACTCCGACTAAACTCTACGGTGCTCCGGATTGCACTTGGTTCCCGATCGGCTCCGTCGAAGAAGATCCATGTGAAGACCACCGGTTCTAGCTCCAACATCAACAACTTGATGTAACTCTCTCTTCATGCTTGCTAGACATGAGTTGGAAGGAATGTAAAAGAATGAAGTGTATTCTCAAACTCTCTCTTTTCTTTTCTTTTTAGCTCTCTCTTGTTTTCTTTCTAAGTAAGAGAAAGGAAGAGAGAAAAAATCATAAATGGCTTAGTCTTGTGTGAAGTGTAGCATACCCTTTCACACATAACCCTCTTCATTTCTCATCACAACACTTATCATGAGAAAATGAAAGTGTATGCCACCTAGCATATACCTCATTATCATGATAAAAAAAATTAGAAAGAAAAAAATAAATAAGCTAGAAATAATTATCATATGTTTAAAATGATTTAAACACATAATAATAGATTATACACATCACATGTTACATAACCAAAAGAAAAAGAGAATGAGAAAAGGATATAATACTAGTTTATATATGCACCATCATATATAAGAAATATCATTAAATCAACACTTGATTTAATGAACCGGTTCAATCATAAACCGGCTAGTATTATCCGTCTGATTAATACATGTAGTATCACATACACATGTTTAATTGGACCCCGCACGCATTGCCGTACGTGCACTACATCATTTCGCTAGAGCGGGAAAACCCTCTGTGTGGGACTCTAAAGACTCGACAATATACTGGCAGTAGGTCGGGATCATATTCGATTGATCTGAAACACTTTCGAATCAATCCCCTACCGGGTTAACCTACAAGCACGTTAGCGGTACTAGCTGAACATAACGGCTACTCAGGTATTGAACGAAAAACCGGTCGAAAAGCAAGCTCGTCCGTACCCTGTTAGAGCTTATCAATGACATTCACCGTACAGTCCAGTCTCTTCGTCTAAGACTGTCACATACAGGGTCTGAGAGGTGGAAACCGTCAGACTCCCAGTAACCCGATAAGTCGTGCTGACGTCAAACTCATGTCCATCTGAGAAACTACTGATAACACTTATCAGTAAATCTCGTTAGCCTTAGCCAAAAACTTATGGTCATAGCCAGCTGGACACTATGCGGCATCAACTCCCTATAATGGGAGAGACGAATTCTCCCGACCGCTCACCGACTCTATGTGCTTCGGGACTGTACCCAACTAAAACCTGTTTGCATGACTCTTTAAAACCGTGGTAGGGTAACAATCTGAATACAGTGGGAACACGCACAAGACACTATGTCGACCTTGGGTCTAGAGACTATCCTATACTCTTGTCATCATAGAACTGTTATTCAACGATTGGTATAATTCTATTTAGGAGTTCTTGGTGAGTCCGTCCAGTGTAACTCATCCAATGAGCACATGTATACAATCCTCGGTGTTAAACACCAATGGCTATGGGATCAGCCATCGCCCCGTATAGGGTCATGAAATGTATACACTAGTCTAAATTGGAGTACTGATACCCAGTTGATCAGTCGAAAATATTGCATTTTTAACACATCAATTTCCCTATCCTTTGCAATCATCTAAAGTTGTTTGGTATAAATATAACACGGATTATGAATTCATCTGTAAAATACCAAATAACACGTGTTATAGTTATAATCGACATTCTAGAGGGAAATTGAGTGTTTATTACTACACGCATGATTTTGTATATCTCAACACTTGTATCAAGATTGTGTGCAGAAAATCCTTCACGTTAAAGAGCCGGAATCACAAAAGTGCCCATAAAATGCATCAAGTCCAAGACTTTAGATCTGGCAGCAAACAAGAAATAAATGTCAGATTCCAGGTATCAAAAGAAGACCCCAACATTGTCAGAAGAAAACCACAGAAATTTCATGCAGCGAGCCCACTATATGGCCGCGGATCCGCGGCCGAGTTGGCCGATCCGCCGTGGATCCGCGGCTTAGTTGACACGTCATCATCCTAGAATTCTCCAGAAGCTTCATCGTAATGGCCTGGCTTCCAGAAGACTCTCAATTACCACGTGGCTTCTTCCAGAAGGCTCTACATAACAAACTTCTTCTAGAAGCCTCCTTATAACAACCTTCTTCTAGATACCTCCTTATAACAACCTTCTTCTAGAAGCCTCCTTGTAACAACCTCATTCTAGAATATTCGCTCCAACAAACTCATTCTACAAGGCTCTCTCTAACAACCAAGTTTTGGAGGGAAGATTCAAATGAGGTGGTTATAAAATGAGATCTAGATCTAGGGTTTTGAGGTTATACAATTAGGGTTATGATCGGTCGAAAGTATTGCATTTTTAACACATCAATTTCCCTACTATTTGCAATCATCTAAAGGTGTTCGGTATAAATATAGCACATATTAGCAATTTTTCTGTAAAATACCAAATAACATGTGTTATACATTATAACCGGCATTTTGAGGGAAATTGTGTGTTTATTATTGCACGCATGATCTTTATATATCGCAACACTTGTCTCGAGATTATGTGCAGGAAATTCTCCAGGTAAAAAGCCGGAACTGCTAAAAGTGCTGATAAAATACGCCAAGTCCAAGACTTGAAATCTGGCAGTGAACAAGAAAGTATAAAAATATTCCAGATATCAGAAAAGTACCACAAAGTCAGCACCAAATCACCCTGAAGATTTCATGCAAAGAACACACTACTTGGCAGCGGATCCGCGGCCGAGTCGGCCGAGTTGCCGCGGATCCGCGGCCTTGTTAGCACATCAGAGCATCAAATTTCCCCACATGCATTCTTGTAACGGCCTCATCTTCCAGAAGACTCTAAAAGACCACGTGGCTTTATCCAGAAGGCTCGGCCTAACAACCTTATCCTAGAATATAACTTATTCTAGAATATTCTCTCGAACAAATTTCTTCTAGAAGACTCTCTCTGACAACCTAGTTTTGGAGGGAAGATTCAAATAAGGAGCTTATAAAATGAGATCTAGATCTAGGGTTTGAGGTTGTTGAATATTGAGCCAAATTTCCACAAGTTGAGTGACACAACTTGTAATTCAAAACCCTAGCCCCAAATCCATTTTCAAAGAGCCAAATCAAAATTCATCGAGTGCCAAATCAAGCAAGCATCCAACGAGCCTTTTTGAAGCAACACCGATCTTCATCCGAGCAAGAGATCCAAGACGATCCGCTGTTAGTTATATGTATGCCCTAGAGGCCATTACTGTATATGCGATGTATATTGTAGTGGATGCTTGGACATATATAGGGAGGACTTTCTTGCTCGACATGATAATATGCTATCTGGTTGCTCTTTATCTTAACATGTACTATGATTGTCTCTATGTTACATGTTGATAAAGCCCTTAGGATGAGTACTTCACTACCACGACTATGATGCAGATCATACTAGTGGGGACAGTGTAGTCGCTAAGTACATCCTTCAAATGTTCCTAGTCGTAGGTGTATCGAGACGGGGCATCGATATACCAGAGTAGACTAGCGTATGCGCTTCTTGACCCATATGATGGGCGATGGATGATCCCATATCCATTGGTGTTTGACATCAGAGAAGGTATACGAGTGCTCAGTGGAAACTGGGTACACTGGACGGACTCGCCGAGAACTCCCAGATGGTATTATACCTCACGTCAGATGGCAGTTCTCTGGTGACACTGGTACAGGTTAGTCTGTACACCCGAGATCGTCATAGAGTCTTGTGTAATTCCCACTGTGCCTTGATTTCCACCTAACCACGTCCAAGAGGGCGTGCAAAACGGCGGCTTTTGGGTACAGTCCCGAATCACATGGAGGCAATGAGCGATAGGAGGGGTTTTGTCTCTCCCGGTATAGGGAGTTGATGTTGCGTTGTGTTCGATTGGCTATAACTGGAAATCCCTGGCCAGGGTTGCTGAGATTTACTGGTAAGTGTTATCAGTAGTTTCTCGAACTGTTATGGACCTTATATCGACACGACTTATCAAGCTATTGGGGTCTGACGTTTACCACCCCTAGGCGAGATATGCGACATATCAGACGAAGAGACCGGACTGTACGGGAGTGTTACTGATTGGATTCGCAGGAGAACGTACATGCTTGCTTGTTGATCTTCTGATCGCTCAATACCTGGGTGGCTGTTACGTTTAGCTGACCGCTTGCAGTTTGTGGGTGTTTGATATGATCATCACCTACTGCCGGCGTATTGACGATTCTTTAGAGTCCTACACAGAGGTTTCCTGGCTCAGGCAAAACGGAGTAGGGGCACATATGTGATATGTGCGAGACCGAGAACAATACGTGTATGTGATACCGTATTAGATTCTCGCGATATGTGATATCGGCCGGTTATATGTGATATAGCCGGGTCATCGGATCAAGTGTTGATTCGATGAACTGATACAGATTATATTAGTCGGTTATTTATGAAATAGCCGGATTATCGGATCAAGTGTTGATTCGATAATTTAATGTATAATTATATATTTAATATATTATATTACATTAACTAATATTAGCTCACTTAAAGATTCTTTTTCTCGCTTGGATAATACATTGATATATATGTGATATATGTTAACTGTATTATTTTATTTTGTTACAATAAATATTGTATATGTGATATATAATATTGTAACATGTTAGGGTTACAAATGCAACATGTTTTTTGGATTTTAAACATGGTTAGGGTTTGGATTAGGGTTAAACTTGGATGAAGCTTTCATGAAGCTTCTTGAAGTTTTGACTTTGACTTGTGATATTTTGTGTAGATATTTCTTAACCCAACCCAAACCCTTTACCATAGTTAATTCTCTACAAGGGTTAAGTCTTCATCCTTAACCCATGGTTGCAATTCTAACCTCACACAATGATTTCATTATTCATCACAAATGGATTTGCTTCTTCTTCTTCTTCTTCTTTTTGATGAAAAGCTTTACTAGCTTTTTCATAAGTGATGATAATAAGTGAGAATATGAAAACAAATGAGAGCTAAATTCCTACTTCATCATCCTCATCTATTCTAGCCACTTAGATTAGTGTGTTTGCTTTGCTAATACTTGATTAGTGAAGCAAGAGCTTGGGTTTGCGTTTCTTCAAGGTAGATCATCTTCGAAAAGGAAGACTTCTAGCAAGCATGGATCATTCGACTTGTGGAGCCTCTCTAGGGTCCGGGAGTTCATGGATCGTGGTGAGGGACTACTACTCGGAGCTTATGAAGCGAAGGAACGGACTACAAAGGTTGTAAACCCTTTCTCTTAGAAGTAAAGTTGTTTACATGCTCATTTTTCGCCTAATCTCTAGTTTAAGATCTTGCTTGAGTTGTTCGGCGCTAGAAAATTTTGATTTTGGCATGGTTGATGACCTGTAGAATCTTGTTCTAGTGCCTAATAACCCTACAGTGGTATCAGAGCCAAGCTAGAGCTTTAGGCGTTGTCTAGACGAAGTTAAAAGTCTGATCGAATCCCAAAACATCGATTTTGACCCCCTCTCTGGAAATTTTCTAAAAGGTTGGTTTTTTCCGTATTGAAAATACTCCGAAAAATAAGCAGGTGATTCTATGGATATCTGTGAAGTACGACTCCCTGATTCCTCCAAGCCACCGCGGAACCGCGGCCAAACCAAGCTATTGGCGGCGGTTCCGCGGCAGAGAATGAGGATTGAGGGATCGTACTTCAACAGGTGATCCATAGGTATTACGACATGCTTCTGGGAATTTTTAATATTACTCAAGTGTTGAATGTTTTGGAGATCTTTAGAATTCGTTGATTCGATCGGAAAGTTTAACATCGTTTAGTTTTTCGGGTAATTTAGAATGTGTTAAAAAGATCGAACGGATATCAATAACTCACTTTTTTCCCTGTCGGAAAACTTTCAAGTGTTGGATTTTTCCATGAGTTTTAAATTTTCGGGAAATCATGCAAGCGTATCTGTGGACCCTCTAGAAGATCGTAACCTTAACTCGATTATGTGACCGTCAAAACTGCCACTGAACCTTAGGGTTTGTGGTAGTTTAGCGTTGCCACATGTGAGGCGTTGGTTTGACCCTTCTGCGGCTGGTTCATTGGGGCTGTGACATGTTCTGTGATTTTTGAACTCCGCTCAAGTGTTGAGCTATTTGGGAAATCTTGGGTGTTTGATTATTCGATTGGAAAGTTTAACATTGTCTATTTATCTAGAATGTGATACAATATTTGGAATCCACAAGTAGTTATGAGATAACTAATTTGAATGTTATAAATCTAGCAGTTTAGTCTCACATGATCGGTTGCCACGGGATTTTGATGTGAACAAAATTCCGTCGCAATCACGTAGCGTACACGGATACTCGCCGGGTAAACTTAATAGATAGCCACGCCCCATAGCCCCGACCAAGTGACTGTAGGAGAACCCCGTCGCTAAAAGCATCCGCTCGGGTGCTCGCGGCAGCGGTGTTCCGCCTTAGTACACTTCGTCGACGACATCGGGGGTGCGACCATCTAATAAAGTTTTCGACGAGCATTCGATCAGGATGTCGGGAATCTTGTTGAATTGCCCGACTAGATATTGAAAAGTGTTTTCGATATTGAGACTAAAATGCGGGGTTTATAATTGTTAGGCATGAGATGTCTAAGGAATTCATTTGGTTTGGCATGCGATGTCTAAGGAAGTTGCGGATTCCAACTGTTGTAGTTTTACACTTTCTTTTCTGTGACCGTAAGTGTAATATGTGGTGTATCGCCGGTTTCGTTGCTATACATCAACGACAATTGGGATACGCATATTTATTTACGTTGATAACATGTGATGTTATGTGTTGCTGTGATATGTTATATTGGATCGTCGTGTTTTGAATAGCCGAAAGTTTTATGTGAGATGAGAGTTTTTCTTTTTCATTCATGTAAAATTCTATTGTATGTAATATTCTTTTATTGGGGCACTTCCGGGCTGAGGATGATGTCACCATTGTATATTATTTACTTTTCTGCATTAGGATAAACCTAAGGCGGGGAGCACAAGTAACCGGGTTCTAGTTCCAGTGGGAGACTATCTCGAGGAGTCGAGACCGGGTCTCCTAACTCTAGAATTGGTAGGGTTGCTTGCCGCTCTCGTAGGGGTCTAGGGGTGTGGTATTAGCTATTCATCACGACCGTAGAATTCGTGTTTTATACAGGCTCGTATTAAAACACAGACCTCCTAGTATATCTAATATTTCATATATGTTCTTCTGCTGCAATGTTCTGTGATGAGATCATATTACTGCCTGAGACGAATGTTTATATTATAGATATGTGATATATATTATATATTGTTGATTTCGTTTCATATCTGATGCTTGTGAAGCATAATATAATGGGACTTCATTAATGTGATTAATGAAATAAAAGAAATCTAAAGATGTTGTAGAAACTTGTTTTAAAAACTGGTAGCTCTAGTTCTTGCTTTGCATAGCGGTATTCTTTTTAGAATATCCAGCACCTTATTCGATAAGGAAAGAGCCGAGATCCCTTCACCGGGAGTGACCTCTTTAGCGAAACTAGCAGATGCTACACACTCGGTTTGTCTTTTGATTGCTTCTATAGTTTTTTCTTTGCATAGAGGTATTTATGAAATATCCTGCACCTTATTCGATAAGAAAAGAGCCGACGATCCCTTCATCGGGAGTGACCTCTTTAGCAAAACTAGTAAAAGCCTCAAAAACACTTTTTTTTCAAAAATCACTCGATTCTACAACGATATCAAGTTCATTACGCAAAAGGTTTTCTTAAAAACCTGTCGTAGCCCTCCGTCATTTTAGGAAGTAGAGTACTTAGTATTCGTGCTGCGTATGTTTACTATAGTTGAGGCGTAGTGTACGGTAGCTAAGTGATGTCTTCCTATACAGCATATTATGCGATTAATTAGGACAGTCATGTGATTATGTCGACCATAGTTGAGGGTCATGTGGATGGGTCTAATTAATCATGAAATGACGGGTAGAACTTGACTAGTGCTTATGATATGTTAACCATAATTAAGGTCATAAGTACTAGGGGTAAAACATTATCGGGAATTTCAAGTGTTAAAATTTGCAATGAGATTGCATACCTCCTATGAGATAGTTGGATCCCGATATCCACTGCGAGTAAGAGTTACTCCTGGGAGAGTTTTACACATTACAATTAGCCGATCAAGTAGGTGTCTAGAAAGGTGTTAACGGGGTTATGCCCCTGGGAAAATGAGGTTTATTTTAATTAGGTCCGTGCGAAAGCACGGGGAACCTCTCTCAAAGTACCAGCACTGGTCTGGCTAAAAGATTGGCGAACTTGTAGAGTGTAATTAATCCCGGCTAGTCTTACCTTTTAGGGTTTGAAGGAAGATTTGACAAAAACAGTGGGAGACATCCTGATTAGATATATTAATAACCAATCTAATATTGCAAGAGCATACGCTGAGTGTTTTCTTCTCTCTCTCTCCAGGTAGCGACCGTGTCACGCCTTAATCAAGATAAAAATACGGATGTATTGACCGAACCCGCTTGTTATACTGTGCTAGGGAACGTCAGTCCCGCTCCAACTTATAAATGTTATAAGAACGAGCAGGAAATAGGGGATTACCAGGATTCTCGTGCCGCCCAAACGAAGAAAGTGCATGATGATACATCTTCTTCGGGTGTGTTCATTACACAGAACTGTTTCACTGTATCTTTTACGTCCTGGGTATGAGATACCGGAACAGGATCCCATATATGTAATATGTTACATAGGCTACAGATAGGTAGAGAACTGAGAACGGGTGATAAGTTTCATGAGATAGAAACGGTGCAAGTGTTGCAGCCAAGTCTGTTGGCAGTTATCACCCTGTATTACCAAATACATTGATTCTGAACGAATGTTATTAGATGCCGAACCTGATATACAACATCATATCAGTCTCTTTATTTGTAAAGAAGGATATAATTTTGTATTGTTGGATAATGTTTTGAACATTTCCTATATCAAGAGTTGATCGGATCAGGCACGTTATCTAAAAGCATAGACGTTCTAAATCAAACTACAGTTCTTAACGTAAAGAAAACACACAAGGGGAAGAGTTCAGAAATGAACAAATTCTTATTGTGGTATTGTAGACTAGGTCATATCAATGCGACCCGGCTAGCTAAGTTTCATAGAGATTCATATTTAAATCTGTTTGAATTTACATCTTGTGAAACATACCAGTCATGTCACAGAGATAAAATGACCATAAATCTGTTTATTGGAAACAGAGAAAGAGTTATTGAACTCTTAGGATTGATACATGATGATATATGTAGGTCCCCTGTCTACACATGGCAGGACTGGTTCTTTGTACTTTATTATTTTCACTGATGGTCTCTCAAGATTCGCACATGTGTTCCTGTTGAAACACAAGTCTGAACCTTTTGAGAAATTCAATGAATATGAGTTAGAAGTAGAGAACCAAAACGGGTATAAGTATTATGTCCTTTGATGTGATCAAGAAGGAGAATACATAAGCACGGGATTCCTGGACTATTCTAAAGGAGAATGATATTCTCTCTTAGCATAACTCCTTCGTATACACCACAGCACGTCGGTGTATCGGGGTGGAGCAATCTCACCCTATTAGATATGGCGAGCTCTATGATGAGTACTACTGAGTTTCCTATTTCCTTTTGGGAGTTATGCACTTGAGAAGATGCATACCTATTGAATAGGGTTCCAATCAAATCAGTTGCCTACCACTTCATATGTGATATGGTATGGAAAGAGCCCATCTCTTAAGGATGTTAAGATTTGGGGTTGTCCAAAGCAAAATCCAGACAAACTTGAGGCAAGGTCAGTTCTGTGGAAGTTTGTTGGATATCCCAAGCATTAGCAAGGGAATATCTTCTACCACATCGAGGAACAAAAGATGTTTTGTTTCTCAGCATGCCACCTTTGTGAAAGGGAATTTCTTGTGAAGAAATTAGTGGTCATGAGGTAGAACTGGAAAGGTTCCAGCTATACAAACTGCAGCTGATGATTTGGTAAACCCGAAGGATTCAATAGTTTCCAACGAACCTCAGCCTCTCCGCCGATCTAGTAGGGTTCCTCACCCACCTGAGAGATACTTCGGTTTCTTTATGACAGTGGGAGCGAGGATTGCATCATGAGATGATGACCCAACTTGTTTCGAGCAGGCCATCAGGAGTGGGGACTCTATAAGAATGGCTGGATGCTAAGCGATCTGGGATGGAATCTATATACACCAACAAAGTATGTACTTTGGTTGCTTTATCTGAAGGGTTAAATCCCCATCAGGAGCAAGTATATCTTTAGAAGATTACTTGGTGTACATGGAAAAGTTGAGACTTTCAAAGCTATGCTTAAATCCATCCAGATCCTACTTGCCATTGCTACATACCATGACTATGATATCTGGTGGTTGAGTGTCATGACTACTTTTCTAAATAATGATTTAGAAGAAGAGAACGTCTATAAGTAGACAGCCAGAGGGCTTCGTAGACAGTGGGAGCAGTAGAAACGTGTGCAAGATTGATTTATGAGATAAATCGGGCAGCGCGGAGTTGTAACGTCTGTTTTGATGTGGTAATCAAAGAGTTTGACTTCATCAAAATGGTAGATGAACCTTATATATACAAAAAAGGTAGTAGAGAGTATGGTGATGATCCTCGTATTATACGTGGATGACATACTCTTGATAGGGAAGGAGTTTCCTATGCTACGCTCGGTCAATCTCCTCTTATTACAAGGATTCTCCATATAAGGATCAAAGTGATACCTCCTAAATCCTAGATTTTGTATCTATAAGATAGATCTAATTGGATGTTAGGATTCTCACTAGTTGTAGTGAGATGGTATCAATCGATCCTGAGGAGAATCACTGGAAAGGTTCCGGGGTGATAAAGACGATTGAATGTCAGTCACAGGCATTGTCTTTACCTTCAGTGGAGGGACGGTATGTTGGAAGAGTTCCAAGTTAGATACCGTGACATACTAGACGATTCAAGGCTAGATACATCGTTACCAAGGATGCTACCAAAGAAGCAGTCTGGATATAGATAATAGTTCATGACATGAACTTAGTTCCTGCCATTGTGTGATAATGGAGTTTTAGCTTTTGCCAAGGAACCCCCGTCCCATCAGAGATCCAGACATATTCTAAGGCAGTATCACCTGATCATGGAGATGGTTGATCTTCAGGGAGATCGAGGTTAGGAAAGTAGACACAGAGGACAACAGCGCGGATCCACTCACAAAAGCATATTTCCCAGTGGTGACTTTTTATGGGATGGTTGAGTATGAGATACTTCAACCACAGCTGATTGTTGGGTATACGATACCACAACAGATGGCCCTAGTGAAAGTGGGAGATTGTTAGTTATATGTATGCCCTAAAGGCCATTACTGTACATGCGATGTATATTGTAGTGGATGCTTGGACATATATAAGGAGGACTTTCTTGCTCGACATGATAGTATGCTATCTGGTTGCTCTTTATCTTAACATGTACTCTGATTGTCCCTATATTACATGTTGATAAAGCCCTTAGAATGAGTACTTGACTACCACGACTATGATGCAGATCATACTAGTAGGGACAGTGTAGTCGCTAAGTACATCCTTCAAATGTTCCTAGTCGTAGATGTATCGAGACGGGGCATCGATATACCAGAGTAGACTAGCGTATGCGCTTCTTGACCCATATGATAGGCGATGGATGATCCCATATCCATTGGTGTTTGACATCAGAGAAGGTATACGAGTGCTCAGTGGAAACTGGGTACACTGGACGGACTCGCCGAGAACTCCCAGATGGTATTATACCTCATGTCAGATGGCAGTTCTCTGGTGACACTGGTACAGGTTAGTCTGTACACCCGAGATCGTCATAGAGTCTTGTGTGATTCCCACTGTGCCTTGATTTCTACCTAACCACGTCCAAGTGGGCGTGCAAAACGGTGGCTTTTGGGTACAGTCCCGAATCACATGGAGGCAATGAGCGATAGGAGGGGTTTCGTCTCTCCCGGTATAGGGAGTTGATGTTGCGTTGTGTTCGATTGGCTATAACTGGAAATCCCTGGCCAGGGTTGCTGAGATTTACTGGTAAGTGTTATCAGTAGTTTCTCGAACTGTTATGGACCTCATATCGACACGACTTATCAAGCTATTGGGGTCTGACGTTTACCACCCCTAGGCGAGATATGCGACATATCAGACGAAGAGACCGGACTGTACGGGAGTGTTACTGATTGGATTCGCAGGAGAACGTACATGCTTGCTTGTTGATCTTCTGATCGCTCAATATCTGGGTGGCTGTTATGTTTAGCTGACCGCTTGCAACTTATGGGTGTTTGATATGATCATCACCTACTGCCGGCGTATTGACGATTCTTTAGAGTCCTACACAGAGGTTTCCTGGCTCAGGCAAAACGGAGTAGGAGCACATATGTGATATGTGCGGGACCGAGAACAATACGTGTATGTGATACCGTATTAGATTCTCGCGATATATGATATCGGCCGGGTATATGTGATATAGCCGGGTCATCGGATCAAGTGTTGATTCGATGAACTGATACAGATTATATTAGTCGGTTATTTGTGAAATAGCCGGATTATCGGATCAAGTGTTGATTCGATAATTTAATGTATAATTATATATTTGATATATTATATTACATTAACTAATATTAGCTCACTTAAAAATTCTTTTTCTCACTTGGATAATACATTGATATATATGTGATATATGTTAATTGTATTATTTTATTTTGTTAAAATAAATATTGTATATGTGATATATAATATTGTAACATGTTGGGGTTACGAATGCAACATGTTTTTTGGATTTTAAACATGGTTAGGGTTTGGATTAGGGTTAAACTTGGATGAAGCTTTCATGAAGCTTCTTGAAGTTTTGACTTTGACTTGTGATATTTTGTGTAGATATTTCTTAACCCAACCCAAACCCTTTACCATAGTTAATTATCTACAAGGGTTAAATCTTCATCCTTAACCCATGGTTGCAATTCTAACCTCACACAATGATTTCATTATTCATCACAAATGGATTTGCTTTTTCTTCTTCTTCTTTTTGATGAAAAGCTTTACTAGCTTTTTCATAAGTGATGATAGTAAGTGAGAATATGAAAACAAATGAGAGCTAAATTCCTACTTCATCATCCTCATCTATTCTAGTCACTTAGATTAGGATGTTTGCTTTGCTAATACTTGATTAGTGAAGCAAGAGCCCTGGTTTAAGTTTCTTCAAGGTAGATCATCTTCGAAAAGGAAGACTTCTAGCAAGCTTGGATCATTCGACTTGTGGAGCCTCTCTAGAGTCCGGGAGTTCATGGATCGCGGCGAAGGGACTACTACTCGGAGCTTATGAAGCGAAGGAACGGACTACAAAGGTTGTAATCCCTTTCTCTTTAGAAGTAAAGTTGTTTACATGCTCATTTTTCGCCTAATCTCTAGTTTAAGATCTTGCTTGGGTTGTTCGGCGCTTGAAAATTTTGATTTTGGAATGGTTGATGCCTTGTAGAACCGTGTTCTAGTGCCTAATAACCCTACATCCGCGACTTAAGAAGACGATGCGAAGCTAGTTTCGATGAATGAATTCTCTCCTCAAAATCTTGTAGTCTTTGAGTAAATTGTAACGAAACATCGAATAATAAAAGGTGAAGATCTTTATTCTTGTTTTCTTTACATTCTTGCATTGTGGAATTTCTTGATCTTTGATTCATTTATTTTCATGATGCTTGAGTAAATTCTCTGCTTGTGGAGGATTCGAGAGAATTGATAGATCTAATGATGATCAAATCTTAATACTAATTTTAAGTCTTATGAGATTTGTGAACTCTAGGAAAAAGAATCATCAATGACCTAATTTGGATCGAGATTACATTCTTGCGAATTTCGTTGCAAATTAGGGATCAAATAATTGATGATTTTCTTTGCTAGAGGCTAGATCCGAATGATCATGATTGAAAAGCCAAGGGAGAGAAGGAGAAACCCTAGTTTCTGCAATAGATCCCTAATCTTCATTCATCATCATCAATCTAGCTACAAATTATCAATATATAAGATTAGGAATTATTAGATTCATCATTAACTATTAACTCAATCGAATCCTACAAGTTATTCTTCATTATCTTGATAAATCAAAGTGATTGGGACATTTCTTGATTCTTGATTCTAGATCTACTATTTTCTTGATGTTTCTTAAAATCAAATCATACAAATCTTGAATCAACTTTCTTGCATTTTCTTTTATCTTTTCATTTTGACTCATCTAAAACAAAGATTGATCAAAACACACATCTCAGTGGACGATCCGTATTCATTAACGCGCTACATCGACACCGTTAATTGATTGCGGTATAAATTTCTTTGGTTGTGATTAAAATATTTACAAACACGAAGATATGATCAATCAAATGGAGCCGTTGCCGGGGATGTGTGCTATTTTGTTCGTTTTTGTTATTTGAGTTGAAAAATTATTATTCCATCCAATTTTAATTCAAGATTCGCATCGTGTGCTTAACTTTAGCGTTTGAATTTTGCGAGGGAATCTGGAATCATTGTACGGAGGTAATCAAGATTCAGAGAAGTTTTACAAAGTCCAGAGGAGTACAGAAAGAAACTCATAAATTTTGAAGTCATAATTCCTCCTTCCCACCGCGGATCCGCGGCCAACAGTAGGTTTTTACGGCGCTTCCGCCGCCGTTTAGACGCTTCACTGTTCCAAATTTCTCAGGTATCTCTCTGACTTTCTTATCTCCTCTCTGATCTTCTCCAATAACATTTTCTGCAGGATTCTTTGCAAAATTCGCAGTGCCGCTAAAAAATAAATTTGTTGTGATTCTTGAAATTGGTTGTTTGCATATTTTAATACGAAAATTAAGGGGCAAAGACCAAATTCAGATTAGGTGGGGAGTTCATTACCCTTCCTAAGCCCCAAAAAAATCACAAAACTTGCATCCGCATTACCCTTCATTAATTAAAAGAAATCTAGACAAGACTTTAAGGACCGTCGTGCTCAATTAGGACAGAAGAAGGTCGTGGGTAATCTATTGCTTATCCACGTTTCTTTTGTGGTGTTTAAGGCAAGTGTGTCTAAGGCAAGTGGTTACTTAATTAGGCCCACTACTTTCGTAGTGGAGAACCTCCCACGTACCTGGCACTTACCTGGCCACAGGAGGGGCAAAGAGGCAGTAGAGGATCTATCTTGCGACTTGTCTTCTGGAAGTCTAGGAGCAGTCTAGTGACTTGACCTAGGTGACCATTAGATCTAAGGTGGTGTGTGCATTTTTTTGATTTGATTTTTCAAAAACCATATTTTTTCAAAACAAACACCAACCAACTTTTCCCCTAATTATCACAACGCTGCCACTTGTGCTAAACCCTTTAGTGCAAACTCGGCTGGACACGGGATTCTAGTGCCCGTCTTGTCTGCGATTCCCCCCATCGACCCCAAAGTCGGTATTTCTACATTTTCTTTTTCCCACCACCCACCAAGACCGCGATGGACGGATTTCCATCACACTTTAACACCACTCTGCCACCGCCCGCAGGTGCGCAGAATCCTCCATGCATTTCTCTCCAAGAGAGATGCTATCTTACACGTGTTCCCCTTCCCACCTGTCTTTCTATACCACCAGCCAATGGGGACAATTTCGAAATTAAACCCCAATTCATCAAACTTTTACCCAAATTTCACGGGCTCGAGTCTGAAGACGCATACTTTTTTATCACCAAATTTGAAAACGTATGTGCTTTGATGGGTAATTCAAAACTGTCTTTGAATGCACTGCGTTTACGTCTTCTCTCATTCACTTTGTGCGATTTAGCCGAGAAGTGGCTTTACAACACGACTGCACATTCTATTCAACATAGGATGAATTCGTTGCAGCATTCTTTAAGAAATTTTATCCTAATCACAAGACCGCCCGTGTTCGGAGCGAAATCTTCAAATTTACCCAACTTCCCAATGAACCATTTTGGAAATGCTTTGAACGGTTCAAGGATCTTCTTTTACAATGCCCTCATCACGGAATCCCCAGATGAGATTTGTGTCGAGTTATCTATGAGGGTATTGATCTCACGACTAAACAGATTTTTGAAACCATGTATCATTGCAATTCCTATCTAAAGATGATGGTGAAGCTTAGAAATATCTAGAAGATTTAGCTCAAAACACTTTACAATGGGAAAGTGTTAGACCTAGGGAAAGTATCAATCAACTCGATGTTTCCGTCACAATGAGAGCCGAAATGGCCGCAATACAAAGGAAACTCGACGCTATAGAAAACAAAATCTTTTCAGCCTCCCTAAACCAATATACACTTCCTAAGACCGTGTGTGGCTTCTGTTCAAACCCGTCACATTTGACGGAAGAATGTCCTTTGAATGTACCGTTTTAAGGTCACACTAATGCTGCATTTCAGCAAAGACCTGGAAATGATCCTTCTTCTTCCTCATATAATCAAGATTGGAGGAATCACCCTGATCATTCTTGGATCCAACACCAAACTCAATACATGGATCCAAACCATAAGAACTTTCAATGGGTCCCTCCACCACAACAGCAACCACCATAAATGAGTCAACACCCCTACCAACCACAAAATTTTCAAAACCCGGCCAACAACTTTGATCCATCTTTTGCCGGTACTTCTACACCCTCTGCACTCGACATGTTCATTACACAGTTCATGCAGACGAATGACATTTTAACGTCTTCTATCCAAACGTTAATGCAAAACACTGTCTCCCACGGTGAGAGTATCAAATCGATAGAAGCACAAATTGCACAACTGACTGCCAAAATGAGTGCTGGAAAGAAAGGGAATCTTCCATCTCAACCCCTACCTGATCCTGGACCTTCACATTAGACTAATGTGGATGCACTTACCACGTTGAGATCTGGAAGAGTGCTAGAAAATCATGTGGGTGAACAAATTGATAATGATGAATTGGTCATTAACACCCCGGCTTCCACTTTCACTTCCACTCCCACTTCTACTTCTTACCCTATTTCGTCTAATTTACCTTCTTCTTCCGAGCCTATTCTCCATTTTCCCAAAGGCTCGAACCCTCCACCCACTCCATCATTTCCACCCCCACAAACTTCTCCACAAATGTTGGATCCAACACTTATTGATAGAGCTCCATTTCCAAACAGATTGAGGGCCAACAAACCCAATGCCCAAATGGAGAAGCTTGTGGAAATGTTTAAGCAAGTTAACATCAACATCCCTCTCTTAGATGTTATCCAACAAGTTCCGTCTTATACGAAAATTCTTAAGAACTTGTGCACTAGGAAGAGGAAAACTCAAGTGCCGAAAAAAGTTTTCATGTCGAGTATTGTAGACACGACTTTTTCCCAACAATTACTAAGGAAACGTAAGGACCCTGGCTGTCCTACTATTTCTATTTCTATTGGAGATAAACACATTAACCGTGCTTTACTTGACCTTGGCGCCAGTGTTAACTTGCTTCCATATTCAGTTTATGAGCAACTGGGTATCGGAGTGTTAAAGCCTTCGGACATAACTCTCCAGATGGCCGACCGATCAATTACCAAACCTAGGGGTGAACTTGAGGATGTGTTGATAAAAATCGGGGAATTTGTATTCCCTGTGGACTTTATTGTTCTTGATACACATCTTGTAATGAACCCATGGAATCAAATTCCGGTGATCCTTGGTCTCCCCTTTTTGGCTACTTCCAACGCTGTAATCAACTGTAGAAATGGCTATATGAACCTATCTTTCGGGAATAGGTCAATTGAGCTCAACATTTACAACTTGGGAAGTCAACCCTCCGATCCTCATGCTCGAGTGTGTTCTGTCGAATTAATAGATGTCGACAACAGCGAATTTGATCAGCTTCACGATACAGATCCAGACTTCCTTTATACGTTGTTGTTTGGCCCAGATATGTATCATATACATACGGACCCTTCTTTTGAGTTGTCCGGATCAACATCTAACGTCGATTATGAACCTTTTCTGGAGTCTGAGTATCATCCCGTTCTTGCCAATGACATTATTCTTCGGGATATCGATGAAAGCTTCGCTGATAGACTTGCATTCTTAGCAAACACGGGTGTTGAGATGAATCATCTCCACAATGAAGAAATTGAACCTCCACCCCTTCTTCTTGACAATCACGAGAATGCAAGTAATCCATCACAATCATTGAGTCGTCTCTCCAAAACGAGACACAAACACATTCTATTCCATCACTTAACTCTTCCCCACTTCTTGTTGGCTCTTTTCAACTTGTTTTTCCACCAACTGGTGCACTACACTGATAAAAATTTTGAATGGTTGGTGTTGACTTTCGGTCTTTGCAAAGCTTGGCATTGATCAGTAATTTTGACCCCCTCTTGTGATTTTCAAAACTTAACATTGTTTAACTCAAGGTTGGGTGGGGGGGTATAGTTTTGGCTCTTGAAAATAAAAGATGTCCTCAATATTGTGAGCCAAAAGAATAAGTTTGGGGGAGGATTTTCATGATCATATGTATTTCCCTACTAATAATGTCCTCCCAAGCTTACAGGTTTTTTGAGCTTTAGCAGGAGACAACAGTGAGGACACCGTTGAAAACAAGTTTGGGGGAGGTTTGTGCTTATTTACGCATCATTTGCATCATACTTTACATAAACACAAAACATATAAAAAAAATTTGTACATAAATAAGATAATAAAAGATTAGATAGTGAAAAATTACATCCAAAAGATTGGAAAAATTTAAGAAAACCAAGAAAATTAAAAGTTTTCTTAAACGAAACTAGTAATAAATAGTTATGAGCCGTTGTCCCAAGGGTTAGTAAGATGAAGGAAGTCACTAATCTGAGGATAAAAATAAGTCTGAAAAATAGTTCATATTCTGGAAGCCAAACATTAGAATGTTGATACCCTACTATACGCACTTACACACGTCTTGAAACTCGGGATAGTAGAGAATACCTTGAAATGCTCTTGTCTAAAAGCCAAAGTATGAAGGAAATTATAAGTGAAAATATAAACTGGTGTTAAGAAAAAAATGAACACTAGTTTTGTTATCGTCAAGGCAGCAATAAAAAAATATAGCGAGGGTGCTTCATCACCTAGTGCCTTAGACCAACTGGTCTGGGAGTCACTGCTAAGCCTTAGGTGGTGCAAGACGAGGAAAATACTAATACGCCTAATAAACAAGCACATCAGTAATCGGTCGGTTAGTACCTCAAGAAGTATTAACGGTCGCATGAAAAATGTGTGAGCAAATCCATCTAAATATTCATCAATTAAAAAGTACTGAGGTGATGGACAAGAGTATGATAGCTTGAATTGATTCTCCGAGTGTAGGGATGTCCTTTACACACACGTAGGGGTATATGATCGATGTTTGGAAGAAAGGTAGGAATGACGAATATAGACGATGATTTATTGAGGGATGATGTGATTTCTAACATCTTTTCATGACTATTAAGATAGGGCTCATGACAACCGAAAAGTTAGTATTAGTTGAAAACTCTGATTTTCAAAGTCTTTCTTTTATAATTCTTATCTTTATATATAACTTTCACGGTCTTTCTTTTATTATTGGATTTTGTGGGTGCAATCCGCTGAAAACCCTCAGGAGACAACACTCCTCCTAGTAGGGACACCTAGGGGTTTAAAGGCTTGTTGCACATGCTCAGTGCAATCGTGTTGCCTACGAAAGTGTGCTAGTTAATTTTTTCTTTTTCTTTTATTTTCTCCTTCTCTTTCTAATAAAAGATGTTTGCTCGAGACGACCAAAATTAAGTTTGGGGGAATTTGATCAGTCGAAAATATTGCATTTTTAACACATCAATTTCCCTACTATTTGCAATCATCTAAAGGTGTTCGGTATAAATATAGCACATATTAGCAATTTGTCTTTAAAATACCAAATAACATGTGTTATACATTATAACCGGCATTTTGAGGGAAATTGTGTGTTTATTATTGCACGCATGATCTTTGTATATCGCAACACTTGTCTCGAGATTATGTGCAGGAAATTCTCCAGGTAAAAAGTCGGAACTGCTAAAAGTGCTGATAAAATACACCAAGTCCAAGACTTGAAATCTGGCAGTGAACAAGAAAATATAAAAATATTCCAGATATCAGAAAAGTACCACAAAGTCAGCACCAAATCACCCTGAAGATTTCATGCAAAGAACACACTACTTGGCCGCGGATCCGCGGCCGAGTCGGCCGAGTTGCCGTAGATCCGCGACCTTGTTAGCACACCAGAGCATCAAATTTCCCCACACGCCTTCTTGTAACAGCCTCAGCTTCCAGAAGACTCTAAAAGACCACGTAGCTTTATCCAGAAGGCTCGGCCTAACAACCTTATCCTAGAATATACCTTATTCTAAAATATTCCCTTGAACAAACTTCTTCTAGAAGACTCTCTCTAACAACCTAGTTTTGGAGGGAAGATTCAAATGAGGAGCTTATAAAATGAGATCTAGATCTAGGGTTTGAGGTTGTTGAATATTGAGCCAAATTTCCACAAGTAGAGTGACACAACTTGTAATTCAAAACCCTAGCCCCAAATCCATTTTCAAAGAGCCAAATCAAGATTCATCGAGTGCCAAATCGAGCAACCATCCAACGAGCCTTTTTGAAGCAACGCCGATCTTCATCCGAGCAAGAGATCTAAGACGATCCGCGACTCAAGAAGACGATGCGAAGCTAGTTTTGATGAATGAGTTCTCTCCTCAAAATCTTGTAATCTTTGAGTGAATTGTAACGAAATATCGAATAATAAAAGGTGAAGATCTTTATTCTTGTTTTTTTACATTCTTGCATTGTGGAATTTCTTGATCTTTGATTCATTTATTTTCATGATGCTTGAGTAAATTCTCTGCTTGTGGAGGATTCGAGTGAATTGATAGATCTAATGATGATCAAATCTTAATACTAATTTTAAGTCTTATGAGATTTGTGAACTCTAGGAAAAAGAATCATCAATGAAATAATTTGGATCGAGATCACATTCTTGCGAATTTCGTTGCAAATTAGGGATCAAATGATTGATGATTTTCTTTGTTAGAGGCTAGATCCGAATGATTATGATTGAAAAGACAGGGGATAGAAGGAGAAACCCTAATTTCTTCAATAGATCCCTAATCTTCATTCATCATCATCAATCTAGCTACAAATTATCAATAGATAAGATTAGGAAATATTAGATTCATTATTAACAATTAACTCAATCGAATCCTACAAACTATTCTTCATTATCTTGATAAATCAAAGTGATTGGGACATTTCTTGATTCTTGATTCTAGATCTACTATTTTCTTGATGTTTCTTAAAATCAAATCATACAAATCTTGAATCAAGTTTCTTGAATTTTCTTTTATCTTTTCATTGCGACTCATCTAAAACAAAGATTGATCAAAACACACATCTCAGTGGACGATCCATATTCATTAATGCGCTACATCGACACCGTTAATTGATTGCGGTATAAATTTCTTTGGTTGTGATTAAAACATTTACAAACACACGAAGATATGATCAATCAGGTTACACAATTAGTTGTTGAATTAGTTAATTTTGGAGGGAAAAATTGAGAGCCACAATTCAAATTCAAGTTGAGTGACACAACTTGATACTGTTAGTTATATGTATGCCCTAGAGGCCATTACTGTCCATATGATATATATTGTAGTGGATGCTTGGACGTATATAGGGAGGACTTTCTTGCTCGACATGATAGTATGCTATCTGGTTGCTCTTTACCTTAACGTGTACACTGATTGTCTCCCTGTTACATGTTGGTAAAGCCCTTAGGATCTGTACTTGACTACCTGGACTATGATGCGGATCATACTAGTGGGGACATGGTAGTCCATAAGTACATCCTTCAAAGTCCCTAGTCGTGGGTGTATCGAGACGAGGCATCAATATACCAGAGTAGACTAGCGTGTACCTTCTTGACCCATACAGATGGGCGATGGATGATCCCATATCCATTGGTGTTTGACATCAGAGATGATATACGGGTGCTCAGTGGAGACTGGGTACACTGGACGGACTCGCCGAGAACTCCCAGATGGTATTATACCTCACGTCAGATGGCAGTTCTCTGGTGACACTGGTACAGAGTAGTCTGTTGACCCGAGATTGTCATAGAGTCTTGTGTGGTTCCCACTGTGCTTTGATTTCCATCTTACCACATCCAAGAGGGCGTGCAAAACGGTGGTTTTTGGGTACAGTCCCGAGTCACATGGAGGCAATGAGCGATAGGAGGGGATTCGTCTCTCCCGGTATAGGGAGTTGATGTTGCGCTGTGTTCGATTGGCTATAATAGGAAATCCCTGGCCAGGGTTGCTGAGATTTACTGGTAAGTGTTACCAGTAGTTTCTCGAATAGTTATAGACCTCATATCGACACGACTTATTGAGCTATTAGGGTCTGACGTTTACCACCCCTAGGCAAGATATGCGACATATCAGACGATCAGACCGGACTGTACGGTAGTGTTACTGGTCGGATTCGCAGGAGTGTGAGCGGGCTTGCTCGTCGATCTTCTGATCGCTCAATACCCGGGTGGCCGTTACGTTTAGCAGACCGCTTGCGGCTTGTGGGTGTTTGATATGATCATCGCCTGCTGCCGGCGTATTGACGAGTCTTTAGAGTCCTACACAGAGGTTTCCTGGCTCAAGCGAAACGAAATAGGAGCGCATATGAGATATGTGCGGGACCGAGAATAATGCGTGTATGTGATACCGTATTCCATTCTCGCGATGAATGTATCGAGTGGTTGTATGCGATATAACCTAGTTATCGATTCAAGCGTTGATTCGATAAGCCGATACATTGTATACTAGTCGGTTGTGTGCGACATGACCGGATCATTGAATCAAGTGTTGATTTAATGATTTAATGTATAATTATATATTTGGTATATTACTTTGCTTTAACTAGTAATGGTTCACTTTAAATGGATTTTCTCACTTGGATTGTGCAAGTTGTATATGTGATATACTTTTATGCACATGTTTGTATCATGTTTGATGATGCATATTAACTTGGTTAAGTGTAAAGATTAAACCATGGTTTACTTAATGATTAGGGTTTTGATTATCTTATTCATTTATTGATATATATTCATTTTGGAAATTATTTAAGGATGGTGGCTTATTTTGTTTTATGTTGAAGTTTCTTGAAACTTTGATCAAGTCAACCATTCTTATCTCTTCCTTAACCCTAACCATCATATCTAACCATGGTCCATTCTCTACACTAAACTAAGGTTAATATTATGATAAGAATGGATTTTATTTTCTATTCTATTATTCTTATCATAACAATATTCATCTTCTTCATCTTCTTCTTCATTGAAGAAGCTTGAGGTCATCAATGGTGGATTGATGATTTGAGTGAGAAATCCAATTCTAAAGTCTACCCACTTCCTATTTCTTCATCCTCTACCTCTTGCCAAGTAGTAGAGTGTGTTTCCTTCACAAGTTTCTTGACTTGGTGAAGTGAGAGCTTGATCTTGCGATGCTTCGACGTAGATCATCTTCGGCATGGACATCGACGACCTAGCTCGCTTATTCTCCGATGAAGTCGACGCTAGAGCCCGGATTTGATTTGGACAGCGGAGAGGACCTCATCTCGAAGCCGTGGAGGTGGAGGACCGGATCTACAAAGGTTGTATTTCCGTTTCTCATTAGTTAAGTGTTAACTAGTTAGCTTTTTCGCCTAAACATCTAGCAAACGATCCGTAGTCGGGTCTCTCGGCACCGTTAAAATTTTAATTTGGCATGTTCGATGCCTTGTGTGACCTCATTAGGGTGCCTAGGAACCCTACAGTGGTATCAGAGCCTAGCTAGAGCCTTAGACGATGCGTAGACGGAGTTAGAAGTCCGATCGACCCGAAACCCCGACTTTGAAATGCTCTCTGGACTTTTTTGTAAAATGTAGATTTTTGCAAATTAAAAATATGCAGAAAAACAAGCAGGTAAATCTAAGAATTACGATGCAAAAATTACCTAATGATCTTTCTAAAGTGCGGCGGAACCGCGGTATTAGCGTGCTAATGCGGCCCTTCCGCCGCACTTTTGTCTTATCTGCCATTGAATTTTGCACAGTAACTCCTATTTTTCAGTGCTGGTTTTCGTGGGAATTTTTAATCTGAAATCAAGAGTTGAGTATTTTGGGTTGTATTGGGAGTTCATACATTCGATCGGATTGTCAAACTTTGTCTATGTGTCGTTCCGGATAATTTTTTGAATATGTTAAAAAGTTCGACCGGATATAAATACCCAATTTTTCCCCTGTCGGGAAATTTCCAAGTGTTGGATATTTCTGTAGTTTAATCATGTTCTAAGTAGTGCAAGTAACACGATGGTCCCTCTAGAAGACAACAAACCTTAACTCGATTATGTGACCGTCTTGAACTACCCTTTGAACCTTCGGGTTTGGGGCAGTACGGCGTGCCACATGTGAGGCGTTGGCTTGACCCTTCTACGGCTGGACCGTCGGTACTGAGGCACGAACTGAATGTTGTTAGACTTATTTCATGTGTTGATCTGTATCGGGAAAACTTGGGTGTTCGAATGTTCAATCGGAAAGTTTAACATTTTCTAATTATCTGGAATGGGATACAATAATTGGAATTCACAAGAAGTTATGAGATAACTGAATGAATGTTATAAACATAGCAATTTAGTCTCACTTGATCAGTTGCCACGGAATTTTGATGTGATCAAAAGTCCGTCGCAATCACGTAGCGTACGCGGATACTCGCCGGGTAAACTTAATAGACAGCCTCACTCCATAGCCCCGACCAAGTGACTGTAGGAGAACCCCGTCGCCGAAAGCATCCATTCGGGTGCTCGCGGTAGCGGTGTTCCGCCTTGGTGCACTTCGTCGACGGTATTGGGGGTGCGGCCGCCTACTAAAGTTTACGACGAGCATTCGATCAGAATGTCGGGAATCCTGTTGAATTGCCCGACTTGATATTGAAAAGAGTTTTCGATAATGAGACTAAAATGCGGGGTTTATAATTGTTAGGCATGCGATTCTAAAGAATTCATTTGGTCAGGCATGCGATGTCTGAGGTGATTGCGGATTCCAACTGTTGTAGTTTTACGCTTTCTTTTCTGTGACCGTAAGTGTAATATGTGATATCGCCGGTTTCGTTGCTATATGTCAACGACAATTGGGATGGACATATTTACTTACGTTGATGAAATGTGATGTTATGTGTTGCTGGATATGTTATATTGGATCGTCGTGTTTGAATAGCCGGGGTTTTTTTATGTGAGATGAGTGTTTTTCATTTTCATTCATGTAAAAACTTGTATGTAATATTCTTTTATTGGGGCGCTTCCAGGTTGTGGAAGTTGTCACCGTTGATGTATATTATTTACTTTTCCGCACTAGGATAGACCCAAGGAGGAGGGCACAAGTAACCGGGTTCTGGAGTCCAGTGGGAGACCAACTCGAGGAGTCGAGTCCGGGTCTCCTAACTCCAGAATTGGTAGGATTGCTTGCCGCTCTCGTAGGGGTCTAGGGGTGTGGGTTTGGCTATTCATCACGACCGTGGAATCCGTGTTTTATACTGGCTCGTATTGAAAACACGGACGTCCTAGTATATCCAATATTTCATATGATTCTTCTGCTGCGATATCTGTGATGTGATCATGTGATGTTCTGTGATAGATACAGTATATAGTATATATGATATATTATATAGGCGTTACTTATGTTTTACACCCGCGCTAGCCCTGCCCCGCTCTGCCGTTAGTTACCTAACCTAACGGTGCACGAGGGGACATCGAGGCGAATGCGGATGGCATAAGTGTACGTCGTATTTATCTGTGATGATTAGGTACTTAAATGATGGGACTTCATTAATGTGATTAATGAAATAAAAGAAACCTAAGATGTCGTAGAATCGAATTTCAAAATAAAACAGGTAGCTACAGTTCATGCTTTGCACAGCGGTATATGTGATATATCCTGCACCTTATTCGATGAGGAAAGGACCGAGATCCCTTCACCGGGAGTGACTCCTTTAGCAATAACTGGCAGATGCTACAAATTCGGTTTGTCTTTTGATTGCTTTTAAGAGTTTTTGCTTTGCACAGTAATATATATGATATATCCCGCACCTCATTCGACGAGGAAAGGACCGACGATCCCTTCACCGGGAGTGACTCCTTTAGCAAAACTAGAAAAGCCTCAAAAACACTCCATTTCAAAATTCATTCGATCCTACAAAGATATCAAGTTCATTACGCAATAGGTTTTCAGAAAAACCTGTCGTAGCCCTCCGTCATTTCAGATAAGTACTGGTTAGTATTCGTGATACATTTGTTGACTATGTTAAGGCGTAGTGTGCGGTAGCTAATTAGTGCTTATCTGCATAAGCATATGATGTGATTGGATTAGGGTAGTCGTGCGACTTTGTTGACTATGTTAAGGGTCGTGCGGGTGGGTTTAATTCAATCGGGAAATGACGGGTTGAACTTGACTAGCACTTATGATTTGTTGACTATGTTAAGGTCATATAGCTGCTAGGGGCAAAATATTATCGGGAATTTCAAGTGTTGAAATTTGCAATGAGATTGCATACCTTCTATGAGATAGTTGGATCCCGATACCCGCTGCGAGTAAGAGTTACTCCTGGGAGAGTTTTATACATTACAATTAGCCGATCAAGTAGGTGTCTAGAAAGGTGTCAACGGGGTTACGCCTCTGGGAAAATGAGGTTTACATTAATTAGGTTCGTGCGAAAGCACGGGGGACCTCCCTCAAAGTACCGACACTGGCCTGGCTGAATGATTGGCGGACTTGTAGTGTATAATTAATCCCGGCTAGTCTTTCCTTTTAGGGTTTGAAGGAAGATTTGATAAAAAGCAGTGGGAGCCATCCTGATTAGATAAAATAATAACCAATCTATTCTTGCAAGAGCGCACGCTGAGTGTTTTCTTCTCTCTCTCTCCTGGTAGCAACCATGCCACGCCTTAATCAAGATAATAAAACGGATATTGACCGAACCCGCTTGTTATACTGAGCTGGGGAACGTTGGTCCCGCTCCAACTTATAAATGTTATAAGACAGAGCAGGAAATTGGGGATTGCCAGAATTCCCATGCCGCCCAAACGAAGAGAGTGCATGCTGATGCATCATCTTCGGGTGTGTTCATTATACAGAACTGTTTCTCAGTATCCTTTACGTCCTGGGTATGTGATACCAGATCAGGATCCCAGATATGTAATCTGTTACATAGGGCTACAGATAGATAGAGAACTGAGAACGGGTGATAAGTTTCATGAGGCAGAAAACGGGGCAAATGTTGCAGCCAAGTCTGTTGGTCACTGTCACCCTGTATTACAGTACATTGATTCTGAATGAATGTTATTAGATACCGAACCTGATATACAAAATCATATCTATCTCTTTATTAGTAAAGAAATGATAAAATTTTGTATAGTTGGATAATGTTTTGAACATTTCCTATATCAAAAGTTGATCGGTTCAGGCACGTTATCTAAAAGCATTAATGTTCTAAATCAAACTACAGTTCTTAGTATACGGAACACACACAAGAGGAAGAGTTCAGAAATGAACGAATCCTTCTTGAGGCATTGTAGACTAGGTCATATCAATGCGACCCGACTAGCTGAAGTTACATGTAGATGCATATTTAAATCAGTTTGAATTTACATCTCATGAAACTTGCGAGTCATGTCACAAAGATAAAATGACCTCAGCTCTGTTTATTGGAAACAGAGAAAGAGTTAGTGAACTCTTGGGATGATACATGTTGATGTATGTAGGTCCCCTGTCTACACATGCCAAGACCGGTTCTTTTACTTCATTACATTCTCTGATAATCTCTCAAAATTCAGACATACGTTCCTGTTGAAACATAAGTCCGAATCTTTTGAGATATTCACAGAATATAAGTTAGAAGTAGAGAACCAATAAGGGTATAAGTATTATGTCCTTTGATGTGATCAAGGAGGAGAATACTTGAGCACGGAAATACTGGACTATTCTAAAGGAGAATGAGATTCTCTCTCAGCATTACTCCTCTGTATACACCATAGCACGATGGTGTATCGGGGCGGAGCAATCACACCCTATGTGATAAGGTATGCTCTATGATGAGTACTACTGAGTTACCTAATTCCTTTAGGGAGTTATGCACTTGAGAAGTTGCATACCTATTGAATAGGGTTCCAATCAAATCAGTTGCCTACCGCTTCATATGTGATATGGAAAGGGAAGAGCCCATATCTTAAGTTGGTAAAGATTTGGGGTTGTCCGGCCTATGTCTGAAAGCAAAATCCGGACAAGCTCGAGGCAAGGTCTGTAATGTAGAACTGGAAAAGTTCCAGCTATACGAACTACAGCAGATGATTTGATAGAACCAAGGGATTCAGTAGATACCAACGAACCTCAACCTCTCCGCCGATCTAGTAGGGTTCCTCACCCACCTGAGAGATACTTCGGTTTCTCTATGACAGTGGGAGCGAGGATTGCATCATGAGATGATGACCCAACTAGCTTCGAGCAGGCCATCAGGAGTAAGACTCTGTAAGAATGGCTGGATGCTTAGCGATCTGAGATGGAATCCTTATACACCAACAAAGTATGGACTTTGGTTGCAATATCTGAAGGGTTAAATCCCCATCAGGAGCAAGTATATCTTGAGAAGATTGCTTGGTGTAGATGGAAAGGTTGAGACTTTCAAAGCTAGACTTGTTAAAAGTTTGCATCATTGACCAGGTGTGGATAATGATGAAACCTTTTCAAGTAACTATGCTTAAGTCCATCCAGATCCTACTTGCCACGGCTACATACCATAACTACGATATCTGGTGGTTGGGTGTCTTGACTGCTTTTCTAAATGATGATTTAGAAGAGTGCGTCTGTAAGTACACAGCCAGAGGGCCTCGTAGACAGTGGGAGCAGCGGAAACGTGAGCAAGATGCTTTATAGGATAAAGCAGGCATCGCGGAGTTGGAACATCTGTTTTGATGAAGTAGTCAAAGAAGTTGACATCATCAAAATGGTAGATGAACCTTGTATATACAAAAAGGTAGTAGGAAGTATGGTGGTGATCCTCGTAGTGTACGTGGATGACATACTCATGATAAGAAAGGAGTTTCTTATGCTACGCTCGATCAATCTCCGTTTATCATAAGGATTCTCCATATAAGATCAAAGTGATACCTCCTATATCCTGGGTTTTGGATCTATGAGATAGATCTAAATGGATGATAGGATTCTCACTAGTTGTAGTGAGATGGTATCAATTGATCCTGGGGAGAATCACTGGAAGTGTTCCAGGGTGATAAAGACGACTGAATGTCAGTCACAGGCATTGTCTTTACCCTAAGTATAGGGACGGTATGTTGGAAGAGTTCCAAGCTAAATACCGTGGCATACTAGAAGATAAAGGCAGGATACATCGCTACTTAAGATGCTACCATAGAGGCAGTCTGGATGTATATTAGTTCATGAGATGAACTTCGTTCCTACCATTGTGAGACAATGGAGTTGTGGCTTATGCCAAGGAACGCCGGTCCCATCAGTGATCCAGACATATTCTAAGGCAGTGTCACCTGATCATGGAGATGGTTGATCTCCAGGGTGATCGAGGTTTGGAGAGTAGACTCAGAGGACAAACACAGCGGATCCACTCACAAAGGCCTGTTCCCAGAGAGAGACTTTTATGGGATGGTTGAGTATGAGATACTACAACCACTGCTACAGATGGCCCTAGTGCAAGTGGGAGATTGTTAGTTATATGTATGCCCTAGAGGCCATTACTGTCCATATGATGTATATTGTAGTGGATGCTAGGACGTATATAGGGAGGACTTTCTTGCTCGACATGATAGTATGCTATCTGGTTGCTCTTTACCTTAACGTGTACACTGATTGTCTCCCTGTTACATGTTGGTAAAGCCCTTAGGATCTGTACTTGACTACCTGGACTATGATGCGGATCATACTAGTGGGGACATGGTAGTCCATAAGTACATCCTTCAAAGTCCCTAGTCATGGGTGTATCGAGACGGGGCATCAATATACCAGAGTAGACTAGCGTGTACCTTCTTGACCTATACAGATGGGCGATGGATGATCCCATATCCATTGGTGTTTGACATCAGAGATGATATACGGGTGCTCAGTGGAGACTGGGTACACTGGACGGACTCGCCGAGAACTCCCAAATGGTATTATACCTCACGTCAGATGGCAGTTCTCTGGTGACACTGGTACAGAGTAGTCTGTTGACCCGAGATCGTCATAGAGTCTTGTGTGGTTCCCACTGTGCTTTGATTTCCATCTTACCACGTCCAAGAGGGCGTGCAAAACGGTGGTTTTTGGGTACAGTCCCGAGTCACATGGAGGCAATGAGCGATAGGAGGGGATTCGTCTCTCCCGGTATAGGGAGTTGATGTTGCGCTGTATTCGATTGGCTATAACAGGAAATCCCTGGCCAGGGTTGCTGAGATTTACTGGTAAGTGTTACCAGTAGTTTCTCGAATAGTTATAGACCTCATATCGACACGACTTATTGAGCTATTAGGGTCTGACGTTTACCACCCCTAGGCAAGATATGCGACATATCAGACGATCAGACCGGACTGTACGGTAGTGTTACTGGTCGGATTCGCAGGAGTGTGAGCGGGCTTGCTCGTCGATCTTCTAATCGCTCAATACCCGGGTGGCCGTTACGTTTAGCAGACCGCTTGCGGCTTGTGGGTGTTTGATATGATCATCGCCTGCTGCCGGCGTATTGACGAGTCTTTAGAGTCCTACACAGAGGTTTCCTGGCTCAAGCGAAACGAAATAGGAGCGCATATGAGATATGTGCGGGACCGAGAATAATGCGTGTATGTGATACCGTATTCCATTCTCGCGATGAATGTATCGAGTGGTTGTATGCGATATAACCTAGTTATCGATTCAAGCGTTGATTCGTTAAGCCGATACATTGTATACTAGTCGGTTGTGTGCGACATGACCGGATCATTGAATCAAGTGTTGATTTAATGATTTAATGTATAATTATATATTTGGTATATTACTTTGCATTAACTAGTAATGGTTCACTTTAAATGGATTTTCTCACTTGGATTGTGCAAGTTGTATATGTGATATACTTTTATGCACATGTTTGTATCATGTTTGATGATGCATATTAACTTGGTTAAGTGTAAAGATTAAAACATGGTTTACTTAATGATTAGGGTTTTGATTATCTTATTCATTTATTTATATATATTCATTTTGGAAATTATTTAAGGATGGTGGCTTATTTTGTTTTATGTTGAAGTTTCTTGAAACTTTGATCAAGTCAACCATTCTTATCTCTTCCTTAACCCTAACCATCATATCTAACCATGGTCCATTCTCTACACTAAACTAAGGTTAATATTATGATAAGAATGGATTTTATTTTCTATTCTATTATTCTTATCATAACAATATTCATCTTCTTCATCTTCTTCTTCATTGAAGAAGCTTGAGGTCATCAATGGTGGATTGATGATTTGAGTGAGAAATCCAATTCTAAAGTCTACCCACTTCCTATTTCTTCATCCTCTACCTCTTGCCAAGTAGTAGAGTGTGTTTCCTTCACAAGTTTCTTGACTTGGTGAAGTGAGAGCTTGATCTTGCGATGCTTCGACGTAGATCATCTTCGGCATGGACATCGACGACCTAGCTCGCTTATTCTCCGATGAAGTCGACGCTAGAGCCCGGATTTGATTTGGACAGCGGAGAGGACCTCATCTCGAAGCCGTGGAGGTGGAGGACCGGATCTACAAAGGTTGTATTTCCGTTTCTCATTAGTTAAGTGTTAACTAGTTAGCTTTTTCGCCTAAACATCTAGCAAACGATCCGTAGTCGGGTCTCTCGGCACCGTTAAAATTTTAATTTGGCATGTTCGATGCCTTGTGTGACCTCATTAGGGTGCCTAGGAACCCTACAGATACCAAAAACCCTAGCCCAAATCCAAATTCAAAAGCCAAATCAAGACCATTTTGAGAAGCAAATCAAGCAAGCAACCATCGATCCTTTATCCGCGAAGCCAATCTTCATCCGAGCAAGAGATCCACGACGATCCGCGACTCACGGAGATCAAGCGGAGCGAAATTCGACGGATCTAGTTACCTCTTCAAAAGGAGTGATCAAGAGCAACATCTTGTAACCTCGAATTGAGGGAATGTGTAATTAGTCGTCGATTAAATAAAGGTGAAAATTGTAATTCTTGCTTTCTTTACATTCTTGCGTTATGAAACTTCTTGATCTTTGATTCATTTATTTTCATGATGCATGAGTAAATCTCCGCTTGTGGAGAATTCGAGAGAATTGATAGATCTAATGATGATCAAATCTTAATACTAATTTTAAGTCTTATGAGATTTGTGAACTCTAGGAAAAAGAATCATCAATGACCTAATTTGGATCGAGATCACATTCTTGCGAATTTTGTTGCAAATTAGGGATCAAATGATTGATGATTTTTTTGCTAGAGCCTAGATCCGAATGATTATGATTGAAAAGACAAGGGATAGAAGGAGAAACCCTAGTTTCTTTAATAGATCCCTAATCTTCATTCATCATCATCAATCTAGCTACAAATTATCAATAGATAAGATTAGGAATTATTACATTCATCATTAGCTATTAACTCAATCGAATCTTACAAGCTATTCTTCATTATCTTGATAAATCAAAGTGATTGGGACAATTCTAGATTCTTGATTCTAGATTTAGTTTCTTTATGTTTCTTAAAATCAAATCTTACAAATCTTGAATCAATTTTCTTGTAATTTCTTTTATCTTTTCATTTCGACTCATTTAAAACAAATTCGATCAAAACACACATCTCAGTGGATGATCCGTATTCATTAACGCGCTACATCGACACCGTTAATTGATTGCGGTACAAATATTTTTGATTGTGATTACTTTTCATTTCATACAAATTCACGATACAAAGATACGATCAATCAAATGGCGCCGTTGCTGGGGATGTGTGCTATTTTGTTCGTTTTTGTTATTTGAGTTGAAAAATTATTATTCCATCCAATTTTAATTCAAGATTCGCATCAAGCACTTAACGATTTATTGTGAATTTTGCGAGGGAATCTGGAATCATTTTACTGAGAAAATGAAGATTCAGAGAAGATCTACAGAATCCAGAGAAGCACAGGAAGTTGCAGAAAAATTTCGAAACCCTAGTTCCGTCATCAAACCGCGAATCAGCGGCGAATGGTGCGTTTTTGCAGCGGTTCCGCCGCCGTTTAGGCGTTTCAGAGATTCAAGTTTCTGTGGTATACTATCTGTTCTTTCTTCTTCTCTCTGATCTTGTCCAATATCAATTTTCTGCAGGATTCTTTGCAAAATTCAGCGCCGCTAAAAAATAAATTTGTTGCGATTCTTGAAATTGGTTGTTTGTGCATATTTTTAATACGGAAATTAAGGGGCAAAGACCAAATTCAGATTAGGTGGGGATTTCATCACCCTTCCTAAGCCCCAAAAATCACAAACTTGCATCCGCATCATCCTCATTAATTAAAAGAAATCTAGACAAGACTCTAAGGACCGTCGCACTCAATTAGGACAGAAGGAGGTCGTGGGTAATCTATTGCTTATCCGCGTTTCTTTTGTGGTGTCTAAGGCAAGTGTGTCTATGGAAAGTGGTTACTTAATTAGGCACACTACTTACGTAGTGGAGAACCACCCACTTACCTGGCACTTACCTGGCCACAGGAGGGATAAAGAGGCAGTAGAGGATTTATCCTGCGATTTGTCTTCTGGAAGTCTAGGAGCGGTCTAGAGACTTGACCTAGGTGACCATTAGATATAGGGTTACTTGTACATGTTTGTGTGAATTTTCATAAATCCGTCCTTTTTCAAAACAAACCAATTATTTTCTTCCCTTTTTACCCTTTTCCCCCTCTTCTCTTCTTATAATGGGTGACCCAAATAGAAGAACTCTTGCCGAGCTTTGCTGTCCACAACCACATATTTCTTGTTTTCGTAATCCCTTGGGTATACCGTCCGACTCTCCTATGTCCTTAAGAGATCGGATATAACAAGCGGGTAGAAACAGTTGGTCACGTCATTCCAGGTCATATCAACCATATCCTAATTCTACATCTATCTCAGTTGATACTCCGAGCGAGAATGCCCCTAGACGCATGTCCATTGCTGAGCATATATCTAGGGCTAGAGGCCAAAGTTTCAATCCAGACCAATATCAACCATATCCTAATTCTACATCCTTTTCAGTTGATACTCTGAGTGAGGATGCCCCTAGACGCATGTCCATTGCTGAGCATATAACTAGGGCTAAAGGCCAAAGTTTCAACCCAGACCAATATCAACCGTCACCTCCACTTTCTAAAGAAGAATTTCATAATCGGTTTGTGGCAGGTATGGTGTCCAATAGCCAACCGACCAACCCATATCAATATTCTTCTTATCATAATGTTGATCCTACTCCTACCCAATTTTCGCAACCATTCTATTCCTATCAATCCAATCCGACTTTTCCACCTTCTGTAAACAGTCATTTTAATCAGTCATTTGGGAGTTTTAATTGTCCACAAGAATTTCAATCTTATTCTGAAACCCCTTATCGACCCAATTCTAGTCTTGAGCAGACATTAGAAAAATTTCTGAATCAATTTAGGAAGGAAATGACAGAGTGGGGGCAAGCAAATAATTTCAAACCAGCCCAAAATTTTTCAGTATATAATTCGGGCATAGGACAAAATGAGAATTTGGGCAGTGAGACAGAATTATACACCCTTCCTAATCAAACCTTCCCTTTCCAAACTAAAATCCACAACTCCAGTTTCATAGATTCATCGAGTACACCAAAAGATTCATCAATAGACGATAGAATGTATGACAAGTTGTGTAATAATTCATTGTTTGATTTATCCGACTGTGAAGGGTCCATTTCAAGTGAAACCATATCAAACCCTTGTAATCTCTACACCTCCACTCTTTTACCAAAATCAATTGAAAACCATAATTTGAATGAGGTGTTTGAGAGTTTTAACCTTCACTTGAATAAGGTGATTGACGTTGGGGATATATTGATTGATGAACCCGAAATTTTGGATGAGTTTGTCCCACCAATTCATCAGATCCTTTCACTTTCTTGTGGTCATCATCTTGAGCCTTTAATTCTTCCCGAACCCCAAATACGTCTTGAAGTTGATAATAATGGTATAACCGAACAGCTGACCGAAATTCAGCCTCCATCTTCCACATCTGGTCAGCAATACTCGACACACCAATTTGTTTACCAATTTCATCTTCCACTCTCTCTGGTTCTTCTTCTGTTCCTGTAATGTTAGCGAGTGTTGATGAATCACAATCCGTTAATTCAAGTTCAATAATACCAAAAAGTCAACTTGATTTGGATATTTTTGAAAATGAGCTAGATGAGTTTTTCACTTCCATAATTTTTGACGAATCAAGTACGATAAATTCTGGCACAACACTTATTGACAGCAAAATGTTCGATCACACCATTGATGAAAGTTTTGAAGAACTTTTTGCTGATGAACTTGCATTCCTAAACAATACGGATTTTTTGATTAATCAACCTTAACCTATAGAACTTGAACCGCCACCACTCCTTCTTCTTAATCATTCACATTCTCCGTGTCATTCTTCTTCATTCTTTCATTTCCCTAATTTAAAACTCAAACCCTTTCCAGACCACCACTTATCCCTTCCTCATTTCTTCCTGACTCTATACAACATGTTCTTCTAGCGACCTATACGCTAACCTGATAAAATCTTTGAATGGTTGGTATTAACTTTTGGTCTTTGTAAAGTCTTATTTTGACCAAATGACTTTACCCCATCTTAAAATGCTTAATATTGTCCAACTCATGTTTTAGGGAGGGTTATATTTTTGGCTCTTAGAAATAAATGTTGTCCTCAAAATTGTGAGCCAAAAATAAGTTTGGGGGAGGATTTTCACTTTCATATATTATTGCCCCCATTAATAATGTCCTCATAAGATTACAGGTTTTTGAGCTTTACCAGATAGCAACAGTGAGGACACTGTTGAAAACAAGTTTGGGGGAGGTTTGTGCTTATTTATCACTTCACATACTTTGCATAAGCACAAAACAAATAAAAATTTTTTTGTACATAAATAAGATAATAAAAGATTAGATAGTGAAAAATTACATCCAAAAGATTGGAAAAATTTAAGAAAACCAAGAAAATTAGAAGTTTTCTTAAACGAAACTAGTAATAAGTAGTTATGAGCCGTTGTCCCAAGGGTTAGTAAGATGAAGGAAGTCACTAATCTGAGAATAAAAATAAGTCTGAAAAATAATTCCTATTCTGGAAGCCAAACATTTGAATGTTGATACCCTACTATACGCACTTACACACGTCTTGAAACTCGGGATAGTAGAGGATACCTTGAAATGCTCTTGTCTAAAAGCCAAAGTATAAAGGAAATAATAAATGGAAAATAAAAGATAAAATGGTGAAAAGAAAAATGAACACTAGTTTTGTTATCACCAAGGCAGCAATAAAAAAATATAGCGAGGGTGCTTCATCACCTAGTGCCTTAGACCAACTGGTTTGGGAGTCACTACTAAGCCTTAGGTGGTGCAAGACGAGAAAAATACTAATACACCTAATAAGCAAGCCCATGAGTAATCGGTCGGTTAGTATCTTAAGAAGTATTAACGTTCGCATGAAAAATGTATGAGCAAATTCCATCTAAATATCGATTAAAAAGTACTGAGGTAGATAGACAAGAGTATGATAGCTTGAATTGAATTCTCCGAGTGTAAGGATATCTTTTACACACACGTAGGGGTATATGATCGATATTTGGAAGAAAGAAAGGAATGAAGAATAAAGACGGTGTTTTATTGAGGGATGATGTGATTTCTAACATCTTTTCATGACTATTAAGATAGGGCTCATGACAACCGAAAAGTTAGTGTAGTTGGAAACTCTAATTTTCAAAGTCTTTCTTTTATAATTCTGATCTTTATATGTAACTTTCACGGTCTTCCTTTTATTATGGAATTTTGTGGGTGCAATCCGCTGAAAACCCTCAGGAGACAACACTCCTCCTACTAGGGACACCTAGAGGTTTAAAGGCTTGTTGCACGTGCTCAGTGCAATCGTGTTTGCCTACGAAAGTGTGCTAGTTAGTTTTTCTCTTTCTTATATTTTCTCCTTCTCTTAAATAAAAACAAAATATGTTTGCTCGAGACGACCAAAATTAAGTTTGGGGGTATTTGATCAGTCGAAAATATTGCATTTTTAACACATCAATTTCCCTATCCTTTGCAATCATCTAAAGGTGTTTGGTATAAATATAACACGGATTATGAATTCATCTGTAAAATACCAAATAACACGTGTTATAGTTATAATCGACATTCTAGAGGGAAATTGAGTGTTTACACGCATGATTTTGTATATCTCAACACTTGTATCAAGATTGTGTGCAGAAAATCCTTCAGGTTAAAGAACCGGAATCACAAAAGTGCTGATAAAATGCATCAAGTCCAAGACTTTAGATCTGGCAGCAACCAAGAAATAAATGTCAGATTCCAGGTATCAGAAGAAGACCCCAACATTGTCAGAAGAAAACCACAGAAATTTCATGCAGCGAGCCCACTATATGGCCGCGGATCCGCGGCTGAGTTGGCCAATCCGCCGCGGATCCGCGGCTTAGTTGACACGTCATCATCCCAGAATTCTCCAGAAGCTTCATCGTAACGGCCTGGCTTCCAGAAGACTCTCAATTACCACGTGGCTTCTTCCAGAATGCTCTGCATAACAAATTTCTTCTAGAAGCCTCCTTATAACATCCTTCTTCTAGAAGCCTCCTTGTAACAACCTCATTCTAGAATATTCCCTCTAACAAACTCATTCTAGAAGGCTCTCTCTAACAACCAAGCTTTGGAGGGAAGATTCAAATGAGGTGGTTATAAAATGATATCTAGATCTAGGGTTTTGAGGTTACACAATTAGGGTTACACAATTAGTTGTTGAATTAGTTAATTTTGGAGGGAAAAATTGAGAGCCACAATTCAAATTCAAGTTGAGTGACACAACTTGATACTAAAAACTCTAGCCCAAATCCAAATTCAAAAGCCAAATCAAGATCATTTTGAGAAGTAAATCAAGCAAGCAACCATCGATCCTTTATCCGCGAAGCCAATCTTCATCCGAGCAAGAGATCCACGACGATCCGCGACTCACGGAGATCAAGCGGAGCGAAATTCGACGGATCTAGTTACCTCTTCAAAAGGAGCGATCAAGAGCAACATCTTGTAACCTCGAATTGAGGGAATGTGTAATTAGTCGTCGATTAAATAAAGGTGAAAATTGTAATTCTTACTTTCTTTACACTCTTGCGTTATGAAACTTCTTGATCTTTGATTCATTTATTTTCATGATGCATGAGTAAATCTCCGCTTGTGGAGGATTCGAGAGAATTGATAGATCTAATGATGATCAAATCTTAATACTAATTTTAAGTCTTATGAGATTTGTGAACTCTAGGAAAAAGAATCATCAATGACCTAATTTGAATCGAGATCACATTCTTGCGAATTTCGTTGCAAATTAGGGATCAAATAATTGATGATTTTCTTTGCTAGAGGCTAGATCCGAATGATTATGATTGAAAAGACAAGGGATAGAAGGAGAAACCATAGTTTCTTCAATAGATCCCTAATCTTCATTCATCATCATCAATCTAGCTACAAATTATCAATAGATAAGATTAGGAATTATTACATTCATCATTAGCTATTAACTCAATCGAATCCTACAAGCTATTCTTCATTATCTTGATAAATCAAAGTGATTGGGACAATTCTTGATTCTTGATTCTAGATTTAGTTTCTTTATGTTTCTTAAAATCAAATCTTACAAATCTTGAATCAATTTTCTTGCAATTTCTTTTATCTTTTCATTTCGACTCATCTAAAACAAATTCGATCAAAACACACATCTCAGTGGACGATCCGTATTCATTAACGCGCTACATCGACACCGTTAATTGATTGCGGTACAAATATTTTTGATTGTCATTACTTTTCATTTCATACAAATTCACGATACAAAGATACGATCAATTACCAGTCTCGATACTCCTGCGACTAGGGACTTTTAAGGATGTGCGTATATACTACCCATGCCCTACCAGTATGATCCTTATCATAATCCTGGTAATCAAGCAAAGATCATATGGGCTTTATCATCATATAGTAGTGATACATTATAGCAAGTAAAACGTGTACTAATGAATGACAAATACAAACCAGATAGCATACTATCATCTCGAGCAAGACTGTTCTTGGAATAGGCCTTTCTTGAATTCAGTAATTACATTGCTACAACTACGATAATTGCCTTGAGGGCACCTATATCCAACAATCTCTCACTTGCACTTATGGACAATTATGTAGGGTTCCTAGGCACTCTCAAGGGGTCTCACAAGGCATCAACCATGCCAATTTCAAATGTTACGGTGCCGAGAAACCCTAGACTACGGATCGTTAACTAGAAATTTAGGCGAAACAAGAACTAGTAAACTACTTTACTAAAGAGAATGGAAATAAAACCTTTGTAGATCCGGTCCTCCACCTCCATAGCTCCGTGATGAAGTCCTCTCCGCTGTCCAAATCGAATCCCAGGCTCTAGCGTCGGTTTCATCGGAGAAATGGGCGGGCAAGGTCGTCGGCTTCGTGCTGAAGATGATCTATGTCGAGGCATCACAAGATCAAGCTCCCACTTCACCAAGTCATGAAACTTGTGAAGAAAACACACTCTACTACTTTGCAAGAGGTAGAGGATGAAGAAATAGGAAGTGGGTTCACTTTAGAATTGGATTTCTCACTCATTTGCTCAAGTTGCCATTGTTGAAGCAAGCTTTCTTCAAGTGAAGAAGAAGAAGAAGATGAATATTATATTATGATAAGTTTTTTCATAAAAGAAAATAATATGAATATTTATCATAATATAACCATAGTCAAGTGTAGAGAATGAATCATGGTTGAGTGGAATGGTTAGGGTTAAGCATGAGACAAAATGGTCACTAAGTCAAAACTTCATGAAGCTTCATAATACAAACAAAGAAAGCCACCATTTTCTCTTTATGCTAAATATTTTCCAAAAAGAATAAAGAAATAGATAATTAAATGAAAACCCTAACCATTACACAACCATGGTTTAATCTTTACACATACACAAGTTAGCATGTATCATCAAACATGATACAAACTAGTGTACAAAAGTATATCACATATACAATGTGTACAAACAAGTGAGAAAATCCATTTAAAATGAACCAATACTAGTTAATGCAAAGTAATATATCAAATATATAATTATGCATTAAATCATTAAATCAACACTTGATTCAATGATCCGGTCATGTCGCACACAACCGACTAGTATACAATGTATCGATTTATCGAATCAATCCTTGATTCGATAACTAGGTTATATCGCATACAACCATTTGATACATTCATCGCGAGAATGAAATACGGTATCACATACACGCATTATTCTCGGTCCCGCACATATCTCATATGCGCTCCTATTTCGTTTCGCTTGAGCCAGGAAACCTCTGTGTAGGACTCTAAAGACTCGTCAATATGCCGGCAGCAGGTGATGATCATATCAAACACCCACAAGCCGCAAGCGGTCTGCTAAACGTAACGGCCACCCGGGTATTGAGCGATGAGAAGATCGACGAGCAAGCCTGCTCACACTCCTGTGAATCCAACCAGTAACACTTACCGTACAGTCCGGTCTCGTCGTCTGATATGTCGCATATCTCGCCTAGGGGTGGTAAACGTCAGACCCCAATAGCTTGATAAGTCGTGTCGATATGAGGTCTATAACAATTCGAGAAACTACTGGTAACACTTACCAGTAAATCTCAGCAACCCTGGCCAGGGATTTCCGGTTATAGCCAATCGAACACAGCGCAACATCAACTTCCTATACCGGGAGAGACGAATCCCCTCCTATCGCTCATTGCCTCCATGTGATTCGGGACTGTACCCAAAAACCACCGTTTTGCACGCCCTCTTGGACGTGGTAAGATGGAAATCAAAGCACAGTGGGAACCACACAAGACTCTATGACGATCTCGGGTCAACAGACTACTCTGTACCAGTGTCACCAGAGAACTGTCATCTGACGTTAGGTATAATACCATCTGGGAGTTCTCGGTGAGTCCATCCAGTGTACCCAGTCTCTACTGAGCACCCGTATATCATCTCTGATGTCAAACACCAATGGATATGGGATCATCCATCGCCCATCTGTATGGGTCGAGAAGGTATACGCTAGTCTACTCTAGTATATCGATGCCCCATCTCGATACACCCACGACTAGGGACCTTGAAGGATGTTCTTATGGACTACCATGTCCCCACTAGTATGATCCGCATCATAGTCCAGGTAGTCAAGTACACATCCTAAGGGTTTTACCAACATGTAACAGAGAGACAATCAGTGCACACGTTAAGGTAAAGAGTAACCAGATAGCATACTATCATGTCGAGCAAGAAAGTCCTCCCTATATATGTCCCAGCATCCACTACAATATACATCCTATGTACAGTAATGGCCTCTAGGGCATACATATAACTAACAAATTATTGCGGTATAATATACACACGTCTCATGTGCTACTGCATACCCAAGTTCTGTACTAACAGTTTTACAAACTGTGTTCGAGAAATAGGCTCAGTGAGTGGATCCGCTGCAATATTTCTATTTGTATCTCTCTGAATCTCAACTTCGCGGAGATCGACTATCTCTCAAAATGAGCGATACCTGCCTTAGAACTTTGTTTGGATAGCTGATGGGACCATGTTCATAAATGAACGTATTTATACAGTCAATTTCTTAGGATGTATTCTCTGCTGAGTCAAAATCAGCATCTAGCGTTTTGACTATCTCGGTATCCCACTTGGAACTCTTCCAATATACTGCTCCTCGAGAGAGGTTAAACTAATAGCTCGCGACAAATACTTTGTCTACCTTTGTCACCACGGAAGCTGAAATTGGTAATCGCTCCCCGAAGGAGTCTGTCATTACCATACACCAAGAACATCTCATATATTCTTCACTTCTTCCTATATTTCTCCAAGATTGGATTAATAGATGCTTACTACACCCAGTGTAAAAGCAATATCTAGTCCGGTATATAACATCACATCATTGACCTCACTGCTGAAGCATGTCGAATGTCATTCATGCGGGTCCCTCTCTTCATCAGTCCCGAAAGACATCTCTTTAGAGAGGGTGACCCCATTACCTGCGGGTATATTACCTCACTAGAAGTCCTCCATTCAAACCACTTTAGAATGGTGTTAAGATACCTGAATTGGGAAAATTCTAAAAACCCTTACTAGATCTAAATCTATAGAACTAGTTACCAGAATCAATAATCCAAATCCATATAGGAGAAACAAATGTGACAATCAACGTTTGACCGAATCGTAGAATAGGAACATCACTTCGTATCAAGAGTATGTCATCCTCATCAGTATAAGGAACCTGACATCACTCCCTACAACCTTCTTGCAAATACCAGGTTCATCTCTAGTTTTGATGAAGTAAAACATTTTTACCGCAACATCAAAATAGATGATCCATCTCCGCTATGCCTGCTTTAGTCTACAAATAGACTTAAGCATTTTGCACACTCCCCGCTGCTTCCACCGACTAAAACAACCCTTTGGTAGAGTCATATACACGTATACTTCTAAATTCAATTTAAAAAACGTTATAGTCATTCTCATACCAGATATCAAAGTCATGAAAACAACAGTGGCAAGTTATATCCGTATAGACTTCAACACAGATTTTGAAGTGACAATATCATCATAATCCACACAGGGTATTTGATGAATACATGTTAACTACAAGTCTGGCTTTATTATGTTAATACCTTTCCATTTGCACTCATCTCGAAAGATCTGCTTGCTCCTTATGGGTTTTACCCCCTTCAGGAGCATACAAAAAAATCTATAATTTGTTGTAGTGCATGAAGTCCAACTTGGATAACTCGATATCCAGCCATTAGTCGGAAGTCACCACTTCCTATGGCATAATGATAACTAGTAGGGTCATCATCACATAATGCAAGCCTCTTAGTCACCGTCTACGAGAAAAAACCGAAGTATCTCTCGGGTGGCTGAGGTCACCTACTAAATTTGCAGAGTAGCTATGGTCTGTCAGGGTCAATTGAATCTTCAGGATCTACTAAATTTTCAATAACCGTTTGTGGTTGTGAAACCATTTCCAGTTCTACCATACTCCCGCTAATTCTTTCGCAAGAAATTCCTTTATCAAGAAGGTGACGAGTCAAGAACAAAACATTTTTAATCTTGAACTATGGTAGAAACTATCCCTTTCGTTAGTTTGAGATAACCCACAAAAAACTATTACCGAAACGTGCCTCGATTTTGTCAGGATTATATTTTTAAGCACAAACCGGATAGCCCTATATCTTAACAATTTTAAGATGAACACCATTCTATATCACATATAGAAAATATGCACTTGTTTAGGTGGAACCAGTATCAATTGATATGCATCTATTTCTAATGTATCCTCAAAATTGAAGAAGGCAACTCAGTATTACTCATCATGGAGTTCACCCGCAGATGAGCAATCTGAGAGAGACATCAGACAACATACATCAATAAGTATAAGTCCCTTTGTTAGTTATATGTATGCCCTAGAGGCCATTACTATACATAGGATGTATATTGTAGTGGATGCTGGGACGTATATAGGGAGGACTTTCTTGCTCGACATGATAGTATGCTATCTGGTTGCACTTTACCTTAACGTGCATACTGATTGTCTCTCTGTTACATGTTGGTAAAGCCCTTAGGATCTGTACTTGACTACCTGGACTATGATGCGGATCATACTAGTGGGGACAAGGTAGTCCATAAGTACATCCTTCAAAGTCCCTAGTCGAGGGTGTATCGAGACGGGGCATCGATATACCAGAGTAGACTAGCGTGTACCTTCTCGACCCATACAGATGGGCGATGGATGATCCCATATCCATTGGTGTTTGACATTAGAGATGATATACGGGTGCTCAGTAGAGACTGGGTACACTGGACGGACTCGCCGAGAACTCCCAGATGGTATTTTACCTCACGTCAGATGGCAGTTCTCTGGTGACACTGGTACAGAGTAGTCTGTTGACCCGAGATCGTCATAGAGTCTTGTGTGGTTCCCACTGTGCTTTGATTTCCATCTTACCACGTCCAAGAGGGCGTGCAAAACGGTGGTTTTTGGGTACAGTCCCGAGTCACATGGAGGCAATGAGCGATAGGAGGGGATTCGTCTCTCCCGGTATAGGGGGTTGATGTTGCGCTGTGTTCGATTGGCTATAACAGGAAATCCCTGGCCAGGGTTGCTGAGATTTACTGGTAAGTGTTACCTGTAGTTTCTCGAATAGTTATAGACCTCATATCGACACGACTTATCGAGCTATTGGGGTCTGACGTTTACCATCCCTAGGCGAGATATGCGACATATCAGACGATCAGACCGGACTGTACGGTAGTGTTACTGGTCGGATTCACTGGAGTGTGAGCGGGCTTGCTCGTCGATCTTCAGATCGCTCAATACCCGGGTGGCCGTTACGTTTAGCAGACCGCTTGCGGCTTGTGGGTGTTTGATATGATCATCATCTGCTGCCGGCGTATTGACGAGTCTTTAGAGTCCTACACAGAGGTTTCCTGGCTCAAGCGAAACGAAATAGGAGCGCATATGAGATATGTGCGGGACTGAGAATGATACCAGTATGTGATACTGTATTCGATTCTCGCGATGTAACATTGATCGGTTATATGCGATATAGCCGGGTTATCGGATCAAGTGTTGATTCGATAAGTTGTTACTATTGATACCAGTCGGTTATGTGCGACATGACCTGGATCATTGAATCAAGTGTTGATTTAATGATTTAATGTATAATTATATATTTGATATATTGCTTTGCATTAACTAGTATCGGTTCACTTTGAATGGATTTTCTCACTTGGTTTGTGCACATTGTATATGTGATATATTTTTGTGCACTTGTATGTATCATGTTTGATGATGCATACTAACTTGGATTTGTGTGAAGATTAAACCATGGTTGTGAGAGTGGTTAGGGTTTTATTTTCCATTACTTATTTATTCATTTATTTATTTGTTTATACATTTTGGAAAATAAATGGAAAAGAGAAAAGAATGGTGGCTTTATTTGTTCTTTAGTTGAAGCTTCATGAAGCTTTGATCAAGTCAACCATTCTTATCTCATCCTTAACCCTAACCATTCCCACTAACCCTAGTTTAGTCTCTACACTTGACCATGGTTAATTTTATGATAAGAATTCATTTTCTTTTCTTTTTCAATTAACTTATCATAACAATTTCTATCTTCTTCTTCCTTTCTTCACTTGAAGAAAGCAAACCTCATCAATGGTGGATTGATGAAACAAGTGAGAAATCCAATTCTAAAGTCTACCCACTTCCTATTTCTTCATCCTCTACCTCTTGCCAAGTAGTAGAGCGTGTTTTCTTCACAAGTTTCTTGACTTGGTGAAGTCGGAGCTTGATTTAGCGATGCCTCGACGTAGATCATCTTCGGCATGGACATCGATGACCTAGCCCGTCCATTCTTCGATGAAGCCGATGCTAGAGCCCGGGATCCATCTTGGACAGCGAGGAGACTTCATTGTGGAGCCGTGGAGGTGGAGCACCGGATCTACAAAGGTTGTATATCCCTATTCTCATAGTTAAGTGTTAACTAGTTAGCTTTTTCGCCTAGTTTTCTAGCAAACGATCCGTAGTCGGGTCTCTCGGCACCTCGATTTTTTGAAATTGGCATGGTTGATGCCTTGTGAGACCTCATTAGGGTGCCTAGGAACCCTACAGTGGTATCAGACCCTAGTTAGAGCCTTAGGCGAAGTCTAGACGACGTTTGAATCCCGATCGAACCCGAAACCCCATATTTCCCATGCTCTATGTCCTTTTTTCAAAACTGTGCATTTTTACATATTAAAAATATGCAGAAAATCAAGCAGGGTTTTATATGAATTACTGTGAAATACGGGGGCCTAATTCGAATAAACCACCGCGGAACCGCGGCACTAACTTGGCACGTGCGGCGGTTCCGCGGCCGACTAGTCTCCCCTTGCGTTGACTTTTGCACAGTAATTTATATTTAACAGTGATGTGTTCTCTGGATATTTTTAATATTTATTCAAGTGTTGAATAATCTGGGATGTTTTGGAGCTTCGATGATTCGATCGGGTTTATCAAATTTTGTCTGTTTGGCTTTCCGGATAAATTTTAGAATATGTTAAAAAGTTCGACCGGATATAAATACCCAATTTTTCCCCTGTCGGGAAATTTCCAAGTGTTGGATTTTTCCGTAGTTTAACGACGTTCTAAGTAGTGCAAGTAACGCAATGGACCCTCTAGAAGACAACAAACCTTAACTCGATTATGTGACCGTCTTGAACTGCCCTTTGAACCTTCGGGTTTGGGGCAGTACGGCGTGCCACATGTGAGGCGTTGGCTTGACCCTTCTACGGCTGGACCGTTGGTACTGAGGCACGAACTGAATGTTGTTAGACTTATTTCATGTGTTGGATTGTGTCGGGAAAACTTGGGTGTTCGATTGTTAGATCGAAAAGTTTAACATTTTCTATTTATCTGGAATAGGATACAATAATTGGAATTCACAAGAAGTTATGAGATAACTGAATGAATGTTATAAACATAGCAGTTTAGTCTCACTTGATCAGTTGCCACGGAATTTTGATGTGATCAAAAGTCCGTCGCAATCACGTAGCGTACGCGGATACTCGCCGGGTAAACTTAATAGACAGCCTCACTCCATAGCCCCGACCAAGTGACTGTAGGAGAACCCCGTCGCCGAAAGCATCCGTTCGGGTGCTCGCAGCAGCGGTGTTCCGCCTTGGTGCACTTCGTCGACGGTATCGGGGGTGCGGCCGTCTACTGAAGTTTGCGACGAGCATTCGATCAGAATGTCGGGAATCCTGTTGAATTGCCCGACTTGGTATTGAAAAGTGTTTTCGATAATGAGACTAAAATGCGGGGTTTATAATTGTTAGGCATGCGATGTCTAAGTAATTCATTTAGTCAGGCATGCGATGTCTGAGGAGGTTGCGGATTCCAATTGTTGTAGTTTTACACTTTCTTTTCTGTGACCGTAAGTGTAATGTGTGATATCGCCGGTTTCGTTGCTATATGTCAACGACAATTGGGATGCGCACATTTACTTACGTTGATGACATGTGATGTTATGTGTTGCTGGATATGTTATATTGGATCGTCGTGTTTGAATAGCCGGGGGGGTTTTATGTGAGATGAGTGTTTTTCATTTTCATTCATGTAAAAACTTGTATGTAATATTCTTTTATTGGGGCGCTTCCAGGTTGCGGAAGGTGTCACCGTTGTTGTATATTATTTACTTTTCCGCACTAGGATAGACCTAAGGAGGGGAGCATAAGTAACCGGGTTCTGGAGTCCAGTGGGAGACCAACTCGAGGAGTCGAGTCCGGGCCTCCTAACTCTAGAATTGGTAGGGTTGCTTGCCGCTCTCGTAGGGGTCTAGGGGTGTGGGTTTGGCTATTCATCACGACCGTGGAATCCGTGTTTTATACTGGCTCGTATTGAAAACACGGACGTCCTAGTATATCCAATATTTCATATGATTCTTCTACTGCGATATCTGTGATGTGATCATGTGATGTTCTGTGATAGATACAGTATATAGTATATATGATATATTATATAGATGTTACTTATGTTTTACACCCGCGCTAGCCCTGCCCTGCTCTGCCGTTAGTCACCTAACCTAACGGTGCACGAGGGGACATCGAGGCGAATGCGGATGGCATAAGTGTACGTCGTATTTATCTGTGATGTTTAGGTACTTAAATGATGGGACTTCATTAATGAGATTAATGAAATAAAAGAAACCTAAGATGTTGTAGAATCGAATTTCAAAATAAAACAGGTAGCTACAGTTCTTGCTTTGCACAGCGGTGTATATGATATATCCTGCACCTTATTCGATAAGGAAAGGACCGAGATCCCTTCACCGGGAGTGACTCCTTTAGCAATAACTGGCAGATGCTACACACTCGGTTTGTCTTTTGATTGCTTTTAAGTGTTTTTGCTTTGCACAGTGATATATACGATATATCCCGCACCTCATTCGACGAGGAAAGGACCGACGATCCCTTCACCGGGAGTGACTCCTTTAGCAAAACTAGAAAAGCCTCAAAAGCACTCCATTTTTAAAATCATTTGATTCTACAACGATATCAAGTTCATTACGCAATAGGTTTTCAGAAAAACCTGTCGTAGCCCTCCGTCATTTCAGATAAATCCTGTTTAGTATTCGTGCTGCGTTTGTTGACCTTGTCAAGGAGCAGTGTGCGGTAGCTAACCAGTATTTATCTGCTTATGCATATGATGCAGATTGGGTTAGGGTAGTCGTGCGGCCTTGTTGACCTTGTCAAGGGTCGTGCGGGTGGGTTTGATTCAATCAAGAAATGACGGGTTGAACTTGACTTGCGGTCTATGGTTTTTTGACCTTGTCAAGGTCATAGATCGTTCGGGGCAAAATATTATCGGGAATTTCAAGTGTTAAAATTTGCAATGAGATTGCATACCTTCTATGAGATAGTTGGATCCCGATACCCGCTGCGAGTAAGAGTTACTCCTGGGAGAGTTTTATACATTACAATTAGCCGATCAAGTAGGTGTCTAGAAAGGTGTCAACGGGGTTACGCCTCTGGGAAAACGAGGTTTACATTAATTAGGTTCGTGCGAAAGCACGGGGGACCTCCCTCAAAGTACCGACACTGGCCTGGCTGAAAGATTGGCGAACTTGTAGTGTGTAATTAATCCCGGCTAGTCTTTCCTTTTAGGGTTTGAAGGAAGATTTGATAAAAAGCAGTGGGAGCCATCCTGATTAGATAAAATAATAACCAATCTATTCTTGCAAGAGCGCACGCTGAGTGTTTTCTTCTCTCTCTCTCCTGGTAGCGACCATATCACGCCTTAATCAAGATAATAATACGGATATTTGACCGAACCCGCTTGTTATACTGAGCTGGGGAACGTTGGTCCCGCTCCAACTTATAATTGTTATAAGACAGAGCAGGAAATTGGGGAATACCAGAATTCCCGTGCCGCCCAAACGAAGAGAGTGCATGCTGATGCATCATCTTCGGGTGTGTTCATTACAGAGAACTGTTTCTCAGTATCCTTTACGTCCTGGGTATGTGATACCAGATCAGGATCCCAGATATGTAATTTGTTATATAGGGCTACAGAAAGGTAGAGAACTGAGAACGGGTGATAAGTTTCATGAGGCAGAAAACGGGGCAAGAGTTGCAGCCAGGTCTGTTGGTCACTGTCACCCTGTATTACCAATACATTGATTCTGAACGAATGTTATTAGATACCGAACCTGATATACAAAATCATATCAGTCTCTTTATTAGTAAAGAAAGGATATAATTTTGTATTGTTGGATAATGTTTTGAACATTTCCTATATCAAAAGTTGATCGGTTCAGGCACGTTATCTAAAAGCGTTGATGTTCTAAATCAAACTATAGTTCTTAATATATGGAACACACATAAGAGGAAGAGTTCAGAAATGAACGGATCCTTCTTAAGGTATTGTAGACTAGGTCAGATCAATGTGACCCGACTAGCTGAAGTTACATGTAGATGCATATTTAAATCAGTTTGAATCTACATCTTGTGAAACTTGCCAGTCATGTCACAAAGATATAATGACACTAGCTCTTTTTATTGGAAACAGAGAAAGAGTTAGTGAACTCTTGGGATGATACATGTTGATGTATGTAGGTCCCCTGTCTACACATGCCAAGACCGGTTCTTTGTACTTCATTACATTCTCTGATAATCTCTCAAGATTCAGACATATGTTCCTGTTGAAACACAAGTCCGAACCTTTTGAGATATTCATAGAATATAAGTTAGAAGTAGAGAACCAATAAGGGTATAAGTATTATGTCCTTTGATGTGATCGAGGAGGAGAATACTTGAACACGGAAATCCTAGACTTTTCTAAAGGAGAATGAGATTCTCTCTCAGCATTACTCCTCCGCATACACCATAGCACGATGGTATGTCGGGGTGGAGCAATTACACCCTATGTGATAAGGTGTGCTCTATGATGAGTACTACTGAGTTTCCTATTTCCTTTTGGGAGTTATGCACTTGAGAAGCTGCATACCTATTGAATAGGGTTCAAATTTGTTGCCTACCACTTCATATGTGATATGGAAAGGGAAGAGCCCATCTCTTAAGTTGCTTAAGATTTGGGGTTGACCGGCCTATGTCTTAAAGCAAAATCCGGACAAGCTCGAGGCAAGGTCTGTAATGTAGAACTGGAAATATTCCAGCTATACAAACTACAGCTGATGATTTGATAGAACCAAAGGATTCAGTAAATTCCAACGAACCTCAGCCTCTCCGCCGATCTAGTAGGGTTCCTCACCCACCTGAGAGATACTTTGGTTTCTCTATGACAGTGGGAGCGAGGATTGCATCATGAGATGATGACCCAACTAGCTTCGAGCTGGCCATCAGGAGTAAGACTCTGTAAGAATGGCTGGATGCTTAGTGATCTGAGATGGAATCCTTATACACCAGCAAAGTATGGACTTTAGCTGCTATATCTGAAGGGTTAAATCCCCATCAGGAGCAAGTATATCTTGAGAAGATTACTTGGTGTACATGGAAAAGTTGAGACTTTCAAAGCTAGACTTGTTAAAGGTCTACATCGTTGACCAGGTATGGATGATGATGAAACCTTTTCTAAGTAGCTATGCTTAAGTCCATCCAGATCCTACTTACCACGGCTGCATACCATGACAACGATCTCTGGTGGTTGGGTGTCTTGACTGCTTTTCTAGATGATATTTTAGAAGAGTGCGTCTATAAGTACACAGCCAGAGGGCCTCGTAGACTATGGGAGCAGCGGAAACGTGTGCAAGATGCTTTATAGGATAAAGCAGGCATCGCGGAGTTGGAACATCTGTTTTGATGTGTTAGTCAAAGAGTTTGACATCATCAAAATGGTAGATGAACCTTGTATAAACAAAAAGGTAGTAGGGAGTATGGTGACGATCCTCGTAGAGTACGTGGATGACATACTCTTGATAAGGAAGGAGTTTCCTATGCTACGCTCGATCAATCTCCGCTCATCACTATAATTCTCCATATAGGATCAAAGTTATACCTCCTAAATCCTGGGTTTTGGATCTATGAGATAGATCTAAATGGATGTTAGGGTACTCACTAGCTGTAGTGAGAAGGTATCAGTTGATCCTGAGGAGAATCACTGGAAGGGTTCCAGGGTGATAATGACGACTGAATGTCAGTCGCAGGCATTGTCTTTACCCTCAGTAAAGGGACGGTATGTTGGAAGAGTTCCAAACTAGATACCGTGACATACTAGACGATAAAGGCAGGATACATCGCTACTTAAGATGCTACCAAAAGAGGATGTTTGGGTGTATATTGGTTCATGAGATGAACTACGTTCTTACCATTGTGAGACAATGGAGTTGTGGCTCATGCCGAGGAACGCCGGTCCCATCAGTGATCCAGACTTATTCTAAGGAAGCATCGCCTGATCATGGAGATAGTTGATCTCCAGGATGATCCAGGTTAGGAGAGTAGACTCAAAGGACAACACAGCGGATCCACTCACAAAGGCCTGTTCCCAGAGAGAGATTTTTATGGGATGGTTGAGTATGAGATACTACAACCACTGCTATCAGATGGCCCTAGTGCAAGTGGGAGATTGTTAGTTATATGTATGCCCTAGAGGCCATTACTATACATAGGATGTATATTGTAGTGGATGCTGGGACGTATATAGGGAGGACTTTCTTGCTCGACATGATAGTATGCTATCTGGTTGCACTTTACCTTAACGTGTATACTGATTGTCTCTCTGTTACATGTTGGTAAAGCCCTTAGGATCTGTACTTGACTACCTGGACTATGATGCGGATCATACTAGTGGGGACATGGTAGTCCATAAGTACATCCTTCAAAGTCCCTAGTCGAGGGTGTATCGAGACGGGGCATCGATATACCAGAGTAGACTAGCGTGTACCTTCTCGACCCATACAGATGGGCGATGGATGATCCCATATCCATTGGTGTTTGACATCAGAGATGATATACGGGTGCTCAGTAGAGACTGGGTACACTGGACGGACTCGCCGAGAACTCCCAGATGCTATTATACCTCACGTCAGATGGCAGTTCTCTGGTGACACTGGTACAGAGTAGTCTGTTGACCCGAGATCGTCATAGAGTCTTGTGTGGTTCCCACTGTGCTTTGATTTCCATCTTACCACGTCCAAGAGGGCGTGCAAAACGGTGGTTTTTGGGTACAGTCCCGAGTCACATGGAGGCAATGAGCGATAGGAGGGGATTCGTCTCTCCCGGTATAGGGGGTTGATGTTGCGCTGTGTTCGATTGGCTATAACAGGAAATCCCTGGCCAGGGTTGCTGAGATTTACTGGTAAGTGTTACCTGTAGTTTCTCGAATAGTTATAGACCTCATATCGACACGACTTATCGAGCTATTGGGGTCTGACGTTTACCACCCATAGGCGAGATATGCGACATATCAGACGATCAGACCGGACTGTACGGTAGTGTTACTGGTCGGATTCACTGGAGTGTGAGCGGGCTTGCTCGTCGATCTTCAGATCGCTCAATACCCGGGTGGCCATTACGTTTAGCAGACCGCTTGCGGCTTGTGGGTGTTTGATATGATCATCATCTGCTGCCGGCGTATTGACGAGTCTTTAGAGTCCTACACAGAGGTTTCCTTGCTCAAGCGAAACGAAATAGGAGCGCATATGAGATATGTGCGGGACCGAGAATGATACCAGTATGTGATACTGTATTCGATTCTCGCGATGTAACATTGATCGGTTATATGCGATATAGCCGGGTTATCGGATCAAGTGTTGATTCGATAAGTTGTTACTATTGATACCAGTCGGTTATGTGCGACATGACCGGATCATTGAATCAAGTGTTGATTTAATGATTTAATGTATAATTATATATTTGATATATTACTTTGCATTAACTAGTATCGGTTCACTTTGAATGGATTTTCTCACTTGGTTTGTGCACATTGTATATGTGATATATTTTTGTGCACTTGTATGTATCATGTTTGATGATGCATACTAACTTGGATTTGTTTGAAGATTAAACCATGGTTGTGAGAGTGGTTAGGGTTTTATTTTCCATTACTTATTTATTCATTTATTTGTTTGTTTATACATTTTGGAAAATAAATGGAAAAGAGAAAAGAATGGTGGCTTTATTTGTTCTTTAGTTGAAGCTTCATGAAGCTTTGATCAAGTCAACCATTCTTATCTCATCCTTAACCCTAACCATTCCCACTAACCCTAGTTTAGTCTCTACACTTGACCATGGTTAATTTTATGATAAGAATTCATTTTCTTTTCTTTTTCAATTAACTTATCATAACAATTTCTATCTTCTTCTTCCTTTCTTCACTTGAAGAAAGCAAACCTCATCAATGGTGGATTGACGAAACAAGTAAGAAATCCAATTCTAAAGTCTACCCACTTCCTATTTCTTCATCCTCTACCTCTTGCCAAGTAGTAGAGCGTGTTTTCTTCACAAGTTTCTTGACTTGGTGAAGTCGGAGCTTGATTTAGCGATGCCTCGACGTAGATCATCTTCGGCATGGACATCGATGACCTAGCCCGTCCATTCTTCGATGAAGCCGACGCTAGAGCCCGGGATCCGTCTTGGACAGCGAGGAGACTTCATTGCGGAGCCGTGGAGGTGGAGCACCGGATATACAAAGGTTGTATATCCGTATTCTCATAGTTAAGTGTTAACTAGTTAGCTTTTTCGCCTAGTTTTCTAGCAAACGATCCGTAGTCGGGTCTCTCGGCATCTCGATTTTTTGAAATTGGCATGGTTGATGCCTTGTGAGACCTCATTAGGGTGCCTAGGAACCCTACACCCTTGAGTTCACTAACTCAATTCCCGTGTGCTATTAATTGAAAAATATTCTTTTGGTTAAAAGAGACCAAAAGTTTGCTGGTTAGGCAAAACCTGATGATTTTCCTCAAAGGCAACAATTGTTTTGAAAACCGATATTGAGAATAAAATCAATCGATCTCAATTCTCTGCTCCTCCTCAGTATCTGTAAGGCCCTACAGATGTGGGATTTTAATTCGGTATCTATGTACCCAAGAGTTAGAGTTTATTGAGAAACAATTTTCCAAGATACAGACACATAGAGGAAATCCGAAACATCAAAATGTTTCGGGGGGTTTGTCGAGTATTCATAGTATTGCCTTTTTCATTGCCCAGGCTCATGACAACAGTCGCAATTTCCATTCTTCATACTTCAATCCCTTTTGATGTCTCTCCATCTTACCTTCCTGTATACCGAATTTATGCTTTTTGGTTTTCTTCTTTCCGTTCCTTCAGCACCAGCTTCGGGATTGGAAGAAGACTATCCAATAAGCGTAACTGATATACTCTCCTTATATGTAAGGAACTCTCAAACTTGAGATCAGGTAGGAGGGATAGACAAACGAACTATTCATCTAATCCAGAACCAGTGGCCATTCTCGGACTGAAACAATTTCATCAAGTTCGTATCTAACTATATAATGGTCTTCCAAATAATATGGATCTTTGTACCGAATACAGAGGGTTCTGGAGTTAGCAGAAGGGGAAGTAGGATAGGTAAGGACATATGCGACTATGTCATGGATTAGGGTAATCCAGACATTCCAAAGCTATCGATTTTGTAAAAATATCAGTCAATATGGTTAACAAGTCTTAGTTTAAGGTCAGTCCAAGGTCGCTGCTAAAGAGAGATAAAAGAAATATTCAGCGTGCACTCTAACCTAGATTAGATTGGTATATTTATCTAATCAAGAAGGCTTCCACTGTTCTGTCGAATTCTCCTTCAAACCCTAAAAGGAGAACTAGCCGGAATTTCGTATAGAAAATCTCCCGGGAGTAACTATTAATCACAGTAGGAATCGGGACCCAAACTATCATGGAGTTGTAATCTTGACGGAGTCAAAAAGTCACCCCACACCATAGAAGGTATGCAATCTCATTGCAAGTTTCAACACTTGAAACTCCCGATATCGGTTTTTACCCCTAACGGCTTATGACCTTGACAGAGTCAACAAACCATAAGTCGCTAGTCAAGTTCAACCCGTCATTTCTTGATTGATTTAGATCCATCCATACCACCCTTGACGGAATAAACAAGGAGTACGACTGTCTTAACCAATCGGATCATATGCAAGCAGGAAAACATCACTTAGCTACCGTATACTACGTCTTGACGGAGTCAACAAACGCAGTACAAATACTAAGTACTCTACTTTCTGAAATAACAGAGGGCTATGGCTGGTTTTGAAGAAAACCATCAACGTAATGAACTTACTCTCATCGCAGGAACCGAGTGGTTTTGAAAATTTATAGTCGCGCAGACTTTTTCTTAAGAGTAAACTCGCTGTGAATGGATCTAGACTCTTTCCTCATCGAATGAGGAGCTGGATATTCCTAACCGAATACCACGACGCAAAACAAAATAATACGGCTACAAAAACAATTTTAGTAACACAAACTTTTGCTCAAGAGCGAACTCCCAGTGACGGGATCAATGCTCTTTCCTCATCGAATGAGGTGCAGGACATTCCTAACCGAATGCCACTATGCAAAGCAAAAAAATCGACTAAAATTTCCCATTTTAAACAAAGTTGGTTCATACAACGTATAGGTTTATTTTATCTTGTATTAATCATATTAATGCAATCACATCATTTAGATAATCACATTATCCAGCACTATCATTCTCACACAAACATTACAGATAAAGCAGTATAAAAAGGAAAAAATAGAATGCACGTATACGCCATCCGCATTCGCCACAGGACCCCGTCATGTACCGTTAGGTTACTTAACTAACGACAGAGCGGGGGCAGGGCAAGCGCGGATGCAAAACGTATATAGCATTTATATATATATATATATATATATATATATATATATATATCACACATATATCAATATATCATCACAAGCAAATAATCACATTACAGCATGCGGAAAAAAAACTGCACAAAGTAGAATAGTCGAATCACCCAGCAATCCCGCGTTTCATTCAAACCGCAAACGAAGAGCGACATTTCCCGGTCGCGTGAATAGCCCATGCATAGCCAAAAGAAGACCCTACGAGTGCGGCAAGTCATCCTCTAATCCGAGAAACGAGGCGACCCAGCATTATCATCAAGATGAGTCCACCCAGCACTTTCTCGAATCCGATGACTTATGCCCTCCTCCGCAGGTCTATCCTAACCCACTACAAGAACGACAAGCATCCCGCCAGTCTTAGAATCGAGTGACCCGGTCTCAACTTCTTGAGATGACCACCTGCTGCAATCTAGAACCCGGTTACCAGTGCACTTCTCCGTAGGGTAAACCTAAAACCTGTATTAATACAACGGTGACATCAATCGCAACCTGATCGAACCCCGATAAATAATAATACAAAAGGCGGTAGCGACGGCCATATGTCGACCGCTCGTCCCGAATAAAAGAATATACATTTTTTTACAATATGAATGAAAAGAAATACATCACATTACACTTGACGCACGGGACTATTCATTTCATGGCAATCCGCAACCAATCCAAACAACAAGATATCACAATCTCCGACTCACAACGTGCAACCCCGTCGAATTGATCGCATCAATTCATCGACGTTAAACACGACATATCAACAAATATGTCATCGCATTAACATGATCAAACTCTTTAATCAAGTCAATACGGAACCCATGGCCAATGAATCTCAAAACCGATGGCGTCGCAAACTTCAATTCCACACAAAACTGAAATTGATGTCCACTCCGGCCGCAAAAACCATCGCATTTCTTGATCAAAACGATTCGCGAACAACCCAAAACTGCACGGATGAATCCTAGGGGTCCGCCCTAAGGCCAAGGGAATTGCCCCGAACCAGACCCAAAATCAACGAATAAAAAAGCCCGTAAGGGGCTCATGACAGCCCCGAGCCCTCTGTGTAACGCCCCACACCCCAGTACAGATAGTATTGTCCACTCTGGCCGAAACCGCACGGTTTTTCCCTTTAGAGCGAACCGGACCCGACCAAGGGCTACTTCCCAGGAGGTCACCTATCCCAAGACTTCCCTGGCCTGAGCACGCTTAATTTCGGAGTTCTCAAGCTCCTGTAGTGCCGATTCACTTAAAAGGCCTCTCTGGAATTGAGGGTGTCATCATTACATTTATAATACAGTTTGGTTCTCTTTCGGAATGTGTTTCGAACATTCCTCATTGTTCTTCAGTGGGTCCCACGGACTCAAGAGATGGACCCCACAGATTCAAGAGGTGTCCCCTGCCCTTGGCATGAAACTTGGCTCCGTGTGACACTATAACAACCCTAAACTTTCTGTACAACTTTCTGTACAATTTTTCAAAAAATACAGAAACGGGTACTTTTGCCTGAGCACAAGTTATAAATTTGTTTTGCTTTTTAATAGCAAGAAGAAACTTGTAGCTCATTGGTAAGACCTTGCACTGCTGAACCAAAGCACCAGAGTTCAAATCCCATCACCCACATTATTTTTTAATATTGTTTTCTTTTAAATTTTTAGAATCCCAAGAGTCTACACGTGCTAAACCCGTAAAACCAAAAGTCACATATAAAACAAACTGACCCAGGGGGTAGACCTACTGACGAGGGACACGTAGTATCAAGGGGGGCCGACTCGGCCTAACTCGGCCAGTGCCGCCGGCCGAGTCAGGGCAAATCGGGTTCTGGCCTTTATTGAACTTGTGTCTTTTGGTCTTCTGTAAACCCCTGTACAGTTTAAAAATCCTGCACATTAACAGAGCCTTTTAAAACCTCAATAAATCCAAGTTTTAATACAATTTAATACATTTTTTCTTCACACCCTTTCATCTACCCTAACCCTAGTATTACCCTATAAATACCACCCCTAAACATACCCCTCTAACTCACAAATTCTTTCCAAACTCTCTAGAATTTTTGTGTACAAGTGGAGTTAGCGAAGGGCGAAACTCCGGTGAATTTCCGACGACGATCCGAGAAGCTCCCGGCGACGTAACGACGCATCGACGCCTCTCACTTCCTCCCTTTCCTATTCTCTAAACTAACAACAAGTAAGTCCCTCCTCTCTCTCCTCTTTTCTATTCTTAAAACACGAATTTCTAAAACCCGACGGAAGCGGAATTAATCCGACTTCCGATTCGGTTTTCTTAAAAAAGATCAACTTTCCTCAAATACAACCATACTAAAGTCTTACATCTTGACTATTAATCATTAACAAAACATGTTGAACAAGTTTCAAAGCAAAATATTTCTTATTGCAATTTTTATCGAACTTTTTCAGTAAAATACCATGTAGTTTAGTTTCGACTTTAAAACACCATTAATCTTGCTATATCTTTAGTTAGATCACGAGGTAATGATCTACCTCCTCACAACACTCATATGCAACATAGCACAATACCTTTCGGGAACATAGAATACGGGAAAATGAAACTTTACATATAAATACCATTTATTATTAAAATCGTTTTCTACAAGATTATGTATTTTACACAAATCTTTGCAAAGCGCCGCTATAACCCATTTGGGGAACCCGTTCGGGATGGTGCGGATTATCGCACATCCTCGGGCTTAGTAGTGCGAGACACAGACCTCCGCAAGGGGCATTCGGCCTCGAAAGATTTAAAAATACAAATATCTTAAGAAAATGAGAATTCTAGAAAAATAATAAATTAAAATTATTTTTATAAATATATATATATATATATATATATGTGTGTGTGCATTCGGCCTCGAAAGATTTAAAAATACAAATATCTTAAGAAAATGAGATTTCTAGAAAAAATAATAAATTAAAATTATTTTTATAAATATATATGTGTGTGTGTGTGTGTGTGTGTGTGTGTGTCATCAAAATATCTAATTATTGATATAATATAAATATTCCAATTTTTCTAAGTCAAAAGAATCACTTTACATGAAATTCCATACAAGTCCAACACTTTACAATTAAATACCATGTATTATGAAAAATAAGTTTTATTCACTAGAAATGTCACAAATATAAAATCTACAACTATGAAAACTCTAAAGACGATAATTAAATACTTGAGATGTATTTTATAAATTATACAAAATTATTTTTACATAAAAACCCCCTCAAGTTTTATAAATTACCCTAAGTACCCTGGTAAACATAGGTTTAAGCGGGACCAATCTCTTGAGCCTCAGGGAGCCGGAGAAGTGGGTGCTTGCCTATTTAAGGTAGACAACTTAACAAAAGGTGTCATCAATACGGTAATCGTGTTTGAAAAAGACACAAATCCTGCAGCCCATGTGCAGCGGTTACCGATAACATCAAAATATAATTCAGGATTCAATTTCTTTTCTAATTGTTCTGATTCAGACTGAGTCTCATTATAATAATCTGACTTGAATATGATTCAAGTACAAACTACATTCAATATGAATCCATGAATCTATATAATCAATCAATTCAATCTATATTGACTGAACCGAACCATAGATATACTTCCATTTACATGATTCTTCAGTTACATCCATGATTCTCCAGTTACATCCATTTACTGATATCATGGTTTCGGCAAGTCATCCAATTTTACAATCTATATTACAAGACAATACAAGTTGCAATACAATTCAAACAATACAGCAATACAATCAAGACATCGTGGGGTTTAAGGGGTAAATTGGTACGGAAGGTGTTAGAAGTGGCACGAGACTGCAAGACTTAAGACACCTAACCTGAATTCAATTTCCGTTGTTCCGGGTTGTATAACGGAGCCTTGTACTTCCATTTGCCTTTAGTCTCTGGCATATAGAGACTCCTCTCGTATACACTGGCCTCTTCTGTACCAAGCCACAAACAACAGAGTTAACAATATAACACAACTTTAAAGGTTACACACTCTCTCTTACTCTTTGCCTATTCTACTTCTCCCTTATCTTTGGGACTTACTGAGCGATTTATTCGCTGATGACATTCTCTTTCTTCTTCTTTGAATGTCGTCAAGTGATTCAGACCTTCCAGAGATTGAGCCCAGCGCCGAAGACTTGGACCAGTTTACTGAAGATCCCGAGCTGTAGTTTCACTTGTACTTTTTCTTTTACATTATGTATTTCCTTTTCTGTTATGCCACTGTTTAGGCATTGCTTTCATTTAGATGTATTTACTTTTCCATGCATTGTACAAAAGAATGTTAATAAATAAAGTTGTTGTTTACATTTGTCTCTTGTGTATATTTCTTTTATATTGCTTAGATACGCTTAGCGTATTTACTTCAGAGCAAATATGTAGCGGCCAGTTGCGTCCTCTGCCCGTATACTGGGAAGCGGGGCGTGACAGACACTTTGTTTCGTGAGCAAGAACCGGGTCCCGACATTCTCCCCACTTTTGAACAATAGTTCGTCCTCGAACCACAGACCTACTACTGAGGGACATGCATGGGCCAACATAAATGTAACGCCCCATACCCCAGTACAGATGGTAATGTCCGCTTTGGCCGAAACCGCACGGTTTTACCCTTTAGAGCGAACCGGATCTGACCAGAGGCCACTTCCCAGGAGGTCACCCATCCCAAGACTTCCCTGGCCCGAGCACGCTTAACTACAAAGTTCTCAAGCTCCTGCAGTGCCGATTCACTTAAAAGACGCCTCTGTAATTGAGGGTGTCATCATTACATTTATAATGCAGTTCGGTCCTCTTTCGGAATGTGTTCCAAATATTCCTCATTGTTCTATATTGGGTCCCACGAACTCAAGAGGTGGCCCCCATGGATTCAAGAGGTGGCTCCGCCCCTTGGCATGACACTTGACATGGCATTTTGCTCCGTGTAGCACTTTGTTCTACTGTGTAAGAACCGGGTCTCGACCAGGGGCCACTTCCCAAGAGGTCACCCATCCCAAGACTTCCTTAGCCTGAGCACGCTTAACTACAGAGTTCTCAAGCTCCTGTAGTGCCGATTCACTTAAAAGACGTCTCTGTAATTGAGGGTGTCATCATTACATTTATAATGCAGTTCGGTCCTTTTTCGGAATGTGTTCCGAAAATTCCTCATTGTTCTATAGTGGATCCCACGAACTCAAGAGGTGCCCCCTGCCCCTTGGCAGGATACTTGGCATGGCACTTTTCTCCATGTAGCACTTTGTTCCGTGAGCAAGAACCGGGTCCTGACTGGTGCCCCCATACAGTACAGATGGTATTGTCCGCTGTAGCCGAAACCGCACGGTTTTGTCCTTTAGAGCGAATTGGACCCGACCAGGGGCCACTTCCCAGGCGGTCACTTATCCCAAGACTTCCCTGGCCTGAGCATGCTTAACTACGGAGTTCTCAATCTCCTGCAGTGTCGATTCACTTAAAAGACGCCTCTGTAATTGAGGGTGGTATCAATATATTTATAATGCAGTTCGGTCCTCTTTCGGAATGTATTCCGAAAATTCCCCATTATTCTAACGTGGGTCCCATGGACTCCCACGGACTCAAGAGGTGGCCCCCGCCCCCTTAGCATGATAATTGGCGTGGCACTTTGTTCTGTGAATAAGAACCGGGTCCCGACATTATGAATGTAACGCCCCACGCCCCGGTACAGATGGTATTGTCCCTTTAGAGCAAACCGAACCCGACCAGGGGCCACTTCCCAGGAGGTCATCGATGAAAATGACAACGAATATGTTTAAGTACTCTCGGAAAACTTGATTCATCATGTTCATGAAAATGGCAGGATTTGTGTCTTTTTTCAAGTCAATTGCTATTGATAACTCCTGTTGAGTTTTCTAACCTGAATAGGCAAGCACTCATTTTCTCTGGCTCCCTGAGATCCAAGAGAATTGATCTCGCTTAAACCTATATTTATTAAAATTCTTAAAATATTGTTTTTATATAACTCGAGGGGGTTTTATGAAAAATATTTTAATATAGTTAAAAAGTAAATCTCGAGGGTGATTAGTATTACTTTAAGGTTTTCATGAGCATGGATTTTAAGTGTAATATTTCAGAAATATAAAATATTATTTTTGGAAGTTAAATATTAAAATAATATATTTCACGAAAACTATTCGATTTGCGAATAGGGTTTTTTCGTAAAATGGTATAAACATATACCAATATTTGGAAAATAATTGGAGATTAAAATGATTTATTCATTAAAAAGATATTTATCGGATTTTGGCATTTTTATAATTAAATATATGCAAGTTTAAATTAAATCGATTAGGGCACTACGAATCACGACTAAGCCAAATCCGTATTTCTACATTTTTCCATGGTTAGTGCACCATATCATGTGCATGTTGTTACATATTTGTTTGTTTCATTTGTTTTATTTGAAAAGAAAAGATATGAGAGTGTATGAGATATTTGAGAATAAAACAAAATAGATATTTAGAGAGAGTGTGAGTTTAAGGGAGAGTGAGATTAAGAGAGAGAGAGAGAGAGAAGCATCTTTGACTTCCTTATCTTCTTCCTTCATCATTTCTTCTCTTCTTCATGAAGGGTTATCCAAGACGGTAGCAAGGTTTCGGGAGGCATCTTCCATGCCAAATTAAAAATTTGCCGATTTAGATAACCCTAACTAGAATCGTTAACTAGAAATAATACAGGAAACATATGCAAACACTTTGCAACTAATAGTGAACAAGGAATACAACATTTATAGACCGGTCCTTCACTTCAAATAGCTCCGTGTAGTAGTCCCCTCCGCTGCGATCTCAAGCTCCGGACTCTAGAGAGGCTCCGTAGAAGAAACGAATGTGCTTGCTTCGAAGACTTTGAGGCCGAAGATGATCTACGTCGGGGAGACACTAACTCAAGCTATTCCTTCACTAGATCATGAACTTTGTGAAGAGAGCACCCCATACTACATGGAAAGTAGTAGAGGATGATGAATTAGGAAGTAGGCTCACTTTAGAATTGATTTTCTCACACTTTTTCTCACAACACCATTAGAGCTAGAAAGCTTTTTCATGGAGCTTGAAGAAGAAGAAGAAGAAGTGTTGTGAATAATTCATCCAAATGAATTATGTAACCATGGGTGGGTTAAAGCTATCATGCTTAACTCATGTAGAGAATAAACCATGGTATAAGGTTAAGGGTTGGGTTAACTAAATATCCTAAGGAATGACAAAAGAGTTGACTTTGTCAATATTTCTACAAGCTTCATGTACGCTTGAGAATTTTGACAAAGTCTTTCTCTTTTATTATTCATAAGAAATAAATAAACCCTAATCTTAACCTTAGAATTATGTAAGTCTCATACACCCATCTTGTATGTATCATCAAGCATGATACAAACATGTACACTTGCATATATCACATATAAACAATGTGCACAATCTAGTGAGAAAATAAATCATAAATGAGCTAATACTAGTTAATGTAATGTAATATATCAAATATATAATTATACATTAAATTATTAAATCAACTCTTGATTTAATAATCCGGTTATAACCGACTAATATCATGTGTAACAACTTATCGAATCAACACTTAGATCCGATAACCCGGCTATATCGCATACAACCGATCAATGTCACGAATCATGAGAATAGAATACGGTATCACATATCGTATTATTCTCGGTCCCGCACATATCACATATGTGCTCCTACTCCGTTTCGCTTGAGCCAGGAAACCCCTGTGTAGGACTCTAAAGAATCGTCAATACGCCGATAGTAGGTGATGATCATATCAAACACCCGCAAGCCGCAAGCGGTCTGCTAAACGTAACGGCCACCTGGGTATTGAGAGATCAGAAGATCAACAAGCAAGCCTGCTCACACTCCTGTGAATCCAATCAGTAACACTACCGTACAGTCCGGTCTCTTCGTCTGATATGTCGCATATCTCGTCTAGGGATGGTAAACGTCAGACCCCAGTAAGTTGATAAGTCGTGTCAATATGAGGCTCATAACGGGTCGAGAAACTACTGATAACACTTACCAGTATATCTCTGAAGCTGCCTTAGCCAAGGACTTCCTGTTATAGCCAATCGAGCACAGCGCAACATCAACTCCCTATACCGGGAGAGACGAAACCCTTCCTATCGCTCATTGCCTCCATATGACTCGGGACTGTACCCAAAAGCCACCATTTTGCACGCACTCTTGGACGTAGTATGATGGAAATCAAAGCACAGTGGGAATCACACAAGACTCTATGACGATCTCGGGTCTACAGACTAACATGTACCAGTGTCACCAGAGAACTACCATCTGACGATAGGTATAATACCATCTGGGAGTTCTCGGCGAGTCCGTCCAGTGTACCCAGTCTCCACTAAGCACCCGTATACTTTCTCTGATGTCAAACACCAATGGATATGGGATCATCCATCGCCCATCTGTATGGGTCGAGAAGCTATACGCTAGTCTACTCTGGTATATCGATGCCCTGTCTCGATACACCTACGACTAGGAATATTTGAAGGATGTACTTAGCGACAACACTGTCCCCACTAGTATGATCTGCATCATAGTCATGGTAGTCAAGTACTCATCCTAAGGGTTTTATCAACATGTAACATAGAGACAATCAGTGTACACGTTAAGATAAAGAGCAATCAGATAGCATACTATCATGTCGAGCAAGAAAGTCCTCCCTATATATGTCCAAGCATCCACTACAATATACATCGTATGTACAGTAATGGCCTCTAGGGTATAGATATAACTAACACTTCATCTCCTTCTTTATAATTCTTCATCTTCTTCATCCCTCACTATCTCCATGTATCATCTCCAAATCCTTTCCAAAATCCCATGCCACCTTCATTAAAAAGTTGCACAAGCTCATTCTAAACCCTTTGAACCATTCAAGTTTGGATTTTGAAGAATTTGGACAACTCAAGAATTTTCCTAAGTTGCCAAATGAGATAATCCATACACTTTTAGTTAAGTGTTTGTGTTTTATGTATCCTTGTTTAGTTAGAATTCGAAATAGTTAGGTTTTGTGATCTTGGAAATTTCCAAGTTGATGTTAAGTGGTAAATTGAGGTGTAGTGAGTGTTTACAAGACTTGAGTGATGTTTTCACTGGCCAAGACCCGATACTAGAAACCAAAACACGAACTTTGAATTGGCCGATATCGTATTATATGGAATTTGTGAGGGGATACTGAGATCTGCTATAACCCGAAGACCCTAAAAATTATTTAGCGAACACAGAGAGTCGTGCAGGTGACTTAGAAGCTAACCCCAAGACCCGAGACCCCCACTCCTTTCCCAGGCTACAGATTTAATGCTTGTGGCCGCAAACTGCAGCCATATCAGGGTGATATGTGGTGATTTTTGGTTAGTGGCCTCCTTATCTGATATTTAGAGCAACCCTGTATGCAAAATATCTTGGTTTGACCTAGGGTAAAATCTGGGATAGATTTCCTTAGTTGCTGATTTCGGGTTTTGCGATTTCTGAGATTTGGTTTGGATAATTAAGTTTGGATTCTGTCGTTGGGCATTTGTACGTCAACGGATGAGGGTTATTTGGTTGATTTTGCATGCGTAAGCTATATGTTCTAACCTATGAGCACTTCGTGTGCCGTATCGGTTTTCCGGACTTGATTTTAATAGTATTGTGATTGTGTGTTGATTGTAGGTACCTTCGCGTGGAATTCCGAGACGAAGAAACACATCGACTTCGTCTAAGCGAGGAGTTTAGCAGGTGAGTAGATTTATATCTAAGGGGGAAGTCGGGTGGATGGCGTATAGCATCCCGCAACCATTGATATGGAAAGATTGTTATTCAAATTATAATTTTGATAAAGGATATGTTACGAACTTATGGACACGATTAAAGGTTTTAGTAAGAGATGATGTGATAAAAGTTGACACTAATGGATATATTGGCTTGAGAATAGAATATATGTATATAAGATAACTTGACGTGGGATATTGTGATGATAAATGTAGATGACTCAGATTGTTATGAGAATATGAAATGAGAAAGTGAATCATGATAAGTATGAATTGAAAGAGAACAAGTATGAGTTGATAATGGTATGAAATGAGATCGAGATCGATACAACTTGAGATTAATAAGATATGAAGTATATGCAAGATATCATTATATGAGATTGATATAAATGCGACTTGAGATATATGTGTGTATATATTTAATTATGAGGCTAAAGAGTGATATGTCGTACAAGATTTTAGATCCGTCCTTTATTGATGAATAGGACGATAGAATCCCTATTCTGTTTGATGTCACCGTACGATATATTACCGTACGCGATGAGATGTACCGGATGATTGATCCGTGCTAGTGATTTGAGAATGATGATCGAGGATTATTGTCATATCGGATGTTATGAGGCGGGATCGCCGACGTAGGATATTACCCTTCGTGATGTACATATCATGTTTCCAGTAATTAATGCTATGTGATATCATTTGCTAGTACACCTGCACAATTACCGTTGATGCGCATGTTACACTTACACAGATTTGCCGGCTCAAATACATTCATCATCGGTAATTGCCATGCAACTTACACAGTAGAACTGTCTTATCATGATATTATTCTTAACCGTAAAAGTACATTCATTGTTCAGTACTATCACTTGGCATGCTTGCATGATATACTCGATATGCTCATATTACTACTCTTTATTTCATACATCGTACTTTATGGTTATATGCTTGAGATGTTGTTTTCATGAGAAATCTAAATTTGAGAACCGCAGTTATATTTCAAAGGGAATTATGTATTGCTTTAAAACGCGGTTTCTCTTGATATGATATTTCGAGATGTCCACCATGAGTTTTCTCGGTTCTGAGCAGTGAGTATACCCGATTCGAGGAGCGGGAGGCACCGTCTGCGGTTACATGGTGGACCCGGTATGGTACCCCGGAGCAAGAAATGATTTTTGTGGAGTAGACGATGAGCCAGGCAGGGGAGTACTACCTAACGGTGATAGTTTTGGGCTCGGCGGATATCTGGAGGATACTGACCGGAGTCGTGATATGATATGGGCCGATCCGGACTGACGGAGCCCAAGATAGTTTGGCGCGGCAGATATCTGGAGGAAACCGACCGTAGTCGTGATATGGGCCGATCCGGACTGACGGAACCCGAGATATGAGGATTTACATGTCGATACTGGACACGGGTTTCATAATGTTTCGTGTGTCGGTATTGGACACTCAGGTTCCATGATTTTGATGTGTCGTTGATGGACACACGTGGTTAATATCCTCATATATATATACATGCATATGTTTTCATGATATTTCGAGTGTCGCTGTGGGACATTCAGTTTCCATGATATTGTTGTGTCGTTGATGGACACGTGGATGATATCCACATGCATATAAGCATATGATGTCGGATGTTTATTTATATATGTCATTGCATTGATCGATTGTTGACATATATGCATATGTTGTCACCCTAGATATCATAATATTACCTTCAGGATATAGTGACCTAAGAAATCGTTGTTTTATTCGATTTCTACCTTCTGATGTTTTCTACTCACGAGTTAGCAATTCATCCCCGTTGTGCCACGGTTCTTGCAGGTTTGACCGCTTGGGATCAGTTACGGTATCACTGGCACACATCTTCATCCAGGGTGCTTTGCTTTGGTAGGTGGGACACATGTTGGATCGTGCCCACTCTCATACTTTATATTCCGTTATATCTAGATAAACTCCATCAAATCAGAAACTAAAAATTGTATATAGGTAGACCTAGTCAGATTTGGGTATTGTGCGAGACTTATAGCGATGGGTTTATGTTCGCTTCGTGAGTTTTGATGTCTTGCTTATTTATCGTTCTTTCTAGGTTAATCTTCGCCGTTGAGCGTCGTATATGTGTTGTTGCGTGGTTGTGATTCCGCCAGTTGGCGAAGAGCTAGCTCCCGCTTGGGGATGCTTATATATTGTTGTGTATATGTTTTTTGATCAAAATATACAAGGGAGGTGCTACCCAAATTTTTTAAAGACGAAACATGTTTTCATCTGTAGTATAAACCACTTGCATTTTCATATTTCATTAGTTATGCATTTAAAGAAAAACATGATTCATTATACCTTTATTTCAGAACTGCACCCCCACTATTTTCCGCAAAAAATGTTTATATTTTCTGGGCTTCGGCTTACTTGATTTACGTTACGCCTTTAGACGTTGCGTAATTTAAGTGCCGGTCACGTGCTAAATTACTGGTTGTGACAAAGTTGGTATCAAAGCGTTAGGTTTAACCTTGGTTTGAGTCCGGGTTTGACTATGCGGAGTCTAGGACGTATATATATTTCAGAACCTAGGCTTGACCTTACGGAACTTAGACTTGACGGGGGGTATTAGACCCGAACTTTCGTTTCATAGGTTGACCTTGATTGATGGAGTAGGTAGCTTGAGTAGAGTGACGTACCGTACGTATATTCCGCGGATTACTTACGATACGATACTCCACTTAAGAAACCTTAGGATGTACATATGTTGAGATCAATGATACTATTCGTTCCTATGATCATATATCCATTTGGGATCTGTTGATTTCTTTCGTTCATATGATCTATCTTCTTCGATACCTGCTTGAGGTTCCTATCTCCATGGTTTGAGTGCAGAGAGAGCTGCTGCTAGAGATGCGGTCAAGGCGAGCTCCTCACAGACGAGGACCGGCCATGAGGTTTGATGGTGACATGGGAACGTGTAGGTATAGTGTTGTGTTGTGATCTCTCGTTTAAGGCTGTAGGGTGTTTTTCATCACCCCATTGAGATGGGAATACGCGCGCGCTTGTCAGGATCATTACAGATTCCCCCTACCTAGGATAGGCTGGGGTCTATTGATTATGGGGATCCGAATTTCTGGCAGCCGCGGACTAAGCTGTTGTTAATTACCCCTCGCCTTTGGAGCGAGGGAACCTCCGATTGACGGGTCAAACTGGTCATGCAAACTCAATGTGCAGTGTGCGTGTGTTGTGTTTTGAAAGGGGGTTTTGGATATATCGGGGCCCCGCGGAGTTTTTACGGGGGTCCCGCTACCCGGATAGCGGGTTGCGGGGCAGCACCCCGTTAGAATTTTTTTCTAACGGGGGAGGTATATTTAGTGTGGAGTGCATATAAAAAATGGAGGGGGAAGCGTCTTAAAGATGCGTGCGTGGCACGTGGGTGCATGGTGCCCATGGGTCACGTGCGCGGCGCGTGCGTGCTTGGCTCCCGCTGGTCATGTGCGCAGCACGTGGGCGCTGGGAGCCAGCGGGTCACGTGCGCTGCACGCGACCACTGGGGGCTGGGCGGGTCGCCCGCGGGTTGCGTGCTGCGCACGCGACCACTGGGGGCTTGGCGGGTCACATGGGGCGCACGTGGGCGCTTAGCGCTCGCAAGTCACGTGTGCTGCAAGCAACCGCTGGGCACTGAGCGGGTCGCGTGGGGCGCACGTAGGAGCTTAGCGCCCGTGGGTCACATGCGTTGCACGCGACCGCGGGGCATGCGTGCATGTGGGCACTTTAGTGCCCGTGGGTCACGTGGGCGCTTTAATGCCCGCGGATCACATGCGCGGCATGCGACCATTGGGCGCTTTAGTGTCCGCGGGGCACGTGCACGGCACGCGACCACGGGAGATACCAGCGGGAAGGGCCTTAGCCCCTAGGTTGGGGAGTTGAACTCCCAAGGGGTTTTGGAGTTGAACTCCTAACAGAAATTTAATTTATAGAGTTAAACTCCAACAGATCTAGAAAGGAGTTAAATCTCGTAGGAATCTTTGGCTCTTCTTTTGAGCCTCGGATCTGTCCAAAGTTAGATTTTTGGAGATGGGTCTCCATCTTCCTTCTCTTGATCGGCGGGATCTTGGAGAAAAGGGGATGAGACTTAAAAGTCTCCCCTTTTCGAGATCTGATTGGAGATCCGAGCTCCCCTTCATGGGTTTTGTGGTGAAAAACTATTTATTTTTTAGAAAGGAAGAGTTAAACTCTTGATTTAATTCAAAAGAAAGATGAAGGTTTTAGAACCTTGAGGAAGGAGAAGATCACAGATCTTGAATCTTTTTTGGGAGAGAGAAAACCGAGATATTTTCATTATCTTTTCCTTTATAGGCTAAACACTTTACATATAGCCCCTTGGGCCTTACAAAAATGGCATCTTGCCTATTCCATACTTCATGTGCTATTTCTTTTTGCACATAAGTCATGGGCTTTACAAAAATTTGGCCTTATGCCCATTTTTCTTATATTTATTCATAAAATAAAATAAAAGAAATGCACCAAAATTATTTATTACAAAATTTTTATTTTGGCATGGGGGGAGGCCGGCCGCTTCATGTTCGGGCTCGACCCGGGCATTGGCCCACTTGACCTGGGCTTAGGCCTACTTGGCTTGGGGTTGACTTTGATTTTGACTTGGTCAACCGGGGTGTAAATTTTTACCCTAACGAATTGCCCCCCCATCAATAAATGCACACCACACATGTGGGTCGTGTGCATGAAATTGATGGATCTTCTTTCACGTGGAGACGACTTGATTTGGTTCCAGCTTTTGGGAAGCTGGCACTACCCTTTTTACGACATGGACGGTCGATTCTACCTTTTTTACAACTTGGACGGTCGGTTCTGCCCTTTTTGGACTTAGACAGCCGGTGCTTCCTTTTTTGCGACGTGGACGGTCGGTTCTGCCCTTTTTGTGACTTGGACGGTCGGTTCTTCCCTTTTAGCGACTTAGACGGTCGGTGCTGCCCTTTTAGCGACGTGGACGGTCGGTGCTGCCATTTTAGCGACTTGGACGGTCGGTGCTGCCATTTATACGACTTGGACGGTCGGAGCCGCCCTTTTAGCGACTTGGACGGTCGGTGCTGCCCTTTTTGCGACGTGGACGGTCGGTTCTGCCCTTTTTGCGACTTGGACGGTCGGTGTTGCCCTTTTAGCGACGTGGACGGTCGGTGCTGCCCTTTTGCGACGTGGACGGTCGATTCTGCCCTTTTTGCGACTTGGACGGTCGGTGCTTCCATTTTAGCGACGTGGATGGTCGGTACTGCCCTTTTTGTGACGTGGACGGTTGATACTGCCCTTTTAGCGACTTGGACGGTCGGTGCTGCCCTTTTAGCGACTTGGACGGTCGAATGTTCTGATTTGACTTGCTCCGCTTTCTGTGGTGTCAGGATTTGACTTTTTTCCGAGGTGGAGCATGATTCCGCCAGGGAGGTTGTTGGTTGTCTTGCTGACTTGATATGATTTGGGTTGACATCAGCATCGCTATACTGGAATATGGTACCAGGAGCGAATCATCATCTGCCATGAGAGGATTTCCTTATTCCCAGTTTAACGACTTAGGGGTCATCTGTTCCCAGATTAACGACTTAGAGGTCATATATTCCCAGTTTAAAGACTTAGGGGTCATTTGGATTGGAGTTTGGAATTTTGGGGTTAGGGTAGGCATCAGCGTTGCTAACACTGAAGCACATGTGCCAGGAGCAATTCATCATTTGACTTTTCCTGTTGGGAAGCGATGGCTTAGGAGACAGGTTTAGGTCCCTATCACCTAAGACTTTTCAATTTTATGAGCCGTAAGGGTCCCATAAAAGCATTTTCTCCCTACGAGTCGAAAGGATCTCGTAGGTGTACTTCTCCTCTTAGGAGTCATGAGGACTCCTAAGTGTGTTTTTTTTCTTTTCTTTGTGAGTCGTAAGGATCCTACGAAGGTGTTTTCGTTACGAATCGAGAGGATCTCGTAAGTTTGTTCTCCTCATGTATCGTGAGGACACATGAGTGGGTCTTCCCAAATGGAGCATAAGTCCAAGGGTGGAGACCGGCCGCTGGACTGGTGATTACGGTGGGGTATGGGTATGATGAGAATTATTTGAGCCCGTAGATTGTATACGGTAGTCAATTTGGGGACTAACCGTAGGGCCGGAAGAATTTTGAGAAATTGGATTTTGGTTGGCGTCTGCATCGCTGCACTGGAATATGGTACCAGGAGCGACTCATCATTCGCCGTTTGGGGACTTGGAATTTGGATCATGTTTGGCATCAGCATTGCTGCACTGGAATAATTCCAGGAGCAACTCATCATTTGCCCCGGGAGGACTTGGGATTTGGTTTTTGGTCGGCATCAGCACCGCTAACACTAAAGCGAAATGCCAGGAGCGACTCATCATTTGTCGTTGCCCGTTGGAGAGCGATGGCTCAGGAGACAGGTTTAGATCCCTATCACCTAAGGCTTTTCAATTTTATGAGTCGTAAGGGTCTCATAAAAGCATTTTCTCCCTACGAGTCGAGAGGATCTCGTAGGTGTATGTTCTCCTTAGGAATGTAAGTGCACGGCGGCGCCCCGGCCGTCAATCCGACGGCCAAACGCGGAAACGGTGAATAACTTAAATTTTTGCGGACTTGGCAAAACGGCACCACCGCGCACTAAACCCCGGATCGTTAACCATTAACAAGTCTAAGCTACAAAGAGGATGGGTTAGAGATATACCGACGATCCAAGTCCTCCGGTCTTCATCTCCACTCCGATCTCCTCGCGGGATCTCCGTCCGTCTCCTCCTCGTCGGAAAGGGCACCACGAAGCCGGGTACTTTTACGGGCTCCCACCTCGATACTGAGGCAACTCGAGCATGAAGCCGGCAACTCGACATGCTCAAGATTTGCTGTAGGAATATAGTGTAGAATCATAGTCTCTCTTTTGGGGTTTGGTTGCCATTTGTGGATGATGGAGGAATGGTGTATAGAAAATTGGTGCTTTCAATTTTCTAGCAATGGAATGAGATGAAGAATGATATGCACAAAGATGAATCACTCTCATTTTTCTTCCTCTCTTTTCTTTTCTTCTTCTCTCTTTTCTTTTTCTTCAACCATTTCATCAAGTGAGAGCAAGAGGGTGGAGGAATGAATATGATAGCATAAACATGAAGGGAGGTGAGTGTAGGAGATAAAGAAGGGTGACCACAACCAAGACATAATCATCACAAAACTCACATCAACTCTTCTTATCAAATCTAATCACATAAAGCAAAATGATAATGAAGGATAAGAAAGGCATCAAAAGATGCTTTCATAATTAATCATCTTGCAAATAAGTCCTCCACAAAGTGTAATTTGCAAAACTGCAAATTACCCCCTCCATCAGAAAAGTCCGGCCGGGAAAGAACAAAGGAAAACCGGCCGGAACGGAATACAAACTGGCAACTCCAGAAAACTGGTCCCGTAATAAATTACAGGATAACCCTTATACTGTGCATACACACCCGCATTTGTATTCCGACCGGATACAAATGCAATGAGACAAAATCTACACTGTACTAAACTAGGACCGGCTTAAGCCAAAGCCGGCTAGTAATATCCGTCCGATTCTGATGCGTGCAATACCGCACGTATCTGATCGAACGCTGCCATATAACTATACGGCCACTAGTACAAAACCGTCCGATCCTGATCCGTGCAATACCGCACGTATCTGATCGGACCCTGCCATATCTCCATACGGCCTCTACAGCGTTTTGCCCGAAAGCTTGAGTAACTGAAAGTGTGGTGGACTCTAAAGACTCGTCAATACTATGGCTGTGGATTTAACCACTAGCACGTCAGAGGTATAAGCCAATACGTGACGGGCCACCAGCTATTGACTAAAAGGGACGTCGATGAGGAAGCTCACCCCGACACCCAACTGAGCCTGTCAGTGACAATATCCGTGCAGTCCGGTCCGTTCGTCTATGAGTATCGCATGGCGGGCCTAGGGGGTTGGTAAAAGTCAGACCCCCAAAAGCGGTACAAGTCGTGTCGGAGTGTAGCCCAGAACACCCTGAGATACTACTGGAATACCTACCAGTAAATCTCCTTGCCTTGGCCAAGGACTTTGTGTAATGGCTCTCCTAGACACAGCACGACCTCACCCCCAATACCGGGAGAGACGAACCCCCGAAGATCCGCTCACTGCCTCCATGTGGCTCGGGACTGTACCCAACTAAAACCTGTTTGCACGACTCCTTTGAGCCGTGGTAGGGTAGTAATCAAAGTACAGTGGGAACTCACACGAGACAAATGACGATCTCCAGGTCGATGAACTAACCTGCACACATGTCACCAGGGAACTGCCATCTAACGTCTGGTATATGACCAACTAGCATGTTCCCGGCGAGTCTTGTCCGGTGTACTCATAACCCAATGAGCACCTGTATACATCTTAGGTGATCCAACTGACACCAATGGCTTGTGAGACCGGCCACCGCCCCTCGTCGGGGTCTCGACTGTATACACTAGTCTACTCTGGAGTATCGATACCCTGTCTCGAAACTCCTACGACTAGGGACCTTTTAAGGATGTGCTTATAGATTACCAGCTCCCACTTATATGATCGCCCTCATACTGCTGGTGGTCAAGCAAGAATCCTAGGGGCTCTATCAACGTGTAATAGCGACGTGTCATGTCACCTAAAGCAGTACACGATGATAAAGGTAAACCAGATAGCATACTATCATCTCGAGTGAGACTGTCCTACTGGGATAGGTCCTCCCTCAATCATTACAATCACGTACCTGTGACCTAATAATTGACTCTGAGGGCACTATCTCCAACAATCTCCCACTTGCACTCAAGGCTAATTATTGCGATGTCGCATACTCACAGCCCGTGTGATACCGAACATCCAACTCCTGTACTAGTCAGTCTCACAAAGCTCGTTTGCGGAACTATTGCGTTCAAGGAATAGCCTCAGTGAGTGGATCCGCTTAGTTGTTTCTTTCTATGTCTCTCTATATCTCAAGTTCGCGGAGAAAGCCATCTCCCGAGATGAGCAATACCTGTCTTAGAATGTCTGGATGTCTGATGGGACCTAGCTCATAAATGAACTCCAAATCCAAACTTCTTAGACTGTATCGTCAACTGAACTTAATCAGTATCCTGCGCGCCATGCCTCCCTCAGTATTGCCTTGGACCACCTGTCCAAAATACTGCCCCTCATCAGAAGGAAAACTATAACTCTGACAACCTCCTTGTCGTCTATGTCACCTTGGAAGCCTGGAATGATAACTGTCTCCCACATGAGGCTGTCGTTATCATATCCCTAGAACATCTACTTATGTTCTAAAACTGCTTCCGACCGTTTCTCCAGGATTGGATTAATGTCAACTTATTGCATCTAGTGCAAGAACAACATCTGGTGTGGTACTTGACATTTCACGATTGACTCAATTGCCTGAGCAAGTGATCTGCCAATCATGCACGTCCCTCTCCCCTTTAGTCTGTAAGACCCCTTTGGAGAGGGTGACTCCATTACCTGCAGGTACACTACCGTGCCAGGAGTCGTCCATCCTAAATACTTTTAGAATGCTGTCAAGTACCCTGATTGGGAAACCACCCAAATCTAGATCTAAAACCATAGATCTAGTAACCAGTATGTCAGATATAAAATCCATTTCCTGTGTAGAGAAACCACTGTGTGACGACCAAAGTATAACCGATCGTAGTGTAGGAGTTCTTTTCCTACTCTGTGTATATCATCCAAATACTAGGATATCACACCCTACTACCTTCTCAACAGATCCATCCCCTATTCTGATGAAGTCAAAACCATGACTGTCACGTCAGAAATAGATGATCTATCTCCGCTACATCTGCTTTAGTCTATAAATAGACATAAGCTACTTGTCCACCAATGCTTCCGCTGCTCCCACTGACTACGATAACCCTCTGGCAGAGTCATATAGACGTACACTTCTAAAACTAGTTTAGAACGACGCTGTACTCATTCTTCCGCCGGGTCTCGCAGCCTGGAACAACAGCAATGGTAATTGTGGGTAAACAAGAACTTCCCTGTCACCGTCCTTGAGGCTACCGTAGTACCTCTCTGGTGCCTGAAGTTACCCACGTTATCTGCGGAGTGGCCAATGGAATGTCAATCCAGATTGAATCTTTAGGTTCCTTATCAAATCTTCAGTAATCGTTTGTGGTTCTGGAATCACTTCCAGTTCTACCATACTCCCACTACTGTTTTCTGGAAAAAAATCCATTTCTTTTAAAATTGTGGCGAGTCTAGAACAATATTGGTATTGTTCATCCAGATGGTAGAAAGTCAACCCGCGTCATAGCCTGGGTCAACCCACAAACAGCCATTACAGAAACGTGCCTATGAGTTATCCGGAGTCTGGTTTTAAGCATAAGCCAGACAACTCCCCGTACCCTAACAATGTTAAGATATGAACTGTACTATATCCATTATAGAAACAGAGGCACTGATTTAATTGAACCAGATTCAAATCATGCAGCTGTCCCCAGCGCATGTCAACTAAATGGAAGGAGGCCGATCAGCATTACTCAACTTAGGAATACTTCCAATTATGAGTAACCTGAAAGAGAAGCAATTTCTCTAAATCATTACTATCAACTGAATACCATACACAAGTATCTACATCTTCGATCACTTTGAAGAATCCCGATACTTGCAATATCTGGTTCTCTACTTTATTCAAATACATATAACTTCTCAAAATTCAGACACTGTGTTTCCACGAAACACCTGTCTAAAAACTAGAGAAGTCATAAGTAAACTGAATATAGTACGAGGACCAACCCCTCTGTCCTGATAGACCCTGGACAACATACAATACTCTGTATGAGTCCCCTGAGTCTGATAACTCATTCACTGTGTGTCGTAGGTTGAAAACTGTACTTATGGTTAAGAAGAATTACACCGCTGTTTAATGCTCCTTACCTAACCATCCACTGATATAGGTAAATGTCGTAGACATAATTTCAGAAAGGTATATCTCACTCTATGAAAATAGACGTACAGATATGTCAATTTGAAATTGGTGCACAACAGCGGATATTCAAAACCAAATATTTGCCGACCGGCAAACAGCCCAGGTAATCTCCTCAAATATCACCGATTACAACGAATCCCGATATAATAAGGATGATCACCCAATTCCCAATAACCTACTCCCACTCATCATCTGTAAAACCATACAGATGTGAGAATCAAACCTGGTAAATACATACCCTGGAGCAAGTATCTAATCGGGAAATCAGTTTTCCATTAACAGTACACAGTTGAACTGAAACATTGAAACGTTTCGATGGGGTATCCTGGTATTCCTAGTAATGCCTCTTCCATTATCCAAGTTCACAACTATAACCGTATAATTCTTTGCCACCTCTCCATATCCCTTCATATGTCTTTAGTTTTTACCTTCTGTACACCCCTTTAGGCCAATTAGTTTTCTTCCTTCCCTACCGTTCGGCACCAGCCTATGGTTTGGAAGAAGACTATCCAAAAAGCATAAAGGGTGTACTGTCCTAATCCTAGGAGCACTCGCATCGCGAGAGAAGGTGAAGATAAAAGACACCTGAATGTACTTTATTCTTATTTCTCCTGAACCATGGTCCATCCCCGAACTGGAACAAGTTCCTTTCGAGTTCGTATATAACCATACGATGGATTATCCAATAAAACGGGATCTTCGTAGTGATACGGAGTGTCCTGGAGAAATACAAAGGTGATGTGGGAGTGGTAACGAAATATTTGGTTTGGTCGTGAATATCTGTTGCAGTTTACTTTGCCCTCTTACTAATCCCTTGCTTTGTCTGAACTTAATACCTTCTGCACACCATCGTTATGCTAATTGGTTTTCTTCATTCCCTACCGGTCGGCACCAGCCTAAGGTTTGGAAGAAGACAATCCAATTTGCGTAATAGGTGTACTACCCCTAAACCAAGGAGTACTCGTAACCTGAGAGAGGGTAAAAGGAAAAGACAACTGAATAGTCCTATCCGTTTTCTCCAGAACCGAAAACCATCCTCGAATCCCTTCGAGTTCGTATCTAACCATACGATGGTTTTGTCCAATGGAAGTGGACGTTCGTAGTAATACGGGGTGTCCTGGAGAAAAGGGTAAAAGTAGGAGTGGCAATGAGGTCTGCAACTCTGACAATCCAAAAGCCAGTGTTTAAGAAGGTTCGGTCAACTTGGTCACTGAGTCATAGTCTTAGGGTCGGGTCAATGGTCGCTGCCAGAGAGAGAGAAAAGAAACACTCAGCGTGCACTCTAACCTAGATCAGAATGGTTACCAATTTATCTAATCTGGAAACCTCCCACTGTACCTCAAATTCTCCTCCAAACCTGAAAGAAGAATTAGTCGGGGTCACCCGAGGAGTAAACCAACTCATCAGTGGGAATCGGGATCCAACTCTCATCGCATGATAACATGACGGAATCCGCTCACGGTATCACACTCCAGAAGGTATGCGCATATCTGGCAAGTTTCAGTTCTTTTGAAACTCCCGATGAAATTTCTGCCCCATGCTCTTATGACCTTGGCGTGAGGTCAAAATATCATAAGTCACATGTCAAGTTCTGCCCGTCATTATCCAGGTTAATCTGAACCCACCCGTACATACCCTTGACGTAGGCCAAAATAGTAGTACGACTGTCCCAAACCAACGCATCTATCTATGCAACAGATAAATACCCGGCAGCTACCAATCACTATGCCTTGGCGTGAGGTCAAAATACATAGCTTGAATACTACCGAATATTTAACTGAAATGACGGAGGGCTACGAATGGTTTCTGGCGAAAACCTTTAACGTAATGAACTTGATATCGTCGAAGGAACTGATAGCTTTTTGAAAATATAGTGACGAAAACCGTTGCTAAAGAGGTCACTCCCGGTGAAGGGATCTCGGCTCTTTCCCCGTAGAATGGGGTGCAGGATATTCCAACTGAATACCACGGTGCAAAGCAAAAGTAATCGGCTATAGTGAAGTTAATGCCCTGACGCAAACTTCTGTCCAAGGGGTCACTCCCGGTGAAGGGATCTCGGCCCTTGCCTCGTCGACTGAGGAGCAGGATATTCCAAATGAATACCACGATGCAAAACAGAAATGAACGTCCTTGCAATAACAGCTTTTTGAAAAGTGTTCCAACAACATCAGATTAGGTTTGTTTTAACTTGCATTGATCCGAATCAATGCAGTCCCATCAATGATCACACCACAAAGAACGAAAATATACTGACGTACGTATATGCCATCCGCATTCGCCACTGGGTCCCGTCATCACCCGTTAGGTTAGCTAACTAACGGCAGAGCGGGGACTGGACTAGCGCGGATGAAAAACATATACAACATCTACTAATATATATACCAATATATTATATTTCGCTCAAGGCGTGAAAAGAAATGCAACATTACAGAAATGTACAGCATCACAGAACAATACAGATATCTGGGATCCCCGGGTTTCACAGAGCCACTATTGAAACCCGACGTTCCCCTGGTCGTGTGGATAGCCTGTGCAATGAAATCCTAGACCCCTACGGGCGCGGCAAGTCACCCGCCAAAACCTGAAGCGAGGCAGCCCCCTTCAGCTCCGTGAATGGACCACCCAGCACTTCACGGAATCCGGCAACTTGGGCACCCCTCCTGGGTCAACCTGTACCCCCTACGAGTGCGGCGAATAGCCCGCCAATCCCAGAGTGAAGCCCCCTCCGTCCCAATGCCATGAGATGCGGGCTTGTTGCCCTCTAGAACCCGGCCATCCGTGCACCCCTCCGCGGGGTAATCCTAGTACAGAAAGTAAAATATACATACACCGGGTACATCGACCGCAACCAGGTCGTGCCCCAAAATAATAATACAAACAGGCAGTGACGGCAGTCCACATGTCGGACGCTCGCCCCGCAATATCAAATGTACATAATACAACCACAACTGTACTAGTATTGCATCCAGGCTATCCCCACGACCGATCCGCAACAACACAGCAAATACATAGAACATCAACGTGAAAGTCACGTTCGCAAATCCGTCTAACCGGGCTATAGCAGTTAGACCGGATTTACCGATCGAGTGACATTCACGGTCGCAGATATAATGTAAATACTGTGAAAAATGTGTTTAAAATATCCGATCGATCAAAAATTAACAAGTGGGCCCTCAATCAAAAACTGTAGCACTCACAGAAATCCTGGGCCCAATTTTAATATTCCAAAACCCATATTTTAAGCCCAGAAGGCCTCTGGAAAAATTTGGTGATGTGACATGAATAGTGCGTGGCGGAAGGGCCGCACGAGGTGGGGTTTCGCGGCGGATCCGCGCTCCAATTGTGGAGTTACATCATCAAATTTTTACAGAACCCTTAGATTTCCCAGTACTTCAATATTTTACAACCAGAAAAATTTTTCGAGACCAAAAATTTTCAACAGAAACTGATTCGAACTATAATGCAGTTTTGGAACATTCGATCGATCGAAACAGAAAAACACATTACACCAAGCTAGACTATGTTAATGGCGAGGCTCTGATACCACTGTAAGTGCACGGCGGCGCCCCGGCCGTCAATCCGACGGCCAAACGCGGAAACGGTGAATAACTTAAATTTTTGCGGACTTGGCAAAACGGCACCACCGCGCACTAAACCCCGGATCGTTAACCATTAACAAGTCTAAGCTACAAAGAGGATGGGTTAGAGATATACCGACGATCCAAGTCCTCCGGTCTTCATCTCCACTCCGATCTCCTCGCGGGATCTCCGTCCGTCTCCTCCTCGTCGGAAAGGGCACCACGAAGCCGGGTACTTTTACGGGCTCCCACCTCGATACTGAGGCAACTCGAGCATGAAGCCGGCAACTCGACATGCTCAAGATTTGCTGTAGGAATATAGTGTAGAATCATAGTCTCTCTTTTGGGGTTTGGTTGCCATTTGTGGATGATGGAGGAATGGTGTATAGAAAATTGGTGCTTTCAATTTTCTAGCAATGGAATGAGATGAAGAATGATATGCACAAAGATGAATCACTCTCATTTTTCTTCCTCTCTTTTCTTTTCTTCTTCTCTCTTTTCTTTTTCTTCAACCATTTCATCAAGTGAGAGCAAGAGGGTGGAGGAATGAATATGATAGCATAAACATGAAGGGAGGTGAGTGTAGGAGATAAAGAAGGGTGACCACAACCAAGACATAATCATCACAAAACTCACATCAACTCTTCTTATCAAATCTAATCACATAAAGCAAAATGATAATGAAGGATAAGAAAGGCATCAAAAGATGCTTTCATAATTAATCATCTTGCAAATAAGTCCTCCACAAAGTGTAATTTGCAAAACTGCAAATTACCCCCTCCATCAGAAAAGTCCGGCCGGGAAAGAACAAAGGAAAACCGGCCGGAACGGAATACAAACTGGCAACTCCAGAAAACTGGTCCCGTAATAAATTACAGGATAACCCTTATACTGTGCATACACACCCGCATTTGTATTCCGACCGGATACAAATGCAATGAGACAAAATCTACACTGTACTAAACTAGGACCGGCTTAAGCCAAAGCCGGCTAGTAATATCCGTCCGATTCTGATGCGTGCAATACCGCACGTATCTGATCGAACGCTGCCATATAACTATACGGCCACTAGTACAAAACCGTCCGATCCTGATCCGTGCAATACCGCACGTATCTGATCGGACCCTGCCATATCTCCATACGGCCTCTACAGCGTTTTGCCCGAAAGCTTGAGTAACTGAAAGTGTGGTGGACTCTAAAGACTCGTCAATACTATGGCTGTGGATTTAACCACTAGCACGTCAGAGGTATAAGCCAATACGTGACGGGCCACCAGCTATTGACTAAAAGGGACGTCGATGAGGAAGCTCACCCCGACACCCAACTGAGCCTGTCAGTGACAATATCCGTGCAGTCCGGTCCGTTCGTCTATGAGTATCGCATGGCGGGCCTAGGGGGTTGGTAAAAGTCAGACCCCCAAAAGCGGTACAAGTCGTGTCGGAGTGTAGCCCAGAACACCCTGAGATACTACTGGAATACCTACCAGTAAATCTCCTTGCCTTGGCCAAGGACTTTGTGTAATGGCTCTCCTAGACACAGCACGACCTCACCCCCAATACCGGGAGAGACGAACCCCCGAAGATCCGCTCACTGCCTCCATGTGGCTCGGGACTGTACCCAACTAAAACCTGTTTGCACGACTCCTTTGAGCCGTGGTAGGGTAGTAATCAAAGTACAGTGGGAACTCACACGAGACAAATGACGATCTCCAGGTCGATGAACTAACCTGCACACATGTCACCAGGGAACTGCCATCTAACGTCTGGTATATGACCAACTAGCATGTTCCCGGCGAGTCTTGTCCGGTGTACTCATAACCCAATGAGCACCTGTATACATCTTAGGTGATCCAACTGACACCAATGGCTTGTGAGACCGGCCACCGCCCCTCGTCGGGGTCTCGACTGTATACACTAGTCTACTCTGGAGTATCGATACCCTGTCTCGAAACTCCTACGACTAGGGACCTTTTAAGGATGTGCTTATAGATTACCAGCTCCCACTTATATGATCGCCCTCATACTGCTGGTGGTCAAGCAAGAATCCTAGGGGCTCTATCAACGTGTAATAGCGACGTGTCATGTCACCTAAAGCAGTACACGATGATAAAGGTAAACCAGATAGCATACTATCATCTCGAGTGAGACTGTCCTACTGGGATAGGTCCTCCCTCAATCATTACAATCACGTACCTGTGACCTAATAATTGACTCTGAGGGCACTATCTCCAACAATGAATCGTAGGGATCCCTAAGTGTGTTGCTCCTTTGTGAGTCGTAAGGATCTCACGCAGGGATTTTCTCCTCACAAGGTCGAGAGGACTTTGCGAGTGTATTTTATCTTTTTTCACGAGTTTGCGCCCTTTGGGGTTTTCACAAACTCACCTGCAGTCCTGCTGTTTTTACTCACGGAGCCCTTTCAGGTTTTCATCCGTGCCCGTTTTGCTTGTGGACATATCGTTTTTTTGTGGGACTTTAAATAGTCTCACCGGCGAGACATGGGACAGATAGGGGTCGTTTAGGCCCGTGGATTGTATACGGTTCTGCAGGATGTTTGATCCAGACCGTAGGGCTTGTGTGCTCAATTCGCCTGCGACTTGGAGCATTCACGCGTAATATTTCTTGAGATATCGACCATTAATAGGTGGCATGGGCCTTTCTCTCTCGGCACTTATCAGCTGGTAGGATCCTCTATCATACACTTTCTCGATGACGTATGGTCCTTCCCAGTTTGGCTTGAAGTTTCCCTTGGCATGTCGATTGGGGATGATCGGTCTTTTGAGGACCAACACCAATTCACCTTTCTTGAAAGCGCGGAGACGGGTCATCTTGTTATAGGCCCGTGACATTTGGGCTTGGTATAGCTCCAGATTTTGCTGCACCGTGAGCCTCTTTTCTTCGAGGGCGTCAAGCTCTTCCAGCCGAAGGAGCACGTTTTCCTACTCCGTCAATTCGTGCTGAACGGACATTCTTAAGCTTGGAACTTCGACTTCGAGGGGGAGGACCATCTCCACTCCGAAGAGCAATGAGTATGGAGTGGACTGAGTTGGAGTACGGTGCGTGGTACGATATGCCCACAATGCCTCATGAAGCTTGAGATTCCAGCCCCTCTTGTTGGCTGAAGTTTTTTTCCTCAGGAGCTTGCATAGAGTCTTATTGAAGGCTTCGGCTAGGCCATTGGCTCTTAGATTATAGATGGAGGAATATCTCCAGTCTATCTTGTGTTGAGTAGTGAATCTTGAGACTTTGAAGCTCTTGAAAGAAGGCCCGTTGTCAGAAATGATTCTTCGTGGTGTACCAAAACGGTAAATATTATGCTGGAAGAACGTCAGAATATTTTCTGTCTTGACTTCTTTTAGCGGGACAGTTTCAGCCCATCTGGAGAAATAGTCAGTTGCGGCCAATATGAACCAGTGGCCTCTGGATGACGGAGGATCAATTGGGCCAACTATGTCGGTGCCCCAAACTTCGAAGGGCCACGACGCCACCGTAGGATGCAACGGATTGGGATACTTGTGAATGAAATCACCATGGATTTGGCAGAGATGGCATTTCTTTGCATGCTCTTCGCAATCCCTTATCATGGTGGGCCAGTAATATCCAAGCCGTTTGATCTGAAGTTGCATTTTAGGGCCGGACTGGTGAGCCCCGCAGACGCCTGAGTGAACTTCTTTCATAACTTTTTGGGCTTCGGTCGATGACAGGCACCTAAGACAAAGTTGGTCATATAACCTGCGGTATAGCGTGTCATTTACAAACACGTATCGGAGATCTCTCTTCTTCAGCTGAATCCTTGCAGATTTTCCTTCGGGCAGCTTGTCGTATCGGAGGTACCCTATGAAGGGCTCTCTCCAATCGGGCTCGTCTTGAACGATCGAAGCTTCTTCGGCAGGACTGCTCTTCTGTTTCGCGCTTTCCTTTTCTCATAGAGAGACAAGGGGTAGAATTTTACGGCTCCTGACCGTGATCAGAATTTCGTTCATGTCAGGATCAGCCAGCTCCATGGCTAAGCGAGCGAGTACGTCAGCCTTTCTGTTCAACGGTCTATGGACTCTCATTAGTTCAATGTGAGTGAACCGTTTCATAAGTTCCACCACTCGGCTTCTATATCGAGCTAACTCGGATTTATATATCTTATAGTCACCGCTTACTTGGTTGACGACAAGCTGGGAATCACCGTAGACTCGTAGCCGAAGGATTTCCATTTCTATGGCGAGCTCCAGACCAGCTATCAGAGCTTCATACTCAGCCTCGTTGTTCATGCGAGGCTCGGTGAGAGCAAAAGAACGTCGTAGGGTTCCCATTCATGGCATGATGGACTCCAATCCTATCCCTACTTTTATCTCCAGGATGCTTGATTTACTGGAGGTCCTTATTGATGAGGCTCCATCGAAGTAGAGCTCCCAACATGGCTCGCTATCCTCGAGGTGCAATATTTGTTCATCGGGTAATTCACAATTTAGCGGCAACCCTTCTGGTATAGGATGAGCAACGAGGAAATCGGCGAGGGCTTGCCCTTTTACTGAGGAGTATAAACTATGTCAAACTAAAGCAGCATGACAGCCCATGCCGGCGAGGCATACTTTGGTCACTAAGTATTTGAGCGGGTCGACCTTGGAGATCAACATAACCCGATGAGCAAGAAAATAGTGCCTCAACTTCTTCACAGTGAATATCAGAGCCAGGCATTGCTTTTCGATCGGGGAATAGTTGTGTTCTGCCCCGACTAGAGTTCGACTGAGGTAGTAGAGGGCATTTTCTTTTCCCTCCTCGTTGTTCTGGGCAAGGAGCGCACCGAGTGATTCATCTAGGGCGGCAGTGTGGAGAATCAACCGTTTATTTAGAATAGGGGCAGCGAGCATTGGAGGGTGCAACAGGTACTGTTTGACGCTATCGAACGCTTCTTGACATTCGGCATCCCAGACAAAAGGAGCTCCTTTCTTCATGAGCTTTGAGAAGGGCCTACATCTCCCCGATAAATTTGAGATAAATCTTCGTATATAAGCAAGCTTTCCTTGAAAAAATCTCAGCTACGTCAGATCCTTCGGAAGGGGCATTTCCATGATAGCCTTTATCTTGGATGGGTCAACTTCGATCCCCCGATGTAGGACTATAAAGCCCACGAATTTTTCCGAGGACACGCCAAAAGCGCACTTCAGAGGATTCATCTTCATATCGTATTCCCTCGGTCTGGTGAGAACGGTCCTAAGATCTTGGATGTAGTCGGCCTTGGCTTTAGTCTTGATGACCAGATCATCAACATAGCATTCGATGACTGTATGGATTAGGTCATCAAAGATATTGGTCATTGCCCTTTGATATGTAGCACCTGCGTTCTTCAATCCGAACGGTATCACTTTGTAGCAGTATATTCCGATCGAGGTTCGAAATGCTGTGTGTTTCTCATCCTCAGGCGACATCTTGATCTGATTATATGCAGACGAGCCATCCATAAAGGTGAACAACTCGTAATTTGAGGTGTCATCGACCATCATTTCCATGACCGGTAGCGGGAAGTCGTCTTTAGGATATGCCTTGTTGAGGTCCCTGAAATCGACACAAACTCGGATCTGCCCATTTTTATTCTTCACCGGGACTATGCATACGATCCAGCCCGCATATTTCTCCTCCCTGATGAAGCCGGCATCGATGAGTTTCTTGGTTTCCTCGATGACATTTTCTTCCAATTCCCTTCTCATTCTTCGAAGAGCTTGTTTGACTGGCTTAGCATCAGGAGATATAGCCAGCTTATGCACGACCACTTCAGGGGAAAGGCCAGGCATTTCTTTGTACGTCCACGCGAAGCAGTCGACGAACTCGTGCAGCAGGGTGATTATCTTCGCTTTCATTTCCTCTGATAAGAGTGAGATGATGTAGGTCGGCCTTGGATTATTGGGCGTTCTTAAGTCAATCTCGGTTAGCTCGTCAAAGGTTGCTTGTCCGACATCTTCGTGCTCTTGAGGAACTTCTTCTGGCTTGGATATCTCGTCATCATCATTTGACCTTTAGCTGGCTTCACCAACATGGATCATGTAGCATGCCTTAGAATCAGGCTGGATGAAACCTATGCCCCGTATATCTGGAATTCGCCCATCGATGAGCGCTCGGACCTAAGGCGGATGCCATAGCCCTTCATAAAACTTTGCTTCGGACTCCGTTTGATATAACCGGCATCCGCACCTTTTGAAATATTCCCTCATCTCGGGCGCATAGTATCTGGGATTGATGATGGCTCTTATGCCTCTCTCATAGGGAAGGCACGCGACAGACAAATCGTCCGGGTGCACAACAGGATTTGACCCATAAAACAGGATGCCCTTCTGTCCACTTTTCTTTCCGGGAACGTAGAAAGTTTTCAGCTGGTCCACGGTGGAGACTGATAATGCATCGAGCTCTTTGCACATCTGCTCCGGCACCCTTGTGACAGCTAGGGACCCTTCTGTAACTTCGGAGGTCTCTCGTAGCTTCGTTGTTCTCACGATGGCCCGATTTGCACAGCTGTTGCAAGACGGATCCTCTTCTTCTGATTCTTCAGTGCCACTGCCTAAACGAGGGCGGATTTTGCTGTCGGATGGGCCTTCAGTATCAGATTCGTCCATATCGCTACCGAAATGAGGGCGAGTTTTACAGAAGGACGGACTTCCAGGTCGGACTCATCAGTGTCACTGCCAAAACGCGGACGCACATGGGGGTTTCTGCTTTTGAAAGTGACAGCCGGCTCAGACTTGCTTTTGAGTTTCGGGGATGTTCTGTCTTTGGCCAGCTGTGGCTCAGCACTTTGGAGGTTCACAAAGTACCGAGAATCTTCATATCGGACTTCATACATACCAAACGGCTGGATATCTCCATCAATGCGTCTTTCTTCGCTATTTTTAGTATACTTCATGCATTGATGGAGAGTTGACGAAATGATGCCGTAATCGTGGAGCCACGACCGTCCCAAGAGAATTTTATAAGACGTGTCAGCGTCGATAACGTATATCTAAGCTTCAGTTTGCAAATCCCTAAATTTGATTGGCAAAGCTATAGACCCCAGAACTTGCTAGCAGTTTTGATTGAAGTCTTGAATGACAATCATTTCCCTTGACAGGTGTCGGACGTCTATTGACAAACTCTTTAGAGTCCGCAAGTTCATGATGTTCACTGGGTATCCCGAATCAATCAATATGCGATTAATCCGATCTCCGTCGCCGCATCCGGTCATGTAAAGCGGCCCATTATGCTCAGCCATTCCCAGTAGCAAGTCTTCGTCCTTAAACGTGCCTGCGGCGGCATGCAAAACCTACTGGGCTTCTTTCATATTAATTTCCGCAAAGCGAGCCTCTGATACCGCTCGGGGTTTTGTAGAGCATGAATGAGAACATCTCTAAGCTCCTTAGATAGGACCAAGGCATCGTAGATGCTCAGGAGAGACGGAAGCTTCCGGAGATGGGCCAAGACATTATAGTCCACTGAGGAAGGACTCGAATCTTCATAAGCAAGTTCTCTGCCACCTTCTTCATTAGCAACTTGTTTTTCCTTCCCTTTTGGGGCGTTTCCCTTATTTGGCGGCAGAGCCCTGCCACTTCTGAGCTGAATTTGGTTGGCCCTTATGGCGAGCTCCTCAACCTCTTCGGGAAAACAGAGCTCCTCCTCAGAGTCGCTGCCAAGATGGATGGCGTAGGAGGTCACTATAGGGATCTTTTCATCATATTCTTCCTCTAACTCCTCCAGAATTTCAGCGACTTCTACAGGGAAGAAATCTTTCAATTGAATTAGAGTTCTTTCCTTTTGTTCATAGTCTTCGAGGGAATCGATATATTTTTGAATGGTCGATCCCCCTGCAGACTCTTTTTCACGCCGAGCCGCACTTTTCTTCTTCTTGAGCTTTTTAGATTTTGAGCCTGATGGAGCCTCCTTGGCAGCTGGAATGGTAGGTTTCTTCTGCCCTTCCCATTCCGTCCTAGGCTCTTTCCGAAGTAGCTTTATCATCTTCTTCGTCTTATTAGATATGTGCGTACTCCACGGAGGCCGCGGTGAGTCCGTTTCATTTCTCAGGGCAGCGGGTTCGACTGTCTGCTCCCAGAAGGCTTCAACTCCTGTCTGTATAAAGTTGGTGGTTGCAACTTGATTGTTCACCAACACACTTTTGGACAGCTCGATCTCTCCATCCTTGTATTGCTTCTCGACCCAGTCTTTGAAGATATAGCAATTCTCGATCGCATGGCTCACTACTCGATGGTACGGGCAATACAGGGGATTGTCGGTCATTTTTGCTTCTTGAGGTCTTTTTGACTCCGGTAATTGTAGACCGTTGTTCAAGGCATCTTTAAATATCTTGCGGACCTTGTCCCTTCTGAAAGAGTAAACCTTGTTCTTTTTCTCCTCTAGGGAAGGCCCTTCTCCTCCCAGCAATGGCTTTCGAGACCGGTTGGTTTTGGAATCGCCTGCCTTTCGCCTGTCTTCATTGTCGGACGCATTGAAGACATTGGTACTGCTGGAACTCCCACTTCTACGGTTGTCGTCCCGCTTTCTTTTCCAAGTCTTGTCTCTCTGAGAGTTCGGGGTAGACTCTTGCTTCGAGCGTTCCGGCATTTGGACTTTCTTGGTTAGCTCTTGAAACGTCTTGAGGCCTGTTATACATAAGAATGGGACCATCCAATTGCCAAGGTTCCCAATGAGAAGGCTGATGGACTGGTCCTTCTCCAGCGGCGGTTCGCATTTGACTGTGAGATTACGCCATCGGGCGATAAAGTCGGTGTTGCTTTCATTCTTCCCGGCTTGGTCCTCACAATGTCAGCAATGGAGATTTTATCACTGACACTCATGAACCTTTGCCGAAACAGAGACTCCATTTGGGCAAAGGTAATGACGGACCGTCTGGTATACTCGTGTACCAGTCAAAAGCGACACCGGTCAGGCTGTTGATAAACTGATGAAGAAGGAGCACATCATTGCCCCCTGTATTTCCGCACGATGCTTTAAAGTGGGCGACGTGCTGATTTGCATTTCCCGTCCCGTCAAGTCTTCCGAACTTAGGAATGATGTAGCCGCTCGGGAACTCGATCAGATCGTACTGTGCAGGATATGGCCGCCCACTACTGCCAATTTCTTTCTGAGCTTCAGCTTCAGCCACCAATGTTTTAACCTTACTGGTGAACAAATCCATTACCCGATCTTGTGTTAGTGGGATAGTGTTATCTGGGGCCAAGGCGTCCCCAGAAGCGGAATATGGCCGGCTTTCGTGCGGCTCAACAAATCTTGGATCCAAAGGGACAGGCATCGGCCGCTTTGGATTGTCATCATCCGGCTCATGAGTAGTGACTTGTGCTTGATTGGGAGGCGCTCGAGCAATTTGAGCCATAAACTGCAACACAACGTTCATTAGGTCATCAATTTTCAAATAGAGCTTGGCCATCTCTTTATCTTTGCTCCTAAGCTGTTTTCGAAGCTCTTGAAGCAGCTCTTGCTCCGGGGTCCTGGGGCGGAAAGTCGGCTCTTCCTCGCTGTCCGAGCTTGACTCTGCATGGACCGAGGGGTCTTTCTGCCTATCGTCCTCATCGAGAGGGTTTTCATCATCCAGCGGAGGCGGCTGTTCTTAGGAAGCGGCAACCACATTCAAGCCAGATTGGGCTTGGGATGTGGTGGCCCCATCCTTTCTTTTGCTGTGAAGGTTGTCGCTGGGGCGCCCGCCCACCATATAGACTGTATGGATAATATATCCAGCCGTCTTTTTATTATCGGCGGCTGATTTCACAGATCGTTGTCTTGACCCTCCTGTTTCGGTAACGGGCTGTCGACTGAAGGCGGCTGGCCTGGCCGGATACTTGAATGGTGCTGACGCTTCCTTTTTGGTTTTGCCCCACTGTTTTCGCTCGGCACAGAGCGCCTGATAGACTCTCGAAGAGACAGTGTCATACTTTTTCTGTTGGGGCCGGGACACGTCTCTTTATAGCGACGTTCGGACTGATGTCTTCTTGATTCTGGCGGTCATGGCATTTTTCTGAACCCACTTCAGAGGTTCGAAGGAATTGCTGATTATTACGGCCAATTTAGTCGTCGTTGCAGGATGACTATGCTCTTGGAATCTCACACGATTCCACCTGGACGGAGTCCTGGCCCTCTTGTTGGCTCGATACCTGAGCTGCTTCTGCCTTAAATTTTCTGTTTTAAGCACTCGGCAGACTTCGGCTCTTCGGGAAGACGCCGTAGACCGATTAATATAGAGGCCAGAGGAGACTCCCGATCTTGCATTTGTTGGAGTCATCGCCTGAGCCCGTCCGCAACGTTTGATGTTGCCCTTTGTACTGGAAGTCTTGCCCCCAGCTAGAGCACCAGAGAGTCGCTCAGACACCGTCTTAAGTTTCGATTGTGGTGCCTTAGCGATCACAACATTCGGCCTCTTGCCCCTTATGACCGGCTTGGCCACCTGTTTTGCCGGGATTTCTGCCAGATGAACGCTTCCGGCAGGGTAGATGATGACGAAACCAAACTGGCAGGGTAGTTCCTCCCACTGTCGACTGAGGCTTGCGGGGAGAACCACACGAGCATTGATCTTGACCACGTACGGGATAAGGGTTGCGTCGGAAGCTGAATTCATCTTAGAAGACATCGTCGTTGAAAGTTGATTGTTACATGGAAAAAATATTATTTCATTACAAACATCAGCATATATGTTAAATGAGTTCGCAGGAACGCTTCACCCGAGATATAGGAGGAGATAAAGGTCCCACCGGGCGTGCCAGAATCTGTAGGGTGTTTTTCGTCACCCCATTGAGATGGGAATACGCGCATGCTTGTCAGGATCATTACAGATTCCCCCTGCCTAGGGTAGGCTGGTGTCTATTGATTGTGGGAATCCAAATCTCCGGCAGCCGTGGACTAAGCTGCCGTTAATTACCCCTCGCCCTTGGAGCGAGGGAACCTCCGATTGATGGGTCAAACTGGTCATGCGAACTCAATGTACAGTGTGTGTGTTGTGTTTTGAAAGGGGGTTTTGGATATATCGGGGCCCCGCAGAGTTTTTACGGGGGTCCTGCTATCCGGATAGCGGGATGGGGGTCAAGGGGCGAGCAGCCCCCTTGCGAGGTGCGGGGCAGTGCCCCGTTAGAAATTTTTTCTAACAAGGGAGGTAAATTTATTGTAAAGTACATATAAAAAATAGGGGGGAAGCGTCTTAAAGACGCGTGTGTGGTATGTGGGCACATAGTGCCCACAGGTCATGTGCCTGGCGCGTGCGCGCTTGGCGCCCGCGGGTCACGTGCGTTGCACGTGACCACTGGGCGATGGGCGGGTCGCGTGGGGCGCACATGGGCACTTAGCGCCCGTGGGTCACGTGCGATGCACGCGACCGCTGGGCACTGAGCGGGTCACGTAGGGTGCACGTGGGCGCTTAGCGCCCGCGGGTCACGTGCGTTGCACGCGACCGCGGGGCATGCGCGCACGTGGGCGCTTTAGTGCCCGCGGGTCACGTGCGCGCACGCGGGCGCTTTAGTGCCCGCGGGTCACATGAGCGGCACGCGACCATTGAGCGCTTTAGAGCCCGCGGGCCATACACACGCCTGCTGGACACCCGCGGGTCACGTGCGCGGCACGCGACCACGGGAGACACCAGCGGGATGGGGCTTAGCCCCTAAGTTGGGGAGTTGAACTCCCAAGGGGTTTTGGAATTGAACTCCTAACAGAAATTTAATTTATGGAGTTAAAATCTAACAGATCTAGAAAGGAGTTAAACTCCTAGGAATCTTTGGCTCTTCTTTTGAGCCTCGGATCTGTCCAAAGTTAGATTTTTGGAGATGGGTCTCCTTCTTCTTTCTCTTGATCGGCGGGATCTTGGAGAAAAGGGGATGAGACTTAAAAGTCTCCCCTTTTCGAGATCTGATTGGAGATCCGAGCTCCCCTTCGTGGGTTTTGTGGTGAAAAACTATTTATTTTTGACAAAGGAAGAGTTAAACTCTTGATTTAATTCAAAAGAAAGAGGAAGGTTTTAGTACCTTGAGGAAGGAGAAGATCACAGATCTTGATTTTTTTTTGGGAGAGAGAAAAAGTTGTCGAGATATTTTCATTATCTTTTCCTTTATAGGCTATACACTTTACATATAGCCCCTTAGGCCTTACAAAAATGGCATTTTGCCTATCCCATGTCTCATGTGCTATTTCTTTTTGCACATAAGCCATGGGCTTTACAAAAATTTGGCTTTGTGCCCATTTTTCTTACATTTATTCATAAAATAAAATAAAAGAAATACACCAAAATTATTTATTACAAAATTTTTATTTTGGCATGGGAGGAAGCCGGCCACTTCATGTTCGGGCTCGACCCGGGCATTGGCCCACTTGACCTAGGCTTGGGCCCACTTGGTTTGGGGTTGACTTTGATTTTGACTTGGTCAACAGGGGTGTAAATTTTTACCCCAACAGAGGCGAGTGTTCGGTTTTGCACCGGTTGATCGGGCCATTGATAGAGGCTGCCAGATTGAGAGGGCTGTTGATGTACAACCTACCTCAGAGACCGTGATGTTGTCTACCTTGCAGACAGATTACCCAGCTGTTGCTGAGATTGATAGGATGTCGCTTTCAGAGATTATGAGCTGAAACTGCTGGAGCATTCAGGCAGAAATGTGACAGGAGAGAGCTATTCTATCTCGAGTTAAGCGAATGATATGATTCGTCAGATTTGATGTGCCGATGTAGGCTCAGTTGAGTCGAAGAATTCTAGTTGAAAGATCTTACTCAGATCTAGAGTAGATCGATTAAGAAAGGACATTGTTCGTTGGATGCTCCGATGTGAGATCGGTAAGTTGACCAGTTTCGGATAGAAGGACCTTACCCAGATGCGTTGTGAGTTGATCGAGAACGGACGAATAAAGTGTATTCCTTCGATGATTTGGACGAGTTCCCGAGGACGTGTTCGGCTAGATATCTTCTACAGAGTGATGAAGATACCGAGTTCGTAATTTCGAGTCCGTGTGAGAGACTCCAGATTGATCGTAGCCGAGAACGAATTGCAATATGCAGACAGTAAGAGATGACGTCAAAGTGGACGATAATAAAGACGGGTGGAACAAAAGGTTCGTGCGAGATGTTAGCGAGCGGTTGTTATGCTCCGTTGATGCCAGTGGATTGATATGTGTGCAAAGGGGTTAGATACAACCAAACTTTTGAGGAAAGCCGTGCTGAGGACGCAGCTGTCCGATTATGAGAAGAGAGTTAAGCAAGAGTGCCAACCTTCGTATAGTTCAGCATAGGTGAGATCGGAAGAGACCTTGAGTAAGTTCTTTCCAGGGCACCGCAGCGATAGAGATTTGCACCCAGGATCAGTTATATCGTGCGTATTCAGAGGGCCAGATGCCACCGTCAGTAATGTGTCATTGAGAGTGGTCATGTTGATTGGCCAAACAGTGATCAGTGGAATTCGAGGGCTGGACTGTTCCGTTAGTACACCTGACCAGGCCGACGAGCAGAAGGATCGTGATATTTTCAATCCACAGAGAAAAAAAGGACCCAGAAACTGAGGACTCCATATTGTGAGCAGGAGGCAAGTAGATGATCTTGCTCTGCCAGCTTTGGGTGCACCGGCATATTTTTCGACATTGTAGGAGGTGTACCTCAATGTAAGTTATTGCAATTTGCGTTTTGTGATCCGAGTATCACACTTTTATCGCTTGGACTTGAGTTTCGACGATTGGGTTTCGTAACTTATGTTTTTGTGCACCATGGCTGCACTTACTGGAGATTTATATTTTGTGCACAGTTATTGCACTTGATTTATGTTTTATACACCGCTACATTGGTTTATGATTTGTACATATCTATTGCACTTGGTATCGATTTGTGCCTTCGTTGCACGTATTTACGGTTTCGTGGATTCGATACTGTCGATTCGATTCCGTGCATGTCATATGCACTTGACTTGATTTTTGCACTCGGTATAGCTCATAAGTGCTTGCAGTGCATTGTGATGGATTTTGTGCACGCAGTTGCACACGTTTATGATTCTATACACCTTGGTATACTCGGTATTGTTTTTTTGAGCGTTTGAAATATTGATGAGTTTTCGTGCATTGGTTGCACCAGATACGTATGTTGTGCATTTGTTGCACCAGATTTATGTTTTCATGCGCGTCTACACTTGACGTTCTTTATCGTGCATACTATTTCACTAGATGTTTTATACGGACCAGACGCACTTTGTTTTGGATTTTCGCGCATGTTGGGAGCATGCGATGAGATTTTGTGCACACCGGGTGCACTCGATAGAGATGTTTATTCGTGCATGATTGGATGCACTTGATTGGGATTTTTATTCGTGCATATTGGATGCACTTGATTGGAATCTTCATTCGTGCATGTTAGTTGCACTGGGTTGAGATTTTCGTGCACTATAGATGCCTTGATATTGTTGTCGTACACATCCGTTGTACTGGACAGATACTTTTGTGCACACCCGTTGCACTTAGTTTTGCTTTTGTGCATATTGTGGCACTTGTATTGAATTTGATTTCCGTGTGCACCAGATGCACATGATGTTGGATACGCCTTTTGAGGCTGATTTTATTTATGAGTATTGCGTTTTGATGATGGATACTATATTATATAGTATCCGAGCAGGGCTGGTCTGAGGACAATGCCTGAGTACTTTTTCATGCATAAAAAGTTACCAAGAGATTTTCAAAAAGGAGCTATAGTCTCTCTATTTCCTATGTACCCGCGAGTGACACAAAATTTTACAAGGAAAACCTTCTGGGATATTTCAAAAAGGCGGGACGTATAATTTGAGCAAAACATATATAAGTATATATTTACTACTTTACAAATGATCGTTCGCCACTTGTGCCGTGAGTTACGCATCACACGGCGATATAAAAAGAAGATTTGGCATGAGTTATTCAGCTTTTAAAAATGGTTTTACAAAGATGCATGCTAAATACGTATTATGATTTGACTATAGTGCATTTGGATTGCAGTAGTGGAATTTGAGATTTGTATCTCCTTTATAACTCCAGTGATTGTGTGATGCTTGACGGAGTTTGATTTTGAGTTTCGTACTCGTTTTCAGGCGCACACGATGCGCTGTGGTATTTCTATATCTTCCGTGATTTCGGAGCCCCGTTGATTTGAGTTGATTATTGAAATGTTTTAGTATTTGGGGATTTAAATTTAAATTTGGGGACCGAATTTATTTAAAGGGGGAAGATTGTAACATTTAAGAAATATAAAATATTATTTTTGGAAATTAAATATTAAAATAATATATTTCGCGAAAACTATTCGATTTGCGAATAGGGGTTTTTCGTAAAATGGTATAAATATATACCAATATTTGGAAAACAATTGGAGATTAAAATGATTTATTCATTAAAAAGATATTTATCAGATTTCAACATTTTTATAGTTAAATATATGCAAGTTTAAATTAAATCGATCAGTGCACTACTAATCACGACTAAGCCAAATCCGTATTTCTACAGTTTTCCATGGTTAGTGCACCATGTCATGTGCATGTTGTTACATGTTTGTTAATTTCATTTGTTTTATTTGAAAAGAAAAGAGATGTAAATGTATGAGATATTTGGGAATAAAACAAAATAGCTGTTTAGAGAGAGAGAGTGAGCTTAAGAGAGAGTGAGATTAAGAGAGAGAGAGAGAGAGAGGTATCTTTGACTTCCTTATCTTCTTCCTTCATCATTTCTTCTCTTCTTCATCTCCTTCTTCATAATTCTTCATCTCCTTCATCCCTCACTATCTCCATGTATCATCTCCAAATCCTTTCCAAAACCCCATGCCACATTCATTAAAAAGATACACAAGATCATCCTAAACCGTTTAAACCATTCAAATTTGGATTTTGAAGACTTTAGGCAACTCAAGAATTTTCCTAAGTTGCCAAATGAGGTAATCCCTACACTTTTAGTTAAGTGTATGTGTTTTATGTATCCTAGTTTAGTTAGAATTCGTATTAGTTAGGTTTTGTGATCTTGGAAATTTCCAAGTTGATGTTAAGTGGTAAATTGAGGTATAGTGAGTGTTTACAAGACTTGAGTGATGTTTTTACTGGCCAAGACCCGATACAAGAAACCAAAACACGAACTTTGAATTGGCTGATATCGTATTTTGAGGAATTTATGAGTGGATACTAAGATCTGCTATAACCCGGAGACCTTAAAAATTATTTAGCGAACACAGAAAGTCGTGTAGGTGACCTAGAAGCTAACCCCTAGACCCGAGATCTCCACTCCTTTCCCAGGCCGCAGATTTAATGCTTGTGGCCGCAAATTGCGGCCACATCAGGGTGATATGTGGTGATTTTTGGTTAGTAGCCTCCTTATCTGATATCTAGAGCAATCTTGTATGCAAAATGTCTTGGTTTGACCTAGGGTAAAATCTGGGATAGATTTCCTTAGTTGCTGATTTCGGGTTTAGCGATTTCTGAGATTTGGTTTTGATAATAGAGTTTGGATTCCGTCGTTGGACGTTTTTACGTCAACGGATGAGGGTTAATTGGTTGATTTTGCATGCGTAAGCTATAGGTTCTAACCTATGAGCACTTCGTATGCCTATCAGTTTTCCGGACTTGATTTTATTAATATTGCAATTGTGTATTGATTGTAGGTACTTTCGCGTAGACTTCCAAGACGACGAAGCACATCGATTTCGGCTAAACGAGGAGTTTAGCAGATGAGTAGATTTATATCTACGGGGGAAGTCAGGTGGATGGCGTATAGCACCCCCGCAACCATTGATATGGAAAGATTGTTATTCAAATTATAATTTTAATAAAGGATATACTACGAACTTATGGACACGATTAAAGGTTTTAGTAAGAGATGATTTGATAAAAGTTGACACTAATGGGTATATTGGCTTAAGAATAGGATATATGTATATAAGATAACTTGACGTGGGATATTGTGATGATAAATATAGATGACTCGGATTGTTATGAGAATATGAAATAAGAAAGTGAATCATGATAAGTATGAATTGAAAGAGAACAAGTATGGGTTGATAATGGTATGATATGAGATCGAGATCGATACGACTTGAGATTAATAAGATATGACATATATGCAAGATATCATTATATGAGATTGATACAAATGCGACTTGAGATATATGTGTATTTATATTTAATTATGAGGCTAAAGAGTGATATGACGTACGAGATTTTAGATCCGTCCTTTATTTATGAATAGGACGATAGAATCCCTATTCTGTTTGATGTCACCGTACGGTAGATTACCGTACGCGATGAGATGTACCGGATGATTGATCCGTGCTAGTGATTTGAGGATGATGATCGAGAATTATTGTCATATCGGAAGTTAAGAGGCGGGATCGCCGACGTAGAATATTACCCTTCGTGATGTACATATCATGTTTCCAGTAATTAATGCTATATGATATCATTTGTTAGTACACCTGCACAATTACCATTGATGCGCATGTTACACTTATACAGATTTTACGGCTCACACACATTCATCATCGGTAATTGACATGCAACTTACACGGTAGAACTGCCCTATCATGATATTTTTCTTAACCGTAAAAGTACATTCATTGTTCAGTACTATCACTTGGCATGCTTGCATGATATACTCGATATGCACATATTACTACTCTATGTTGCATACATCGTACTTTATCGTTATATGCTTGAGATGCTGTTTTCATGAGATCTCTGAATTTAAGAACCGCGGTTATATTTCAAAGGGAATTATGTATTACTTTAAAATGCGGTTTCTCTTGATATGATATTTCGAGGTGTCCACCATGAGTTTTCTCGGTTCTGAGCAGTGAGTATACCCGATTCGAGGAGCAGGAGGCACCGTCTGCGGATACATGGTAGACCCGGTATGGTACCCCGGGGCAAGAAATGATTTTTGTGGAGTAGACGATGAGCCTAGCATGGGAGCACTACCTACCGGTGATAGTTTTGGGCTCGGCGGATATCTGGAGGATACCGACCGGAGTCGTGAGATGATATAGGCCAATCCGGACTGACGGAGCCCGAGATAGTTTGGCACAGCAGATATCTGGTGGATATTGACCGTAGTCGTGATATGGGCCGATCCGGACTGACGGAGCCTGAGATATGAGGATTTACATGTCGATGCTGACACGGGTTTCATGATATTTCGAGTGTCGGTGTTGGACACTCAGGTTCCATGATTTTGATGTGTCGTTGATAAACACACGTGGTTAATATCCTCATATATATATACAGGCATATGTTTTCATGATATTTCGAGTGTCGGTATGGGACACTCAGGTTCCATGATATTGTTGTGTCGTTGATGGACACATGGATAATATCCACATGCATATAGGCATATGATGTCGGATGTTTATTTATATATGTCATTGCATTGATCGATTGTTGACATACATGCATATGCGGTCACCCTAAATATCATAATATTATCTTCAGGATATAGTGACATAGGAAATCATTATTTTATTCGATTTCTACCTGCTGATATTTTCTACTCACGAGTTGGAAATTCACCCCTGTTGTGCCACAGTTCTTGCAGGTTTGACCGTTTGGGATCAGTTGCGGTATCGTTGGCACACAGCTTCATCCAGGGTGCTTTGCTTTGGTAGGTGGGACACATGTTGGATCATGCCCACTCTCGTACTTTATATTCCGTTGTATCTAGATAAACTCCATCAAATAAGAAACTAGAAATTGTATATTGGTAGACCTAGTCAGACTTGGGTATTATGCGAGACTTATAGCGATGGGTTTATGTTCGCTTCGTGAGTTTTGATGTATTGCTTATTTATCATTCTTTCTGGGTTGATCTTCACCGTTGGGCGTCGTATATGTGTTGTTGCGTGGTTGTGATTCCGCCAGTTGGCAAAGAGCTAGCTCCCGCTTGGGGATGCCTATATATTGTTATGTATATGTTTTTGGATCAAAATATACAAGGGAGGTGCTGCCCAAATTTTTTAAAGGCGAAACATATTTCCAACTGTAGTATAATCCCCTTGCATTTTCATGTTTCATTAGCTATGCATTTAAAGAAAAACATGATTCATTATACTTTTATTTCAAAACTGCATCCCCACTATTTTCCGCAAAAAGGTTTAGATTTTCTGGGCTTCGTCTTACTTGATTTACGTTACGCCTTTAGACGTTGCGTAATTTAAGTGTCGGTCACGTGCTAAATTACAGGTCATGACATTAAGTATTGGGGTATTTTAGTGGTAAATACTTAGCATTTGAAAGTTCATGGTATTTTATTGAAAAACTTGTCATTTTTGGTTTCTTGAGGGCATTTTATTAGCATTTGTAAATCTTTCATTTTTTTAGAAAAATATAGATTTATTATCTTTTGAAAATATGGATTTATAATTTTATATAATTTTAATTTTAAAAATAATTTTGTTTTATTTAGAAAATTCGTTTTTCTTAAAAATGTATTTAAATCCTTTCGAGATCGAATACTCCGTGAGCAGGTCTGCATCTCGCTCTGCTAGCCGAAGGATGTGCGGATTACTAAAATCTATAAAATAATGTTTTATATATCTCAGGGGTTTTATGAAAAATATTTTTAATATAGATAAAATATAAAATCTCGAGGGTGATTTGTATTACTTAGGATTTTCATGAGCATGGATTTTAAGTATTGGGGTATTTTAGTGGTAAATACTTAGCATTTTGAAAGTTCATGATATTTTATTAAAAAACTTGTCCTTTTTGGTATCTTGATGGCATTTTTATTGGCATTTGTAAATCTTTCATTTTTTAGAAAAATATAGATTTATTATATTTTGAAAATATGGTTTTATAATTTTATATAATTTTAATTTTAAAAATAATTTTATTTTATTTAGAAAATTCGTATTTCTTAAAAACGTATTTAAATCCTTTCGAGATCGAATGCTCCGTGAGGAGGTCTGCATCTCGCTCTACTAGCCCAAGCATGTGCGATAATCCATACCATCCGTTAGCGGGTTCTCTAAAGAGGGTTGTAGATGTATAATTGCTAAGGAAATGAAATACTGCTTTAAATGAAATCCGGTTTTAGAATTATGTGGTATTTTATTGTAAATACTATTTTCGAACCAAAAATACATACAATTGGGCATCGTGCTATGAAACCAAGTGTGCGTGTGGGGTAGGTCGTTACCCCGTGAAGTTTTTCTTAAAGGTTTTGTTTAAATAATTAGTCGAAAAGGTGTGATAACAAAGTTCAAGGTATTTTAATATAAAAGTTTAATTAGAGTTGTTTCACTTGGGTAAAATTGATTCTAAACATTAGTATTAAGATTACAAGTGAAGTGGTAAAACTGGTTTGACCAAATGATAAAAGAAAATGAAATTGTAGGTTTAGAAAAGATGATATCTGTAATAACCCCACTTTTACCGATATTTAATTTAAAATGAATATCAATGAAAAGGAGGAGAATTGGGAAGGACTTACGGTTTAGAAACTTCAAGGAAAGGTTAAAGAAGAGAGGATGATCTTCGTGGCCTCGCGGGAGCTCCGGAATTAGCTTCGATTTTCGCCGGAATCAACTTGCTTGCTAACTCCACTTTATTTCACTTGCACTAGGAACTTTTTACAGAGTTTTGGCTAGAATTTTCATAATGGTGCTGAGCCAAAGTGTGGGATGGTATTTATGTTGAAGAATTAGAGTTTGGGAATTAAAATTGTGGATTAAAAAACATTAAAATCGTGTTTAATTGTGAAATGAAAGGTCTATGTTTGATTGCAGGGAAATTAAACAGTGCAGAGGGGTTAGGGGTAGCTGAAGAGTCAAGTGTACAGAGCACGGGCTTCATTGGCCACATTTGAGCCGTCGGTGCCGGCCTTAATGGCTATTCCACCGGGCGATCATGAGGCATTTGCCTCGAGATTCATGCCAGCAGATTAAATCCATGTTTACAACATTTTCCACATGTTTGATTTTTCTAAAGTTTTCATTTCCCCGTGTATTGCACGTGCAATCTTTTGAGTTTCTAAAAAGTTAAAAAAATTCAGAAAAAATAATCGTGTCTGATTGGAATCGAACACAGGGGCTATGTCGCAACAGTGCAAGGGCTTTACCGGTGAGCTACAATGTGGTTCTCGCTATTATTTCACAAAAGCGACTTATAACTCAAACTCAGGCTGTAAAACTCATTTCTTGTATATTAACAGAAAAATTTCGTATAAAGATTTTAGAGTCGTTACACTCTGGGACCCGGGTGGGCATAGGCGGAGGAGTTCACGGGCCTTTCGGTCTGAACCGAGTGCCCCAGGGCACAAAAACAAGCAAGAAACATCGCTGGTTTTGGCAATTTTTAAAAACAGTGAACAATTCATTTTGAAAAATGGTTATAGGAATCAATTGGCCACAAAAAATCAAGTTAAAATTCTATGGATGGCTTTGATACCACTGTTAGGGGTCTTGCTTGCTGGACGGGTGTTTAAAAATATTTGCAGAAACGTAAAAACGAAGTATTCCATGCAAACAAGATCACTCAATCACTAGAATCAACTATAGACTAAAACTTGCAAACTGAAGAATGGAACAAGGAGAAAATACAACCTTTGAAGCGCCTTCACATGCTCCAACGGTTGTACTCCGGACTCCGAGTAAGCTACACGGTGCTCCGGATTTCACTTGGTTCATGATCGGCCCCATCAAAGATGATCCACGCGAAAGCCACCGGTTCTAGATCCAATATCAACAACTTGATGTAACTATCTTTTCATACTTGCTAGACATGAGTTGGGAGGGATGTAGAAGAATGAAGTGTATTCTAAAACTCTCTCTTCTCTTGTCTTTTTAGCTCTCTTTCTTTTTTTCTTTCTAAGTATGAGAGAGGAAGAGGGAGAAAAATAAAAAATGGCTAAGTCTTGTGTGAAGTGTAGGATACCCCTTCACACATAACCCTCCTTCATTTCTCATCACAGCACTAGTCATGAGAAAATGAGAGTGTATGCTACTGATAGGGATTGATTATAATCTCCAAATTTAACCGCAAGTATACAGTTTATCGCAGTCATACTTGAGAATCATTCCGACAGAAAGGTGTGTTAACCACTTTTAAACTAAGTTAAAATTGAATTGTTTTTAAAAGTGTGCTTTTTATGAATATAAAAGAATTTAGGGTTTTGTATTTATTTATCTCTGTTGGTTGGTTTAAAAGATAATACTTCTTTTCTAGATATATATTTAATATGTTTTCTATTAATCCTATAAAAGCATAGGTTAATTTAATGTTATTAAACTTAACCTATCAATTATAAAAATATCATTTAGATAGCAATATGAGAACACTTTTGCTAGTTAATTAAAAATAATCTACGTTTAATTTTCGATTAATAGCGATAGGTGATCAATCTACTTCTATCATTTTATCGAAAAATCTAGATCACCCATAACTATCTAGTTTTAATTTTTTTTAATTAAACATGTCTCTTATTTTCCCTAATTAGATCTCTAGGGTATCAACCTATTATTTAACCAAATAAATTTTTTTGTGTTATCATCTTCCCTTAATTTTCTTTCTAAGCGTCAACTATCATTAAAAAAATTAGCTTTTTAGATAATAAATTTAATGAGAAGAATTTAAATAATAAGAGATTAATATTTAAGCACAAGAAAAGAAAGCAATATAACATCAAACCAAATAGAGTAAATAAATACAAAAACCTAAAAAAGAAATTAGTTACGATTCATATTAAAATAAAGAAAAAATTTATTCATAAAAATTACTTACAATGGTGTTGATCTCTCAAAAGAAAACCCTAAAATTTATTTCGAAGAGAGAGATGAGAGAGATATGAAACTCTAGGGCTATATAAGTTCTTATATAGCGATTGAAGAATAAGTAATAGAAAATACAAGAGAATCTACTTTCTAACAATTATGATAATCTAATCTAATTGCTCTGTTAGATACTGTTGCGTGCCTTCAGAATTTTCAAAAGACAAAACCCTACATCTCATATTAATTTATATGGAAAGATAATCGTGGCCATAAAAAATCTCAGCGAACGGCCCAAAATCGACCGTTAATCCGTCGCCTTTTGGCTAGATTGGCCGCTTATTTTTTCTGTGGTTTTATCGTTAATTTAGATGATTTTTTAGCACATAAAATCTTGAATATCTTGATGTATCTTTGTAGTTGCGTAGATATCCAAATTGTTCCTAAATTTGGCGCATAATTTGACAGGTTGATTTGTTGTTTTTGATTTGATTTGGTTTCTCCATCTGATTTGTTGTTGTGATGATTGATTCATCTCTATTTGTTGCAATCTTTGTTGATTTGTAATGATATTCCCAAATTTATTTCAAATTTGTAAATTGTCTTTTGATTTTCTGAATAATTCTCTTAAATCTCTATTATACGCACGTAATCCTTCTTTTAGGACAATTTTTTTTTCTTTTGCATCCAAACCCTATTATCTGTAATAATTAACAAAAGATACCCGAAACAGCATAATATATGACAATAACATGATAAATGGGTTAGAAAAATATGCAATAATTTACACTTATAAAATACCCCTACACTTATCTTTTGCTAGTTCTCGAGCAAATCTAGGGTTTCAAAATCTAAACTAAACTAAACTGCTATCTAACTAAATTCTACTCCTACTCCTATTCTTATAAAAGAAAATAAAGGACAAAAATAAAAAAATAAAACTATATATAAAGATAGGAATAGATAAGAAAAATAAGAGTTTAAATTTTACTAGATTTTCAGTCGTCATGAGTCATGTCTTAAAAAACTTTGATCTATGCCGAAAATAACTCCCTCGTCATTTTCCAATCTTTCCTACCTATTTTGATTCCAAACATGATCATATACCCCTACGTGTATGAAAAATCATCTCTACACTCGGAGAATTCAATTCAAGCTCACATACTCTTGCCCTACGCTCTCTATCATTTTTTAATCAGCGGATCAAAATTGATGGATTTGTTCCCATATTTTTCATGTGACCGTTAATATTTCGTGAGGCGCTAACCAACCGATTACCGAATGTGATCACTTATTGGGCGTAAATATCAGTTTCCTAACCTTGCAACACCTGAGGAACAGCAAATGATCCCAAACCAGTTGGTCTAAGTCATTAGGTGATGAAGCACCACTCGCTGAATTATTTTTTTGCTGGTTGATAATTACAAGATAGTGTTCATTTTTTGTGATATTAATTTTTTCGTACTAGGGCATTATAGACAAAAGCATGACATGTCTCTTCTACTATCTCATACTTCAAGATGTGTGCATATGTGTATAGTAGGGTATCAATGTTCAAATGTTTGGACTCAAAAATACGCTACACTTATATCTTCTCAAACCTAGTAACTCCTTTATGATACTAGCCTTTTGGGAACAGGCACATGACAACTTATTACTATATCTATTTAACCATCTCTTTTTCTTATTTCTCGTAAAATCTCTTTCTCTCTTTTATATACATTTTTCATTTTTTCATTTCTATTTGCAAAATTTTCTAATTTTCTATATTTTTTATTTTTTTATTTTGAAAACTAAAAACTATTTACAAAACCACCCCACACTTGAACTTGACAATACCCTTACTGTCTACCGCAACTCTTCCTTAAAAAACAAATAAACTAATGATATACATATGTTACAAATAAGGGGTTTTAAAATATTTTCAAGTGTATTCCGGCTCATGGAAGTCCATGAGCACCGCCTCAATATCCGCAGAAAATTCTAAAAACGGTTTCAACTTTTGACCATTAATTTTGAACACCTCACCATTTTTAAGATTTTCAATCTCGATAGCTCCATGTGAAAAAACATTTTTGACAATAAACGGTCCGGTCTGTCGCAATTTTAATTTTTCAGGAAATAGATGCAATCACGAATCATATAGTAAAACTTTTTGGCCCATTTGAAAATATTTTTGTAAAATGTTTTTATCACGAAAGATTTTCGTTTTTTCTTTAAAAATCTTGGAATTGTCATAAGCATCGTTCCTAATTTTCTCTAATTCATTTAGTTGGAGCTTTCTATACTTATTGGCTTCTTCAATATTCATATTTAACTGTTTTATGGCCCACATAGCGCGGTGTTCCAACTCCATTGATAAGTGGCAAGGTTTTCCAAATATAAGCCTATATGGAGACATGCCATGGATGGTCTTGTATGCGGTTCAGTAAGCTCATAATGCGTCAATAAGCTTAAGTGACCAATCCTTTTGGTTCTTATTAACTGTCTTTTTCAATATTTGCTTAATTTGTCTATCCCAACTTGCCCACTAGTTTGCAGATGATATGGGTAGATAACTTATGGTGGATCGAATATTTCCTCATAAGAGTTTTGAAAGATCGGTTACAAAAATGGGTCCCATTATCACTAATAATGGAGCGTGAAATGCCAAACCGAGAAATTATATTATTTTTCAAAAACTTGACAACAACCTTATTGTCATTGATTTTACATGCCATTGCTTCCACCCATTTCGATACGTAATCGACCACTACTAAAATATAAACGTTCCCAAATGAATTTAGGAATGGCCTCATGAAATCGATACCCCATACATCAAAGATCTCAACTATAAGGATAGAATTGAGAGGCATCATGTTCCGCCTAATGATTTTACCTTGGTGTTGACAGCGTTCACAAGTTTTACAAAATTTATATGCATCTTTAAATAACGTAGGCCAATAAAACACACTTTGTAAAACGTTTTTCGCCGTCTTTTTAGCCCCAAAATGGCCCCAACTTATATGATCGTGACAAAATGAAAGAACACTCCTAATTCCATCATTAGGTACACACCGCCGAATGATTTGGTCATTGCACCGTTTAAACAAATAAGGATCATCCCAAAAGAAATATTTTACCTGGGAGTGAAACTTATATCGATCTTATTTAGACCAATTGGGCAATGTCATTTTCGTGACGAGAAAGTTAACTATATCCGCGAACCATAGTTTGCTAGCAGTTGTGTATAACTGTTTGTCGAGAAAATAGTCATTTATAGGAAGTTCTTGTGTGGGTGCAAATGGTAGACGTGAGAAGTGATCGACCACAACATTTTCGGATCCCTTTCTGTCTTTTATTTCAAGGTCAAACTCTTGCAATAAAAGGATCCATCTTAGTAATCGGGTTTTAGCATCTTTCTTAGAAATAAGATGTCTAATGGCCGAATGATCCGTGTATATCGTAATGTGTGAACCGATGAGATAGGACCTAAACTTTTCAAGTGCATATAGAACAGCTAAAAATTCTTTTTCGGTGGCGAAATAGTTTAACTATGCATCATTTAGGGTCCTACTCGCATAATGGATGACATGTAGTATCTTGTTTATTCGTTGTGCTAAGACGACTCCAATTGAAAAATCCGATGCATCATATATAATCTTAAAGGGCTCACTCCAATTAGGAGAGTGAATAATTGGAGCGAATGTAAGCTCCTTCTTCAATTGCTCGAATGATTTGAGGCAATCAGAACCAAATTAAAAAGGTGTATCCTTGGCAAGAAGTGAAGTCAAGGGTCTAGCAATCTTGCTATAGTCCTTGATAAAACGTCTATAAAATCCCGCATGTCCAAGAAATGACCTAATGTTCTTAACGGTTTTGGGAGGGGGTAGATTAGAGATTATATCAAATTTAGATTTATCTACCTCAATACCTTTTCGTGAAACAACGTGGCCTAGCACAATGCCTTGCTTGACCATAAAGTGGCATTTCTCCCAATTGTGTGTTAAATTCTTTTCTTTGCACCTTTGGAGTACTAACTCCAAGTGGTGTAAACACTCATCAAATGTATCCCCAAAGACTGAAAAATCGTCCATAAAAACTTCAAGAAAATGTTCCACCATGTCGGAAAATAGGCTCATCATGCACCGCTGAAAAGTGGCGTGTGCATTATATAGCCAAAAGAGCATCCGTCTATATGCAAAGATGCCAAATGGACATGTAAAGGTGTTCTTCGGGTGCAACGGGTATTTGGTTATAACCGGAGTATCTATCTAGGAAACAATAGTACCCATGACCAGCTAACCTTTCTAGCATTTGATCGATAAAAGGAAATGGAAAGTGATCTTTCCTAATCGCGACATTAAGTTTACGATGGTCAATGCACACATGCCACCCGGTTTGCATGCAAATAGGGACTAGCTCGTTCATGTGGTTTTCAATGACAGTAATACCTGACTTTTTAGGTACCACATGAATTGGGCTAAGCCACGTGCTATCAGAAATAGGGTATATTATACCACTATCAAGACATTTAATTATGTCTTTTCTCACTGCCTCTTTCATAATAGGATTGAAACGGCGTTGAGAATCTCTAAATGATTTGGCGTTGTCTATCAAGTGAATTCTATATTATACTATAGTAGGGCTAACTCTCTTGATATCCACCATAGTCCATCCAATAGCCTCCTTATTATTCTTAAGAATAGCTAGTAAGACCTCCTCATGCTCCTTAATAAGTTCAACAGAAATTACAAGTGGGAGAGTGTTATTAAAACCTAAATTAGAATATTTTAGGTTTGATGGGAGAGGCTTGAGCCCTAACTGTGGGGACTCTTCTATCGATGGGCGAAAAAGAGGCCTAGGTTCAATAAAAAGTGGCTCAAGTGGGGCCCTTCTCATGTAAGTTATTGGGATAGAATCATCAAAAATAACAACTTCTTTGTTACTAAGTTCCTCTTCTATGCAATTTTCTATAAACCAGTTATCTAAGTCAACTTCTTCATCATTAGGAATATTATTAATTAAGTTGACTTCGAAGTGCTTATAGGTATCACTTGGCTGATTTTCTAGGTTAAAAATATTAAGATCAATTATCATATTCCCAAATAATAGTTTCATAGAACTATTGTGATAATTAATCAATGTAGTCGAAGTGGCTAGGAAGGGCCGATATAGTATGACAGGAATTTGATTTCTAGGGTTAGTGACGGGTTGTGTTTCTATCACGACAAAATTTACGGGGAATATAAATTCCTCAACTTTAATCAACACGTCATTGATCTCACCCATAGGAGTCTTGATGGACCGGTCGGCTAATTGCAAAGTGATCTTGGTGGGCTTAAGCTCACTTAACCCTAATTGCTCATATACAGAATATGGCAGAAGATTAACACTGGCATCTAAGTCTAATAAAGCTCTATTTATGACCTTTTCGCTTATAATGTAAGATACAGTAGGACTACCGGGGTCCTTATACTTAACGGGCATTGCATTTCTTAGGACGTCACAAATATTGCCTGCTAAAAAGACCTTCTTAGGCACTTTAGTTTGTCTCTTCTTCGTGCATAAATCTTTGAGATATTTCGCATATGAAGGAACTTGGTCAATCATGTCCAAAAGAGGGAAATTGACCTTCACTTGTTTAAACATCTCCACTATCTTTTCTACCTTAGCAGCTTGCTTCTTGGCCTTTAAACATTTTGGATATGGTGCTCTAGGCTCAAGAGGGGTATTTATAGAATATGGGTGGAGTGGAGATGTGGGTGCATCAATAGATACCAGTTGTGTAAGTGGGGTAGGATACTGCAGCTCCTTACTAGCCGGGATCTCTTTCGAATTTTCGGGCATCCTAACCTGTTTATCTGATCGCAAGGTAATTATGGCATTTTCTTGCACTGTATTTGTACGTGTATCTTTAGGATTCATAACAAGTTGACTATGTAGGGTTCGTTCCTCACGTCCTCCTAATGCTGCAGCTAACTGACCGATTTGCCTTTCTATATTAGAGATAGATTGTTTAATTGGTGTTATCTCATTTTGAAAATAGGTGGCCATTTACTTCTCAATGTTAATATAATTATTCTCATTCCCACTCCTTTGATAAGCATTAAGTTAGGTTGGATTGGATAGAGAACCTTGTCTTTGATTTTGGAATTGTTGGCTAGTGTTGCCTTGATTCCATTACAAGTTAGGGTGGTTCCTTCATCCTTTGTTGTAGATTTGAGAATAAGGATTATTGTTGTTGTTATGTTGATAGATAGCATTAGTAGTCTCTTGACTTTTAGAACCATTTAAAAGAGGACATTCTTCTGAAAGGTGGAAAGAGTCTTGACAGTTAAGATAAGGAAAGGGTTGACTGACTTGAGTAACGGGGGCGGGGGTAGTTGATAGCTTTTCTATTGATTTCTGAATGCCAGCCAACTGGGCTTGCATTCCAATTGTAGCTTCAACTGTATGGATCTCACCCTTAGAATTAGTTGACCCTCTCTCACTAGAACTCTCCCACTGCATGGTCTTATTGGACAATTCTTCTAAAAAGTCACATGCCTCATCCTCTTTCTTCATAAAATTCTATTGACACATGGACTCAATCATAAACTTGGATTCCATTCTATCATAGACTATTTGACATAGCTCCCACTTAGCTATACCATGATGGGGGCATTTTATGAGAAGATCCTTGAAATGTTCGAAATACTTCCAAAAAGATTCTCCCTGTTTTTGCGAAAAAGTCCTAATTTTGTTTTGAAATTTAGCGGTTTTAAAATGTGGGTAGAACTTTTTAAGAAATGTCTTCGTAAATTCATCCCATGTCCTAATTGTATTGGCTGGCACACTGTAAAACCAATGCTTAGCTTTATCAGTGAGGGCAAAACGAATAAGTCTAAGCTTAACTACATAAATCTTCAAACTCTTTTATGAAGACATAGGCGTCTTCGGATTCTAAACCATGAAACTTTGGAAGTGAGTTTATGAAAGCAGGTTTTATTTCATAGTCACCGGCTGCTAACGGTAATACTATGCAAGATGGCAGTGATGTGCGGACAAGATAGCATCTATCCTGTAGGGTAGGTGTAGCGGGGACGATTTCAGCCATAATATCTATAAAATCAAGATGAGTCAAACGTTTTGTTTCATCTCGACCCCACACGTACATACACCGTACGTAAAAAAAATATTTTTTTTATTTTTTTATTTTTAGTGCAAAAACTAAGATGACTAGAGATTCTAACAAATCACCAACACAGTGCGTAAAGATCTAGGGTTGCCTAAGTCAAGTTACTAGACCCCCTCGTAACTGTCAAGAGACAAATTGCGGGATAGATCCTCTAACATCTCTTTAACAATCTTGAAGCCAGATCAGTGCCAGTTAAGTGGGAAGGTTCCGCTATACGAATCACCGAAATAGCGGGCCTTAATAAAATACCTACAACGAGTCACACGTCACTAGACACCTCAAGATTGAATCGGATAACTGTTAGATTACCTACAACCTCCTCTTGTCCTATTGGGAGCGATATGTCCTTAAGGGCTGAAGTCTAGATATTTTTTAAATTACTGTAGGTCAATGCGGATACTCAGTTGTGATTTATGGGGCCTAGGGTGATGAAATCCCCACATAATCTGGATTTAGGTTATTGCCCCTTAGAATCTTTTAAAATATGCAATGCAGTCTAAAACAATTTAAAATCTAGACTATTTTTTTAGCGCAAAGAATCCTACAGAAAAAAATCTGTTAGTTGGAATCAAATCGAGATTTTGGGAAGAACGAGATCTTACCTAAATTTCCCTCTGTTCGTCTTGATCTTTTTTTCCAGTTAGTTTTTCTCGATTCCTGAAATATAAAACAAAGAATTCGCAGAATCAAGTAAACTAAATCTAATTTAATCTATAACTAAATTTAAAACTTAAATTTAAATGTAATCAACTACACCTCCCATACAACAGCGCCAAAAACTTGTTCGTTAAAAATATGAATGCCGCAAACGCACGATTGTTGTAGCAATGTGTTTACGGGTCGATCCCCGGCAATGGAGCCAAAAACTTGATGGAATATTTATTATGGTCTCCAAATTTAACCACAAGTATACAGCTTACGTAGTCGTACTTGAGGATCATTCCCACAAAGAGGTGTGTTAACTACTTTTAAATTAAGTTAAAATTGAATTGTTTTTAAAAATGCAATTAAAAGTGTGCTTTTATGAATATAAAAGAATTTAGGGTTTTGTATTTATTTATTTCTATTGGTTGGTTTAAAAAATGATCTTCTTTTCTTGATCTATATTTAATATGTTTTCTATTAATCCTATAAAAGCACAGATTAATTTAAAGTTATTAAACTTAACCTATCAATTATAAAAATATTATTTAGATAGCAATATGAGAACACTTTTTCTAATTAATTAAAAATATTCTACATTTAATCTTCGATTAATAGCGGTAGGTGATCAATATTTTTCTATCATTTTATCGAATAATCTAGATCACCCTTAACTACCTAGTTTTAATTTCTTCTAATTAAACCCGTCTCTTACCTTCCCTCATTAGATCTCTAGGGCATCAACATATCATTTAGCCTAATAAGTTTCTTGGTGTTATCATCTTCCCTTAATCTTCTTTCTAGACGTCAACTATCATTAAAAATATTAGGTTTTTAGATGATAAACTTAAGGAGAAGAATTTAAATAATAAGAGATAATATTTAAGCACAAGAAAAGAAAGTAATATAACATCCAACCAAATAGAGTAAATAAATACAAAAACCAAGAAAAGAAATTAGTTACGCTTCATATTAAAATAAAGCAAAAATTTATTCATAAAAATTACTTGCAATGGTGTTGATCTCTCAAAAGAAAACCCTAAAGTTTATTGCCAAGAGAGAGATGAGAGAGATATGAAACCTTAGGGGTATACAAGTGCTTATATAGGGCTAAGAAAGATTGAAGAATAAATAATAGAAGATACAGGAGAATCTACTTTCTAACAATTATGATAATCTAATCTAATTGCTCTGTTGGATACTGTTGCGTGCCTTCAGAATCTTCAAAAGACAAAACCCTATATCTCATATTAATTTATATGGAAAGACGATCGTGCCCATAAAAAATCTCATCGAACGGCCCAAAATCGAGCGCCGGTCCACCGCCTTTTGGCTAGATTGGCCGCTGATTTTTTCTGTGGTTTTATCGTCAATTTAGATAATTTTTTAGCACATAAAATCTTGAATATCTTGCAATATCTCTGTAGTTGTGTAGATATCTGAATTGTTCCTAAATTTGGCATATAATTAGGCAGGTTAATTTGTTGTTTTTTATTTGATTTGGTTTCTCTGTCTGATTTGTTATTATGATGATTAATTCATCTTTATTTATTGCAACCTTTACTGATTTGAAATGATATTCCCAAATTTGTTCCAAATTTGCAAATTGTCTTTTGATTTTCTGAATAATTCCCTTAAATCTCCATTATACGCACGTAATCCTTCTTTTAGAACAATTTTTCGTTCTTTTGCATCCAATCCATGTTATTTGTAATAATTCATAAAAGATACCCGAAACGGTATAATATATGACAAATCATGATAAATAGGTTAGAAAAATGTGCAATAAATTACACATATCAGCCACCTAGCATACACCTCATTCTCATGACAAGAAAAAAATTAGAAAGAAAAAAATAAATAAACTAGAAATAATTATCATATGTTTAAAATGATTTAAACACATAATAATAGATTATGCACATCACATGTTACAAAACCATAAGAAAAGAGAATGATAAAAAGATATAATACTAGTTTATATATGCACCATCATATATAAGAAATATCATTAAGTTAACAATTGATTCAATGACCCGGTTCAATCATAAACCGACTAGTATCATCTGTCTGATTAATACATATATTATCACATATACATGTTTAATTAGACCCCGTATGCATCGATGTACGTGCACTACATCATTTCGCTAGAACGGGAAAATACTCTGTGTGGGACTCTAAAAACTCGACAATACACTGGTAGTAGGTCGGGATCATATCCGATTGATCTGAAACACTTTCGAATCAATCCCCCACCGGGTTAACCTACAAGGACGTTAGCGGTACTAGCTGTACATAACGGCTACCCAGGTATTGAACGAAAAACCGGTCGACAAGCAATCTCGTCCATACCCTGGTAGATCCTATCAGTGACATTCACCGTACAATCCGGTCTCTTGTCTAAGAGTGTCACATACCAGGTCTGGGAGGTGGAAACCGTCAGACTCCCAATAACCCGATAATTTGTGTTGACGTCAAGCTCATGTCCATCTAAGAAACTACTGATAACACTTATCAGTAAATCTCGTTTGCATTGGCCAAGGAATTATGGTTATAACCAGCTGTGCACTGTGCGACATCAACTCCCTATACCGGGAGAGACGAATTCTCTCGACCGCTCACCGCCTCCATGTGCTTCGGGATTGTACCCAACTAAAACCTTTTTTCATGACTCTTTAAACCCGTGGTGGGGTAGTAACTTGAGTACAAAGGGAACACACACAAGACACTATGGTGATCTTAGGTCTAGAGACTATCATGTGCTCATGTCACCAGAGAACTGCTATCTGACGATTGGTATAATTCTATCTAGGAGTTCTCGGCAAGTCCGTCCAGTGTAACTCATCTAATGAGCACCTGTATATAATCATCGGTGCCAAACACCAATGTCTATAGGCTCAGCCATTACCCCGTATAGGGTCATGAAACGTATACACTAGTCTAAACTAAAGTACTAATATCCAGTCTCGATACTCCTATGACTAGGGAATTTTAAAGATGTGCTTGTATACTACTCAGGCCCCACTAGTATAATCCCTATCATAATCCCGGTTTTCAAGCAAAGATCCTATGGGCTTTATTATCATTTAGTAGGGATACGTTATAGCAAGTAAAACGTATACTTATGAATGACAAATACAAACTGGATAGAATACTATCATCTCGAACAAGACTGTTCTTGGTTTAGGCCGTCCTTAAATTCAGCAATTGCATTCCTACAACTACGATAATTGCCTTGAGGGCACCTATATCCAACAGGGGTGTTGCAGATTTGGCTGCAAGACGTGATGTTAACATACGATGACAGGAAAAATCCAGAAGAAAGACATACGGTGCACGAAGGACCGAATTATCCGCGAAACAAGCCTGGGAGTTGGAATCTTTGCGCAAATTACAAGCCGAGTTTTGAATCTCTAGAGCAATATGGCTGCGAAAGCAAGGAGGCATCCGCTGATCCGATTCGCGACACGGAGTTGCCGCCAACACTACTACAGATATAAGTTTTGGTAATAGAGATTTGGTAATTGTTACAGTCGTTACCTAATTTATGGCAACGGTTTAAAGGTTTTGATAACTGTTTGAACCGTTACCAAATCAAATAAGTGGTGAGCCCCACAATGCACTGAAGATAAAATACCAATAGCCTTCCCAAAATTCATCGATCCCTTCCCCCCCCCCAAATTTTCATTGCAAGCGTCAAAACCCTTCATCGCCTCAGCCGCCGCTGCCTCCACCATAGCCGGCGCTACCTCTCTTCGCCTCCATGGCCCGTTCCCCTTTGAAGCCCTCACAGCATCTCCTCGGTGGTCGAGCTCGGCACGAAGCCCTGAACCGTGGATCGAATCCAAACCGCGATCAAAGACCTACGGAGCTCGCCAGAGCGAGGTAGTCAACGTCGCTGAAGTCGTCGCCTCCATCATCGCTGAAGTCGCCACTGATCTCTTCAGGTAAGTTTTAATTTTATTTTATTTTGGTTAATTAATTATATTTTTCCTTAAATTAAATTAATGTTTGTTTGTTGAATTGGTGTTGCTAGTGTTGATTTTTTTGGTGTTGTTTGTTGGTGAAGAGATTGGTTGAATTGATGTTGTTGGTGGTGATGTTGTTGTTGGTGATTTTGTTGGCGGTGATGTTTTGTTGATGTTGTTTGTTGGTGTTGATTTTGTTGGTGGTGTTGATGATGTTAGGGGTGATGTTGTAACTAGGGGAGAGTTGGGATTTGGGTTGAGGTTTAGGTTTAGGGCCGGTTAGGATTAGGTCTAGGGTTTGGGTTGGGGGTTAAGGTTAAGATTAAGGATAGGACTAAGTGTTAGGGTGTTTTAGTGTAAAATTACACCAATAGTAGTTATGGGTATTTTAGTGAAATTATAACAATATTTAAGGGTATTTTAGTGTAAAAATTTAAAACTGAGCAAAAAAGGGTTTTAAGTAAAATTTTAACGTAGTTTAGTGGAAAACCAACAATAGCTAAGCATATTTTAGTGAAATTTATAGCAATTTAGATAATTTAAGAAGATGAATTGTTTAGTTAAATTTGAGTATGCAGTTTAGTGAAAAAACAACAGCGGTTAAGGGTATCTTAGTGAAAAGTGACAACAGTTATGGATATTTTAGTGAAAAGCATGTGCGCGCGCGCTTTTCAACACACACACATACACACACATTCACACACACACACACACACATACACACACAAACACATACGCACAGTCATACACACACACAAGGCCAAACTTTAATTCATCATCATTCTCCTCTACATTGAACTCTTGTTAAATCCCACTCTAAAACCAACCCTAAAACCAACCCTAAATCCAAAATATCAAAATTCATTAAAAAAAAAACCTTATATCCAAAATATTAAACTTGATTAAGATAACCGTTAATAACTTTACCCTAAACCAAAAACTTCAAAACCTTGAAATTGATATGTAAACGTAAAACTAATTCAAATTAAATCTTAAACTAAGTGTATGATACTCAATGATAATATGAAATTTTCATATTATCATCGATAATCATATAAGAAAATAAAAACACGACTTAGTTCCCGTCTATCAGTTAACATACGTTCGATATTCCTCGTGACATAAAACTACACGAAAATTGTTAAATATCGAACGGTATCGTTCTGTTCTAACAACCGTCGTGTAGTCTATGTGACGAGAATATTCAATCATATGATAACCGATAGATTTGTCACATGTGGACAAGTTAGGAATGTATAAAGCAAACACTTGCATTCACTTGTGTATTTCATTCATTTCGAGATATTTCGTCGATACCTTTCCGCTGGTTCTCCGTGTACAACGATAGATTAGATGTTCGTTTCAATGCTATTTGACAGCATTGAAATGATCATCTTTTCTATTACAGTGTATTCGCAGAACAGCAGGGAGGTGCTGCCGAAATTTTCTCAAGACGAATGAAAACACAAGTGAATAAGTGTATGCTTTATACATTCTTAATGGGATAGGTGACTTACCCCCGACAGCCGCTACCCTCGATATCCAATATAGAACATTTAATATCATCATCATTTTTCTTGGAAGAAGAATCTAACTCCCTAACTATGAGCATTTGCTCTCGGTCCCTGTTAATCTTTATAGCTAAATCGTCAATTGAAACTTAAATTAACCAAGTCGTTAATTAAACCTAACACTAACGCTTCTTAGTATCCCTTCTATCACGTATCTGTCAAGAAATCTTAATCCGATAAATCTTGTCTATAGGAACCTTGGTTTGTCTGGACTGTTCCAATATAGCATTCCCGTACCTCCACGACAAGAGTTGGATATACGTCGACATTCCCTCGAGAGCCAATGAATTTTTCCTTAACGGTGTTTACTTTTTCACCGATTTTGCCTACACACGTCTTAGGTTACCGAAAGAGCACGAAATCTATTGTCCTTATTTTAAGTGTATGAACATGCGATTACTCAAGAAGTCGAATGTTGAGTTACACATCTTGAAAAATGGTTTCGTTAGAAATTATACTGAGTGGTAACTTCACGGAGAAAAAGAAGCCATTCTAAAGGAAGATTAGATATGGCCAGTGCAAGAGACGGAAAACGAATTCATCGAAATGGAAACCACAGAATGGTAAGAAATAGTAGAAGAAGGGGAAGAAGGGGAATGGCAGTTTGAAGAAGATGAAACCATCGAAGAAGATGATGTTGTATTCGCGCCGATTGATGACACGGATGAGCTTATAAATGCCGCTGGACTTCCTTATGATACGAAAAGTACTGGACCCTCGTTATTGGAGAAGTACAAGGCTGACTCTATAATCCCTTTATATCCAATTGCAATGGGTTTTCAAAACTACCCATTTTCGTACGTCTCTTCCAGATCAAGTGCAAGAATAGATGGAGTGATCAGTCTTTTACCGATTTCCTAGAATTGCTGAAGGAAGCTTTTCCCGACAGAAATGAAATGCCACCGAGCTAGTACAAGGAGCAAAATATAATCACAAACATCAGCCTGAAGTATCATAAGATACCTGCATGTAAGAATGATTGCATTTTCTTTCAGAATGAACACGCCACACTCAGAAACTGCCCCATGTGTGGGACCAGCCGATTCAAGCCTAAGAAAGACCATCGGTCGAGTGATGTGCCCATGAAGATTTTTCGCCATTTTCCATTAATACCAAGGCTGCAACGGTTATTTATGTGTGAGGAGACAGCGTCCGAAATGCACCTCGTGAAGACAGAAAAATGAGTCATCCCAGATATTCACTACTACGGTGTTCTTGAGCAGGTTATAGCAGTCTCATACAAGCATAAGGTTGTCCCCTTTTTATATTCCAATGCAGATGATACGATACCAAGTCTGAAAGGAGTATGAAAATCGATGAATACAAACTCACTTTGGTAAACACCAAACGGACAGCCTAAGAATACGATAACTTTATCTTTCCCTCAATGGCAACACAAATATATTATTCTCGGAACTTGAAGAAAGTTGACTGAAGTGTTGTTTGTCGTTGGAAACCAAGAGATTATTATAATGTGCCAACGTTGACTGACTCTGGAGATGAGAGTGACGAGAAAGAGGCGATAACACGTCTCAGTCGTTCTATTAAACATACTAACGATCCAAACTATTATTCACCGTCCAATACGTTAGTAAGACGTGACATCGGCTAATTGATCGCCACAGATCAAGATTTCGATAATCCACCTGACGAATCTTCAGCTAATGCACCGAACAAACATACTAAGTAATGAAATTGAACTAAATATTTTAAATTGTATAATGATTATAAGTAAATTTTTAATATTTAGATAAATATTTAGGGTCTGATGAGAGGTTGTGGCTCAGGCTCCAAACGTCATAAGAAAAAACATCTAGACCAGATTGACAGGAGCTCAATAGCAGCAGCAACATCTATCCCTACCCGCGTCCCCTGTACCAGCGCCTCAGCAGCTACAGCAAACCCGACAAGCGCCCCTCCTACCGGGGCCACAGGACCCCCCAGCATCTCCAGCAGCCGCAGCGCCACAAGACCCGCTGTTTACCCCTATTAGCGGGATAGCATATCCTCCTACCCTAGTCACTCCTCTTGCACATGGTATATAGTTATATATTGATTTTTTTATCTATTAAAATAAATCTATCGAATCATCTAACAATTTATTGTTTGCATGTCCGTATAGTACTGGTGGGCTGGCGTCTATTGCTAGTTCTAGCACCACCCCAGGGACGGAACGTATAATCGTTATTGCCTAAAAATTTTAAATAACGATTGAAATTTAAATCTGTCGAACGCTATATACCTATTCTGAACATTATAATGTTGTGTCTGTATATCTATATTTTTGTAGGCTCCACCAGTGTTAAGAGGAGGGGTCATACTACACCCGTCTGCTCCAGGCCGCCACAGGCGTTGGTCCATGGACGCTAGAGTGGAACAACCCAGGTGTGCCTGTTGGTTATTACTCAACCAAGTGGGGGGGCTAAATTTGTCAAATGCTATATACATATTCTGAATTTATAATATTGTGTCTGTATATCTATCATTTTGCAAGATCCACCAGTGTTAGGAGGAGGGGGCCTACTACATCCGCCTGCTTCAGGCCAGCCAAAGGCGTTGGTCCATGGACGTTGGAGTGGAATAACCAGGGTGTGCCTGTTGGTGATTACTTGACCAAGTGGGGGGACTAAATGAGAGCGGAGATCCATACTTACTATAATTACCCGCTCCTTCAGAGGTAGACCCCACGCAAGACCGAGTTAGTTCGGCAGTTTTTTGCGAACGCCACGGTATCACATACCCTTTTATACATTGAAATTTCAATCGTTGTTATATATATATATATATATATATATATATATATATATATATACTTAAAATTTTGTAATTTCAGACCGAGGGACATTACAGATTCATCGGCGTCACCGGCGAGGATGGCGTGCACGTGCCGTTCGATCCACATCCTGCCATTACCTGGATCATATCCGAGTGTCAGTTTCTCAAGAGGATACGCCGAAGTGACGTAAAGACGCATCATTATATTCCCAGGGCTGCGACGACTCAGGAGGAGCGGAGCGCGATGATGGATACCATAGCGCTAGATGTCCCGAGAGAGGATTGGTCGCGGCTGATCGCGTATTATGAGTGCGAAGAAGTTCAGGTATAAATTTAATTTTTAAGATTATAATAATACAACATAAAATCATATTTTGAATTATATAATATAATCTTCTTTATATTTGCAAGGCGGCATCAGTTCGCAACAAGGAGAACTGGAACAACGACGTCAGAAACCGCGCTGTCCCGATCCAAGAAAAGTGCTCACGGGCTAGCGCTCGATACCGACTCATGAGTATTTCGACGTTTAAGTATATATGTTTTCTTTATCGCAAATTACTTATTAAAATAAATCCTAATTTTATCTCAGAAACGAGAAGACCCCGCCAACTACAATGCCGCCAAGGGATGGTCTGCGTTACACAAGGGCACGGACGAGTACAAGGTAAGTTTCATATAATTAAGTCGATCCTGTATTTAAGTTAACACATATGTGTGTGTTCTATACAGACCAAATTCCAGAAGAGAACATACGGCTTAGGACTTAGCCCCGACGACCCAATTACCGCCATTGTCCATGTCCTGAATTCGCTATCCAGCGGGCATCATGGTGGCTTTGAGCGCGGGGTTGGTCCTGTTGGAGATAGTGCCCTCAGAGTCAATTATTGGATCACAGGCACGTGATTTCAATGATTGAGGGAGGACCTATCCCGGGACGACAGTCTTACTCGAGATGATAGTATGCTATCTGGTTTATCTTTATCATCGTGTACTGCTTTAGGTGACCTTACAGGTCGCTATTACACGTTGATAGAGCCCCTAGGATTCTTGCTTGACGACCAGCAGTATGATGGCGATCATATACGTGGGAGCTGGGGTCTATAAGCACATCCTTAAATGGTCCCTAGTCGTGGGAGTTTCGAGACTGGGTATCGATACTCCATTAGTAGACTAGTGTATACAGTCGAGACCCCGACGAGGGGCGGTGGCCGGTCTCACAAGCCACTGGTGTCAGTTGGTTCACCTAAGATGTATACAGGTGCTCATTGGGTTATGAGTACACCGGACAGGACTCGCCGGGAACCTGCTAGTTGGGATTATACCAGACGTCAGATAGCAGTTCCCAGGTGACATGTGTACAGGTTAGTTCATCGACCTGAGATCGTCATTTGTCTCGTGTGAGTTCCCATTGTGCTTTGATTACTACCCTACCACGGCTCAAAGGAGTCGTGCAAACAGGTTTTAGTTGGGTACAGTCCCGAGCCACATGGAGGCAGTGAGCGGATCTGCAGGGATTCGTCTCTCCCGGTATTGGGGGTGAGGTCGCGCTGTGTCTAGGAGAGCCATTACACAAAGCCCTCGGCCGAGGCAGGAGATTTACTGGTAGGTATTCCAGTAGTATCTCAGGGTGTTCTGGGCTACACTCCGACACGACTTGTACCGCTTTTGGGGGTCTGACTTTTACCAACCCCCTAGGCCCGCCATGCGATACTCATAGACGAACGGACCGGACTGTACGGATATTGTCACTGACAGGCTCAGTAGGGTGTCAGGATGAGTTCGCTCATCAACGTCCCTTTTGGTCAATAGCTGGTGGCCCGTCACATATTGGCTAATACCTCTGACGTGCTAGTGGTTAAATCCACAGCCATAGTATTGACGAGTCTTTAGAGTCCCTCACACTTTCAGTTACTCAGGCTTTCGGGCGAAACGCTGTAGAGGCCGTATGGAGATATGGCAGGGTCCGATCAGATACGTGCAGTATTGCACAGATCAGGATCAGACGGTTTGTACTAGTGGCCGTATGGATATATGGCAGGGTTCGATCAGATACGTGCGGTATTGCACGGATCAGGATCGGACGGATATTACTAGTCGGCTTTGGTTTAAGCCGGATCCTAGTTTAGTACAGTGTAGATTTTGTCTCATTGCATTTGTATCCGGTCGGTATACAGATGCGGGTGTGTATGCACAGTATCGGAGTTTTCCTGTAATTTATTACGGGACCAGTTTTCTGGAGTTTCCAGTTTGCATTCCGTTTCGGCCGGTTTTCCTTTGTTCTTTCCCGGCCAGACTTTTCCGATGGAGGGGGTAATTTGCAGTTTTGCAAATTACATTTAGGGAGGGGGTATCTTGCATATTGGTGGCATCATGATAGCTTTTCATGATTATATTCTTTTTCCATCACCTCATTTGCTTTATGTGATTAGAAGTGATGAGAATGGTTGATGTAAGTTTTGCTTTTGATATGGTCACCATTCTCTTTCTCCTACACTAACCTCCCTTCTTGTTATGGTTTCATATTGATTCCTCCACCATTCTCACTAGATGAGAGAGGGTTCACTTGAGAGACAAGAATGAGAGAGATCATTTTGTTATGTGAGGAATTCTTCATCTCATCTTCTTCTTGCTAGAAAATTGAAAGCACCAATTTTCTTTACCTCTTCCTCCATCCATCAATGGCAACTACATAAACTCCAAGAGACAAAGTTTCTACACTACATTCTACAGCAAATCTTGGGCATGTCGAGTTGCCGGCTTCATGCCCGAGTTGCCTCGGTATTGAGGCGGGAGCCCGTAAAAGACGCAGGCGATGTGGTGCCCTTCCGGCGAGGAGGCGACGATATGGAGACAAGACTTTCCGCGGGAGATCGGAGGCGAGGAGAAGACCGGAGGACTCGGATCATTCGGTATACTTCTCTTCCCATCTCTTGTTTGCTAGTATAGGTTAATGGTTAACGATCCGGGTTTTATTGTCCGCGGTAGCGCCAGTTTTCAAGTAAGGAAAATTTTTGATTCCGCATTTTGGCCTCGGATAGTAGGCCGGGGTGCTGCCGTGGCGCAACATGGTATCAGAGCCACGCTATTAACCTTGTCTAGCTTGTTCTAATGCGTTTTACTTATCCGATCGACCAAAATTCCAAAAACCGCGTTTTATGTACATCAGTTTTCTGTTGATTTTTTTCTTTCTCGAAAAATTTTTCAGGTTGTAAAAAAACTAATGTACTGGAAATTCTAAGAACACTGGGAAAATTCGACAACATGATCCCTCCGTACGACCGCGGAAGCGCGGCCATTACCACTCTGGAGGCCGCGGATCCGCCGCATGAATGAGGGATCATGTCATCATTTTTTTGCAGTGGGCTTGTGGGCTTAAAATAGGGGTTTTGGAATATTAAAATTGGGCCCAGAATTTCTGTGAGTGCTACAGTATTACTTGGGGGCCCACTTGTTAATTTTTGATCGATTGGATATTTTAAACACATTATTTCACAGTATTTACATTATATCTGCGACCGTGAATGTCACTCGATCGGTAAATCCTGTCTAACTGCTATAGCCCGGTTAGACGGATTTGCGAACGTGACTTTCACGTTGATGTTTTGTGATTTTGCTGTGATGTTGCGGATCGATCGTGGGGGATAGCCTGGATGCAATGTTAGTACAGTTTTGTTTTATATGTACATTTGATATTGCGGGGCGAGCGTCCGACATATGGACTGCCGCCACTGCCTGTTTGTATTATTCTTTTGGGGCACGACCTGGTTGCGGTCGATGTACCCGGTGTATGTATATTTTACTTTCTGTACTAGGATTACCCCGCGGAGGGATGCACGGGTAGCCGGGTTCTAGAGGGAAACGGGCCCGCATCTCATGGCATTGAGACGGAGTGGGCCTCACTCCAGGATTGGCGGGCTATTCGCCGCACTCGTAGGGGGTACAGGTTGACCCAGGAGGGGTGCCCAAGTTACCGGATTCCGTGAAGTGCTGGGTAGTCCATTCACGGAGCTGGAGGGGACTGCCTCGCTTCAGGTCTTGGCGGGTGACTTGCCGCACCCGTAGGGGTCTAGGATTTCATTGCACAGGCTATCCACACGACCAGGGGAACGTCGGGTTTCAGCAGCGGCTCTGTGAAACCCGGGGCTTCCAGATATCTGTATTGTTCTGTGATGCTGCATATTTCTGTGATGTTGCATTTTATCACGCCTTGAGCGAAATATAATATATTGGTATATATATTAGTAGATGTTGTATATGTTTTTTTTTCATCCGCGCTAGTCCAGTCCCCGCTCTGCCGTTAGTTAGCTAACCTAACGGGTGATGACGGGACCCAGTGGCGAATGCGGATGGCATATACGTACGTCAGTATATTTTCGTTCTTTGTGGTGTGATCAATTGATGGGACTGCGTTGATTCAGATCAATGCAAGATAAACAAACCTATTCTGATGTTGTTGGAACACTTTTCAAAAAGCTGTTATTGCAAGGACGTTCACTTTTGTTTTGCATCGTGGTATTCATTTAGAATATCCTGCTCCTCAGTCGACGAGGCAAGGGCCGAGATCCCTTCACCAGGAGTGACCCCTTGGACAGAAGTTTGAGTCAGGGCATTAACTTCACTATAGCCGATTACTTTTGCTTTGCATCGTGGTATTCAGTTGGAATATCCTGCACCTCATTCTACGGGGAAAGAGCCGAGATCCCTTCACCGGGAGTGACCTCTTTAGTAAAGGTTTTCGTCACTATATTTTCTAAAAAGGTTATCCAGTTCCTTCAACGATATCAAGTTCATTACGTTAAAGGTTTTTCGCCAAAAACCAGTCGTAGCCCTCCGTCATTTCAGATTAGTATTACTTAGTATTCGTGCTGCGTTTGTCGTGCATTGCCGTGGCGTAGTGTTCGGTAGCTATGTAATGCTTTTCTGTCACATAGATAAGCGGATTGGTTAGGACAGTCGTACGGTCTTGTTGGCATTGTCAAGGACTCGTACGGGTGGGTTTAACGCAATCAAGATAATGACGGGTAGAACTTGACTAGGACTCTTTGATTTGTTGGCATTGTCAAGGTCACTTGGGTCCTAGGGGTAAAAACCTACATCGGGAGTTTCAAAAGAACTGAAACTTGCCAGATATGCGCATACCTTCTGGAGTGTGGTGACTTGAGTGGATTCCGTCAAGTTATCATGCGATGATAGTTGGATCCCGATTCCCACTGATGAGTTGGTTTACTCCTCGGGTGATCCCGACTAATTCTTCTTTCAGGTTTGGAGGAGAATTTGACGGTATAGTGGGAGGTTTCCAGATTAGATAAAGTGATAACCATTCTGATCTAGGTTAGAGTGCACGCTGAGTGTTTCTTTTCTCTCTCTCTCTCTGGCAGCGACTATTGACCCGACCCTGGACTATGACTCAGTGACCAAGTTAACCGAACCTTCTTAACACTGGCTTTTGGATTGTCAGAGTTGCAGACCTCATTGCCACTCCTACTTTTACCCTTTTCTCCAGGACACCCCGTTTTATTACGAACGTCCACTTCCATTGGAAAAAACCATCGTATGGTTATATACGAACTCGAAGGAGTTCGAGGATGGTTTCTGGTTCTGGAGAAAATGAATAAGATTATTCAGTTGTCTTTTCTTTTCACCTTCTCTCATTGCGAGTACTCCTTGGTTTAGGAGATAGTACACCTATTACGCAAATTGGATAGTCTTCTTCCAAACCTTAGACAGGTGCCGAACGGTGGGGAATGAAGAAAACCAATTAGCATAACGATGGTGTACAGAAGGTATTAAGTTAAAACAAAGAAAGGGATTAGTAAGAGGGCAAAGTAAATTGCGACTACTATTCACGACCAAACCAAGTACTTATTCGCCAATCCTAAATCACCTTTGTATTTCTCCAGGACACTTTGTATCACTACGAAGATCCACAGTTTATTGGATACTCCATCGAATGGTTATATACGAACTCGAAAGGAACTTGTTCCAGTTCGGGGATGGATTCTGGTTCAGGAGAAATAGGAATAAGATTTATTCGGTTGTCTTTTATCTTCACCTTCTCTCGCATTGCGAGTGTTCCTAGGATTAGGACAGTACACCCATTATGCTTATTGGATAGTCTTCTTCCAAACCATAGGCTGGTGCCGAACGGTAGGGAAGGAAGAAAACCATTTGGCGTAAGGGGTGTGCAGAAGGTAATGACTAAAGACATATAAAAGGATTTGGAGAAGTGGCAAAGAATTATACGGTTATAGTTGTGAATCTGGATAATGGAAGAGGCATTACTAGGAATACCAGGATACCCTATCGAAACATTTCAATGTTTCAGTTCAACTGTGTACTGTTAAAGGAAAACTGATTTCCTGATTAGACACTTGCTCCAGGGTATGTATTTACCAGGTTTGATTCTCACATCTGTATGGTTTTACAGATGATGAGTGGGAGTAAGTTATTGGGAATAGGGTGATCATCCTCATTATGTAATCGGTGATATTTGAGGAGATCATCTGGGCTATTTGCCGGTCGGCAAATATTTGGTTTTGAATATCCGCTGTTGTGCACCAATTTCAAATTGATATATCTGTACATCTATTTTAATAGAGTGAGATATACCTTTTGATATTATGTCGATGACATTTACCTATATCAGTGGATGGTTAGGTAAGGAGCATTAAACAGCGGTGTAATTCTTCTTAACCATAAGTACAGTTTTCAACTTACGACGCACAGTGAAAGAGTTGTTAGACTCAGCGGACTTATACAGAGTATTGTATGTTGTCCAGTGTCTATTAGGACAGAGGGGTTGGTCCTCTTACTATATTCTGTTTACTTTTAACTTCTCTAGTTCTTAGACATGTGTTTCGTAGAAACACAGGGTCTAAGTTTTGAGGAGTTATAGGTATTTGAATAGAGTAGAGAAACATGTATAGCAAGTATCGGGATTCTTCAAAGTAATCGAAGATGTAGATACTTGTGTATGGTATTCAGTTGATAGTAATGATAAAGAGAAATTGCTTCTCTTTCAGGTTACTCATAATTGGAAGCATTCCTAAGTTGAGTAACGCTGATCGGCCTCCTTCCATTTAGTTGACATGCACTGGAGATAGCTGCATGATTTGAATCTGGTTCATTTAAATCAGTGCCTCTGGTTCTATATTGGATATAGAACAGTTCATATCTTAACGATGTTAAGGTACGGGGAGTTGTCCGGTTTATGATTAAAACCAGACACTGGACAACTCAAGGCACGTTTCTGTAATGGCTGTTTGTGGGTTGACCCAGGCTATGACGAGGGTTGACTTTCTACCATCTGGAAGATCAATAGTGATATTGTTCTTAACTCGCCACATTTTAAAAATAAATGGTTATTTTTCAGAAAAACAGAAGTGGGAGTATGGTAGAACTGGAGGCGATTCCAGAACCGCAAACGATTACTGAAGATTTGATAAGGAACCTAAAGATTCAATCTGATTTGACATTCCATTGGCCACTCCGCAGATAAGGTGGGTAACTTCAGGCACCCGAGAGGTACTCCGGTAGCCTCAAGGACGGTGACAGGGAAGTTCTTGTTTACCCACACTTGCCATTGTTGTTGTTCCAGGCTGCGAGACCCGGCAGGAGGATGAGTATAGCGTCGTTCTAAACTGGCTTTAGAAGTGCACGTCTATATGACTCTGCCAGAGGGTTGTCGTAGTCAGTAGGAGCAGCGGAAGCATTGGTGGACATCAGGCTTATGTCTATAGACTAAAGCAGATATAGCGGAGATAGATCATCTATTTCTGATGTGACAGTCATAGGTTTGACGTCATCAGAATAGGGGATGGATCTGTTGAGAAGGTAGTAGGAAGTGATATACTACGATCGGTTATACTTTGGTCGTCACACAGTGTTTTCTCCACATGGGACTTGGATATTATATCTGACATACTGGTTACTAGATCTATGGTTTTAGATCTAGATTTGGGTGGTTTCCCAATCAGGGTACTTTGACAGCATTCTAAGAGTATTTAGAATGGACGACTCCTGGCATGGTAGTATACCTGCAGGTAATGGAGTCACCCTCTCTAAAGGTGTCTTATAGACTAAAGTAGAGAGGGATGTGCATGATTGGCAGATCACTTGCTTAGGCAATTGAGTCAATCATGAGATGTCGAGTACCACACCAGATGTTGTTCTTGCACTAGATGCAATAAGATGATATTGATCCAATCCTGGAGAAACAATCGGAAGCAGCTATAGAACATAAGTAGATGTTCTAGGGATATGATAACGGCTGCCTCCTTTAGGAGACGGTTATCACTCCAGGCTTCCAAGGTGACATGGACGACAGGGTGATCGTCAGAGTTGTAGTTTTCCTTCTGACGAGGGGCAGTATTTTGGACAGGTGGTCCAAGGCAATACTGAGGGAGGCATGGCGCTGGGTACTGATTAAGTTCAGTTATCGATACAGTCTAAGAAGTTTGGATTTGGAGTTCATTTATGAGCTAGGTCCCATCAGATATCCAGACATACTCTAAGACAGGTATTGCTCATTTCGGGAGATGGTTTTCTCTGCGAACTTGAGATATAGAGAGACATAGAAAGAAACATCGCAGCAGATCCACTCACTGAGGCTTTTCCTCGAACGCAATAGTTTCGCAAACAGGCTTTGTGCGACTGACTAGTAGAGGAGTTGGGTGTTCGGTATCACACGGGCTGGGAGTATGCGACATCGCAATAATTAGCCTTGAGTGCAAGTGGGAGATTGTTGGAGATAGTGCCCTCAGAGTCAATTATTGGATCACAGGCACGTGATTGCAATGATTGAGGGAGGACCTATCCCGGGACGACAGTCTTACTCGAGATGATAGTATGCTATCTGGTTTATCTTTATCATCGTGTACTGCTTTAGGTGACCTTACAGGTCGCTATTACACGTTGATAGTGTTAGTGTATATGCCCTAGAGGCCATTACTGTATCATACTAGTATGTATATTACTTGATGGAAGCTTGGGATATTCACAGTTGTACAGACAATCTTGCTCAGTATAGTAGTATGCTACTTGGTTTGTCTCTGCTTTAATGTGTACATGTGTGTTTATTTATTATATCACCTATACGCATTAGTAGAGCCCTTAGGATCTTTGCTTGATTACCGGCGTTGTGATGGCGATCACACTCGTGGGGGCTGGGTAATCTACAAGCACATCCTTATACACGTCCCTAGTCGTGGGAGTACCGAGATAGGGCATCGATACTCCGGAGTAGACTAGCGTATGCGCTTCTCATCCCAGCACGGGAGACGGTCTGTCCCACAGCCGTCGGTACGTCGTACTTGAGATAGTATGCGGGTGCTCGTTAGGTTACGAGTACACTGGACAGGACTCGTCGGGAACTGATGGTTGGTATTATATCTATCGTCAGTTATCAGTTCCCAGGTGACATGAGTACAGCTTAGTCCGCTGACTTGACACTGTCACTTCGCCTCGAGTGTGTTCCCACTGTTATTTGATTACTACCCTACCACGGCTCTACTGAGTCATGCAAACAGGTAGTAGTTGGGAGCAGTCCCGAAGCACTTGGAGGCAGTGACGGTTAGACAGGATTCGTCTCTCCCGGTATTGGGGGTTGACATCGCGCTGTGTCTAGGAGAGCCATTACACGAGTAGTCCCTGGCCAGGGCAAGCGAGATATACTGGTAGGTTCCAGTGTTATCTCAGGGTGTTCTGGGCTTCACTCCGACACGACTTGTACCGCTATTAGGGGTCTGACGCTTGCCGCCCCCCTAGGCCCGACATGCGATGTATCAGACGAACAGACCGGACTGTACGGAGATTGTCACATGCAGACTCAGTAGGAGTTCGGATGGGTTTACCTCATCGGCCTTCTTATCGACATCTACCTGGGGACCGTTACGTACAGCTAGTGCCGCTTGCGGTCTGTGGTTAAACCCACTGCCAGCGTAGTGTCGAGTCTTTAGAGTCCCACACAGAGAGTTTTCCTGCACTGAGCGAAACGTGTAGAGGCCGTATGGTTTTACGGCAGGGCTGCGATCACTTACGTACACTTGTGTGCGTATGATGTTCGGGCAGGCAGTACTAGTGGGCTTTGGTTTAAGCCAGATCCTAGTATTGCACGGATGGATCTGTCTTGTCTTCTGCGCATCCGCATTCTACGGAATACGGATGCAGGTGTGTATGCACAGTTTTCTGGAGCGATGAAGGAGGAGGTGCCTCATTAGGGTTTTGGCAGTTGGTTCGGCCAAAACCACTATGTGGCAGGCTCATTAGGGTTTTGACAGTTGATTCGGTCAAAACCATTTTGAGGCGGACTCATTAGGGTTTCGACAGTTCGTTTGGTCAAAACCATAAATGAGCCGGGGACATTATTTACTAATCCTTTCATTGATAATTTTGTTATGGCTAATTACATTGACCATTTGACCATCTTGACTTTGTTGACCTTTTGACCAAAGTTGACTTGGACCTTCTTAGAAGATCTAAAGTATTCTTTGGTTTTCTTTTTATTAAGTTATGATAATGGTCATGTCATTTATAGCCATCACCTTTATCTTGATTGGATTTGTAATGATAATGTTTTGTGCATTATTGCAACCATGGTTAGCTTTTCTCTTGGTTAAGCTTTTCATTTGGTCATTCTCATTCTCTCTCTTGAAATGAGAAGCTCCATGGTTGCTAGAAAATCTCCTTCTTCTTCCTCCTCTTGATTTCTCCTTTGATCTCATGTGTTGAGAGAAAAAGGATTCTACTTGACAAACACATCCATACATCCTCTCTACACAACCTAGGGCTTCTAGATTAGCAATCTCCTTGCCCTAGTTACCTCGGCTTGAGGTGGAGCTCGGTGTACATCTCTCGGGTGGATCGTCTTCGACTCTAGGAGGCCGCGGAGGTGACCGAAGTCCGGATCAACCATTGAGCAAGCGATGAGAAGAAGAACAAGAAGAGAAGAACATCAAAGAAGAACAACAACAAGAAGTGAAGGAGTTCAAGTTGAGGTATAACCACTTTGCCGAGTAGTTAATTCTTCTTTGCAAGTATGCTAGTTTAGTTTAGCAAAGATCCGGCTTTTACGGTCCATGTTACAAAGTTAAGAAAAATTTTGATTTACCGTTTCCGCAACCCCGAAAGTACCGGGAGAGGTAACGTGGACCTAACAGATAGAGCCCCTAGGATTCTTGCTTGACGACCAGCAGTATGATGGCGATCATATACGTGGGAGCTGGGGTCTATAAGCACATCCTTAAATGGTCCCTAGTCGTGGGAGTTTCGAGACTGGGCATCGATACTCCATTAGTAGACTAGTGTATACAGTCGAGACCCCGACGAGGGGCGGTGGCCGGTCTCACAAGCCACTGGTGTCAGTTGGTTCACCTAAGATGTATACAGGTGCTCATTGGGTTATGAGTACACCGGACAGGACTCGCCGGGAACCTGCTAGTTGGGATTATACCAGACGTCAGATAGCAGTTCCCAGGTGACATGTGTACAGGTTAGTTCATCGACCTGAGATCGTCATTTGTCTCGTGTGAGTTCCCACTGTGCTTTGATTACTACCCTACCACGGCTCAAAGGAGTCGTGCAAACAGGTTTTAGTTGGGTACAGTCCCGAGCCACATGGAGGCAGTGAGCGGATCTGCAGGGATTCGTCTCTCCCGGTATTGGGGGTGAGGTCGCGCTGTGTCTAGGAGAGCCATTACACAAAGCCCTCGGCCGAGGCAGGAGATTTACTGGTAGGTATTCCAGTAGTATCTCAGGGTGTTCTGGGCTACACTCCGACACGACTTGTACCGCTTTTGGGGGTCTGACTTTTACCAACCCCCTAGGCCCGCCATGCGATACTCATAGACGAACGGACCGGACTGTACGGATATTGTCACTGACAGGCTCAGTAGGGTGTCAGGATGAGTTCGCTCATCAACGTCCCTTTTGGTCAATAGCTGGTGGCCCGTCACGTATTGGCTAATACCTCTGACGTGCTAGTGGTTAAATCCACAGCCATAGTATTGACGAGTCTTTAGAGTCCACCACACTTTCAGTTACTCAGGCTTTCGGGCGAAACGCTGTAGAGGCCGTATGGAGATTGGCAGGGTCCGATCAGATACGTGCGGTATTGCACGGATCAGGATCGGACGGTTTGTACTAGTGGCCGTATGGATATATGGCAGGGTTCGATCAAATGCGTGCGGTATTGCACGGATCAGGATCGGACGGATATTACTAGCCGGCTTTGGTTTAAACCGGATCCTAGTTTAGTACAGTGTAGATTTTGTCTCATTGCATTTGTATCCGGTCGGTATACAGATGCGGGTGTGTATGCACAGTATCGGGGTTTTCCTGTAATTTATTACGGGACCAGTTTTCTGGAGTTGCCAGTTTGCATTCCGTTCCGGCCGGTTTTCCTTTGTTCTTTCCCGGCCGGACTTTTCCGATGGAGGGGGTAATTTGCAGTTTTGCAAATTACATTTGGGGAGGGGGTATCTTGCATATTGGTGGCATCATGATAGCTTTTCATGATTATATTCTTTTTCCATCACCTCATTTGCTTTATGTGATTAGAAGTGATGAGAATGGTTGATGTAAGTTTTGCTTTTGATATGGTCACCATTCTCTTTCTCCTACACTAACCTCCCTTCTTGTTATGGTTTCATATTGATTCCTCCACCATTCTCACTAGATGAGAGAGGGTTCACTTGAGAGAAAAGAATGAGAGAGATCATTTTGTTATGTGAGGAATTCTTCATCTCATCTTCTTCTTGCTAGAAAATTGAAAGCACCAATTTTCTTTACCTCTTCCTCCATCCATCAATGGCAACTACATAAACTCCAAGAGACAAAGTTTCTACACTACATTCTACAGCAAATCTTGGGCATGTCGAGTTGCCGGCTTCATGCCCGAGTTGCCTCGGTATTGAGGCGGGAGCCCGTAAAAGACGCAGGCGATGTGGTGCCCTTCCGGCGAGGAGGCGACGATATGGAGACAAGACTTTCCGCGGGAGATCGGAGGCGAGGAGAAGACCGGAGGACTCGGATCATTCGGTATACTTCTCTTCCCATCTCTTGTTTGCTAGTATAGGTTAATGGTTAACGATCCGGGTTTTATTGTCCGCGGTAGCGCCAGTTTTCAAGTAAGGAAAATTTTTGATTCCGCATTTTGGCCTCGGATAGTAGGCCGGGGCGCTGCCGTGGCGCAACAGGTCCCGGGGCCCACCGACACTTGGCTAGGTGTGCGTCCGTCCATGAATACGCCGTGACCTTGACCCGGGCGGATGCGACAGCTGCGTCGCAGGAGGAGATCCATCAACTCCGCAACCAAGTGGCGCATCTGTAAGTCGATGTAAAACACCCCACGAGTTGCGGGGAGGCAGAAATATGAAAAACAATCTTGTTCTTTGAGTTAATATCGACTAACCGAAGAATCTTTGCTAAACTATAACTAACACTTGCATAGGAGTTCTTAACTACTATGAAAAGAGATTATACCTAGTGAACCTAGTCCTTCTTCTTTATGTTACCCACCTCCTCCTCGGCCTCCTCTACGTAATAAACGATCCACCCGAGAGCTTATATTCCAAGCTTCACCTCTAAACTTGAGGTTACTAGGTTTCTTTAGTTGCTAATCAAAGGTACCTAGATTATATAGAGTGAGGTTATGGATTAATTAGTCTATCTAATCCTTGATCTCAACACATGAGAGGGGAGGATTAGGATTTGAAGAGAGAGAGCTTGAGGAGAGAGAAGGTGAGCAAGAGAATGAGAATGAGATAATGATCTCTCATGAATATATGAAGCATAATGATTTATCAAAATAAATAAATAAAATGATTAATCATCATGCTTCATTTATTTATATGAGTGATTCATCTACATAAGTCATTAACCATTTAATGATGCATTAATGACATGGATGAATCACACAAATGAGTCACTAATCTCATTTAATGCTTATGCCACCTAAACCCCCAAGTCACCATCCTTCTAGAAGCTTCTCGCGAAATTACGAGAACGCCCCTCCTATCCATGAAAACACGGAAAAACTTTAGACTGTATAAATCCAATAACCTGATACTAGAATCTGGTTTAAACCAAAGCCGGCTAGTAAAAACTGTCCGAATGTCGTACGTGCGTAAACACACGTATGCGTCCGAACCCTTATCGTAAAACCATATGACCTCTATATCGTTTCGCCTGGAGCAGGAAAACTCTCTGTGTGGGACTCTAAAGACTCGACTACTACGCTGGTAGTGGGTTTAACCACAGACCGCAAGCGGCACTAGCTGTACATAACGGTCCCCAGGTAGATGTCGATAAGAAGGACGATTAGGAAACCCATTCGAACTCCTGCTGAGCCTGATGTGACAATCTCCGTACAGTCCGGTCTGTTCGTCTAAGACTATCGCATATTGGGCCTAGGGGGGCGGCAAGCGTCAGTCCCCTAATAGCGGTATAAGTCGTGTCGGAGCGTAGCCCATTACACCCTGAGAGACAACTGGAACCTACCAGTAAATCTCGCTTGCCCTGGCCAGGGACTTTGCGTAATGGCTCTCTGACACAGCGCGATATCAACTCCCAATACCGGGAGGGACGAATCATGTCTAACCACCACTGCCTCCAAGTGCTCGGGACTGCACCCAACTGCTACCTGTTTGCACGACTCCTTTAAGCCGTGGTAGGGTAGCAATCTAAGAACAGTGGGGCACACTCGAGGAAAAGTAGCAGTGTCAAGTCTGCGGACTATGCTGTACTCATGTCACCTGGGAACTGTTAACTGACGACTGGTATAAAACCAACCAACAGTTCCCTGCGAGTCCTGTCTGGTGTAACCGTAACCCAACGAGCACCTGTATACTATCTCCAGTACGACGTACTGACGGCTGTGGGACAGACCATCTCCCCAACTGGGATGAGAAGCGTACACACTAGTCTACTCCGGAGTATCGATGCCCTGTCTCGATAATCCTACGACTAGGGACCTGAAAAAGGATGTGCTTGTATGCTACCCAACCCCCACTAGTGTGACTGCCATCACAACGCTGGTAGTCAAGCAAGATCCTAAGAGCTCTATCAATACGTATACTCACATATTAAGATAGATAAAACCAAGTAGCATACTACCATATTTAGCAAGACTGTTATATAACTGTGAATATCCCAAGCTTCCATTAAGTAATATACAAGCTAGTATGATACAATAATGGCCCCTAGGGCACATACACTAACAGCATCATCATCATGAGCATCAGCAGACGCGAGAGCAGCTCAGAACCTTACGGCGGAGTTCCGGGATCTGATGCAGTCGCACGCCGAGTCCATCCGCTAGACTATACCGAAGGAGTTAGGGAGTTTCTTCAGGCCACGAGACGATAGAGATGGATCGTCCTATGGTTCATAGACTTATTTTTTTGTTGATACAAACATTTATTTGTCGGTTGATTTAGTGATTATATGGATTGTATATATTTTTTGTTTGTTATTGCTTGCGATTCGATTGATATTACTTGTTGCTTATTATAAATGCATTGATATTCTGAATATTATTATCTGTTGATGTTTGTGATTGAAAGTATCGCGCGTGGGACGCGGAATTTTCTGTTTTAAAAAAAAATAGTTCTTCAGTGGTAACGGTTAAAATCATGACCACTTCCCTATGGTCATGGGTAAAACCGTTACCATAAGGGGTATCAGCTAACTGATACCTAAAGGGCATCAAGTATCAGTTAGCTTATAAGATATGGCAACGGTGAAAACAGTTACCATATCTTCTTAATTGTAACGGTTTATACCGTTATCTTTTCAAATGGTAATGGTTATTATCGTTACCACATATGTGGGCCCCACCCATGATTGGTTCAATATTCTGAACCAATATTGGTAACGCCTCCTCTATGGTAACATATTAAACCATTACCATATTTATCTATGATAACGGTTTAATTCGTTACCGTATCTATGGTTACGGGGTTTTGGGTAACGGGTCTGTAACGGTCAAAACTGTGATCCAAACTGGTGATGGTAACAGATAAAACCGTTGCCAGAGGGGGGATTTGTAGTAGTGCAAATTGTTATCCCAAATGGATGGTCACCGATCTCGACGTTTAAGATTTACTTTCTTTTTTTCAGTGTTGGCAAATTGTTTATCTTTATATTTAATCAGAATTAATTTGGTAACCTTCTTGTATATGTTTAATTTTGAGGTTTCTTCATGCTTTGTTTTGTTCTATTGATATATGTCGTCATTACATAAGGCAGTTTCAGCTTGCCCATTTTTTTTCAAAATAGTTCTCTGAAGCCAAAGAAGCATACCCTCTTAATTAGCAGTGCAATTTTTTTTTTAAATGCATGGTGATTGTTTTTGTTGAAGAGGGGAGACTTGGATATTGTTTGTATCAAAATATAATTTCTGGTCAAAGTGAAGTGAAGGGTCAGTCCACCGGACGTCCTGTTGGCCGAATAATAATCAGGTCAACAAGACAGGCTTATGGATGACCCCCGGCCAGCTAAAAATGAAATTCCTGAAGAGTTGAAGGCCGAAGAAGAATTCGGCCAAATCCGTAGCTCATAAGTGGAGTCACTGGGCCAATGCCATCAAAAGGCTAACAGTCACGAAATCTCTTAATTAGCACACAATAATCACGCTAATGTGCACATTAAAGAGGATCGTGGTGTGAAAATCTCAGGATAATGGAATCGTTGTGTACATGATCCATGTCCATAAATAGAAGAGTTTGAAACCAAAGAGAGGATTCGACAATCAATCAATCAAACTCTACCATTTTACTTAGTACCTTAGTTTTAGCATAGCCTAATTTATAAACTTGGCGATCTCCGCCGATCACACAGTAATGTCTCCGCCATCTTCTTCGGCTAACAAAATCAACAATATCACCATCGGTGTTGATAGGAAAATGGTCGAGGCTACCACCGATATGATACAGTTTAAGTCTACTTGAATGAATGACCCAGAAGTCTTGCCCTGCGTTCGTACGGTGGGTTTAGACGAGGTCTTGGCCAAGGCGAGATAGTCGGCTCGGTTATGCCTAAAGACGGCTTATCGAGTGATCCAAATGTTGAGCCCTATGCTCATGAAAACGAATTTAGGTCTAATACAATAGACTGGATGTCGACAGAATAAGTGTTAGTGATATGTATGCCCTAGAAGTCATTATTGTATGATATGGTGGATGCTTGGATATATATATGGAGGAATTTCTTGCTCGAGATGATAGTATGCTATCTGGTTTCCTTTATCTTAACATGTTCACTAGTATTATTATATTGTCTCGCATATACATGTTGATAAAGCCTTTAGGATATTGCCTTGACTACTAGGACTATGATACGGATCATACTACTGGGACCTGGGTAGCCTACAAACACATCCTTCAATTGTTCCTAGTCGAGAGTATATCGAGACAGGGCATCGGTACACCAGAGTAGACTAGTGTGTACATTTCTTGACCCTGTATGGGGGCGATGGTTGATCTCATATCCATTGGTGTTTGACATCAAAGATTGTACACAGGTGCTCATTAGAGAATGGGTACACCGAATAAGACTCGCCGAGAACATATTATACCTATCGTCGGATAGCAGTTCTCTGGTGACACTGGTACAGATTAGTCTGTAGGCCCGAGATCGTCATAGAGTCTTGTGTGGCTCCCACTGTGCTTTGATTTTCTCCCTACCACGTCTCAAAGGAGTCGTGCAAACAGATGGATTTTGGGTACAGTCCCGAGTCACATGGAGGCAATGAACGATAGGAGGGGTTTCGTCTCTCCCGGTATTGGGAGTTGATGTTGCGATATGCTCGATTGACTATAACAGTAAGTCCCTGGCCAGGGCAGTTGATGAGATTTACTGGTAAGTGTTATCAGTAGTTTCTCATACCGTTATAGGCCTTATATCGGCATGACTTATCAAATTATTGGGGTCTGACGATACCACCCCTAGACTCGATATGCGATATATCAGATGAAGAGACCGGACTGTACGGTAAGTGTTACATATAGGCTTCATGGGAGTTTGAACAAACTTACTTATTGATCTTCTATTCGCTCAATACCTGGATAGCCGTTACGTCCAGCTAATACCGCTGACGGCTTGTGGATGACTGATGTGATCATCACCTACTGCTGGCGTATTGACGAGTTTTTAGAGTCTTACACAGAAGTTTTCTGGTTCAAACGAAACAAAGTATGGAACATATGTTGATATGTGCGGGAGCCTGATTAGATACGTGTATGTGATACCGTATTCTAATCTAGCAGTTATTTGTTATCGGTTAGGTTATATGTGATATAACCGGATTATCGAATCAAGTGTTGATTTGATAATGTGATATACAGATAAATGATATTAATCGGTTATATGTGATATAACCGGATTATTAAATCAAGTGTTGATTTAATAATTTGATGTATATTATATTTGATATAATTATATATTAACTAATATTATTTGCTCACTAATTATTTACTTTATATATATATATATATATATATATATATATATATATATTAAGCATGGTTTGATTTCTATTTTGAGAAAATAGAAATGAGGTGGAAAATGAGTAGTATGGGATGCAGCATGGCTTTTATATTTCTTTATTACTCTTAACTTACTATTGAAGCATGGTACTATATTTTTATTGTGGAATATTGGATTCTTCAAGGAGTGAGATATTATTGAGAGCCATTCTTCATTCTCATTCTAAGAGACTTGTGTTTTTCTTGAGTTGAGCTTATATGCTCTCTAGCTCTCTCCTCATTTTTCACCTCCACCTCCAATCTCAAACCCTCACATGAGTTGTGAATCCTTGAGCTTGTGAGAACCCTAGTGAGCATACAACACCCCTAGTTCACCATCCCACATTAGATTAGCACTTTGATGTGACGTGTTTCCTTCACTAAAGAGTTTAGTGAAGAGGTAGCTTGGATTGGCAGACTTCGGATGGATCATTTTCGGCACGAAAGTCATCGGAGGAAGTTCGTTCAATTTTCAAGTGGAGCCTAATGGAGTCGCGTGGACTACAACCCGGAGCATTAGAAGAGAAGTACACGGTCTACAAAGGTTGTAGCATTCTTCTCTTAGTTAGTTTTTGTGATATCATCATAGTTAACCCTAATATTCTAGTTAGATCTTGGTAAGTGTTCATTATCACCACGAATTTTTGAAAATTGCATGTGTGATGCCCGTTTAAACCCCGTGACGGTGCTAGCAAACACTTTCAATCAGTGTTGAGGTCTGTTTACCCTCTTTAGTACCTTTCAACAAGCGAACATAGAGTTTAAACGAAATAGAATTTGGGGTTTAAAAATTTTGACAAAGAGGTCATGGGTTCGAGATTTCTGATAAGCGCAAGCACTTACCGTTAACTATACCCTATTGTCTCATAAAATACTTAGATGAGATACCGTATTATATTGCTTTAAATCATATCATTTAGGTAAAGATTGCATTCACAAATATAAGATACTTGCATGCAGAGAATAAGCAAAGAATTTTCATTATATTTTATTCATATTTCATTCATATTTTTGTGTACAATTTGAATATAAATTACATCAATATTGCAAAATATACAGAACTTATATAAAAACTCTATTTTAAGATTTTGATATATTTGGGATATTTTAGTGTCAAGTTTTATCATATATAGATGGGCACTACCCTATGTGGTGGCCATATCATATGTTGTGTCACTCTAAGTGGTACTCTCACTCATGTTAAGAAACGGAGATTTTCTGTAGCGGGAGGCCCATTTGGAGGTGTCCCGACCATTGGGAGGGGGTCCCGACTGCAGGAAGCCCACCTTTGGGGCTTCCCGACAGCACAGTTTGGCCATTTTAGGAAGCTTCTTTCTCCTATGAAAGCACATTGGACTGAGAGATTTCTGCACAAAAATGAAAATGACATCATTTTCAATGGTTTTGTGCAATATGAACACATGGGTTGTGTTCAATGATGTTGGATATAGCGCCCTCAAAGTCGATTATTGGATCGCAGGCACGTGATTGCAATGATTGAAGGAGAACCTATACCAGTAGGACAGTCTTACTCGAGAGGTTTGTATACTATCTGGTTTGTATTTATCATCGTGTACATGCTTTAGGTGACATTGATGTTCACTATTACACGTTGATAGAGAATAGTATGCTACCATGGTTTGTCTTTATCAGGCGTGTACAGTTTTAGGTGACATGTTCACTATTACACGTTGATAGAGCCCTTAAGATCCTACTTGACTACCAACAGTATGACGGCGATCATATACGTGAGAGTTGGATAGTCCATAAGCACATCCTTAAAAGTGGTCTCTAGTCGTGGGAGTTTCGAGACAGGGTATCGATACTCCGGAGTAGACTAGTGTATACAGTCGAGACCCCGACGAGGGGCGGTGGCCGGTCTCACAAGCTACTGGTGTCAGTTGGTTCACCTAAGATGTATACAGGTGCTCATTGGGTTATGAGTACACCGTACAGGACTCGCCGGGAATCTGCTAGTTGGTAATATACCTAGCGTCAGATAGCAGTTCCCTGGTGACATGTGTACAGGTTAGTTCATCGACCTGAGGTCGTCATTTGTCTCGTGTGAGTTCCCACTGTGCTTTGATTACTACCCTACCACGGCTCAAAGGAGTCGTACAAACAGGTTTTAGTTGGGTACAGTCCCGAGCCACATGGAGGCAAGTGAGCGGATCGGCAGGGGATTCGTCTCTCCCGGTATTGGGGGTGAGATCGCGCTGTGTCTAGGAGAGCCATTACACAAAGCCCTCGGCCGAGACAGGAGATTTACTGGTAGGTATTCCAGTAATATCTCAGGGTGTTCTGAGCTACACTCCGACACGACTTGTACCGCTTTTGGGGGTCTGACTTTTACCAACCCCCTAGGCCCGCCATGCGATGCTCATAGACGAACGGACCGGACTGTACGGATATTGTCACTGACAGGTTCAATAGGGTGTCAGGATGAGTTCGCTCATCGACCTCCCTTTTGGTCAATACCTGGTAGCTCATTACGTACAGCTAGTACCTCTGACGTGCTAGCGGTTAAATTCACAGCCAAAGTGTTGACGAGTCTTTAGAGTCCCCCACAGACAGTTTCTCAAGTTTCGGGCGAAACATTGTAGAGGCCGTATGACATATGGCAGGGTCCGATCATATACGTGCGGTAGTGCACGGATCATGATCGGGTGGATCATACTAGTGGGCTTTGGTTTAAGCCGGATCCTAGTATTAGATTTGTTGGATTAGTTTAGTCTCATCGCATTCGCATTCAGTCGGAATGCGGATGCAGGTATGTATATACAGGTGAGGGGCATCTTTGTGATCCGTCACGAGTTTACTTTAGATGTTGCCGTATCTTTTTATTGTTGCAAACATTTGGATTAATGTTTGTTAATGGAAATTGTGAGCTAAATATCATCATTTGTCACATTATTTGATAGATTTGTGATGATATGATAAGAAGAGAAAGGGAGGGCTGCCATATAGGAGTTTTGGTCTTGTATTTTTCATGCTAGAGCTCTCTCTCATTTTATCATTCCATCATAAAAGGAAAAAGAAAGCTTCTTCTTCTTCTTCCTCCTCTAGCTCAAAATCTCCATCAATGGCAACACCTTCAACCTCCATCCATCTCATGGATGCAAGAGACAAACTGATCACAAACATTCTCTACATCATCTTGGATACGTCGGCTAGCACACTTCGTGCCCGAGTTGCTTCGGATGAAGCGGGAGCCCGTAAAAGGAATCGATGATGTGGTGCCCTTTCCGGCGAGGAGATCGAGACCGAAGATGCCGCGAGGAGCTTGGGATGGTGGCTAAAGACCGAAGGACACGAATCGATCGGTATAGCCTTTCTATCCCTTCTCAAGATAGCTAGTTGTAGGTTAATGGTTCGATCCGGGTTTTAAGCATACGATAGCGCCGGTTTCTAGTTTAGAAAAAATTTCGTTTCCGCATTTTGGCCTCGGAAAGACGGCCGGGGCGCTACCGTAGTCTTACATGGTATCAGAGCCACGCCATTAACCTTTACTAGCTTGTTCTAACGTATTTAAAATATCGATCGGCCGAATTTTTCAAAACCGCAATTTCAAAGTCACAGTTTCTGTCGAATTTTTCCCGTGGTCAAAAAATTATTTAGTGTGCTGCAGAAAAACAGGCAGGGATTTTTCAGACATATGTGAAAATTTGGTAATGAGATACTACAGTAACGCCACGGAACCGCGGCCAAACCTATGTTTTGGCCGCGGTTCCGCCGCAGTCAAGTGTCATCTCCGTACCATTTCTTCTACAGTGGTCTTTAAACTTGGAATTGGGGTTTCTGGTATATTCTGTTTGGACCCAGATTATTTTGAGTACTAGATTTGTGCTTGGGGCCCACTTCGGGAAATTTTGTCGATCGAAAATTTTAAACATGTTAGTTCACAGTATTTACATTATATTTGCGACCGTGAATGTCATTTGATCGGTAAATCTTGTCTAATTGCTATAGCCCTTTTAGACGGATTTGCGAACGTGACATTCACGTTAATGTTCTGTGTTGTGCTGTGATGTTGCGGATTTGTCGTGGTGGATAGCCTGGATGCAATGGTAGTACATTTTGGTTATATTTGTACATTTGATATTGCGGGGCGAGCGTCCGACATGTGGACTGCCGTCACTGCCTGTTTGTATATTATTCTTTTGGGGCACGACCGGGCTGAGGTCGATGTACCCGTTGTATATATTTTACTTTCTGTACTAGGATTACCCCAAGGTGGGGTGCACGGATAGCCGGGTTCTAGAGGGAAACGGGCCCGCATCTCATGGCTTTAAGACGGAGGGGGCTTTACTCTAGAATTGGCGGGCTATTCGCCGCACTCGTAGGCGGTATAGGTTGACCCAAGGAGGGGTGCAAAAGTTACCGGATTCCGTGAAGTGCTGGGTGGTCCATTCACTTTGTTGAAGGGGGCTGCCTCGCTTCAGGTTTAGCGGGTAACTTGCCGCGCCCGTAGGGGTCTAGGATTTCATTGCACAGGCTATCCACTCGACCAGAGGAACGTCGGGTTTCAGTAGCGGCTCTATGAAACCCGGGGATCCCAGATTATCTGTATTGTTCTGTGATGCTTATTACATTTCTGTGATATTGCATTTTATCACGCCTTGAGCGAATATTATATATTGATATATATACTAGTAGATGTTGTATATGTTTTACACCCACGCTAGTCCAGTCCCCGCTCTGTCGTTAGTTAAGTAACCTAACGGGTGATGACAGGACCCAGTAGCGAATGCGGATGGCATATACGTACATCATATTTTCGTTCTTTATTGGTGTGATCAATTGATGGGACTGCATTGATTCGGATCAATGCAAGCTAAACAAACCTGTTTGATATTGTTGGAACATTTTTCAAAAGCTGTTATTGCAAGGACGTTCTCTTTTGTTTTGCACAGTGGTATTCGGTTATGAATATTCAGCACCTCAGTCGACGAAGCAAGGGCCGAGATCCCTTTACCGGGAGTGACCCCTTGGACAGAAGTTTGCGTCAGGGCAATAACTTCACTATAGCCGATTGCCTTTTTGCTTTGCATCGTGGTATTCAGTTGGAATATCCTGCACCTCATTCTACGGGAAAAGAGCCGAGATCCCTTCACCGGGAGTGACCCCTTTAGAAAAGGTTTTCGCCACTATATTTTTATAAAAAGCCATGCAGTTCCTTCAACGATATCAAGTTCATTACGTTAAATGTTTTTTGCCAAAAACCAGCCATAGCCCTCCGTCATTTCAGATTAGTATTGCTTAGTATTCGTGCTATGTATGTCGTGCTTAGCCGAGCGTAGTGTTCGGTAGCTATGTAGTGCTTTTCTGTTGCATGGATATGAGATTGGTTAGGACAGTCGTGCGGTCATTTTGGCTCAGTCAAGGACTCATGCGGGTGGGTCTAATGCAATCAAGATAATGACGGGTTGAACTTGACTAGGATTCTTTGATATGTTGGCTCAGTCAAGATCACTTGGGTCCTAGGGGTAAAAATCACATCGGGAGTTTCTAAAGAAACTGAAACTTGCCAGGCATGCGCATACCTTCTAAAGTGTGATAACGTGAGTGGATTCCGTTACGTTATCATGGGATGATAGTTGGATCCCGATTCCCACTGATGAGTTGGTTTACTCCTCGGGTGATCCCGACTAATTCTTCTTTCAGGTTTGGAGGAGAATTTGAGGTTATAGTGGGAGGTTTCCTGATTAGATAAATTGGTAACCATTCTGATCTAGGTTAAAGTGCACGCTTAGTGTTTCTTTTCTCTCTCTCTTTGACAGCGACCATGACCCGACCCTTGACTATGACTCAGTGACCAAGTTGACCGAACCTTCTTGTAACACTGGATTTTGGATTGTCAGAGTTGCATACCTCATTGCCACTCCTACTTTTACCATTTTCTCCAGAACAGCACGTATTACTACGAACATCCACTTCCATTGGATAAAACCATCGTATGGTTATATACGAACTCGAAGGAACTTGTTCCAGATTCGATGATGGTTTCCGGTTCTGGAGAAAACGAATAGTACTATTCAGTTGTCTTTTCCTTTTACCTTCTCTCAGATTGCGAGTATTCCTTGGATTAGGACAGTACACCTATTACGCTAATTGGATAGTCTTCTTCCAAACCATAGGATGGTGCCGAACGGTAGGGAATGAAGAAAGCCGATTAGTCTAAGTGTGGTGTACAGAAAGTATTAAGTTAAGACAAATAAAGGGATTAGAAAGAGGGCAAAGTAAACTGCGACTGCTATTCGCGACAAAACCAAGTATTTCATCGCCACTCCTACTTCACCTTTGTATTTCTTCATAACACTCCGTATCACTACGAAGATCCACAGTTATTTGGATACTCCATCGTATGGTTATATATGAACTCGAAAGGAACTTGTTCCAGCTCGGGGATGGATTCTGGTTCAGGAGAAATAGGAATAAGGTTTATTCAGTTATCTTTTATCTTTACCTTCTCTCGCGTTGTGAGTGCTCCTAGGATTAGGACGGTACACCTATTACGCTTATTGGATAGTCTTCTTCCAAACCATAGGCTGGTGCCGAACGGTAGGGAAGGAAGAAAACCATTTAGCCTAAGATGGTGTACAGAAGGTAACAACTAAAGACAAATAAAGGGATTTGGAGAGATGGCAAAGAAATATACGGTTATAGTCATGAATCTGGACGATGGAAGAGGCATTACTAGGAATACCCGAATACCCCTTCGAAACATATCCATGTTTCAGTTTCGCTGTGTACTGTTAATAGAAAACCGATTTCCCAATTAGACACTTGCTCCAGGGTATGTATTTACCAGGTATAATTCTCACATCTGTATGGTTTTACAGATGATGAGTGGGAGTAAGCTATTGGGAATTGGGTGATCATCCTCATTATATCGGGATTCGTTGTAATTGGTGATATTTGAGGAAATCACCTGGGTTGTTTGCCGGACGGCAAATATTTAGTTTTGAATATCCGTTGTAATGCACCAATTTCAAATTGATATATCTGTACGTTTATTTTTATAAAGTGAAATATAACTTTTTGAAATTATGTCTAGGACATTTACCTATATCAGTGGATGGTTAGGTAAGGAGCATTAAACAGCGGTGTAATTCTTCTTAACCATAAGTACAGTTTTCAAACTACGACACACAGGAAATGAGTTATTAGAATCAAGGGATTTATACAGAGTATTGTATGTTGCCAGTGTCCATTAGGACAAAGGGGTTGGTCCTCGTACTATATTCGGTTTACTTATGACTTCTCTAGTTTTAGACAAGTGTTTCGTATAAACACAAGGTCCAAGTTTTGAGAAGTTATAGGTATATGAATAAAGTAGAGAACCAGGTAATGCAAGTATCAGGATTCTTCAAGGTGATCGAAGATGTGGATACTTGTGTATGGTATTCAGTTGATAGTAATGATTATGAGAACTTGCTTCTCTTTCAGGTTACTCATATATGGATGTATTCCTAAGTTGAGTAATGCTGATCCGCCTCTCTCCATTTAGCTGACATGCACTGGAGACAGCTGCATGATTTGAATCTAGTTCCAATTAAATCAGTTCCTCTGTTTCTATATTGGATATAGAACGGTTCATATCTTAACGATGTTAAGGTACGGGGAGTTGTCCGGCTTATGCTTAAAACCAGACTCTGGATAACTCAAGGCACGTTTCTGTAATGGCTGTTTGTGGGTTGACCCGGGCTATGACGAGGGTTAACTTTCTACCATCTGGAAGATCGATAGTGATATTGTTCTTGACTCGCCACAGTTTTAATAAAAATGGATTTTTTTCAGAAAACAGCAGTGGGAGTATGGTAGAACTGGAAGTGATTCCAAAACCGCAAACGATTACTGAAAATTTGATAAGAACCTAAACATTCAATCTGGTTTGACATTCCATTGGCCACTCCGCAGATATGGTGGGTAACCTCAGGCACTCGAGAGGTACTTCGGTATGCTCTAAGACGGTGACAGGGAGGTTCTTGTTTACCCAGACTTGACACTACTGTTGTTCCAGACTATGAGACCCGGCAGGAGGATGAGTATAGCGTCGTTCTAAACTAGCTTTAGAAGTGCACGTGTATATTATTCTGCCAGAGGGTTGTCATAGTCAGTGGGAGCAGCGGAAGCATAATGGACAGGTGGCTTATGTCCATTTATAAACTAAAGCGGTAATAGCGGAGTTAGATCATCTATTTCTGATGTGACAGTCATAGATTTGACTCATCAGAATAGGGGATAGATCTATTAAGAAGGTAGTAGGGTGTGATGTCCTGGTATTTGGATGGCATTCACAGAGTAGGAAGTGACGTTCCTATACAACGATCGGTTATGCTTTGGTTTTCACATAGTGGTTTCTCCACATTAGAATATAGATATAATATCAGACATTCCGGTTACTAGATCTATGGTTTTAGATCTAGATTTGGGTAGTTTTCCAATCTGGGTACTTAGACAGCATTCTACAGGTGTTTTAGAATGGACGACTCCTGGCACGGTGGTGTACCTGCAGGTGATGGAGTCACCCTCTCTAAAAATGTCTTACAGACTAAAGGGGGAAGGGATGTACATGATTGGCGGATCACTTGCTTAGGCAATTGAGTTGATCATGAGATGTCAAGTACCACACCAGATGTTGTTTTTGCATTAGATGCAATATGTTGATATTGATCCAATCCTGGAGAAACGATCGAAAGCAGTTTTAGAACATAAGTGGATGTTCTAGGGATATGATAACGGCATCCTCCTTTGGGAGACAGTTATCATTCCAGGCTTCCAAGGTGACATGGATGACAGAGTGACTGTCAGAGTTATAGTTTTCCTCGGACAAGGGGCAGCTGTTTGGACAGGAGGTCCAAACGGATACTGAGGGAGGTATGGCGCGGGATACTGATTAAGTTCAGTTGACGATACAGTCTAAGAAGTTTGGATTTGGAGTTCATTTATGAGCTAGGTCCCATCAGATATACAGACATATTCTAAGACTGGTATTGCTCATTTCGGGAGATGGCTTTCTCCGCAAACTTGAGATAAAGAGAGACATAGAAAGAAACATCAGAGCGGATCCATTCACTGAGGCTATTCCTCGAACGCAATAGTTTCGCAAACAGGTTTTGTGAGACTGATTAGTAGAGGAGTTGGGTGTTCGGTATCACACGGGCTGTGAGTATGAGACATCGCAATAACTAGCCTCGAGTGCAAGTGGGAGATTGTTGGATATAGTGCCCTCAAAGTCGATTATTGGATCGCAGGCACGTGATTGCAATGATTGAGGAAGGACCTATACTAGTAGGACGGTCTTACTCGAGAGGTTTGTATACTATCTGGTTTGTCTTTATCATCGTGTGCATGCTTTAGGTGACATTGTAGTTCACTATTACACGTTGATAGAGAATAGTATGCTACCATGGTTTGTCTTTATCAGTCGTGTACAGTTTTAGGTGACATGTTCACTATTACACGTTGATAGAGCCCTTAGAATCCTGCTTGACTACCAACAGTATGATGGCGATCATATACGTTAGAGTTGGGTAGTTCATAAGCACATCCTTAAAAGTGGTCCCTAATCGTGGGAGTTTCGAGATAGGGCATCGATACTCCGGAATAGACTAGTGTATACAGTCGAGACCCCGACGAGGGGCGGTGGTCGGTCTTACAAGCCACTGGTGTCAGTTGGTTCACCTAAGATGTATACAGGTGCTCATTGGGTTATGAGTACACCGGACAGGACTCGCCGGGAATCTGCTAGTTGGTAATATACCTAGCGTCAGATAGCAGTTCCCTGGTGACATGTGTACAGGTTAGTTCATCGACCTGAGGTCGTCATTTGTCTCGTGTGAGTTCCCACTGTGCTTTGATTACTACCCTACCACGGCTCAAAGGAGTCGTGCAAACAGGTTTTAGTTGGGTACAGTCCCGAGCCATATGGAGGCAAGTGAGCGGATCGGCAGGAGATTCGTCTCTCCCGGTATTGGGGGTGAGATCGCGCTGTGTCTAGGAGAGCCATTACACAAAGCCCTCGGCCGAGACAGGAGATTTATTGGTAGGTATTCCAGTAATATCTCAGGGTGTTCTGGGCTACACTCCGACACGACTTGTACCGATTTTGGGGGTCTGACTTTTACCAACCCCCTAGGCCCGCCATGCGATGCTCATAGACGAACGGACCGGACTGTACGGATATTGTCACTGACAGGCTCAGTAGGGTGTCAGGATGAGTTTGCTCATCGACCTCCCTTTTGGTCAATACCTGGTAGCCCGTTACGTACAGCTAGTACCTCTGACGTGCTAGTGGTTAAATCCACAGCCAAAGTGTTGACGAGTCTTTAGAGTCCCCCAAAGACAGTTTCTCAAGTTTCGGGCGAAACGTTGTAGAGGCCGTATGACATATGGCAGGGTCCGATCATATACGTGCGGTAGTGCACGGATCATGATCGGGTGGATCATACTAGTGGGTTTTGGTTTAAGCCGAATCCTAGTATTAGATTTGTTGGATTATTTTAGTCTCATCGCATTCGCATTCGATCGGAATGCGGATGCAGGTATGTATATATAGGTGAGGGGTATCCTTGTGATCCGTCACGAATTTGCTTTAGATGTTGCCGTATCTTTTTATTGTTGCAAACATTTGGATTAATGTTTGTTAATGGAAATTGTAAGCTAAATATCATCATTTGTCACATTATTTGATAGATTTGTGATGATATGATAAGAAGAGAGAGGGAAGGGCTGCCATATAGAAGTTTTGGTCTTGTATTTTTCATGCTAGAGCTCTCTCTCATTTTATCATTCCATCACAAATGGAAAAAGAAAGCTTCTTCTTCTTCTTCCTCCTCTAGCTCAAAATCTCCATCAATGGCAACACCTTCAACCTCCATCCATCTCATGGATGTAAAAGACAAAGTGATCACAAACATTGTCACGCCCCGCTTCCCAGAGTACGCAAGATTGGGCACGTGACATAGCCAACCATGCTACCTGTGGGTTGGAAATATCCATCCACAGTCACATTACGGTTGTAGAGATATCAAGAACAAAATAATAAACTAATCTAATACATGTCCAAATCCATAATAACGAGAATCAATAAACAGTAAGTGCGGAAGCAAATGATCCAATACAATAAATAAACAGTACGTCCCATAATGCGGGCTCACATCTGGAAATGAAATGAAATAAATAAACTAAACCCTAAAGGACTCACAGTTCAGCCTGCTGGCTGAAGTACTCCTGCTCGGTCGTCGACAGTGGTACGGAATCTGGGCCATGCAAAACCCAGACGTCAGCGCGTCATGACATCAAGTATATAGTATAAACATGGTAATAAGCAGTGCAGGTATGAACATGAATAAAGCAGTACAATAACAGAGCAGGGTAAAGTGCACGGGTGACTAAACTGTCCTATCAGGTTTCTACTCTATAGTCTTTGAAATCAATTGATGAATCGTCGATGTAACTCAATAGTATCCCGTGCGTGCCCGGGACCACGGTCAAGGTCCTCGGGGCTGAATCCGAGACGTGCCGCTAAGCAGTAATAGGTGGTAGGATGGATGAGTGATGTCAGCATCATCACTCCCGGACTGGCCAAGCCCGTAAGACTGATCAGAACAAGTATCGAACTGTTGAGTTACAAGTCGGTTTCACCTTTGATTTCCCCATACCCCCAAGCTATGTATGTCAGGTCAGGTATTCAGTAGTCAAGGACTAATGCCAACGCAAAATCAGGTAAAATAGGTCTGTCTGGATAGACAGCAGGGATGGTCAGGTTTGTCGGCATTAAGCGTGAAATCATGAAACAAGTCATGTCATGGTACAACAGGATGAGTCGGTAAGTATGTATATGTCATGTGTAGCAGGGTCAGGCCAATATATAGTGCAATCGAGTATGTGCTCACAACAGGTATACAATCAAATAATGAACAGCAGCAGGAAACAGTAAGTAACAATATTATTCCATGTAAACACAGTGGTGTTTTGTATTCTCTTATTAACAGGTTCAAGCACCCTTGGGTGCAATAATCACAGGGTAAAACAATATTAATAACACGAAGCAATGAAGCCATTAAAACTACAGCATAATAATAGTTACAAGGATGATCTAGCAATTTAAGCAAGGACGTTCTAATTGGTTTAATTAGTTAAAGTGTGGATTGATAGCATACCGATTAATTACACGAAATTACCATACTGATTTAATGTTAAGGCTCATTGTGACCGTCGGTTTTAAGTTATAAACTAATATGATAATCAAGAGTAAAGCAAGACTTGATATTGTGTGCTAGCATGTTAAAGCAAGTATTCGGATACTTGCCTCGACGGTTTCGCAAACCGGAAAGCACGGATGCAATGTTGGCAGAAAACACGAGACGGGTGCACGGGCCACGGATCGAGTCCCAACAGAGAACAACGGGATCACACGGACCAGGGTACTTCGCTGGAGCGTCGGGTTCAAAAGACGGCACGGTCGGAAACCGGCAAAAGTCAAAAGTAACAACGTTAGCAAACGCGATAAACATAACAAGGATCAGCGGGGAAAGGGATCTAGCACAAAGGAACGATAAAGGGATGCTTACAGAGAAGAACCAGGGGGCGACCACGGCGGGCTCGACGGCGCTGGAACGCCGGCGAGGCAACGACGGCGGCTGTGAAGGCCTGAACAGCCTCGGGTTCGCTGGAGAGGGGGTGCGACGAGTAGAGGAGGGTGGTGGTCGGCTCTGGTGATCGAGGGGGAAAGGAGGTGGTCGGAGGTGGCGCGGGTGACGTCGACGAGGGTCGACGGCGCGTTCTCCGGCGACCCGGGGATTGGTGCAGGGTCGGCTCGGTCTGGTGGTGGTCCGGCGAGGGGAGGAGGGAAGCGACGACGAGGTCGGGACGAGGAGGAAGAGAGGGAGTCGCGGGCGTCGTCGGCGACGGGAGGCGGCGTCGACGGCGGGATCCGCGGCCGAGCGATGGCGTCGGGGGTTGGGTGCAGGCACGGAAGATGAACGGAGGAAGGAGGAAGCGGGTGCGGTAAGGTCGAGGAGGTGGTGACGGCGACGGCGAGGCCGCGGGGAGGTCGGCGGCGCGAGTACGAGGGCTAGGGTTAGGGTTACGAGATGTTTCTCGTGGTCGAGAGGGGGAGGGAAGGCGGCTGCATGAGGAATTATATAGGAGGAGAGAGAGAGAGATTGGAGAGAGAGAGGGAGAAAGATTTGATAGAGAGAGATAGAGTGAAATGGGGGGGCCCACGAGGGAAAAAGGCTCGTGATTGGCCAGGAAAGATTTTGAAAAAGGTTTAAGGGATTTAATTGGTTAAAAGGATATAATCGTATATATATATTAATTTTATGATATTTCATTAAATGGGCCTTTTTGGCGCTAAATGAAATATTTCCAAATCGCGCCCGGGTTGCGCCCAAATGATCCAAATTTAAATTATAGGATTTTAAGCGAGTTTCAAATTTTGAAAAGAGATGTTTAGTGATTAAAATGCATGCCCCCAAGTCGGACACTTGCACGCGCGCGTAGTCATCCAAGCTTGCCCGTTTAGCCAAACGGGACTGAATCTCGACACGCGGACGCTACCACGCGACTAGTGGCGACGAGTAGGCCAACTTGGATATTTTAAATTTCATTTTAGGGGTTAAAATTTGTTATGTGTCAAAATGACTTAACCGGTTAAAATTTAGCAATAAACACCAAACAATCAGGATAACTGGAATGAGCAATATAAAACCCTCAACTTGTAATATAAATAGTATTATTGGGCTCGGGTGTTACAAACATTCTCTACATCATCTTGGACACGTCGGCTAGCACACTTCGTGCCCGAGTTGCTTCGGATGAAGCGGGAGCCCGTAAAAGGAATCGATGATGTGGTGCCCTTTCCGATGAGGAGATCGAGACCGGAGATGCCGCGAGGAGCTTGGGATGGCGGCCAAAGACCGAAGGACACAGATCGATCGCTATAGCCTTTCTATCCCTTCTCAACATAGCTAGTTGTAGGTTAATGGTTCGATCTGGGTTTTAAGCATACGATAGGGCCGGTTTCTAGTTTAGAAAAAATTTCGTTTCCGCATTTTGGCCTCGGAAAGACGGTCATGGCGCTACCGTAGTCTTACAAAAGAAAGAACAGATTTTAAGCCATGTTCTATAGAAAGAATGTAGTGCTTTTAACACTGTATTTCAGTATGAAGATATGATTTTAATATCTCAAAAGATGAATAGGATTTTCCTATTCAAATATTTGATTAAGGGACATAGAGGTTTTGATTCATGTCCCTATTTTCTTTAAGTAAATAGGATTTTATCTATTTCCAAAGATATGTTCAAGAAATAGAGTGGCTTATTTTATTCTTATGCAAGGCTTGGGATAGTCCATGTTCTAAGTTCTGTCTAATTTGTAAAGAACATGTAAATATCATGTTCTAAGTTCTTCTCAAGAATATGGCATTTCCCATATTCCTAAATCTTTATATTGATAGGGGAGAGGGAGGAGGCAGAGAGAGAGAGAGAGAGAGAGAGTTTCAAGGCGATGGTTGCAAGACTCCTTTTTGAGGTGAAAACTTGTAGAAGTTTTCAAGTATCTTCTTCTTGATCTTTGTTCAGAAAGAGAGAGAGAAATCGGAGTGAAAGAAAGAGAAGGGAAGCTAAGAGAGTAATGGGGATTCTATTCCTATAATCCTCACATTTTGCTTCTTCTTCTTCTTCTTCTTCTGCTGCTTCTTTTTCTTCTTCTTCTTCGGAAGCTGCCAAGTCATCGATGATTTTCTCTCTTGATCTTTGTATATCGTCTCCTGAACTGTCTCTCCGCTTTTGTTGAGAGACAGGGGTATATATACATCCATGAGTGAGAGTAGTTATGAAACTACTACTCCAAGATTTCGAGAGTGGAGGGCTCAAATCCCCCACTCTTCTCTTAAAAATAGACCAACCTATCTATTTTACAGGGGTCCTGACACCGCTTCAACGGTTCGAGACACCCCCTATAGGGGCCTCCCGACAGCGGGAGGGGGACATCCCGACAGCGGGATGCTCTTTAAACAATTCATTTTGAATTGTGAAATTAGGGGACTGCCCAGATATTGACTTGTTTATTATTTGTGATAAACAAGTTTTTTAACTTGTTCATTATTTGTTATTCACTATTTTGATACTTAATCCGATCATATTTTTGATCATTTAATCTCCTTTGACTAAATACTAATATAAGTATTTATATTTTTCTTGGGAGTTAATTTTTTCAACTCTAACAAGGTCGTTTGTGCGAACAATCCAGATGTCCAACCTTGGATTTGTACAGTGAGTTTACCTCAGGTCTCGGCCGGCCCGAAGCGGATTAAACACGATGTTATAATTCTTTACCTCAGGTCTCGGCCAGCCCGGAGCGGATTAAACACGATGTTAGCAAGGACGGACTCGGTTTAAGATTCTCAGTGCAAACAACCAAGATGTCTAGCCGTACGTTTGCAGTTGGGCTTTAGACCAAGTCTGGATCGATATGGAGTTCGGTCTAAGTATGTGTCTAAGTATGTATTCGTTTATTTATGTTCCAAATTGTTAATGATAATGGTCGTCTCGACATCAATCGTTTGATATTCACATTACTTTTTTCTATTTATAGAAGCAAGGATCCAATTCGTTAATAGGAAGAATTTTGCTTCGGATGTGCTTGATAGGAGGTAATCTTGATAGTAATTCTAGATTACCATGAAATATTACTATACTTGTTTAGGCGTAAAAAATATTCCCGGAAATATAGGATTACCATGATAATCTTATTCCCCCCAAAATATGTGTTTATCCTAAATCACCATGAAATATTCCCACCTAACATGAATGGGCCATAATCATCTGCCGCCGGCCTCCCTCGCCACCCGCGGGCCGGCCGGCCCCGCCATCCATTCGCCGGCCATCGCCGATCATGCAACGGCCGGCAGGCCACCGATCAAACGTTCGCCGCCAGTCGGAAACCGGCAATCGCTGATCGTTCACCGGTCGGCACGCCGCCGATCAGATGTTGGTCACCAACCGGCAGTAGTTCGTCATCGGCCGCTCGCCGGCCTCCCCGTCATCCACTGGCCCTCCTTCGGCCTCGCCGCTGGTTGCACATATATTTATTACCGGGAATGATTAAATTATACCAAGCACGTTAATGCAAGATTTCTTCGAAATAGATCATGGTCATCCCATTCCCGGAAATGCGAGGACTCCTAGTAATCTTTTATTACATGTACCAAGCACAACCTTAATGTCTTTAACGGTAGCCTAACTACCTAGGAGGACATGTGTTTGGTTTATACTTGCTAATCCGACAGCGCAAAATAACAGCGAATTTAACGCCTTTTCTGGCATGGGATGTTATGATGTAACCATTGAACTATGGAATATTAATGGTAGCAGGAAGCGTAATTATTCACCTTATAATCTCAATAGGAACTCATAGCACTCGTGCGAGGATAATTGATGAATTAATTAGTTTCTAATAACTAATCACTATTAATATTGGCGTTTGGTCATATTTGTTCGGTGATCACTAATCATTAAACTATGTTTTGCATGTTTGGTGATATTTGTTCTTTTTTTCAGCTTTCTGCCGGGCGGATCCAGAAAATTTGGTCAGGCAAGACGGAAATTAAACGGCCTTAAAAAATTATCAATAAACTTCCAAATTAAAAAAAGATCCTCTAACATACATCAAAAATTTAGACAACATTTTCCAAAATAAGTTCATTATTACCAAAAACCTTTTTTCAGTGACTAATAAAATGAAAACCCAATTAGCTTCTTATTTATACAATTATTTGGTGTAAGTTTCAACATATATTAAGATATATCATGTGTACATGGTTAGACATTGTACATTTCTTGCTTCGGTGAACAGATAAAAATACTTAAATGTATTATATAAGATATACGGATCAATAACATAGGAAAATATTACAAATGAATACATCGACTCATTTTCTATTCTAGGATATATTTTTATGCTAAAATAAATTAAACAAAATCACTTGCTTTCTACTTCTATTTTACAACTTTGCATTAAAAAAAGTAACTTGGGTCTTTTATTGAAAAATGATATATTTTTATACTAAAACAAAACAAAATTACTTGATTCTACTACTATTTTATAACTTTGCATTAAAAAAAGTAACTTGGGTTATTTTTTGAAAATGATATTGAAAAAATAAATGATACCCAAGAAGATTGAACCCACATTTAATAAAAAAAGATATTGAACAATCCTATGCAGTAGAACTTCATGCAAACACCAATGAACCATTTCTACTTTTTGTAGTAAGTTATATAATATATTTAATATATAAACAACTTATTAACTGTGCATATCCATATCGATAATGCGGATTCAGATGGGACGGTCGCCTCGCATCGCCTCTGTGTAGATCCGCCCATGCGCAGGTCTAGATTCTATTACTTGTTTTTGATATATTAAACTTCAACTTTGATCAGTTACTTTTTACCGCATTATAATTCATACACAAGTGCATCACATGTGTCTCTAAACACAATTAACTAGAAAATTAGTGAGATGGCACGCCCCAAACCTCAGGTAATCTAAATATAACTTAATATAAATATAAGAAATTACTTTAATTTAAGGGTGCCGATCTTTTTTCTTAAGCAAGGTGATGGAGGTCCTTTTCGGGTCTCCTTCAGATGTTGTCTTCCGTCGATCTTCCGGTGGATTTGGAAGGTAATCTCCTGTTGCGTGTAGGTCTCAATGGGTTTTGAGAAGATTGGTGATTTAGGGAGTTTAGCGCCGAGTATCTGCAAAGAAGTCTCAGGGTGGTTTTGTACCACAGAGGATCCTCCGACAATCAAGTTAGCACTAGATCCGATCAGAGTAACGGCTAAGTGGAATAGAAAAATGGCTCACTTGATCCCTCTGTGATGGGGGTTTATATAGCGGCGGCGGCACGCAGCAGCAGGCGTGAGAATCTCGCCGGCAGTTACGCTCCCGACGTCACGTCCGCGTAAAGAGCTGATCGCCCATTAATGTGGATCGTGATGGCGTGGAATCGTGGGGCGTTACTGGCGGAGAATCTGCGCGTGGTGAGATTTGCGGAGTGGCGGTTACGCCTGTGAGTGGCGGAGTTGGTCGATCGGAGGGACCGAGGAAGACGGCCTCGGCGGGGGAGCTCGGAGACGAGCGAGAGGACCGAGGAGTCTTGGTCCTGCGGCATCTCGGGGCGAGCTGAGGGGCTGAGGATGCCAATTTTCAGGGGGCTCTGAGGAGAGCCAGCTCGTGCTTGTAGGTCGGGCACAGGGGTGGCCAGGTCGGCCTATATGGGCTCTTTCTTCTGAGTTCTGGGACACGTCATCTGTTACGTGTCCTGATCTGGGAGCTCGTCAATATTGAGCATCATCATTATCCCCCACTCTTGTCCCGACCAGCTAGCAGGTCGGGTCAGGAGTGGACTGCCGGGCCGCCCGGAGTGAGCTCTCTCCTAAGATTTCGTCGGGACGCGTACTCGGGCTGTCAGCGAATCAGGGCGAGATCTCTGCATTTAAGGAAGGTGTGTCGGTTCGTGCATCATACCATTGAAGCAATGGTCCACGTGTCGAGCGTCGGTTGGCCGACACGACGTGTGCGGACCTGCGACGCCTGCAGGGATGCGGTCCAGCGTGAGAACGACAAGTGGAGCAATCGGAGCCGTTGGACGCGAGGAGGCGTTTTGGCGGGAGTTGAAGGGCGCCGTTGGATAAGGTCGCTCGCGGCGATAAATAGGGGTGGGGCCCGTTCCAGGGCCCCTACTCCTTCATATTTCCCGTTCTAAGTCCTGGTTGCTCGGTGCTCTTCTTCTTTCTTCCGCTTTCGTTTCCCAAGGACCCTTCTTCTCAAGGTTAGATGTCTTCCTTTGTCAAGTCAGTAGATGTCGTTGGAGTAGGTTCTAGGGACCCTTAGGTGAGCCTGAGTCCTCCCGGGGAGCAGGGGCCGGTCCCTCTTCCCGGGATCGTGCGGCGGGGGCAGCCCCCAGGGAGGAGGCAGTAGATACTGCCCCGACACCTCGTGTTGGGTGAGGCATGAGGACGAGCTCGACAATGCTCGGGCTCGCTTCCACATCCCCTCACGTTATACGCTTCGTCTGGCCAAGGAGGGAGAGAGGGCGGACCAAGTACGGGGCGGGGAGATCACCCTGTATTTGGAAGCTTTTTGGGGTGGAATGCGCCTGATCTTCTCTCCCGAGGTCGTCGAAGCGTTGAACTTTTTCGGGTTAGCCCCTAGCCAGTTGGTGCCGAACTCGTGGAGCATTCTCCTCGGGTTCCTGACCCGCCTGAAGTTACAGGCGATTCCCTTCAGCCTCTCCCTCCTTGATTCTTCCCTCGTCTTCAAAAATCACCCTGGTGGTCGACCGGGCGACCCGAGGTGGGTTTACCTCTCTTTCAGAAAGCGACAGGGGGGCGCCGCCGGAACAGGGGTTGTGTCCCTGCCTTCTTCCATTCATGACTGGAAGGAGAAGTTCTTCTTCGTTTCCCCTCCCGAGGGCGAGGACTGGCTCGTGCCTACTAAGTGGTCGAGGGAGAAATGCTTGCCGGGGAACCAGTCCAGTGACCCCGTCGCAGTGAGGGTGGCGTCGTGGGAGCCCATCCCCCGTTTCGACGTGCTTCTGTCTGAGAGGGTCCTGAGTTGGGCCGGGCTCAGCCCCGTTGAGTTCGTCGGTAAGTTTGGCTTGATTTTTGGCTTGTATATTGCTTGTGTCACTGACTTCTTTACATTTGGTTTTGTGTTGAACCCATGGACATGGATTCGCTCCGATCTTCCATGAGCCAGCCGAGGAAGGTCGCGAAGGCTGGGGGCGCCAGCTCTTCCCGCCCAAAGCCTTCCCCGGCTCCTTCTCCCCCGGTGGTCACGTCCCGTGAGCGTTCGGGGGCGGATCCCGCCCCGGGGCCTAGCAGAGCGTATGGCCGGAAGCGGGCTCGGATTCTCGAGGACCCGGCCTCGGAGGAGGAGATCGGCTCTCCCTCGGAGCCGCTCAAGAGGAGATCTTCCCGGTGCCCTTCCTCGCCGATCATGGTAGAGGAAGGGGGCCTCCAATTCGCAGTGTCTTCGGGGCTATCCGTCACAGATAGCTTGCTGTTATGAAATAGAGACATCAGCCGGGGGTAGAGTCCCCGGAGGGATCTTCAGGGCTCAGCTGGCGTTCATCACCCAGGAGTCCGTGCAGGTAAGCGTTTGGTCTTTTCTTGTAAGATTCAGTGCCTTCTTCGTCTTTCTGATCTCTTTCCTGTCTTTCAGGTTCTCCAGCACGTTGCCCTCTCCTTACGCATGGAGGCCGAGGTGATAGCCCCGGCGATAAAGGCTGCAGGCCAGGTCGCCTCTCTGGAAGAGAGCTCCAAGCGGGAGCTGGAGGCGGTGATGGCGAGGGTCGCCGCCCTGGAGGGCGAGGTGGAGGCCCGGAAGCGGGAGGTCGCCCGGTACCGCGAGGCCGCCATGGCTGCCAAGGCCAAGCTTGAGGAAGCTCAGGTGCTTGCCGGCAACTTGAAGAAGACGGTGAAAACCCTCCGGAAGGAGCTGGGGGGGCGGCCGAGTCGGCGAAGTCGGCCGACTTGAGAGCGGCGAAGTTGGCCGACCTCTCGGCGGCGAAGGCGGTGGAGGGCAACAAGAAGTCGAAGGACTTCTATGACGACCTGGCCGTTGCCACGACCCTCATCTGGCACGAGGCTCTCTACTTCGTTAAAGCCCGGATGCCGGGGTTCGTCGACGAAGAGCTCCGGACCGAATACCCCCTCGCGGATGCTGATGAGCAGGGGAAGGAGATTCCTAACAAGGAAGTCGCCGAGGACCTAGGTCGTCCCGTGGTGGACGTCGAGGGCCCCGAGGTCGCGCCTGGCCCCGAGGCCTAAAGCCCCCGTCGTCCTCATCCTTCTATTTTGTCGCTTCTGGAATTTTGTAAGCCTCTGGGCATTTTGTACGGCTGGGGAGCCCAAAATACTCTTTGTAAATACTTTGCCTTTAGTAATAAAACTTTTTCTTTGATTTCATCGGTTTGCACTTTGTCTTCTGTTTGTGAAGAATGCTTGTAAAATATCTCTGCTTGCACTGTTAGGCTTCCATATCAGGCCGGCCATCTATCTAGCGATCGTTCGTCAAATTGATTTCGACCACTTGCCAAGCGTGCCAAGCGCTGCTGAGAAGGATGTGTCCCCATGGCCCCAAAGTCGAAGGAGGATCGCTCAAACTCTGATGGACCTGGTGCCCCCTGTCGGCGCTTCGGATCTTCTGCATGCGACGGGCAGAGGGCTGTCCGCCATATTTGTGTCGAGCGTGAATGGGAAGCTACTCGGTTGTCCCTTGGCGAGGGCCTTTCACTTCTGGCATTGCGAGCAACAACCACTAGCTGGGGATGGTCGAGTAGGGCAGCTGCTCGGCTGCCTCTTGCGAGGGCTTTGATCCTTTGCGTTGGAGGGGCTGTAAGAAACCCACTAAGGATGACCGGGAAGTGAAGCTGAGCGGTTGCCTCTTGCCGAGGGCTTTGATCTCTGGCGTCGTGGGTAGGCAACTACCAGCCTGGGATGACCGAGCAGGGTAGCCGCTCGGTTGCCTCTTGCAAGGGCTTCGATCCTTAGCGTTGGAGGGGCTGTAAGAAACCCATTAAGGATGACCGGGCAGTGAAGCTGCGCAGTTGCCTCTTGGAGAGGGCTTTGATCTCGGGCATCGTGGGTAGGCAACTTCCAGCCTGGGATGACCGAGCGGGATAGCCGCTCGGATGCCTTTTGCGAGGGCTTCGATCCCTGGCGTCATGGGTAGGGAGCTTCCAGCCGGAGATGACCGAGAAGGATAGCTGCTCGGTTACCTCTTGCAAGGGTTTTGATCCTTCAGGATGGGGACCGAGCAGGGTTACTGCCCAGTGCCTCTTGGCGAGGACTTTGATCCCCGTCGGTTGTGGGAGGAAGCTACCAACCGGGGATAGCCGAGCAAGGACTCGACTGCCTCTGGGAGGAATTTGGTCCTTAACGCGGGAGGGGCTGTAAGAAGCCTACCAAGGACCCTTGGCCGGGCAGGGTTACTGCCCGGTGCCTCTTGGCGAGGGATTTTGTCCTGAAGGATAGCCGAGCGAGGGATCCTCGGGCTCGACTTCCTCTGGGAGGGCTTTTGATCCCTGTCGGTCATGGTAGGAAACTACCAGCCGGGGATAGCCGAGCAGGGTAGCTGCTGAGCTGTCTCTAAGGAGGACTTGGACCCTTAGCGTTGGAAGGGCCTTAGGAGGCCTGCTAAGGATAACCGGGCAGTGAAGCTGCGTAGTTGCCTCTTGGCGAGGGCTTTGATCCCTGGCGTTGCGAGTAGGGGAGCTACCGGTCAAGGATAGCCGAACAGGGAGCCGCTCGGCTGCCTCTGCGGAGGACTTTGATCCTTAGCGTTGGAGGGGATGTAAGAAGCCCACTAAGGAAGACCGGGCAGTGAAGCTGCTCGGATGCCTCTTGCGAGGGCTTCGATCCCTGGTTTTGCGAGTAGGGTAGCTACCGGCCAGGGATGATCGAGCAGGGTAGATGCTCGGCTGATTCTTCATGAGGCTTTGCCCGACCATCCAGTTGCAGGTATGGGGAACAGGAGCGGTCGCGGCGAACGCGCGCGCAGCATGTGCATTGAATGTGGGGGGAGGCAAAGCGCTGGGGTCGCGTCGTTTCAATTCCGCCAGGGAAGGCTCGATGATTGCCACGTGGCAGCGAATTTTCGGGCGAAGGCGGGCGACTGTTGAGTTCTGTTCGGGCGCAGTGGGCTATATAAGGCTGAAGGAGCACTGGTCCTTCCTTTCTTCATAAACAAATCGTTGAGGATGCAAGACTTCCCCTTTACCATCCCCGAGATGATCCACTTCGAAGACGTATACCTCTATGACCAGAACTGCACCGAGGACACGGTGCAGTTGGTCTACGGGAGCATCGAAGACCACTTCAGTCGGCTGCTCCCCCAACGCTCCTCCCTGCTGCAGCTGCTGATGTACTCCATCTGGAGGGCGTCGCCGGGGCTTTACAACCCCCTGTCCGAGCAGCTCTATGACAAGGCCGTGGGCAAGCTGCGGTCTCTGAGGCACTTTGTCCTGATCTCCGCGAACCGGTTGGCTCGCTCAGAGGCGCTCGTCCGCGAGTGCTACAAGCTGAGGCTCGGGGTCAATGCGCGCGGGGGGAACCGAGGGCAGAGGTTGGATCTCGCGAGGCCTCGGCTGGCGGAGATTTTTACCGAGTATCATGAGCAGTGCTCTCTGCACCCCCTTCCCCCCTGTTGTAATTTTCTTTTTCTTTTTGTATGTATGGCTGAGGAGCCCATAATACCTTTTTTGAATAAATGAGATATTTTCTTCTTTTTTGCAATGTTCCATTGATCTTTATTAAATTAACAACAGACCCTAGGAAGAGTTTACATTGCCCCAAAAGAAAAGTACATGCTAATAGATGACCTTATTAGCGTGGCCCGAGCTTCCCGGAGGCTTGTTAGTCTCCGTGCTCGGCACCGGGTACGGGGCTCCCTGAGCGCCGGACTGGTCATCTGCCGAAACAAGCATGATCTGGCCGATGGTCAGCTCGATGGGAGGGGGACGCTGCTCCTGCTCACGGTCGGCCTGCCGTTTGTCCCTCGAGTAAGCGGCGAGGTGCCCCGATCGGATGAGCTCCTCGATGAGTCCCGGAGTTGCTTACAATCCTCTGTGGCATGGCCCAGCATCCGGTGGAAGGCGCGGTAAGGGCCCCGGGTTCGCTTCGAGGCCTGACGTGGGATTGGAGGGAACTTGAAGAACCCCTCGCCTTGGGCCTCCTCTAGTAACACTACAAGGGAGA